>CM060926.1:465638430-466838430 GCA_030737875.1 Allium sativum | reverse complement strand
TTGAAATGATCGAGAATGGAGTATCACTAGTTTTGCTCCAGGCGATAGTTAAATCTTTAATTAGATTTGAACGTGAAATGGTAATTGAATTTACCGAGAACACCGTGGTGTTAGATATGAAGTATTACCAGTTTTACTTCATGGGATGAATAGGTTGGGATTGGGAAATTAAAACAAATGATTACTTCGGTAAGGTTCGCTAACCCCGACTAGTTTGGAATTGATATTCAAAGATGATTAAAGAATAAATATAAAGAATTTATCTTTGATAAAATTAATGGGAACCTTTCCCTATGATTGTGAAATCAGAAACTAACTGTCGGTTAGCTAAGCAGAATGGTTTTCTGGATATTGATCTGATGTTGGCTTCGGCCTTCGGAGTTAATATTTGGGGAATTATTCTCTTGATTAATTTACGGTTAGTGACTGATGAATTGGAATGAGGCGTATGCTGCGTTTGTGTAACACTTATTTAAAATATACGCGAGTTATTCGGAAAGTCCGGGTTTATTCCATTCTGAATAACTGATACGACGATTAGTCAAAGATGAAGACGATGGTCGAAGACCGGAAGTCTTCACGTCATTTGGGGTGATTACTGATGATCTTGATTGGGCTGTACACCCAAGAAGATGGAAACAGTTGGTGATCGTCCAGACGTACTTGGAGATCGATGGATATGCGGGGTACTAGGTGCCTCCGGTTTCGTTCAGCCCCAGAACGGACTTGTAAATGGACTGTGTGTCTGACATTGGATTTTAGTCCGTGTGATTGATCTCTATTAAATATATATCTGTTTGGCGGCGGAGAATTTATTCTCTTGCTTAACGCCCTTCTCTGAGACGTACGAGCTCAGGGGTTATATATTGATGGATATCAAACGCATGGAGTGAATTGCCTGTGTGGCATGCCTAAGTGTCAATTGATCGAGGCTTCTGTTGAAAAGCAAAGTCTTGTGGTGATGATCAAAGCAAGGCCTTTGTGGCGTAGCTTTGTGTAACGTTTACTTCGCGTGTTTCACACCCGGTATGAACCAAAAACGGGAGAGGACGTCAGGGAGGGCATGCGTTTCTTTCTAGCTAGAAGTGGCGTCAGTGGTTTTACACACCCTGACGAGTTTGACTTATGTGGTTGTTGCTGTTGCGAGGCGCCTCGGATTGATCGGTCGTTCTCGAACCGATGGAGTCATTTAGTTGGCTCACCTATGCCCCAAAGGGCGGGGAAACGCATGTTCAGGCATTTTAATCCACATCGGTGGACCGGCCCTGAGGATCCAAGGGTCGATGCGCTCTGACCCTGAGGCTCGGGCTAGACAGTCTCGAATCGGTTGAGGACTATCTTTTGCCTCGGTTCATAGATGGAAACCCAATTTCCAAATACGGGACATTTGCGGTTTTATTTGTAAACCTATATATGGCGACATGATATATGGTACCCATGCCGCCTATGATTGATACTTATGATTTGAAGTTGTTTTATACACTATGCACTTATAATAGTATCAAATGATTTGTTTTTAAACGTATCAAGCATTCTTTGGCTGTTATAAGGGAAAACCCTATCCCCCGGCTTGCGTTGCATTGTGTGATAGGACCTGGGTCTTATAACAGCTTCATTTTTCTTTATTTAGCATTGCGTTGTTTGTTTTATACACTGGTATTCTTGGGTGGAAACCCGTTCCGTGTTATACGGCGTGGTCCCTTGATTTACCTAACTTTAAAAACAAAGATTAATAACTGTTTTAGTTCTCACACCAGTCCCATGACTGACCTGGAGTTTATTGTTTTAACCTAAACTCTGGGTGCCCTTATTTTGACACGGGCAGCTAGTAGTTTTGGTTTTGCAGATTTATATTCACAGGATCCTGGTTTACAGCTGGAATGATATCCGGAAAGCTTTGTATCAGCATATCTACTTCTAGTTGTGTATTGTATTATTTTCCGCTGCTATGTATTTAAATGTAATTTAAATCTCTGATATTTCTGTGTAATATTCATTTATACTCTGTATATTCTTGTAATCTGATGCATTGTTTTAATATACAGTGAAATGTTCTTTTATATGCGTTCTGCTATGGCTTGTTCTCGAACTATCCGCCGCTTTCCTTTACGGGGAAGTTACGGGTTTTCACAGTTGGTATCAGAGCTTTGGTTTACAAAGCTTAGAGATCAAGGCACATTAGAACCATATGAAAGAATTCATCAGATATTGGATTAGTAATATCCAACGGGAATGACTCGTTAGAGATGGGATCAGTAGTATCCTAGAACGAGTGTGAAGAGTATATTTTTCAAATGAAAACAAGTTTTGCTTTGAAAATTTAAATCAATTATTCGTATTTGATTATTTATTTGTATTTATTTGGACAATTCAGTATATAAAGAATTTGCATATACGCCTTGCAAACGTATATTCAAAGTTTTAATATATTGGATAAATATAGCATCACACTCTAGTCGCCCGAAGATGATATTGATGATAGCGATCGCATCATCAACATTTATGTTCGAGTTTCGAAGGTGTGATTTTCTATATATTTCCTATTGACTGGTGTGAGAACCAAAAATTAGATAAGGCCTATTGTTGTGATTTGGCATCAAAAACATGATTTTTGTATATATATCAAATTATGAATTTGAAACTCTAATTCACTAATTGATTGATGTTTGTGTTGTTTGTTTAATTGTTTGATAATTTTGAACCTTTATGCCTAACTGAATCAAATATTGAATTGTATTGAAAATTGGTCGCATTTGCATACATATACATATACTTGCATTGAACAGGTCATAGCAAGGAGGCTAGAGCCGAAGAATAAAATTTGTTTGCCAGACAAATAGGTACATGTTTACTACATAATTTACTGTTTTGTTTGGGTGATGACGATTTTATGAGCCTATTGGCTAGCCGCTTGGCTTTTTCTTTTTCTTTTTGAGATTAGAAGGACCGGGGAAGCTATTTGAAATTCCCCGATGCTCCCGGTGCAGGGGAGGTTATGGCGAAATTTTTCGAAAATTTAGGGTGTTAGCCAAATTTGTGAAGAATTTGAAAATTCTCAGAAACTGAAAAGTTGGAGAATGGAAGCCAGATCGAACGTAGAGTTGATTAATCAAACCACTTTCGACTTTGTTCCTTTTCGGGGACGAAAAGTTTTAAGTGGGGGAGATTGTAATAACCCGGAAAATCTGGGCCAGTTTAAAATTTTTATTTTGGCAATTTTAGCGAAGTTGGAACATTTAAAATGAATTATTTTAAATAATATCGACGAGAAATTTATTTTGAATAGAATTCGAACGTATATATTATACGCGTCGTCGTTAGAATATAAATAATTATATATAATTATAAATAGAATTGAAAATGGCGCGGTAGTTCGATAATTCGATTTCAAACTTCAATTGAATGTACCGGGTGCAAAACAATCCGGATTTTAGTGAAACCAAAAACAATATGATCTATTTGAGGATATCTTTCCAACGAATCCGAAAAATCAAAATTTCATAGCGGGAATCAAAAGATATGTCCAGTTGAAAATTCTGAATAGTCGCTATGGAATTCAGGCCCTTAAAAATGGACATTTTGCGAATGACCTCGGATTTCGACGAAACCACTTTTGTTGGATCCGCAGTGTCAAATTATTGCTAGATTCCAAATTTCATAATTTTTCGAATCAATATGTGAGCGTGGCGAAGGAAAACGCGTTTGACCAGTTTCAGTTGATTTTAATCGACTGGAAAATGACCATTTTTCCAACAGTCTCAGAATTCGACGAAACTAGTTTTGTTAGGACCGTATCGTCAATACGAAGCTAGAAAATATTTTTATAGAATTTTTCGAATTAGTATGTGACCTCGGTAAATTGAAATGTACGTTTAAAATTCAATATAGTAATTTAAATGTAAATTTAACGGAAACTGATTGTAACAGCCGAACCAGCCTACGATACATATACCATTGTGTTCGGAATGGGGGTAAAACGCTGTAGACGACAGGCGGTGGGCCTCGTTTCGAGGTCGTATGTGAAAGTCTACTTTTTAGAAAATAAAATAATTAAATAATAAAAAAAAAACTCTTTCTTCCCTTAACTACCCAGCCCCCCCCCCCCCCCCGTTCGATTCATTTCAGGAAAAAAAGAAGAAGCCTCTCGATCTCGAACCCTAGCGCCCGACCTTCGCCCGCCGCCGTTCACCCACCACCGCACCTATTCCCCTACCCGCGCCGAACCTCCTTCCTCCTCAACGCAGTAGCTGCCCACCCTCTCCAGTTCGATCCAAGACGAAGCCCCCCCCCCAATCGACCCCCTGCCGCACCTATCCTCCTTCCTCCCTGGCCTCCGCCTCGACTGCCGACCATCCACTCCACCTCTGGCGCCCTAATACCCACAGACCCGACTGCGAGCAACTCCCCCACACCCAACTCCGACGTGGAACCTCCTCCGGCAGTGAATGGTAAGTTTTATTACTTGATTTAGTTGGTGATTTTTGTTATTTAAATGAAATTAGTTTTAAGATATTAAAAATCAGATTTTTAACAATAAAGATGCGATTTTAAAATATAAAACATTGAAGAAAATGTATTCTTTTATTATATAAATAGCTATAAACAAAGATATGAATGGCATGCATTTATAAAGAATTGATTTTTCATGAAGAGAAGGCTTGATCTTTAAAATGAGAAAAGATGAAATTTTTATTTGTAGAAAGACGATAATTTTTATATAGTTATGATAATAAAAATTCGATCTTTATATAAGTAGAAGATGTAAAAATATGATTTTTATATATTGAACATCGAAGTAAAAATGTGATTTTTATATATCGAACATCGAAGTAAAAATGTGATTTTTACATATCGAACATCGAAGTAAAAATGTGATTTTTACATATGTAGAGAATACGGGCAACGAAGGTGATAATAAGGCGAGAACGACGAAGGTTTCTGCAAAAGAAGTGTCGTGAAGTGGGATAGCTATCGGTGAGAATTTCTCACCTTTCAATTTCTTTTTCTAGTTATATATATATATATATATATATATATATATACTAGGATGCAGACGGTGCTTAGTAGCACCCGACACAATCGTCCACAGACCATGGACTTGTTTGTTTTGTTGCATAAATTAGTTAGATGCTTTGGTTTGAATTGAATTGTTTGGTAAAATGAAATTGATTTGATTGATGTGTGAATGGCATGGGCCTTCACTATACCGGGGATAAGGCTAGGCCTCGTCCCGTTTCTAGTATCGTGCCGTTATGTCGCCGAAATTTTCTAAAATATGTTAGAAAAATGGAAATATCATTTTTATTGAGTAAATGAATTGAATAGAAATTCATATGTTGAAATAAAATGTTTTATCGTTAAAAATATAATTTTTAACGTGAATATGAATATAGTGAATGTGAATAAATAAATATTCATTTACAAACCAGACGGTTTGTTTATGTACACCGATTTGAAGGACATTGATTGGGACGATAAATTTCACACATCGCCCAACTGCACAAATAAAATTTGTGTTTGATTGTTTGAAACCCCACACGGGTGTTGGGATGAAATTTGAAGTTCACTCATCCTGATTGATTAAATATGTCGATCGATTGATTGACAGGCTGTTATAAGCGTTATATATCTATATTTGATGCTTGTACAGTGTAGTGCACTTTGGTTGATGGTTGATTATTTTTCAATGCTATTATATGCGTGTGATGTATGAAAATCCATATAATTAATTTTATATGGTGATTGATTGGGCCTCATTCCAATATAGAAAATAAAGAATATTATAACATAAAAGTTCATGGGTTGACTGTACTCATTCGTTGAGATTAGTCATGTGTTGAACGAAATATTTTAATAATAAAATTTGCATCCTTATCAGTATAACATAAAGGTTCATGTGTTGACTGTACTCATCCTTTGAGATTAGTCATGTGTTGAACGAAATAATTTAACAAAAATTGTCACATGTGGACAGTAATCATTCGTTGAGATTAGTCGTGTGTTGACAAAAATAAATATTCATTTGTTGAATAGAATATTTGAAAATAGAAATATATGAAGCCGTGTTGGTTAGATTGACGCCATTTTGACGTGAACGATATATATAACGATTTCGAAATGAATTGAATATATAACGATTTCGAAATGAATTGAATATATAACGATTTCGAAATGAATTGAATATATAACGATTTCGAAATGAATTGAATTGAAAACGATTTCGAAATGAATTGAATTGAAAACGATTTCGAAATGAATTGAAGACGAATTCAAATTGAATTGAAAGAAAATTGAAATGAATTCAAATTGAATTGAAATTTGAATTGAATAGAAATGAATTTTAAAACGAATTTATAAAGAAGAATTCAATTTTGATTTGAATTGAAATGGAAGTTGAAATTGCTTTTGAAACGAATTTAAAACTATTTATATAATTCGTTTTAAATAGAAATCGACGAAATATATATTATATATATTATATATATAATATAATGGCTGAATAGAACGCGCCGCGCCGCGGCAGTTCGTGAATTTCGACCATTTGTTTCAAACGGACATTACGGGAGATCCGACCGTCGGATTCTCCTAAAACCGGAACCGTTGGGTTCGTATCGAAAAGAGTTTTCTAACGAATATTAGAAATTAGAAATCTAACGGTTGGATTTGGAATTATGTCCAAATCAAATTTTAAAAAGGTCGTTGTAAGTGCAGTTCGATGGCCATTGATGGAAATCGACTGTACGGACCTTGATAAAATTATTAAAAATATTAATAATTTGTGTAAAATCATAAGAAATGATTTAGAAAGGATTGGGATGAAAAACTCCATATTTGAAAAGATAAAAATAGATTTTTATCGAGATGAACTAGTTTTGAACTAGAATTATAATTCTATTTATTTTTAAATAAATAAATTGAATTTGAGATGGTTTTGAAAACAACCAGATTTTCCAATGATTGCATTGGAATGGATTTGAATCGAAATTGTCTTCGGAATATTTCGATGTTGGATTTCGTGATTATACGGATGTTGTTATGGAAATTTGAAAGATATATATTTATATCGTTATTTCCAATACGACATTTGTTAATCGTAGAATTTGATATTGAGTATAAGCCGATATATTTTCTATTTAGAGCCTTGTATTGAATATCAAATGTGATTTGGATTTGTCGTGAATAGTGTCTTCATTAACACTGTTCTTGAACCCAGTTGAGAAAAGATTAAATCTTTTTATTTAGATTTAATGAAGTGTACCAATTAAATGATATTTAATTGGAATTGAATTGATATTGATTTTTGGGTTTATCGTGGACAGTGTTTTAAATAACACTCGTTCTTTAACCCGATAATTAATGGAAAGTGATTTTGGGTTTGTCGTGAACCGTGTTTTAAATGACACTGATTCTTTAACCCAGTTAACGATTAAAACTAAGTGGAGTTTTAATGAATCTTTAATTAGATTGAAATGATCGAGAATGGAGTATCACCAGTTTTGCTCCAGGCGATAGTTAAATCTTTAATTAGATTTGAACGTGAAATGGTAATTGAATTTACCGAGAACACCGTGGTGTTAGATATGAAGTATTACCAGTTTTACTTCATGATATGAATAGGTTGGGATTGGGAAATTAAAACAAATGATTACTTCAGTAAGGTTTGCTAACCCCGACTAGTTTGGAATTGATATTCAAAGATGATTAAAGAATAAATATAAAGAATTTATCTTTGATAAAATTAATGGGAACCTTTCCCTATGATTGTGAAATCAGAAACTAACTGTCGGTTAGCTAAGCAGAATGGTTTTCTGGATATTGATCTGATGTTGGTTTCGGCCTTCGGGGCTAATATTTGGGGAATTATTCTCTTGATTAATTTACGGTTAGTGACTGATGAATTGGAATGAGGCGTATGCTGTGTTTGTGTAACACTTATTTAAAATATACGCGAGTTATTCGGAAAGTCCGGGTTTATTCCATTCTGAATAACTGATACGACAATTAGTCGAAGATGAAGACGATGGTCGAAGACCGGAAGTCTTCACGTCGTTTGGGGTGATTACTGATGATCTTGATTGGGCTGTACACCCAAGAAGATGGAAACAGTTGGTGATCGTCCAGACGTACTTGGAGATCGATGGATATGCAGGGTACTAGGTGCCTCCGGTTTCGTTCAGCCCCAGAACGGACTTGTAAATGGACTGTGTGTCTGACATTGGATTTTAGTCCGTGTGATTGATCTCTATTAAATATATATCTGTTTGGCGGCGGAGAATTTATTCTCTTGCTTAACGCCCTTCTCTGAGACGTACGAGCTCAGGGGTTATATATTGATGGATATCAAACGCATGGAGTGAATTGCCTGTGTGGCATGCCTAAGTGGCAATTGATCGAGGCTTCTGTTGAAAAGCAAAGTCTTGTGGTGATGATCAAAGCAAGGCCTTTGTGGCGTAGCTTTGTGTAACGTTTACTTCGCGTGTTTCACACCCGGTATGAACCAAAAACGGGAGAGGACGTCAGGGAGGGCATGCGTTTCTTTCTAGCTAGAAGTGGCGTCAGTGGTTTTACACGCCCTGACGAGTTTGACTTATGTGGTTGTTGCTGTTGCGAGGCGCCTCGGATTGATTGGTCGTTCTCGAACCGATGGAGTCATTTAGTTGGCTCACCTACGCCCCAAAGGGCGGGGAAACGGATGTTCAGGCATTTTAATCCACATCGGTGGACCGGCCCTGAGGATCCAAGGGTCGATGCGCTCTGACCCTGAGGCTCGGGCTAGACAGTCTCGAATCGGTTGAGGACTATCTTTTGCCTCGGTTCATAGATGGAAACCCAATTTCCAAATACGGGACATTTGCGGTTTAATTTGTAAACCTATATATGGCGACATGATATATGGTACCCATGCCGCCTATGATTGATACTTATGATTTGAAGTTGTTTTATACACTATGCACTTATAATAGTATCAAATGATTTGTTTTTAAACGTATCAAGCATTCTTTGGGTGTTATAAGGGAAAACCCTATCCCCCGGCTTGCGTTGCATTGTGTGATAGGACCTGGGTCTTATAACAGCTTCATTTTTCTTTATTTAGCATTGCGTTGTTTGTTTTATACACTGGTATTCTTGGGAGGAAACCCGTTCCGTGTTATACGGCGTGGTCCCTTGATTTACCTAATTTTAAAAACAAAGATTAATAACTGTTTTAGTTCTCACACCAGTCCCATGACTGACCTGGAGTTTATTGTTTTAACCTAAAGTCTGGGTGCCCTTATTTTGACATGAGCAACTAGTAGTTTTGGTTTTGCAGATTTATATTCACAGGATCCTGGTTTACAGCTGGAATGATATCCGGAAAGCTTTGTATCCGCATATCTACTTCTAGTTGTGTATTGTATTATTTTCCGCTGCTATGTATTTAAATGTAATTTAAATCTCTGATATTTCTGTGTAATATTCATTTATACTCTGTATATTCTTGTAATCTGATGCATTGTTGTAATATACAGTGAAATGTTCTTTTATATGCGTTCTGCTGTGGCTTGTTCTCGAACTATCCGCCGCTTTCCTTTACGTGGAAGTTACGGGTTTTCACACCAAGGTTATAAATTGATGTGGTACCCATTTCTTTGTTGATTTACTTCATATATGCCTTATGTGCATCAGTTATGGTAACAAGCGATGCACACAGTGTTATTTGTATCGCTTTTATTCAAACAGACGATGCAATCATGACAAAGAAAGCTATAGATCAGGCAAAATATATTTTCTTTGGTTTTTTTTAAAAAACTGACGCAATTTATGATAATAAATGCATTCATCTATTATATTAGCATCGGCTTTTTCTTAATCGGTTTGTAAATGATGCAATTTATATAAGGTGGGTCAAATAAAATTTGGTGAATTGGGTCAAATTTCAGTTGACCCATTATTTTCTACTTAAGGTCTATTTTTTTTCATTGATTCGCGCCTTATTTTCACTTTGTCCCGTTCTTTTGGACAGTAACAAGAAAAGGAAAAAATCGTAAATCAACTAAGAGCAAAAGAAGAAAACACACAGATAATTTCTGCTTTAATTTCGATCTCTTTTGGAGGATTTGGATTCGCCTCATCTTCTTCCATTGAAGTTACTATATTTCAACGATCTATAACCCTAGTTTTACATAGATTTTGATTTGTTGTTTTTTGTTTCGCTGTTATCTTAAATCATTCAATTTATTTGTATTCATCAAATTTAAACCATTATTAAAATCACTGTATTTATTTGGGGTTATTTCTTTCTCTGTTAAATGATTGTAAAATGGTTTCATATAGCAGATACAGTCGATTGTTGGGTCTTTCTTCCAGCTTTTCCCTCGCATCCACATCGATTTTAGGTAATTGCTTGTAACAACCCGGAAAATCTGAGCCAATTTAATTTTTTTATTTTGGCAATTTTAATGAATTTTGATTATTTAAAATGAATTATTTTAAATAATGACGACGAGAAATTTATTTTTAATAGAGTTAGAAGGTATATACTTATATAGATCGTCATTAGGATATAAATATTTATTTTTAATTATAAAAGGAATTGAAAATGGCGCGGTAGTTCGATAATTCGATTTCAAATTTCAGATGATTGTATAGGATTCAAAATAAACCGGATTTTAGTGAAACCAAAAATATTAGAATCTATTTGAGAATATCTTTTCAATGAATCCGAAAAATTGAAATTTCATAGCTGGAATCAAAAGTTCAAAAGTTACGTCCTGTTGAAAATTCAGAATAGTCGCTATGGAATTCTGGCCCTTAAAAATGGAAATTTTGCAAATGACCTCGGTTTTCGACGCAACCGCTTTTGTTGGATCCGTGTTGTCAAGTTATTGCTAGATTTCAAAATTCATAATTTTTCGAATCAATATGTGAGCGTGGAAAAGGAAAACATGTTTTGACAATTTTAGTCAATTTCGATCGACTGAAAAATGGCCATTTTTCAAATGGTCTCAGAATTTAACGAAATTAGTTTTGTTAGGACCGTATTGCCAATACAAAGCTAGAACATATTTTTCGGGAATTTTTAGAGTCAGTATGTAGCCCCGGTAAATTGAAAGGTGCGTTCAAATTCAATATATAGATTTATATTTTGATTTTGACGAAAACTAATCGAAATGGTTGAAGCAGGTTACGAAACATATCCCATTGTGTTCGGAATGAGGGTAATTATCTAGGGATGACAGGCGGTAGGTCTCGATTGGAGATTGAATTTAAAAGTTGCTTTTTAGAATAAATTAAATAATTATATATATATATATATATTATATAAACCTCACCACACTCTCTCTCTCCCCCAAATCACTTTTCTGTTCGAAAAAAAGGGGAAAATGACAGAGCCAACGTTTCCATCACCGCCGCAGGTAGCGGAGCAGCGTCGGCCCTCCCCCTTCAAGCTTGCACCCCCCCTTGCTCCTCGTTCCCTTCTTCTCCCCTTCTTCCTCCTCGCGCTGAGCGTGCCCCCCCCCCTTTCCGACGCAGGCCCCGCCTTTCCGATGCAGCCCCCCTCTTCACACCGACCTCCCCTTGCCACCAGCTCCTCCCCCTGACCTGCCGCGCCCCCTGGTTCCTCCAGCGATTAAAGAAACCCCCTCCATCTAATTTTCAATGTAAGTTATTTTTCTTATTTTTATTTATTAATTTAAGAACAAAAGCAGTTTCATATGTATGTATATGATAAAGAAGAGATTTGTATGTTATAAAGACAGGATTTTTATAGAATAAAAATATAATTTTTATATCATAGGAAGAATAAAAATATAATTTTTATACCATTGAAAGAAAAAAAAATGATTTTTATACTGTAGAAAGTATAAAGATATGATTTTTATATATGTAGAGATATAAAAACATAATTTTTATATGTGTAGCAAAATAAAAATCTGATTTTTATTATATATATGTTAAGATAAAAATGTGATTTTTATAGCGAAGATACAAAAATTTGATCTTTATATTAGAAGTAGCATTATAAAAATATAATCTTTATGATGAAAACATCGTGTTAAAGATGCTATTTTTATCATTTTGAAAGCGAAATAAAAATACAGCTTTTATTTATAAATATCGTTGTTTAAAAATAGTATTTTTATCTATATAGTAGCGGTATAAAAATGTGATTTTTATATACATAGCAACAATATAAAAATGTGATTTTTATATATGTAGTGGCTACGGACAATGAAATTGACAAAAGGCGAGTATGACGAAGAATTCTACATATGAAGAGTCGCGGCGAATCGGTTTAGCTAGTCGGTGAGAACTTCTCACTTTAAATTTTGTGTTCTAGTTAAATTATATACTAGGATGCAGATGGTGCTTAGCAGCACCCGACACCCGTCGTCCACAGACCATGGACGACTTGTACGCTTGTTTGATGTGTTGTGAAGTCTCTTTGTGATGTTGATGTGAAATGGATAATAAAACATTCATGTGCTGAAATAAATTAATTATCATTAAAAATATAATTTTTAATGTGAATGTGAGTAAATAAATATTCATTTACAAACTTGACGGTTTGTTTATGTACACCTATTTGAAGTACATTGATTGGGACGATAAATTTTACACGTCGCCCAACTGCACAAATAATATTCAGTGTTTGTGGATTGAAACCCCACACGGGTGTTGGGATGATATTTGACGTACACTAATCCCAATTGTTTAGTGGTATGTCGATCATTTGATTGACAGACTGTATGAGCGTTAATTAGTTATATTTAATGCTTATGCAGTTGTGTGGTGCACTTTGGATGGTGGTTGATTATTATCGTTGCTATTATATACATGTGTGGTATGGAATCCATATGATTAACATTATAAGGTAATTGATTGGGCCTCATCCCAATTGTGGAAATAAATAATATTATAAAATATATATTCATGTGTTGAATAGAATAAAGAATATTCATGTGTTGAATAATATATATATATATTCATGTGTTGAAAATATTCATGTGTTGAATAGAATAAATATTCATTTGTTGAATAGAATAACGAAGTTATTGAAATATATAAAGTCGTGTTGACTAGAAATGCGCCATTTTGACGCAAACGATATTTATATTGATTATATTTGTTTTTATAATGATTATAGAAAAAGAAGTGATTTCAAAATATAACGTTTTGAAAATATTATCATTTGTATATCGATGATGTGGAATATTCAATTTTGATTCGAAAGTGAATATGAAGTTGAAATCGTTTCGAAACCGAAATTAAAACGATTTATAAAATACGTTTTAAAAGGAAATCGACGAAATTCATATAATATATATATTAAATGGCCTGAATAGAACGGCGCCGCGCCATGGTAGTTCGCGAATTTCAACCATTGACTTCGAATTGACGTTACGGGAGATCCGACCGTCAGATTCTCCTTAAACTGGAACCGTTGGGTTCGTATCAAAAAGATTTTTCCAATGAATATTAGAAATTTGAAATCTAACAGTTGGATTTGGAATTATGTCCAAATCAAATTTGGAAAAGGTCACTATAAGTGTAGTTCGGTGGCTGTTATTGAAAACCGACTGTACGGGCCTTGATAAAATTATTAAAAATATTAATAATTTTTGTAAAATCATAATATATGAATTGGAAAGAACCGGGATGAAAAATTCCACATTTGTAAAGATAAAAATATATTTTTTTCGAAATGAACTAGTTTTGAACTAGATTTGAAGTGGTTTTAAAAATAATCAGAATTTCCAATACATGAATTGGAATGGATTTGAATCGAAATTATCTTCGGAATATTCCGATGTTGGATTTTGTGATTATATGGATATGGTTGTGGAAATTTGAAAGATATATTTATATCATTATTTCCAATTCGATATTTGTTTGTTTCAGAATTTGATATTGAATATAAGTGGATATATTTTCTATTCAGAGCCTTGTATTTAATATCAAATGGGATTTGAGGTTCGTCGTGAATGGTGTCTTGAATAACACTGTTCTTGAACCCAGTTTAGAAAAGAATAAGTCTTTTAATTAAGATTTAGTGAAATTTTACAGTTAATTGGTATTTATTTGGAATTGAATTTAAATTGGTTTTTGGTTTTATCGTGAACGGTGTTTTAAATAACACCTGTTCTTTAACCTGATTAACAATGGAAAGTGATTTTGGGATTATCGTGATCCGTGTTTTAGATGACATTGGTTCTTTAATCCAGTTAAAGACAGGATATTGATTTGTGGAAAGATTAAAACTAAGTGAAGTTTTAATGAATCTTTAATTAGATTGAAATGATCGAGAATGGAGTATCACCAGTTTTGCTCCAAAGCGATAGTTAAATCTTTAATTAGATTTGAACGTGAAATGGTAATTAATATTTACCGATGACACCGTGGTGTTAGATATGGTGAATTACCAGTTTTGCTCCAAGGGATGAATAGGTTGGGATTGGGAAATAAAATAAATAATTACTTCGGTGTGGTTCGCTAATCCCGACTAGTTTGGAAAACCATAATATGGTTTGAAACGATATCCAAAGGAAGATTAAAGAATAAATTTAGAAGAATTTATCTTTGATAAAATTAATGGGAACCTTTCCCTAAGAATGTGAATATTTGAATAAAGAATATTCTGAATTGGAATGAGGCGTATGTTGTGTTTGTGTAACACTTGTTTATTATATACGCAGACTATTCAGAAAGACCGGGTTTATCCCATTCTGAATAACTGATTCGACGATTAGTCGAAGATGAAGATGGTGGTTAAAAACCGAAAGTCTTCACATCGTTTGGATGATTATTGATGATCTTGATTGGGCTGTACACCCAAGAGGAGGGAATCAGTTGGTGATCGTCCAGACGTATTTGGAGATCGATGTATATGTGAGGAAAGTGCCTCTGGTTTTGTTCAGACCCAGAACGAACTTGTAAATGGATTGTGTATCTGACATTGGATTTTATTCTGTGTTGATTGATCTCTATTAAATATACATCTATTTGGCGGCGGAGAATTTATTCTCTTTCTTAACGCCCTTCTCTGAGACGTACGAGCTCAGAGGTTGTATATCGATGGACATCAGTCGCATGGAGTGAACTGCCTGTGTGGCGTGCCTAAATGGCAAATGATCAAGGCTTCTATTGAAAAGCAAAGTCTTGTAGTTGATGATCAAAGCATGGCCTGTGTGGTGCAGCTTTGTGTATGGCGTTAATTCGTGAGCCTCACACCTCGGTATAAATCAAAAACGGGATAGTGACTACAGGGAGAGCACGACGTTTCTTTTTAGCTATAGGTGGTGTCAGTGACCTACCAGCCCTGACATTTATATTATTTTTCACATATGTGGTTGTTGGAAAGCGAGGCGTCTCGAATATATGGTCGATAACTGGCACTATGTGAGCCGACGTACAGAGCACTATATAGGTCATATAGGACCGGGAAACGTGTGTTCAGGAATCACTAACCCTCAAAAATAAGAGAAGACCGACCCTGAAGATCAAGGATCGTTGTGTGTGGTCCTGAGAGATTTGCTAGAGTGTCTCGAACGGAGAGGTGCTTGCCCCTTGCCTCGACTCATGATGGAAATCCAATTTCCAATACGTGACATTTTCGTTTTATTTGTAGAACCTAGTATGGAGACATGATATATATTACCTATGCCGTCTATGATTGATATTTGTGATTGAAATTGTTTTGACACTATACACTTATAATAGTATCAAATGATTTGTTTTAAACGTACCAAGCATGTTTGGCTATTGTAAGGGAAAACCCTATTCTCCGGCTTGTGTTGCATTGTGTGATGGGACCTGGGTCTTATAATAGGTTCATTTTTCCAAAAAGCATTGCGCTATTTTGTTATATGCACTATTGTTCTTGGGAGGAAAACCGTTCCGTGTTATACGACGTGATCCCTTGAATTACTCTCTTTTAAAATAAAGATTAATAACTGTTTTGGTTCTCACACCAGTCACATGACTGGCCTGGAGTTTATTTTTTTTAACCTAAACTCTGGGTGCCCCTATTTTCCATACGGGCAACTAGAAGTTTTGGTTTTGCAGATTTATATTCATAGGATCCTGATTTGCAACTGGAACGATGCTCGGAAAGCTCTGTATCCGTGTATTACTTTCAGTCGTGTTTTGTATTGTTTTTCCGCTGCTATGTAATTTATTGTAATCTCTGAAATTTATCAAATGTATATTTATTCATACTTTGTATATTCTTGTATTCTGATGGAATTGTTGTAATAAACAATGAAATGTTCTTCTGTTTGTGTTCTGATTGGTCTTGTCCTCAAAGTAATTCGTTCTTTCTCTTCTCTTCGGAGATCGGGGAAGTTCAAGTCACTTCATTGCTAATCTCTAAATTTACTCTTTTTCTTCGATTGATTTTGTTTCTATCAAGTTGAATTGCTTTAACATTTATTTTTCTCTTCGTTGTTTTTTTTTCCATAATCAAGTTTGGAAAAATAATTTTTGCCTCATTCGTGTTTGGGTTCACGTATGGTGTTTACCATGTTTGATAACTGTTTATTTTTAATTCGTTTTGTTTCTTTACTGCCTGCTCTTATTCAATCTATAGTCAAAAATGTCTATTTTATGATGTCTTTCTTATGATAGTAAAATTATTATACTACAACTTGTCTCCCATCATCTCTATATATGCTTAAGCGTAAATTTTATATAGCGTTAGCCTATCAGCCATTGAATATTTAAGGTTATGATGATATTTACTTTACTATTGCATAAAAATAAACCTATTTCTTTATTTTTATTTTCCTTTTGACTTCAAGTAGTTTTTATCTTTAGAGCTGCAAAGTAAAATATGAGGCCAGCTGTTATACTACTTGGTGCTTATAGAATAATTTCATAAAATTACATATCTTCAGGAAAAGTAAAATAAAATTAAAATTACATGTTTCCTCTAAATTATTTGTTAACATAAATTATAGGGGTTAATCATTAATTACAGTAAGAGATATAGACAGAGCTAATAAACTTTATTTATATTTTCTAATGATCTTGCATATTGTATTAGTTTTCCAGTTGTGGCCAATTCAGCATACATCGTTCGATAAATGTACTTACCGTCTGTTTAATATAAATGTGGTAAACGACTAAGAATTGAATTCTTAAAGATGTAAAAACAAACTGATTAACTTGAACAAGACTGACTGGGCAACCGTTTTTGTGAGTGATGGAGTGGTAATTATCCCAATATATTAGTGTAATAAATAATTGTATTTAATCTGATAACAGCTTAGATTAAAAATTTTAGTGTAATAAGATATGATATAAGGCTGTTAGGGATTAATATTATTTTAAGGCGAAATTTACAATCTTGCTTGGGTATGATAACAACTATATAAACACTAACTTTTCTTATTGAACCCGTTATCAAAAAAACTGGTGTCATGTTAAATTTTACATTATTCTATAATCATTTGAAATTTCTGACCTTTTTTAAAAATTATAGCATTTTTTTTCAGATTTTTAGTGTTTTCATTCAATGATTACATAAACATTTCTAATATTTGGATGTAATTTCATAAATATATGCAATTATTCACAAGGTAATCGCATAAATTTATGCATTTATTCGGTAACTTAATTTAGTGAACCTAATCCACGTACTCTTTTGATAAAGATATTTGTTGTATTTTGAACTTAATAGAGACTTTATCCAAATTGTCTAGTATTTTAATTTCAATATGTGGATTTGAAGAGTAGGAAGATTCATTTACTAAAATGCATTGGTTCAAATAGAATGTGTGTTTTGTAGGAAAAGAATGCTTCCAAAGAAGCAAATAAATTCCACTTTAATAACCATTGATGTTCAAAGCACCACTCATCCCTTCACGCACTTTAAATTTGCCATATTTTGTTAGAACGGGAAGTAGACTTTTCCTTTCATAAGCAGTAATGGACATATTAAACTATATATATATATATATATATGAAATTATAATAACCAGTCTTGCATGATAACAAAGAATACAAAATTACATGTATCATTTTGTAATAATCGTTGTCATAGTTTCGTTTCCTGCAAAATATACTACTATGACGACGATTAAACTAAGCCTTTCACTTGATTCACTACTTAACAAATGGATTCAAATATTCCAATCTATATTTTTTTTAATAGTAAATTTTACATTATTATATTTTACAATATTCTATAATATGATATTCAACACTGACCTTTAGGATTTTTCCTCTTTTCGTTTACTAGCTGCTCACCGTCTTCTGGGGAGAATCTGATTTATGTAAGTAGATATCCTACACCCCCCGCACTCTCTCACTCTCTCTCTTTTGGTTATGCATTACTAGTTGTATTTTGCGTTTATATGGATTTTATTCCTCTTCGTTTTAATACATGTACATATATATATATATATATATATATATATATGTCTTTGAGTTGTTCCACCAAATGCTTATGCTGATCCCAACCCCATCCCCCATCCCCTCCTCTCTCCTTTTTTAGTCATAAAATACACATTTATATAGCTTATACTGGATGCTTACAATCACCCTAGTTCCACTACTCAAGATTCGTTTTACTTCTACAACTTGATGTTGACTCTTTATGAATGTATCCAAGACGAGTTTATTCCGTCCTATTTTCGTAGTATTGACCCCAACTTTAGGATTCTACCCATTTTGGACCCATATGTATTCCCCTAGAGGGTTACATTTCTTTAAATTCAGAGCATGTGTGCATTTTGTACTTACCCATTCATTTTCTGTTAAAGATTTGTTGGACACTGTGGAATTTCCTATGTATAGTTTTCTCTCGTCTCCTTATCTTAGCCACCACATACATTTCTTATGCTAAGTATTTCAATTCTCCTCCTTTACATCATAAGATTGTTTTCCTTAATTCACCTATTAAAAGTGATTCCATAGGCTGCGATGCATTTCATTACATCGAAGCCACAAAATCACTATTGTCTATTTCACCTCGTAAGACCCAGTTTAGGCTGATTAGTTTTCCATAGTTTCAAATTTGGATGGTTTCATTTCTCTTTTTCAAGGATGTGGTACTTCTCTTGTTCTTTCTATTCTTTATTAGTTGTTTGTTTGTCACCTAAATCATTCTCCTTTATCTAGTTATCCAAAATTTTCACCATTGAAAATGAAATTTTACTCGTAGACAGACCACATCATGAGTGTTGAGAATGTTAAAAAGGGCTCCTATCTTTATAACATATTCTTGTTCTGTAAGTACAACTTTCTGCATGCGCACCATTTTTTTCCATTCCGTCTAAGTTTATGTTCCCGATTCTAATGTACCAAAGATTAAATATTTTATCCATTAAGCTTACTTTGCTTAGTTAATGGATGATTACTTGCTTGTATTTCACATACTTCTTTCTACTCATTTGATTAATTCATATTTTTCTAAACCACGTAACCATAATAGCTGATAAAAAAACTGCATATTAAATTTTACATTCAGATTCTATAATTCTTATTTAATTTTTAACTTACACAATAAAAGTAAGCTAAAATTTGTGAACTGCATATTTCAAAATTTTCATATTGAAATTTTGCATTTTAAAAACATTTTAACAACCGCAAATTTTAATAACTACTTATTAAAAACCACATATTAAAAATTGCATATAACGTAACTTTAAAATCAATTTCACACTTTTAAAAAGATGCATATTTAAAAAACTATAGGGATTCAAAACTTTAAAAAACTGGATATTTAAAAAACTTTATAATTTAAAACATCTCAACTTTCCTTTTTATCACCATAGGACCATAGCAATGCTACGACTTCCATGCATTTGTTCACCTTCATGGGGTGCCGTTCTCACACTTCCACCGACTCATATCTTTGATGTTGCAATAATAGCCATTGCAAAAAAATAAGACATTAATAAACATACACATATAATATATGTACATGCAGTGCATGCATACATATGCAATCAAATATGAGAACTACGTCAAATGCATTATTAATGAATTAGTAGTAACATAGCCGTATATGTACACATTGGGATAACGAAATGATGGGAAAGCAACGGTCACATGCCTATTATAACACTGCAATGGTCACATTCTCATTATAAAATAACAACGGTCACATGCCTATTATAACAATACAACGGTCACATTCCCATTATTCAAGCCTATTTGAATTTGTTTCTTGTATTATAAATAAAGGTCTTTTATATACAGTTTGTATTATCTTACAATTGCAATTCATCAATAAAAAAGCTTCTCTTCAATCTTGTTTCTTCTATTTTATTTTCTAACATGGTATCTGAGCAACAAATTGCCGAAAGGCATTAAAAAAATCCTGAGCCATCATTCTTTTTTGTAGTGACCCGAAATTCCGGTCCAATTTGAGCTGACCAAATAACACAAGTCCAACACCAATTACACTGGAAAATCAGAAAACTACTAGAAAGAAAATAGAGGGTGAGAATAGATAAGATAGAAAATTAGAATAGAAGAAGAACAACAACACAACATCAGAGTAACATGAACCTCACAGTGGAACGAATAACATATAATATATAACATAACTTTGAAATATAAATCTGTATTTGAATATACATAGCATTTTCAAAGTACAGCACTTACAACACAGCGGAAAAATAACCATAGTTATATAATTCTGAAGCCTCCTGCCCCAGCTCTTCAAGTATCTGTAAATCCCGACTACTTGACTGCCTGTACAAAATTGGGCACCCAGGAGTTTAGGGAAAACAAAACAAAATAAACTCCGGGTCAGTCATGGTACTGGTGTGAGTAAAATAGTTTAAAACAATTTGAAAAGGTAAACGATATCTCATAAGACCACACCGTATAACGGAACGGGTTTTTCCCTTATCTTTATATCAAAAACCTTTTGATATTATAATAATGTCTATCAACCAAAATATAATAATCATCTAGCAGAAACGCTTTCATCTCACGTTCTACATATATAGTATACAATCAAAACCGCAAGCACGTATTGGGTAATGAATTTCCAACTATGACAAGGTATGGAACCGCCTTTCGCTAGTGTACCTCTAGAGAGGAATACACTGGGTTCAACAAGAACATCTTGCAACCCGGCCACACATAACCAACCACTCATTTCGCTTGAGTGTATCGAATGTATATCACCAACGGTTTCCCGAATGGGACAGCATCAACAATAGATTTTTAGAAGTAAATGAAACTCTAGATCAGGTGATTATACACCCTAATAGGTGCGACCTACATAGCCATGCTGCCTGCCCGATTTCGGTCATTTCCTGGTTGTGAGGCTAGAGGCCACACTTATCTCTGACAGATCACACGTTTATTCAATTTGAATGTCACATCGTCATACCCGCCAAATCACAAATTGATTTCCCCAAAAATATCACGGGTATACAGCTAAGAGAAACGAATTCCTATGCCACCAAACGTAAATACGTTTGAAGAGATCAACTTACGCGATCTATTAAATATACTCTGTCAAACATTCTTCCATACAGGTCGTCCTGGGGCTGGACAAACCGAAGGCACTATTCAGTACAACCATCTTAGGCAACCTTTACCTAAGATTTATACAATAGCTCTTGCACTTGACTCCGTCTTCATTTACCTTTGGCATATATAATTCACAACACTTATGCCAATACCGAGTGGTTCTTCGGATAATAATCCAACCGGTCTCTCCATATGAACAACGTTAAAATGGTCGAAAACTTCGATAGTTGGTGAGTTAACTATCCAAGAAAAAGAAAAACACGTGTGCAAACAACGATATTATTTCCAAATGGAAATAATATTGATCAATCATCATTTAACATTTATCTCTTTAGTTCATTAATTTACTTATCTCCTATTTCCCTATATTCAACATTTGCTATTTTCTAAACTTAGAAAATATACGTTATTAACAATGGAAAACATTTCCATTTCCTATTACCTATATTAGAAAACATTTCTGATTTCTTATTTGGAAAACATTTCCGAAGTTCCTTCATTTTATTTAAACAGATGTTTAAATAAAACATCGCTATGCCAACTCCAACCATTTACTAAATTCACTTAACCAAATTCACTTAACCATCCTTTACTATCAAACCTTACCATTCCTTAGTTAAGAAGGAAGTCAATCAAGTTGGGGTATAATTACCTCTCAGACCTTAACTGAATATCGTTTTAACTCCAGAATAGACAATGTTTATCTTTTAAACTTTTAACAAACTTCCTTACGTAACTCTCTTCGAATAATCTCTATTCGATAACTTCCCCCTTCGAATAACTATATTCGATAATCTCTCTTACGAATAACTAGATTCGAACCTTTCTTCGAATAAACTATATTCGATTAACTCAATTCAATTAACTCCTATCAATTAACTCTATTGGATTAACTCCTTTGGATTAACTCTAATCGATTAACTCTAATCGATAAACTTTATTTGATTAACTCTAATCGATTAACTCTATTTGATTAACTCTTTTCACTTAACTTCTTTCGAATAAATGATATTCGATAACTCCTTTAACTCTATTCGAATAAACTATATTCGATTAACTCCTTTTTAACTTTATTCGAATAAACTATATTCGATTAACTCCTTTCGAATAACTAGATTCGATGACTCACTTCGAATAACCAATATTCGATTAGCTCCCTTTTAACTCGTTTCTAATAACTAATATTCGATAACTCCTTTCGAATAACTAGATTCGATAACTCCTTTCAAATAACTAGATTCGATAACTCCTTTTTAACTTTATTCGAATAACTACTATTCGATAACTCCTAATTCGACTAACTCTAATCGATTTATTCTAATTCGATTAACTCTATTAAATTACTCTATTGGTTAACTCTAACTCTAACTGGTTAACTATAACTGAACAACTCTAACTGAATAACTATAACTTATCAACTCTAACTGATTAACTCTAACTGGTCAACTCTAACTGATCAACTCTAACTGGTTAACTATAACTGATCAACTCTAATTGATTAACTCTAACTCTTTAACTCTAACTCATTTACTCTATTTGATTAACTCTAATCGAATAACTAATATTCGAATAACTCATTTCGATTAACTCTTTTCGATTAACTCCCTTTCTATTTGTTTATACAAATAATTCCTTTTCAATTTGTTTGCTTAACAAATAAATATTCCCTTTTTAAATTCTATTACTTAAAAAATAAATATTTCTTTTATCTTTCCTATTTATTTAACAAATAAATATTTCCTTTATCTTTTCTATTTATTTAACAAATAAATAGTTCCTTTATCTTTTATATTTATTTAACAAATAAATATCTCATTTATAACATTCTATTTATTTCCTATAAATAAATATTTCCATTTAATCTATTTGTAAATGTTTTACAAATATTTCCTTTCCAATTCCATTTGTAAATGTTTTACAAATGTTTTTTTCCTTTTTATTTCTATTTGTAATTGTTGTACAAATATTCCTTTTTCTATTCTATTTGTAAATGGTTTACAAATATTTCTCTTTCTATTTGTTTGACAAATATTTTCCTTTATATTTATTTTACAAATGTATTCCTTTATATTTATTTTACAAATATTTTCCTTTATATTTGTTTTAAAAATGTATTCTTTTTAACTCTTTTGATTTTATAATTTATTTCCTTTTTATAAAATCCTTTTCCTTTTCTATATAAAATCCATTGATTTTATATAAATAAATTATTTTCAAAATGTACTTTGAAAATCCCCTTTTTACATCCCAGTATTTTCCACGGTATTTAAAATACCAATTAATAGTGATCGATATCATTCAAACACACATAATCAACAACAGATTATATATCCATCGTATATTACAATATATGAACTGAACAGTATTATAAATATTGAGGAGTCCAGTTGGACCCCTCCAACCTGTTTCCCTGCATCACAAATGCTACACAATACAACTAACATCGATTTCATTTCAATATGAAATATTCTGCTAAAAAGAATCAATATTTAACCAACGATTTATATATATGTATGTGTATATATATATCGTTATCTATAATTTCAACAAATACATAAGCAATTCAACCAAACAGTTTACACACATCAATCAACAGATAATTATTAGTTCTAAATATATGTTAGAAAAAAATATAATTGTTCAGTGTTGGTGAGTTTTACTCACATTTCGCGCTAACCGTTAAACAACGATTTGCGTCTGTTGATTCAGACGGACAATTTATTTCGCCATAAATCGTAACGAGCTTCGATTCACTCCCAATCTGTCTCATTGTGGTGCTCCCGTCCATACGATCCCAACGGATCTTGTTTCGCTGAAAACCGATATCGTATGCATGAGATATGGTTTATATAATTTTGTGTATGTAAAAACAAATTCAAATGGATTGAATAAATTAGGCCCTTACGCTATCCATTTCAGCCCAGCCCAAACTGCTCCTTTTAAAACCCGACCCATTCAAGCATCTTCTTCCCCGTAACCCCTTTGTTCTAGCATAACCAATCCGCTCCCAAAGCCATTAGCCAACGTTTTGAGCTCCCATTCTCCATCGTTCCTCTATGAATTTGCAAACCAGACACACCAACGTCCTTCTCTCAGCAAGAACATCACATCCGCCCCCATAGAACAAAGGTTGACTTCATTATTTAGATAGCGTTCGAGCTACAGGCTCCACGCACTACGGCTCACTGTCGCGACCTCTTTTCTGGTCTCATTCTTCACCAAATTCACACCACTGCACCTCCTTAACACCACAAACACCAATCGAATCACCTTTATTCAGTCGAAACCTTAATCTCACTAAACCGCAAACCCTAGATCTAGGAAACCCAACGCTGTACGATACCGCACACCAAAAACTGACGTCGAACTCAGTGAAATGCATCTCAGTTGGAATAGGATGGTTTAACGAATCCATATATATATATCTATATATCTTGAAATTTCTAGATTTTTATTTAATTTGATATTGATTTTGGAAGTAATCGATCTTGGTTTGAGGAAGAATACTGACGGCGTATTATCTCGTTGACCAGAGAAATGAGAAATTTAGGTTAAGGAATTTTTAGAGGGTATTTATAGGAATTTTAGATATTTTATTTTCAAATATTATAATAAATTTTAAGAAAACGCTACTTTTATTTGCCCTTTAAAATTCCTGTAATCACATAAGATACCCAAAAATCACGAAACTGGACCTGCAGCTACAATTCGACACTACGGTCCTAACAAAACTGGTTTCATCGAATTCTGACTCCGTTTGCTCACACAGCGTATTTTTAACTGTCAAAATATCGACTGTTTTTCACCTAAAAATCCGTACGGCCACACACTGACTCTAAAAACCACGAAACTTGGGATCCAGTAATAATTTGATATTGCGGATCCAACAAAATTAGTTTCGTCGAATTCAGACTTCGTTTGCAAAAGTGGCTATTTTTAAGCTCTAAATAACCCATTTAAATATATAAATATATTTAAATATAATTAAATTAAATATAAATAAATTTATATTATCGTATATATTCACAGTGGAGTACCATACAACTTCAGAATATTTCTATATGAAATTCTAACTTCATATTTCAAATCCCGGTTAAATCGATATTCGATTTATAATGAAATCCCTTTTAAATATATAAATAATTCCTATATAAATTATAAAGGAATTCCATATCGACTTTTCTAAAATTTTATTTGGACATATATCAAAATCTATACAAACAAATCCCAAATTTTCTCTTCCACTAGAAAGATATACTTCACCAGCTCCGAACATTTCTTGTTTCACAGAAATCCGGCTTAAAACGAATCTTATACATTCAGTTGAAGTTCGAATCGCCAAATTACGAACTGCAGCGCCATTTCAAGCTCGATTTTAATTATAATATAATTATACATTCAAACTGACGCTATTTAAATATATTCGTTATTTTAATTCAACTCTAAGCTGAATTAAATATTTTAAATCGCCCAGTTCACATTAAAATGTCAATTCACTATTTCTGATTATTTCAGAAATTAAATATATTATTTAATTATTAGATTTAATTAAATATTCAATAAAATTTAATTAACGACCATTAAATCCCCTAAATCACTATATAAATAATTAAATAAATTAAATATTATATAGATGAAAGTACGGGTCGTTACATTCTTCCCCACTTAAAATAATTTCGTCCTCGAAATTGCTAAGGTAGAAAGAAAACCCTATCGACTGGTTAGAACTTATTTGTTCACTTTTTAACTTCAATTTCAACTAAACCAATTTAATTTCAATTAAATTATTAATTCTTATTATCGAAAATTTTCAAAAATTCTAAAAATTTTCTAAGACCTTAACTTTTCAAAAAATTTCGCCAGCACCTCCTTTGTACTGGTCAATAGGTCAAACTCCAACTGGCCTCTTTAGGCCATCTCCATCCCAAAAGAAAATCAAACAGCCAAGCGGCTTGCCAATACGGCTCATAAATCTTATATCCAATAAAAATATAAACTTGTACCTTTTATCGGCATATCATTAAATCCTTTTCACCTGTTATCAATTCAGCAGATACAAGAGTCATCCCAATCAAATTCCAATCTGTTTTTATCCACAAATCCAACCATTCGCTTATACCTAAGTCGAATTCAGTTTCAAATCAAAGTTCCATTTTTGATTTTTAAATTTTTAACTCATCAATCCAATACCATTTCAGATTCTATCTCACAATTCAAAAATCTGATTCTACTTGATGTATCGTATCCAATTCAATTTCTAGTTAATTGGTTTCAATTCAGCTCCAGTTTGGTTTTCACAAATTTCTATTTAATTTTTTTTTCAATTCAAACATTCTCTTCCTAGGAGTTTTAAACAGCTTTGCTTTTCTAAAACCAAATATTCCTTTTTGGATTTCAAACAATTTGTTTCTCTCAAAACAATTCAAAAACAAAATCTTTTCCGTAGTAATCCATCACTTACAACTCAAAAATAAACATTGATTATGCTGCAGTCATTATCAGAATTATTTTCCAGTTATCGAAGTGAGTTCAATACTATATCACTTTCAAAATCATTCTTAAACACTTTTATTTTGAAATCAGTTCAAAATATCATCCACAAATGCTTGGAATACAATTTAAAATCTACTAAGATCTTAAAATTTACATATATTTAATCCAAATCTATTTACAAACTCTGTTCCAAATTTCTAGGGTTTTAATTTCAATTCTGATTCAAATTCAGATTTAATTCATTTCGTAACACTTATACGAATATTAATTGGTTATTTACCTAACCGTTTCACTTTTATAATCTTACTCGATTATAACAATAACCAATATAAATCCTTTATATCAAAATATAATTTGTGTAAAATTATTTCGTTTACCCTCTTTTCAAAACATACCATGACGGTTCATTGTATTCGAGTGCTTATAAACTCCTACCAATATAGTAGATCAAACTGATCGACCAAAACACATAAACAACTCAACCAATAAATCTCCACAATATAAAACAATTTTTATATCAATAACAAATAAGTTCACTCGAGTATATAGACTCAACTCAATCTACGGTATTACTAAACCTATCTTTACCGAGTCACGCCACAGAGCCAAGGTAATTCACTTAACCTTATGCTCTGATAACAATTGTAGTGACCCAAAATTCTGGTCCAATTTGAGCTGACCAAATAACACAAGTCAACTCCAATTACATTGGAAAATAAGAAAACTAATAGAAAGAAAACAGAGGGTGAGAATAGATAAGATAGAAACTTAGAATAGAAGAAGAACAACACAACATTAGAGTAACACAAACCTCACAACGGAGCGAATAACATATAATATATAACATAACTTTTAAATATAAATCTGTACTTGAATATACATATCATTTCTAAAGTACAACACATACAACACAACGGAAAAATAACCATAGCTATATAATTCTGAAGCCTCCTGCTCCAGCTCTTCAAGTATCTGTAAATCCCGACTACTTGACTGCTCGTACAAAATTGGGCACCCAAGAGTTTAGGGAAAACAAAACAAAATAAACTCCGGGTCAGTCATGGGACTGGTGTGAGTAAAATAGTTTAAAACAATTTGTACAAGTAAATGATATTTCATAAGACCATGCCATATAACGGAACAGGTTTTTCCCTTATGAGAATCCAAATTGTCTTTACATCAAAAACCTTTTGATATTATAATAATTTCTGCTAACCACAATATAATAATCATCTAGCAGAAACACTTTCATCTCACATTCTACATATATAGTATATAATCAAAACAGCAAGCACGTATTGGGTACTATGACAAGGTATGGAACCACCTTTCGCTAGTGTACCTCTAGAGAGGAATACACTGGGTTCAATAAGAACATCTTGCAACCCGACCACACATGACCAACCACTCATTTCGCTTGAATGTATCGAATGTATATCACCAACGGTTGGGATCAACAACCATTTCCCGAATGGGACAGCATCAACAATAGATTTTTAGAAGTAAATGAAACTCTAGATCAGGTGATTATACACCCTAATAGGTGCGACCTACATAGCCATGTTGCCTGCCCGATTTCTGTCATTTCCTAGTTGTGAGGCTAGAGGCCACGCTTATCTCTGACAGATCACACGTTTATTCACTTTGAATGTCACATCATCGTACCCGCCAAATCACAAATTGATTTCCCCAAAAATATCACGGGTATATAGCTAAGAGAAATGAATTCCTCCGCCACCAAACATAAATACGCTTGAAGAGATAAACGTACGCGATCTATTAAATATACTTTGTCAGACATTCTTCCATACAGGTCGTCCTGGGACTGGACAAACCGAAGGCACTATTCCGTACAACCATCTTAGGAAATCTTTACCTAAGATTTATACAACAGCCCTTGCACTTGAATCCATCTTCATTTATCTTTGGTATATATAATACGCAACGCTTATGCCAATACGGAGTGGTTCTTCGGTTAATAATCAAATCGGTCTTTCCATAATAACAACGTTAAAATGGTCGAAAACTTTGATAGTCGGCGAGTTAACTATCAAAGAAAAACACGTGTGCAAACAACGATATTATTTCCAAACGAAAATTATATTGATCAATCATAATTTAACATTTGTATCTTTAGTTCATTAATTTACTTATCTCATGTTTCCCTATATTCAACATTTGCTATTTTCTAAACTTAGAAAATATACGTTATTAACAATGGAAAACATTTCCATTTCCTGTTACCTATATTAGAAAACATTTCTGATTTCTTATTTGGAAAACATTTCCGAAGTTCCTTCATTGGATTTAAACAGATGTTTAAATAAAACATCGCTATGCCAACTCCAACCATTTACTAAATTCACTTAACCAAATTCACTTAACCAATCCTGTACTATCAAACCTTACCATTCCTTAGTTAAGAAGGAAGTCAATCAAGTTGGGGTATAATTACCTCTCAGACCTTAACTGAACAACGTTTTAACTTCAGAATAGACAAAGTTTATCTTTTAAACTTTTAACAAACTTCCTTACATAACTCCCTTCGAATAATCTCTATTCGATAACTTCCCCCTTCTAATAACTATATTCGATAATCTCTCTTATGAATAACTAGATTCGAACCTTTCTTCGAATAAACTATATTCGATTAACTCTATTCAATTAACTCTTATCATTTAACTCTGTTGGATTAACTCTAATCGGATAACTCAAATCGATTAACTCTAATCAATTAACTATATTTGATTAACTCTTTTCACTTAACTCCTTTCGAATAAACGATATTCGATAACTCCATTAACTCTATTCGAATAAACTATATTTGATTAACTCCTTTTTAACTTTATTCGAATAAACTATATTCGATTAACTCCTTTCGAATAACTAGATTCGATAACTCACTTCGAATAACCAATATTCGATTAACTCCCTTCGAATAACTGATATTCGATCTCTTTCTTTCGATTACGCTATATTCGATAATCTCCTTTCTTTTGAATACACTATTCGATAACCTCCTTTCGAATAGCTTATATTCGATAATCTCACTTTTGAATAACTAAATTCGATAAGTCACTTCGAAAAACCAATATTCGATTAACTCCCTTTTAACTCGATTCGAATAACTAATATTCGATAAATCCTTTCGAATAACTAGATTCGATAACTCCTTTCAAATAACTAGGTTCGATAACTCCTTTTTAACTTTATTCGAATAACTAATATTCGATAACTCCTAATTCGACTAACTCTAATCGATTTATTCTAATTCGATTAACTCTATTTAATTGCTCTATTGGTTAACTCTAACTCTAACTGGTTAACTCTAACTGATTAACTCTAACTGATCAACTCTAACTGATTAACTCTAACTGGTCAACACTAACAGATCAACTTTAACTGGTTAACTCTAACTGATCAACTCTAATTGATTAACTCTAACTGGTTAACTCTAACTCATCTACTCTATTCGATTAACTCTAATCGAATAACTAATATTCGATTAACTCATTTCGATTAACTCTTTTCGATTAACTCCTTTGATTAATTCCTTTTCTGTTTGTTTATACAAATAATTCCTTTTCTATTTGTTTACTTAACAAATAACTATTCCCTTTTTAAATTCTATTATTTAACAAATAAATATTTCCTTTATCTTTTCTATGTATTAAACAAATAAATATTTCCTTTATCTTTTCTATTTATTTAACAAATAAATATCTCATTTATAACATTCTATTTATTTCCTATAAATAAATATTTCCATTTAATCTATTTTTAAATGTTTTACAAATATTTCCTTTCCAGTTCCATTTGTAAATGTTTTACAAATGTTATTTTCCTTTTTATTTCTATTTGTAATTGTTTTACAAATATTCCTTTTCCTATTCTATTTGTAAATTGTTTGCAAATATTTCTCTTTCTATTTGTTTCACAAATATTTTCCTTTATATTTGTTTTACCAATGTATTACTTTATATTTATTTTACAAATATTTTCCATTATATTTGTTTTACAAATGTATTCTTTTTAACTCTTTGGATTTTATAATTTATTTCCTTTTTATAAAATCCTTTTCCTTTTCTATATAAAATCCACTGATTTTATATAAATAAATTATTTTCAAAATGCACTTTGAAAATCCCCTTTTTACATCCCAATATTTTCCACGGTATTTAAAATACCAATTAAAAGTGATCGATATCATTCAAACACACATAATCAACAACAGATTAAATATCACGTCATATATTACAATATATGAACAGAACAATATTATAAATATTGAGGAGTCCAATTGGACCCCTCCAACCTATTTCCCTGCATCATAGATATAAAACAATACAACTAACATAGATTTCCATTCAATATGAAATATTCTGCTAAACAGAATCAATATTTGACCAACGATTTATACATATATATCGTTATCTATAATTTCAACCAATACACAAGCAATTCAACCAAATAGTTAAAGCACATCAATCAACAAATAATTATTAGTTCTAAATATACGTTAGAAAAAAAATACAATTGTTCAGTGTTGGTGAGTTTTACTCACATTTCGTGTTAACCGTTTAATAACGATTTGCGTCTGTTGATTTAGATGGACAATTTATTTCGCCATAAATTGTAACGTGCTTCGATTCACTCCCAGTCAGTCTCATTGTGGAGCTCACGTCTATATGATCCCAACGGATCTTGTTTCACTGAAAATCGATATCGTATGCATGAGATATGGTTTATATAAGTTTGCGTATGTAAAAACAAATTCAAATGGATTGAATAAATTGGGTCCTCACACTATCCATTTCAGCACAGCCCAAATCGCTCCTTTTAAAACCCGACCCATTCAATCATCTTCTTCCCCGTAACCCCTTTGTTCTAGCATAACCAATCCGCTCCCAAATCCATTAGCCAACGTTTAGAGCTCCCATTCTCCATCGTTCCTCTATGAATTTGCAAACCAGACACACCAACGTCCTTCTCTCAGCAAGAACATCACATCCGCCCCCGTAGAACAAAGCTCGACTTCATCATTTAGATAGCGTTCGAGCTATAAGCTTCACGCACAACTGCTCACTGTCGCGACCCCTTTTCTGGTGTCATTCTTCACCAAATTCACACCACCGCACCTCCTTAACACCACAAACACCAATCTAATCACCTTTTATTCAATCGAAACCTTAATCTCACTAAACCGTAAACCCTAGATCTAGAAAACCCAAAGCTGTACGATATAGCACACTAGAAACTGACGTCGAACTCAGTGAAATGCATCTCAGTTGGAAGAGGTTGGTTTAACGAATCCATATATATCTATCTTGAAATTTCTAGATTTTTATTTAATTTGATATTGGTTTTGGAAGTAATCGATCTTGGTTTGAGGAAGAATACTGACGGTGTATTGTCTCGTTGACCAGAGAAATGAGAAAATTAGGTTAAGGAATTTTTAGAGGGCATTTATAGGAATTTTAGATATTTTATTTTCGAATAATATATTAAATTTTAAGCAAACGCTACTTTTATTTGTCCTATAAAATTCCTATAATCACACACGTTACCCAAAATCACGAAACTGGACATGCAGCTACAATTCGGCACTACGGTCCCAACGAAACTGGTTTCGTCGAATTCCGACTCCGTTTGCTCACACGGCGTATTTTTAACTGTCAAAATATCGACTGTTTTTCACTCTATAATCCATACGGCCACACACTGACTCTAAAAATCAGGAAACTTGGAATCCAGCAATAATTTGATGTTGCAGATCCAACAAAATTAGTTTCGTCGAATTCCGACTTCGTTTGCAAAAGTGGCTATTTTTAAAGCTCTAAATAACCCATTTAAATATATAAATATATTTAAATATAATTAAATTAAATATAAATTAATTTATATTATCGTATATATTCACAGTGGAATACCATACAGCTTCAGAATATTCCTATATGAATTTCTAACTTCATATTTCAAATCTCGATTACAAATCCTGATTAAATCGATATTCGATTTATAATGAAATCCCTTTTAAAAATATAAATAATTCCTTTATAAATTATAAAGGAATTTCTTAGCGACTTTTCTAAAATTTGATTTGGACATATCTCAAAATCTACACAACGAAATCCTTATTTTTCTCTTCCACTAGAAAGATATACTTCACCAGCTCCGAACGTTTCTTGTTTCACAGAAATCCGGCTTAAAACGAATCCTGTTCATTCAGTTGAATTTCGAATCGCCAAATTACGAACTACAGCGCCATTTCAAGCTCGATTTTAATAATAATATAATTATACATTCAAGATGACGTTATTTAAATATATTCGTTATTTTAATTCAACTCTAAGCTGAATTAAATATTTTAAATCCCCCAGTTCACATTAAATTGTCAATTCAGTATTTCTGATTATTTCAGAAATTGAATATATTATTTAATTATTGGATTTAATTAAATATTCAATAAAATTTAATTAATGACCATTAAATCTCCTAAATCACTATATAAATAATTAAATAAATTAAATATTATATAGCTGAAAATATGGGTCGTTATATTTTTGATCTTCAGTGTCCCTTACATACTGTAATCTAATACTTCCTCTCCATGGCCAACGATTATGAAGAAACTTCTGTTGTATCTAGCAGCAATGCTAATGGCTTCTCTCCAAACATCATGAACCTGATCAAACACAAAAACCAAGTTATTACCACTTCGTTAAATGAAGATAATTATATTTTATGGAAATATCAAGTAGAGATTGCTCTCAAAGCTTACGGACTGCTAGATTACATCAAAGGAGGTTAATTACTCCACTTTAATGATCACTGATGAAGAAAGAAATATTGTACCAAATTCAGAATACATTAAATAACAAAGACAAGACAATTTATTATCATCATGGCTTTTATCTTCTGTAAATCCCAATCTTTTGTCACAGATCTTTGGGTGCAACTCGTCGTATGAAATTTGGACTATTATCGAACAAATTTTCATCTCGCAATCCATAGCCAGAATCAAGCAATACAGATGGGGACTTCAAAATTGCAGAAAAGAAGATACTAGCATGAATGATTATTTGGGCAAAATAAAAAACATATGTGACAAACTAAGTGCTGTTGGGCATAAAATCAGCGATAGTGAACAAATACTTTTTGTTACCGGAGGGCTTAATAAAGAATATGAATCTTTAGTAACGGTCCTGGCTACACAAAAAACTTTACCTAATCTGTAGTTCTTTCGATCTGCACTCCTTGCTCTTGAAGGAAGAATTGATCAAAAAAAAAATAGAGTATGTTTTCAGCAAATTATGTTGTAGCTAAAAATAAGCAGTCACAGGGAAGCAACAACAATATTAATGCAAACATACAAGAAAATCAGTATCCAAGGGGTCTTCAACAACAAAGAGGAGGTTTTGTAGCCTTAAATAGGTCGAGGACGAGGAAGATGGAACAACAACAATCGAGTAAAGTGCCAAATATGTCAAAATTTTGGTTACATGGGAAACAAGTGCTATTTCAGATATAATAATGACAGTGGACAACAATATAATCATGCTAATTCAATATAGAAAACACCACTAGTCAATATGGATGTGATGAACTCAAATAGAAACAACAATGATGCTAATAAAAATCAAAATATTGGCAATGATGATACTAGAAAAGGCGAAGACAACAATTTTGAAGAATGCTACCCGAATTCGGGTGCCACTCATCACACAACCAGCAATCTCAAAAATCTTAACATTGGAAGTAGAAACTACTCAGGTATAAAATATTTACATATGGGGGATGGTAAAACTGCACATATAACACACACTGGCAAAGGCACTATCTTTTGAAAAAGACAACTTAATCTAAACATACTTCTTAGAGTGCCCTCTCTTAATAAAAACTTGCTAAGTGTATCAAAATTTGCTAATGACAATCATGTGTTTTTCGAATTTCACCTAAAATTTTGCGTAGTTAAGGATTTACTGAGCCATGAAATATTATTACGGGGTAATCTACATAATGGATTTTACAAATTTGACAACTTAAAGACTAGGGATACTAGTGGAAAATTCTGGTGTAATAATGTTGAGTCAAGTAATAATGATTGTAATAGGAGTATTAATGTTAGCAGTAGTAATAATGAATGTAATGAAGACGACAAATAATGTAATCTTGATTTATGGAATAGGAAATTAAGACATCTGTGACGATCCCAAAACCCTGTGACACGGTGTTAAGGATAATCATTGGAATATTACACATTAATCATCATTAGCAGATCACAGATAATAGCATAAACAGAAAATAGAATAATTTACACACATATGACAGCGGAATCATATAGATAACATCACATCAGAGAAGCACAGTACAGGATACAACTTAGTGCATAATGATACATAATCAGTCACCATCGCCTGAGGCGGAATCATACATAAAGAGTACACAAAAGGAATATCAGTCTACATCGCCAGTGGCGGAATCATAATATAGATACAATAATGGCGGAGAAAATCCAAGTCAGCACGGTGTAGTCTAGCCTCGCCATGAGCCAAAAGGTGCGTCAGAAACCTGTAACTAGGCTGCCCGTGTGAAAATAAGGGCACCCGAGTTTGCAAGGTGAAACAAACTACGAGTCAGTCATGGGACTGGTATGAGAAATCTATTCAACTTATTAACAACAATAATAAGGCAAATCAAAGGACCACGCCACTTTCGCGGAACGGGTTTACTCCAATGAGTGCTCGTGCATGAAATAAAGTAAATGATTAAATCAACGCAATGCTTTTTATAAAATGAAGCCATTATAAGACTCAGGTCCCATCACACAATGCAACGCAAGCCGGAGGATAGAGTTTTCCCTTATAATGGCCAAAGATGCTTCATACGAATAAAACAAAGTGTTTGATATTATTACTAGTGTATATATGTTTCAAAAGCAAATTCAATCATAAATATCAATCCTAGACGGCATAGGTACCATATATCATGTCGCCCTACTAGTAATACAATCACATCCGCATATATCGTATTGGAAATTGGATTCCTTCATGAGTCGAGGCAAGGGGCAAGCTCCTCTCCGTTCGAGACACTCTAGCAAATGCCTCGGGACCGCACACAGCAATCCCCTGGATCCTCCAAGGCCCGTCCTCTCTTACTTTTGAGGATTAGTTATTCCTGAACACACGTTTCCCGGTCCTTACAGACCTATAATCGAGGCGCCTCGCATTCCAACAACCACACAGGTGAAAAGTAGATATAAATGTCAGGGCTGGGAGGTCACTGACACCACCATAGCTAGAAAGAAACGTCATGCACTCCTTGGGTCCTTCTCCCGTTTTTGACTCATATCGGGGTGTGAGGCTCGCGAATTCACGTTATACACAAAGCTACGTCACACAGACCATGCTTTGATCATCAACCACAAGACTTTGCTTTGCAACAGAAGCCTTGATCATATGCCACTCAGACGTGCCACACAGGCAATCCACTCCATGCGACTGATTTCTGTAAATACATAACCTCTGAGCTCGTACGTCTCAGAGAAGGGCATTAAGCAAGAGAATAAATTCTCCGCCGCCAAACAGATATATATTTAACAGAGATCAATCAACACAGAACAAAATCCAATGTCAGACACACAGTCCATTTACAAGTCCGTTCTGGGTCTGAACGAAACCGGAGGCACCAATTCCTCGCATATCCGTACAATCAACAATATGTTTGGACGGCTACTACTTCAATTCCTTCATGGTAGCTACTCCAATCACGAGTATCAGTAGCGCCCATCCATCCAACGTGGAGATCGTCGGTCTTCAGTCGTCTTCGACTCTTCGACTTCTCAACGTCGATCGATTATTTGAAATGAGATAAACTCGGCCTTTTCAAATAATCCACGTATATTTAGATTTTCAAACCAATTAATCACATGGTTGAACTATTCAACATTCACATTTCAGTTATTTAGTTAAAATTTTCATGTCAAACACATTCAGCCATCACATCTCAAGCCAACACAACAAAATTGGTTCATTTTCACTCTATATCGTCTATAGCACTTAATAACGATATATCGCCATTTTTATTTAATTTAAAACGGCCATATTTAATTAAACGACGTTTCAGGTCGTGTCGATGCACTGGCGCTGCTTTCCACTAATTTTGTTTTACACATATAGGAAAATCTAACCGTTGGATCTTCACAAATTTTACATCATTAGGAAGGTTTTTTCAAAACGAATCCAACGGTTCCAGTTTTGGGAAAATCCGACGGTCGGATCTTCCACACTAACCATTTGAAGTTACGATTTCAATTTACGAACTGCAGCATCGTTATTCGATTTAATTTAATTATATTTATATATATATAAATATAATCGTTTCTAGCGCTGTTTTTCACTAATTTTGAATTAAACATTCCAGACAATCCAACCGTTGGATTTTTACAAGGTTGGTGCCGTTGGAAAGATTATTCCAAGGCGAACCCGACGGTTGAGGTTTCGGGAAAATCCAATGGTCGGATTTCCCGTACTAGTCGTTTGAAATCACGATTTCAAAACACGAACTGCACGGCCACGTTTCGTTTTAATTCTATTTATATTTATATATTTATATGAATATAGCTCATTCAAAAATTCCTATATCGTTTTCACTTTAATTATTTCACTAACGCCCTAAATTTTTGGAAAATTTCGCCATAACCTCCTTTGTACGGGAGGGTCTGGGAAAATTCCCAAATAGCCACACGGGCGTCTCATATCAAAAAGAAAAAGAAAAAGCCAAGCGGCTAGCCAACAGGCTCATAAAATCATCACCCAAACAAAGCGGTAAATGTGTACCTATTTGTCGGGCACAAAATTTTATTTCTCTTCTCTAGCCCCCTTTTGCTTTAACCTGTTCAATAGATATGCATGTACATATATACAATTTCTAACATTTATCATTTTCCATTCAATTTCATTTTTTTTTCCTTGCTTTGGTTTAAAAACACCATTCATTCTAATATCGCATGCATAGGCTAAAATCATATCATTAGCTAGTTAATGTATATTTCAACTCATGCACGTTTATTTGAACAAGTGGCTATTTTTAACACTTCACATTTCAAAAGATGATAATTTTGGCGAACTAAAATAGATTTCAACACATGACTATTTTATTTAGTCCCTACGCATGTTAAAAATAATATTTCTATCGCAAATATTTATTTCAACGTCCGCATATCTTTAGCATATCACACATATGATAAAAATGATATTTTTCTCATTTAAAATATTTATTCAACAATAGATGTTTCAACACTTCATAGTTTCAATAAAAATGTAATTTTTATTGTTCAATCTTTTTATTCAACACATGAATATTTCCACTACACACACTTCTCAACAAATGAGCATTTCCACACATGGACATTTTATTTATGTTGTTCTCATTAGAAAGATGAAATTTTGATTGTTGAAACTATTAATATAAGGCGAATATTGTGCATACTTCATATATATATAAAAATGTGATTTTTATTGTTAAAGCACTTCATTCATTCACAAATGAATTTAATTTTCACACAACACTTTTCAACACATAAATATTTCCACACATGGACATTGTTTCATATATGACTTTAATTTCAATGCATGTAAAATAATTTCAACATATGAAAATAATTCTAACACACAAAGATTATTCAAAATTTCGGCAGCATAACGGCAGGGTAGTTAAAACCGGCACCGTCCCTAGTACGGCTCCTCGCTCTACCTTAAAACCTCGCGGTTTTTGACAATGGGGATTCATGCATCTAGTTCGCACGCAGGCGGCATGTTTATTTTTATTTCCACAAATATTTCCAATTCATTTCAATCACCAATGGGTATTTTTCAACCACAACCAAACAATATCAACCACAAACAATTATTCAACCATTCGTATTTTTCATCCAATATTCACACCAATTCACCACAATAAATATCGTCCATGGTTTGTGGACGCGGGGAGTATATATATATATAATATAATATATATTTGCTATATTTCACTTGCATTTCAACAAACATATCAATTATTCTATGCATGTAAAAATTCATACCTCGCTCATATAGCTTACACCACGCATGTACATGAGGTATATACACGTATGTAATTTATATTTCGCTTATATAAATTATACACGACATTTTCCATTCAATTTCACGTTAATTTAGATTTCTCACCTTGGTTTTCTGAGCGCTAAAAATCGATACGATGTCAGAAAAATCCGCAGCTTCTTCTATTGGGTAGAGAGCTTCCTTGCGGTCTCGATGTTTCCTGTTTCATCGAATTTCGTCAACACACCAAAAAGATATGATTTTTCAAAGTGTAAAGATCAAAGAAAAACGCACTTTCACGAGCTTCGAAACTAGGTTTACGATTTTCGCGAGAACCGGGACACGAGGGGACGATCAGGAAGTTGGAGGTGGAAGAGGGGAGAGAGGGCTTTAAATTGGTGGTGGTTTGGTGGCGTTCGGTGGTCGGTGGCGTTCAGGGCGGCGGCAGGAAGGTCGGGGCTTTAAGGCGGCGGCACGGGCGGCACAGGCGATGAGGGAGCCGGCGGTTGGGTCGGATTTGAAGAGGGGGCTGCGGCGCGTCGGATGGTGGCGGCGGCGAAGTCTGGAAGCGCCTGAGGCGGCGGCGATTGAGGAGAGAAGGTGGGGAGCTCGTTTCGCCGTTGATCGGGGGGGGGGGGTTCTTTTTTTATTTTTATTTTATTTTAAAATTTATGAAAGGAAAAATATGATTGGCCGAGACTATATTAAATTTTTAAATAGTGTTTTCTTAAACGAACTCCTTTTTAAACCCAACGACTGTCGCCCCTAGCTAAATACCCCCATTCCGGACACAATGGGATATGTTTCGTAGGCCAATTCGACTGTTACAGTCAGTTATTTTTCAAATTAAAGTATAAAACATTTAATTTTTAACTCTGAACGCACTTTTCAATTTGCCAGGGCCACAAACTGATTCGAAAAATTCCAGAAAAATAAATCTAGCTATGTTTTGACGCTACGGTCCCAACAAAACTAGTTTCGTCGAATTCTGAGGTCGTTTGAAAAATGGCCATTTTCTGGTCGATCCAATTTAACAGAAATCGACCAAACACATTTTCTTTTGCCACGCTCACATACTAGCTTCAAAAATTATGAAATTTGAAACATAGCAATAGTTTGACATCCCGGACCTAACAAAAGTGGTTTCGTCGAATTCCGAGGTCGTATGCAAAATATCAATTTTCCAGGGCTATATATTCTATATACCGACTCTTCTGAAAATCCATTCGGCCATAACTTTTGATTCCCGTTATGAAACTTCGATTTTTCAGATTCGTTAGAAAGGTATTGAATAACAGATTTAAATATTTTTGGTTTCACTAAAATCCGTTATATTTTCCACCCTGCACAGTCGGTCAAAGTTCGAATTCAAATTTTCAAACTGACCCACTATTTCTAATTCACTAATTTATTGAAATATTCTATTTCAATGGCTCAAATTGCTTGTAAATAATCAATTTAAAAATTTTAAATTGGCTCATATTTTCCGGGTTATTACAATCTCCCCTACTTAAAACTTTTCGTCCTCGAAAAGGAAACAACAGTAAAGTAGGAAATAAAATGTAAATGCTAAGTATGGTAAAGGTACCTTGCACCGGAGTTAGTCAGAGATATCCACTCTGCATTTGGGATAAGCTTGCTTAATGCTTTCCTCAGTTTCCCAAGTACAGTCTCTAGGATCACTGCTCCACTGCACTTTAACTAAATGAACCTTTTTGCTTCTGAGTTCTCTAGTTTCTTTGCCAACAATTTTTAATGGCTCTCTTCTGAGTGCTAATTCTGGAGTTATCTCCACATCCTGTTGCGCTGCTTCTTCTACAACAAGATCTGGATCATGCACATGTCTCCTAAGTTGAGATACGTGAAATACATTGTGCACTCCAGGCAACCAGTCTGGCAATTGAACCCTATAAGCGAGAGTTCCAATTCGCTCAAGTATAGGAAAGGGACCAATAAATCTCGGTGCCAACTTCCCAGTCTTTCCAAATTTGATTACTCCCCTCATCGGAGAAACCTTTAAATAAACATGATCACCAACAGCAAATGTCAAATCTCTCCTTCTAGAGTCTGCATAACTTTTCTGTCGGCTTTGGGCGGTTTTCAATCGCTTCTTGATGAAGTCCACTTTATCCGATGCTTCTCTGATCATATCGGGTTCTAGTACAAGTCTGTTGCCAGGTTCTACCCAACATGCTGGAGATCTGCATGGTCTGCCATATAATGCTTCAAATGGTGACATCCTCAAACTTGCTTGATAGTTATTGTTATATGAGAATTCTGCCAAATGCAAATGATCTTCCCATGACCCACCAAAATCGATTATACAAGCCCGCAATAAATCTTCTAGAATTCTATTCACCCGCTCAGTTTGGCCATCTGTTTGGGGGTGATAAGTGGTGCTCATATTCAGTTTTGTCCCCAATTCTGTCTGGAAAGCCTCCCAGAACTTGCTAGTAAATAGGGGATCTCTATCACTGACTATGCTGATGGGAATTCCATGCAGCTTAACAATTTCTTTGAAATATATCTGTGCTAGACTTTGGGCAGTTCTATTGGACCTGACAGGTATAAAATGGGCAGTCTTCGTGAAGCAATCTACGATTACCCAAATACTGTCATTACCCTTCTTGGTTCGCGGCAAACCATCTATGAAATCCATGGAAATCTGTTCCCATTTCCAGCCTGGGACTTCCAACGGTTGTAACAATCCAGCTAGCTTTTGTTGGTCACTCTTGACCAATTGACAAGTAGGGCATCTGCAAACATACAAAGAAATATCTCTTTTCATTGCCTTCCACCAGAAAGTGCGTTTGATATCATTGTACATTTTACTCACCCCAGGATGGATGCAAAATTTGGATTTATGGCATTCATCTAGCACTTCTCTTTTAAGCTCGGGAAGGTTGGGAACACATATTCTCCCATTCAGCCTCAAAACTCCTTCTTTATTTACTTGAAAGCTTGAGGATTCTACTTTCTGGATTCTTTCCTTGATCTTTTGAATGAAATAATCATTCTTCTGGAGAGCACATATCTTATCGATCAAGCTAGGTGTAATTATAAGATGGGCAACAATTGCGGTTTTTCTACTAAGTGCATCCGCTACTACGTTAGCTATCCCCGGCGTATACAGGATATCAAGATCATACGCTGCAAGAAATTCCAGCCAACGCTGCTGTCTCAGATTCAGATCTTTCTGGGTATATAAATACTTCAACGATTGGTGATCTGTGTACAGTATAAATTTCTCGCCCAATAAGTAATGTCTCCAGATTTTCAAGGCAAATACGATGGCTAGCAACTCAAGATCATGAGTCACATAATTCTTCTCATGCGGTTTCAATTGGCGGCTTGCATAAGCGACTACTTGGCCTCTCTGCATTAACACTGCACCAAGACCTCTAATAGAAGCATCTGTCCAAACCGTTAAATCCTGATTGCCATCTATAATAGTTAACACTGGAGCGGTAGTCAGCTTCGATTTCAATTCCTGGAAAGCTTCTTCACAGTCGGAAGTCCACCTAAACTTCTCATGTTTCTTTGTGAGCTTCGTTAACGGACCGGATATCTTCGAAAAATCCTTAACGAACTTTCGATAGTAACTAGCCAATCCCATAAAACTTCTAACTTCTGTGGGAGTAGTGGGTTGTTTCCAGTCTTGAATCGCTGTTATTTTGCTTGGGTCAACAGAAATTCCTTTCTATGACACCACATGGCCAAGAAATTTGACTTCTTCTTGCCAGAAGACACATTTAGAGAATTTGGCTTTGAAGACGTTCTTCCTTAGAATCTCCAATACTTGTTCTAAGTGTTTTTCATGCTCGGGTTTTGATTTGGAGTAGATTAAAATATCATCGATGAATACGAGGACAAATTTATTCAGAACTCCCCTGAACACTCTATTCATTAGATCGACAAAGTATGCTGGAGCATTACATAGGCCAAACGGCATTACTAACCATTCATAAAATATGTCTAGACCTCTGAAAGCGGTCAAAGGAAAACACTCTTCTGCTATTCTCAATTGATGAAAACCTGTAGCTAGGTCCATTCGGGAAAATACTTTCGCCCCATTCAATTGGTCTAGCAAATCATCAATGCGGGGTAATGGATATTTGTTTTTAAGCGTCTGTTTGTTAAGGTCTCGGTAATCAACACATAATCTAAGAGTACCGTCTGACTTCGGGACAAAGACGACAGTTGCACCCCAATTAGAAAAACTCGGTCTGCTTAGACCTTTCCACAACAGTTGACGAGTTTGATCGCCTAATTCTTCTTTTTCTTTCGGAGTCATTCTACGGATTGGATGTACCACGGGTCTGGCATTAGGGATTAAATCGATTCGGAATTCTATTTCTCTTTGCGGAGGTAAGTTTTCAACTTCTTCAAACACATCCGCATAGTTGCTAACAATCGGAATCTTTTCTATGGAAGTGGGGATAAGTTCTAATGCTGACCAAAATTCTTCTCTATTCGGATTCGAACCATGACAGGGAATATATATATATGTCCAAGCTTCGTTCGAATTTTAACAATTCTTTCCGCACACTTCACTTCAGCTTCATATTTTGTTAACCAATCTAGCCCGAGAATAATATCGAATTCGGGAAAATCCATAACGACTAGATTGAAAGGAAACTTGTAGAAAGAATAGGAGATTGGCACTCTACAATATAAACCAAGAGTAACAGGACCCCTTATCGGGTTATGAACTTCAACCGATTCTTTAAGCTTTCGCTGTTTTAACTTTAATTTGTGCACTGTGTTTTTAGCAATAAAACTACGCGATGCACCTGTGTCAAATAATACAGAAACAGGAATATTTTTAATTGTAAGGGTACCTCCCAAAACATCGGGTTTACCTGCTCCGTCGGAAGCAGCTGGCGGGCTAGACCCGTCATAGACATGAGCTACTGTAGCTTTCTTCAACAAAGGACAGTCTTTGACCAGATGATCGGTCTTTCGACAATTGAAGCACGAGCGAGGGTTCTGAGAGCCTTGGCTCGAGCCTTGAGAATTTGTTTTCTGTTTCTTCGGAGCTGTGCAGACGTTTGAGTAGTGCCCCGGCTTACCACAGTTAAAGCAACTTCCTCTTGGCGGCTTGCCAGTCTGAGGCTTGGAAGATGCTGCTTGGCTTGACTCGCCTTGATTTACAGCAGGCTTGCGCTTGTTTCCGACTTGGCTTCTAGCGCGATCCTGATCCAGATGCCTTTGATCAAGGTCTTCATAGTTGCATGTCATTTCCACTAGTTCATTGAAATCCAGCTTGACATGGGCCATGGCTCTATCATGATATTGTCGTCTTAGTCCAAAGATAAACCTCTTATTTTTGGATTTCGCGGTAGCAACAAGTTCTGGAGCATAGGGCGACAGCATTGTAAATTTGTTCAGATAATCTTGCACGGAAAGATCCCCTTGCTGGAGATTGGCGAAGTCATCGTGCATTCTTTCTAGAGCTTGTTCTGGGAAATATTTCTCCTTGAAGAGTTCTTTGAATCCATCCCATGTTCTTCCAGCTTCTCTATTCCCGGCGGTAAGAGATTCCCACCATAATTCGGCTTGCTCCTGCATAAGCCAGGCGCCCATAATAGCTTTGTCTTCGTCTCCTAGCCTTAGGCCTTCAAGAATTTTCTTGCATGTTTTGAGCCATGCAAGGGCCTCTATTACGGTGCCAGTTCCCGAGAAGGTCTTGCCTCCTAAGTTCTTATATCTCTTAGCTACACGGTCAAGCTCGAAGTATTGAGCTGCCGGAGGTTGTATCAAAGGTCCTTGAGCTGGGATTTCTCCCCTTCCTCGGCCTCGGCCGGCACGGCCTCCTCTAGCGGCGGCTCCTCTGGTAGCCATTTGTCAAATTCTGTATAAGCAACGAAAAAAGTCAGCTAACAGAAATGATAGTCTATTACATAGTTAAGCAGAAAACTTTACGGAAAGATAACGAGGGACTGATCAATTGTTTTTGCTATTCTGCTCAGCTCATTCTAGGACCTTGCTAGTCCAATCTCTAATGAGCGACTCGCCTTAGAATACTACTGATTCTATTTTGACGAAGTGTTTAATGTGTTAGACTCCAGAACTAAGGTTAACCAAAGCTCTGATACCAGCTGTGACGATCCCAAAACCCCGTGACACGGTGTTAAGGATAATCATTGGAATATTACACATTAATCATCATTAGCAGATCACAGATAATAGCATAAACAGAAAATAGAATAATTTACACACATATGACAGCGGAATCATATAGATAACATCACATCAGAGAAGCACAGTACAGGATACAACTTAGTGCATAATGATACATAATCAGTCACCATCGCCTGAGGCGGAATCATACATAAAGAGTACACAAAAGGAATATCAGTCTACATCGCCAGTGGCGGAATCATAATATAGATACAATAATGGCGGAGAAAATCCAAGTCAGCACGGTGTAGTCTAGCCTCGCCATGAGCCAAAAGGTGCGTCAGAAAACTGTAACTAGGCTGCCCGTGTGAAAATAAGGGCACCCAAGTTTGCAAGGTGAAACAAACTACGAGTCAGTCATGGGACTGGTATGAGAAATCTATTCAACTTATTAACAACAATAATAAGGCAAATCAAAGGACCACGCCACTTTCGCGGAACGGGTTTACTCCAAGAGTGCTCGTGCATGAAATAAAGTAAATGATTAAATCAACGCAATGTTTTTTATAAAATGAAGCCATTATAAGACTCAGGTCCCATCACACAATGCAACGCAAGCCGGAGGATAGAGTTTTCCCTTATAATGGCCAAAGATGCTTCATACGAATAAAACAAAGTGTTTGATATTATTACTAGTGTATATATGTTTCAAAAGCAAATTCAATCATAAATATCAATCCTAGACGGCATGGGTACCATATATCATGTCGCCCTACTAGTAATACAATCACATCCGCATATATCGTATTGGAAATTGGATTCCTTCATGAGTCGAGGCAAGGGGCAAGCTCCTCTCCGTTCGAGACACTCTAGCAAATGCCTCGGGACTGCACACAGCAATCCCCTGGATCCTCCAAGGCCGGTCCTCTCTTACTTTTGAGGATTAGTTATTCCTGAACACACGTTTCCCGGTCCTTACAGACCTATAACCGAGGCTCCTCGCATTCCAACAACCACACAGGTGAAAAGTAGATATAAATGTCAGGGCTGGGAGGTCACTGACACCACCATAGCTAGAAAGAAACGTCATGCACTCCTTGGGTCCTTCTCCCGTTTTTGACTCATATCGGGGTGTGAGGCTCGCGAATTCACGTTATACACAAAGCTACGTCACACAGACCATGCTTTGATCATCAACCACAAGACTTTGCTTTGCAACAGAAGCCTTGATCATATGCCACTCAGACGTGCCACACAGGCAATCCACTCCATGCGACTGATTTCTGTAATTACATAACCTCTGAGCTCGTACGTCTCAGAGAAGGGCGTTAAGCAAGAGAATAAATTCTCCGCCGCCAAACAGATATATATTTAACGGAGATCAATCAACACAGAACAAAATCCAATGTCAGACACACAGTCCATTTACAAGTCCGTTCTGGGTCTGAACGAAACCGGAGGCACCAATTCCTCGCATATCCGTACAATCAACAATATGTTTGGACGGCTACTACTTCAATTCCTTCATGGTAGCTACTCCAATCACGAGTATCAGTAGCGCCCATCCATCCAACGTGGAGATCGTCGGTCTTCAGTCGTCTTCGACTCTTCGACTTCTCAACGTCGATCGATTATTTGAAATGAGATAAACTCGGCCTTTTCAAATAATCCACGTATATTTAGATTTTCAAACCAATTAATCACATGGTTGAACTATTCAACATTCACATTTCAGTTATTTAGTTAAAATTTTCATGTCAAACACATTCAGCCATCACATCTCAAGCCAACACAACAAAATTGGTTCATTTTCACTCTATATCGTCTATAGCACTTAATAACGATATATCGCCATTTTTATTTAATTTAAAACGGCCATATTTAATTAAACGACGTTTCAGGTCGTGTCGATGCACTGGCGCTGCTTTCCACTAATTTTGTTTTACACATATAGGAAAATCTAACCGTTGGATCTTCACAAATTTTACATCATTAGGAAGGTCTTTTCAAAACGAATCCAACGGTTCCAGTTTTGGGAAAATCCGACGGTCGGATCTTCCACACTAACCATTTGAAGTTACGATTTCAATTTACGAACTGCAGCGTCGTTATTCGATTTAATTTAATTATATTTATATATATATATATATAAATATAATCGTTTCTGGCGCTGTTTTTCACTAATTTTGAATTAAACATTCCAGACAATCCAACCGTTGGATTTTTACAAGGTGGGTGCCGTTGGAAAGATTATTCCAAGGCGAACCCGACGGTTGAGGTTTCGGGAAAATCCAATGGTCGGATTTCCCGTACTAGTCGTTTGAAATCACGGTTTCAAAACACGAACTGCACGGCCACGTTTCGTTTTAATTCTATTTATATTTATATATTTATATGAATATAGCTCATTCAAAAATTCCTATATCGTTTCCACTTCAATTATTTCACTAACGCCCTAAATTTTTGGAAAATTTCGCCATAACCTCCTTTGTACGGGAGGGTCTGGGAAAATTCCCAAATAGCCACACGGGCGTCTCATATCAAAAAGAAAAAGAAAAAGCCAAGCGGCTTGCCAACAGGCTCATAAAATCATCACCCAAACAAAGCGGTAAATGTGTACCTATTTGTCGGGCACAAAATTTTATTTCTCTTCTCTAGCCCCCTTTTGCTTTAACCTGTTCAATAGATATGCATGTACATATATACAATTTCTAACATTTATCATTTTCCATTCAATTTCATTTTTTTTCCTTGCTTTGGTTTAAAAACACCATTCATTCTAATATCGCATGCATAGGCTAAAATCATATCATTAGCTAGTTAATGTATATTTCAACTCATGCACGTTTATTTGAACAAGTGGCTATTTTTAACACTTCACATTTCAAAAGATGATAATTTTGGCGAACTAAAATAGATTTCAACACATGACTATTTTATTTAGTCCCTACGCATGTTAAAAATAATATTTCTATCGCAAATATTTATTTCAACGTCCGCATATCTTTAGCATATCACACATATGATAAAAATGATATTTTTCTCATTTAAAATATTTATTCAACAATAGATGTTTCAACACTTCATAGTTTCAATAAAAATGTAATTTTTATTGTTCAATCTTTTTATTCAACACATGAATATTTCCACTACACACACTTCTCAACAAATGAGCATTTCCACACATGGACATTTTATTTATGTTGTTCTCATTAGAAAGATGAAATTTTGATTGTTGAAACTATTAATATAAGGCGAATATTGTGCATACTTCATATATATATAAAAATGTGATTTTTATTGTTAAAGCACTTCATTCATTCACAAATGAATTTAATTTTCACACAACACTTTTCAACACATAAATATTTCCACACATGGACATTGTTTCATATATGACTTTAATTTCAATGCATGTAAAATAATTTCAACATATGAAAATAATTCTAACACACAAAGATTATTCAAAATTTCGGCAGCATAACGGCAGGGTAGTTAAAACCGGCACCGTCCCTAGTACGGCTCCTCGCTCTACCTTAAAACCTCGCGGTTTTTGACAATGGGGATTCATGCATCTAGTTCGCACGCAGGCGGCATGTTTATTTTTATTTCCACAAATATTTCCAATTCATTTCAATCACCAATGGGTATTTTTCAACCACAACCAAACAATATCAACCACAAACAATTATTCAACCATTCGTATTTTTCATCCAATATTCACACCAATTCACCACAATAAATATCGTCCATGGTTTGTGGACGCGGGGAGTATATATATATAATATAATATATATTTGCTATATTTCACTTGCATTTCAACACACATATCAATTATTCTATGCATGTAAATATTCATACCTCGCTCATATAGCTTACACCACGCATGTACATGAGGTATATACACGTATGTAATTTATATTTCGCTTATATAAATTATACACGACATTTTCCATTCAATTTCACGTTAATTTAGATTTCTCACCTTGGTTTTCTGAGCGCTAAAAATCGATACGATGTCAGAAAAATCCGCAGCTTCTTCTATTGGGTAGAGAGCTTCCTTGCGGTCTCGATGTTTCCTGTTTCATCGAATTTCGTCAACACACCAAAAAGATATGATTTTTCAAAGTGTAAAGATCAAAGAAAAATGCACTTTCATGAGCTTCGAAACTAGGTTTACGATTTTCGCGAGAACCGGGACACGAGGAGACGATCAGGAAGTTGGAGGTGGAAGAGGGGAGAGAGGGCTTTAAATTGGTGGTGGTTTGGTGGCGTTCGGTGGTCGGTGGCGTTCAGGGCGGCGGCAGGAAGGTCGGGGCTTCAAGGCGGCGGCACGGGCGGCACAGGCAATGAGGGAGGCGGCGGTTGGGTCGGATTTGAAGAGGGGGCTGCGGCGCGTCGGATGGTGGCGGCGGCGAAGTCTGGAAGCGCCTGAGGCGGCGGCGATTGAGGAGAGAAGGTGGGGAGCTCGTTTCGCCGTTGATCGGGGGGGGTTTCTTTTTTTATTTTATTTTTTATTTTAAAATTTATGAAAGGAAAAATATGATTGGCCGAGACTATATTAAATTTTTAAATTGTGTTTTCTTAAACGAACTCCTTTTTAAACCCAACGACTGTCGCCCCTAGCTAAATACCCCCATTCCGGACACAATGGGATATGTTTCGTAGGCCAATTCGACTGTTACAGTCAGTTATTTTTCAAATTAAAGTATAAAACATTTAATTTTTAACTCTGAACGCACTTTTCAATTTGCCAGGGCCACAAACTGATTCGAAAAATTCCAGAAAAATAAATCTAGCTATGTTTTGACGCTACGGTCCCAACAAAACTAGTTTCGTCGAATTCTGAGGTCGTTTGAAAAATGGCCATTTTCTGGTCGATCCAATTTAACAGAAATCGACCAAACACATTTTCTTTTGCCACGCTCACATACTAGCTTCAAAAATTATGAAATTTGAAACCTAGCAATAGTTTGACATCCCGGACCTAACAAAAGTGGTTTCGTCGAATTCCGAGGTCGTATGCAAAATATCAATTTTCCAGGGCTATATATTCTATATACCGACTCTTCTGAAAATCCATTCGGCCATAAATTTTGATTCCCGTTATGAAACTTCGATTTTTCAGATTCGTTAGAAAGGTATTGAATAACAGATTTAAATATTTTTGGTTTCACTAAAATCCGTTATATTTTCCACCCTGCACACTCGGTCAAAGTTCGAATTCAAATTTTCAAACTGACTCACTATTTCTAATTCACTAATTTATTGAAATATTCTATTTCAATGGCTCAAATTGCTTGTAAATAATCAATTTAAAAATTTTAAATTGGCTCGTATTTTCCGGGTTATTACAACATCCTGGTATTGAAGTTGTTAAAACTATTTTATGCAATAATAATATTTCTTTTACTAATAGTTTACCTGCCAAACACATATGCATACACTTCCAAATTGGAAAAAGTCATAAACTTCCTTTCAGAGATTCTGAAACTAGATACAATAAACCTCTCGAGCTGATAGCTGCTGATTTTTGGGACCAGCACCACTGAATTCATATTAAGGACACATGTGCTATATTTCGTTTGTGGATGCCTATTCGAGATATACTTGGATATATATGCTAAAGAATAAGTCATAAACATGTAATACTGTCATACAATTCATAACCCATGTTGAAAAACAAACCAATTGTAGTGTTCAAATTTTTCATACCGATGTGGGGGAGAGTTTAAACCTTTAACTAATTATTTTTCTAAAAGAGGAATAAAACATAGATTGACTTGCCCTCACACATCTGAACAAAATGGTATGGTAGAAAGAAAACACAGACACATAGTAGAGATGGGTCTACCATTAATGTCTCAAGGCTGAGTGCCAATTGAAATATTGGAATGAATCTTTTTACATTTTAGTTTTTCTCATCAATAAATTACCAATTAAAGTTCTAGATTACAAAAATCCATATGAAATAATATATAATGTTAGACCAGACTATAATTCTTTGAAAACATACGGTTGTGTGTGTTTTCGATGCCTAAGAGATTACAATAGGCACAAACTAAGCATGAGACCACGCCTATGCACTTACATTGGGTGTGCACAGAACCAAAAAGGATATAAATGCTTAGATAAAAATGGGACAATTTACATTTCCAGACACGTTGTTTTTGATGAAAATACATTTCCCCTTGCAGGTATATGGGAAATCAGGGAGAATCATGCATAAAATCTTGTCAGGGGAGAGCAATTCAAGCAAGTTTTTGTAGAAACATTTACTGATAACATTAGTGAAGATCATCAAGACATAATTAATAAAAACTTACAAAATGAATCCATGGAAGAAACACATGCGCAAATAGCTGAGACAAATGATAATTCAGAAAGTATGGACACAAATCAGATCAATCAAGACATGCAAAGCAATAGTGATGTAGAAATCAACAACAACGCAGACACAGGAACAAACAACAATACTAAAAGACATCAGCAGCCACAGCAAATGCACACAGGACATCACATGACAACAAGTTCAAAACGTGGGATTTTTAAATCTAGAGTGTACAATACCTCAGTTATTGAAGTAGAACCAACCAACTTTGAGCAAGCAACAAAATCAGAAAAATGGAAAGAGGACATGAATATTGAATATCAGACAGTCATGAAAAATAATACATGGAGTTTGGTAACACCGCCAAAACATAAAAACATTATCAGATGTAGATGGATATTCAAGACTAAAAGAAAAGAGGATGGATCTATTGACAAATACAAAGCTAAATTGGTCGTTAAAGGTTATGCACAGCAGTTTGGATTTGATTTTAACGAAACATTCTCTCTAGTCATAAAGCCTATAACAATTAGAGTCATATTAACCATTGTTATAAGTAAAGGATGGAATATAAAGCAGCTAGACGTCAACAATGCTTTCTTAAATGGGGAGTTTACTGAAGAGGTCTACATGTATCAACCTGAAGGCTACAGCTGTGGCAATAAAGTATGCAAGTTACATAAGGCTATATATGGTTTAGAGCAAGCTTCAAGAGCTTGGTATGGGAAACATAAGTTAACTTTGTCCAACATGAACTTCACAAAAGCCAAACCAGATAATTCACTATATATGAAGAGAGGCGCATATGGAAATATCTATATCTTAGTATATGTTGATGATATGTTAGTCATGGGAGATAACAATCAAGAAATAGATAACATCATATGAAGACTTGATCAAAACCTTGCCATAAAAGACATGGGGGAACTAAAAATTTTCCTTGGAATATAAGCTATTAAGAAAAATGACAGAGAATTAATTTTATCTCAACAAAATTACATTTCAGAAATTCTTAAAAGGGAAAAAATGCATCAGGCTAATTCCTTGCTGACACCTATGATTAGCAACCTAAGACTGTCAAAATATAAAGGTGAAGCTATCGACAATGCCAAACAATATAGAAACATAATTGGAGCACTACAGTACGCAACGATTACAAGACCTGACATATGCTATAATGTTAACAAGCTAAGTCAATACATGCAGATTCCCTATCAGAACATTGGAATGCACTAAAAAAGATTCTAGAATACTTGCAAGGCACAAAAAATCATGGCATAATTATAAAGCCTGAAAAAGAGCTTAACTTACAGTGTTTTAGTGATGCAGATTTGGCCAATGATATTGATGATCGAAAATCTATTTCAGGGTGCTATGTCTACCTTGACTCCAATATTATTTCTTAGTGTACTAAAAACCAGCAGATCACTTCCAGATCTAGCACAGAGGCGGAGTACCGAGCATTAGCAAGTGTGACATCAGAAGTTACTTGGATTGAATCGTTGTTACAAGAATTAGGGTTTGCTCTAAATTGAAGACCAATCATTTGGTGTGATAACAATAGCATGGTTTCTTTATCACTCAACCCGATTCAACATTCAAGGATGAAGCATCTTGAAATTGACTTTCATTTTGTTAGAGAAAAAACTCAGACAGGAAATCTGGCGGTTTGTCATGTCCCCGCGTATTATCAGTGAGCAGATGCACTTACAAAAGATTTGTCTATCAAGAATTTTATGAGATTGAGGGTTGATCAAAAAGTCGGTGATGGAGGCGGAGATAGAAATGGGAACCCTAGTTCGGTTTGTGGGGGAGTAATGAAATAATGGGAAAGCAATGGTCACATGCCTATTATAAGAGGACAACGGTCACATTCCCACTATAAGATAGCAACGGTCACATTCCCATTATTCAAGCCTATTTGTATTTATTTCTTATATTAAAAATAGAGGTCTTCTATATACAGTTTGTATTATCTTACGTTTGCAATTCATCAATAATAAAACTTCTCTTCAATCTTGTTTCTTCTATTTTATTTTCTAACATCGGCTACGTAAAAACCTACATCACGTCTGACAGAATAGAGAAATAACAAAAAATATAAGTTTGTGTCGATATCCATGAGCTATAAACAATGATAAATGAATTTTGTATCCTATGCATGTGTATGTACATGTAAAAGGTTAAATTAGCATCCTTAATTATTTAATGCCGCTCTTTGAGATTTGAAGTCAACCATGAATTTATGTTTATCCTCCTTTTATATATATATATTAGAATTATCAGCCTGCTTTACTTGTTGTATGATACGGCCAACAATCAAAAGCTTGAGTCAAGCTTTTAAATTTCCACCTGTTTAGAAAATTAGAGACACATGGGCTTGAATCAATACTTAACATTATTTGAATGGTTTAAAAAATAAAGAGCAACCAGTAAACTTGGCCATTTTACAAATGAAAATAACCAAATGATTTTGAATAAATGACCCAAATTAAGAAAAAAAATCTTTACAATTCAAAGTAAAATCAGTAAAACTGAAGAAAAATTAAATGGTCACTTCAGTTGGATCGTACTTGTTGGTATTCAAATTATAGACATTAAATTAGATATTGGTCGTTATTGGTATTCATTTTTTTTCTTTTCATTGTGTAGTGTTTAGCATTTGCAAATGGATCATAGTTGGATGTACAACATAAAACTAGCGATGCTGAGTTTCTAAAAAGAATTGGAGAGTTCATCAATTGTGCACTGCATGATCAATCAAGAACAGGGGAAGAAACTATTTTTTGCTCATGTAGATTTTGCAAAAATAAGAGGAGACTTCATAACATAGATCAGATTAGAGATCACATAATTCGAAATGGCATTAAACAAAACTATACGCGGTGGATATGGCATGGTGAAAGTATACTTAGTGGAGCTAGTTCTAGTAGTCATATGAATGACAAGAATGTTCGGGAAGTAAACGTGAATAATGAGACAAATAATGAATAAGTTTAGAATGCATGTGTGTAGGATATGTTCCATGACATTGAAGATCATTTGATGGAAGGGCCAAAGTTGTATGAAAAATTATTAATTGATGCCGTGTAATGACCCGGGTTTTCGCGATCTTAGTAATCATCATAAACTCAATGTCGACTATCCCAGCATTGGAAATACCAGATAGTTAACGAAACAAAATAGAGGATGAGAATAGATAAGATAGAAAGTTAGAATAAAAAAGAAGAAGAACATACAACATCAGAGTAAACATGAATCTCACAGCAGAACGAACAATATATATTAGATGCATAACTTTGAAATAAAACTAGTATATGTATACAATAACATTTATCAGAGCACAACACTTACAACATAGCGAAAATAAACAATTGCTATAATACCCTGAAGCCTCCAACTCCAAGCTCTCAGTATATCTATAAAATCATGCCTACTTGACTGCCCGTACTAATTTGGGCACCCAAGAGTTTAGGGAAAATAAAACAAAATAAACCCCGGGTCAGTCATGGACTAGTGTGAGTAAACAATTTAAAACAGTTTGAGAAAATAAATGATATCTCATAAGACCACGCCATATAACAAGGAACAGGTTTTTCCCTTATGTGAATTCAAAACATTGATTTAACATTTCAAAATCCTTTGGCAAGAATGATAATCTTTATACCAAAACTCTTTTGATATTATGATAGTGTCTATCAACTACAATATAATAATCATCTAGCAGAACGCTTTCATCTCACGTTCCACATACATAATATATAATCGAAAACAGCGGTCGCTTATTGGGTAATGAATTCCAACTGGCAAGGTATGGGACCACCTTCCGACAGTGTATCTCTAGATAGGAATACACCAGGTTCAACAAGAACATCTTGCAACCCAGGTTAAACATGAAAGGTCACTCATTTCGCTTGAGTGTACCGAATGTATTATCACCAACGGTTGGGATCAGCAACCATTTCCCGCATCAAAATAGATTATAGAAGTGAATGGAATTTCTCTAGATCAGGTGACAATACACCCTAAATGGCAGCTAACCACTTAGCCATGCGACATACCCGATTTTATACCATTTCCGGTTGTGTGGTTAGAGGGCATAATGTGTCCTTTACAAACCACATCTTCTTTCACTTTGAATGTTACTTCGTCATACCCGCTAAATCACAAATTGATTTTTCCAAAAATACCACAGGTATACACCTAAGAGAAACGAATTCCTCCGCCACCAAATGTAAATACGTTTGAAGAGATCAACTTACATGATCTATTGAATATACTCTGTCATACATTCTTTCATAAAGGTCGTCCTGGGATTGGACAGACCAAAGGCACTATTCTTTAAACACGACAACCCTTGCATAACTCCGTCTTCAATTATCTTCATCACAATTGATCGCAACGCTAACACCCATACAGAGTTGTTTCCAGACAATGAATTTGATTCCGGTCTCTGCATATTGACGATGGAAAAATGGTCAAAAACTTTGATAGTCGGTGATTTAACTAACAAAGAAAAACATGTGTGCAAACAACGATAATATTTCTAGATGGAATTTCTATCGATTAATCATCTATCAACATTTATTAATTTCCCTATTTATCGTTTCCATACACTCATCAAATCCTTATTTTCTAATTTTAGAAAATATACGTTATTCACTTTGGAAAATGTTTCCATTTCTGATTCACGCATTACCCTCTTCTCACATATATTAGTCTCTAACTGTAAACTAGCAAGAGAACAACTTCCCAAGCATAAACCACAAAGGCCGAAACCAACATCAGATCGTTACCCAGAAAGCCATTCAACTCAAATAATTTCCGGTCAGTTTCTAATTTCAGCTATTCCATTTAAATTACTAATTTAAACCCCAAATTCCTTTACAATATTTTACTTGCAAAATATTTACTTTCATCTAATTTTTCACATAGAATGTGAATAATATTTCTTTATATAATCAAAACAGTTTGATTTCGTCTTTAAAACCAAATATCCAAATCCAATTTCTTTTCATACCTCTCTTTATAGAATTTTCATATAAAAACTTATTTTATACTTCTAGCACTAAAATCTCATTTAATTCCTTTTATATAATTCTATTTATTCTATATAAATCCATTTATATAAATCTATTTATTTTATATAAATCCTTTGATATAATTCTATTTATTTTATATAAATCCTTTTATATAATTCTGCTTATTTTATATACAAATATTTCATTTTCAATACTCACTTTGAAAATTTCCTTTTTACATTCAAATATTTCATATAGTATTTAAAATACCATTGAACATGACCAGTGTCATCATAATCAATCATAAATTTTATATCACACCATATTTCACAATATATGAAAACTAACAGCATTATAATATTGAGGAATCCAATTGGATCCCTTCAACCTGTCTCCTTGCATTCACGGATGTTAAACAATATAAATAACATCGATTTCATTTCAATATGACATATTTTGATAAATAGAATCAATATTTGATTAACGATTTCTATATATCGTTATCTACAATTTCAACCAATAAATCAGCAATTCAACCAAACAATCAACACACAGCAATCAATCATCATTTATCAATACTAGATTATATTTATAAAAATATAAAATTACAGAGTTAGTGAGATTTACTCACATTGGATGGTCATCGTTAAATAACGATAACTGTCTGTTGATTCCGATAGACAATTTATTTTGCTATAAATTGTAACGAGCTCCAATTCACTCCTGGTCAGTTCCATGTGAAGCCCTTGTCCATACGATCCTAACGGATCCTGTTTTGTTCGATTTGGACAAGGTATGTAAAAGTTATTATGTTTACAATTTAATATGTTATGTAATTTTAAATAAAACTTAAACATATATAAATATAGGCCCACCCATTATACTTGGCCCAATTTCGTTATCCACCGACCCAAAAAAAAAAAGCGCCTTCTTCCAAAAAATGCTTAAACCTGTATGCTCCTCCTTCAATGGCCATGACTGATTTTTCTTCGATACTCAAACTCCACTTCACGTTATAATATAACAAGGCCCAAAATCCTTTTCTACAGTCCCTCCACCTTTTCTTCTTGGATTGAAATCGTGACCTCCTACTTATATTTTTCTCTCCAGACAATATATCGAACAAAATTCCTGTCCATTACTACCCCTCTTCTTCACAAAAAAACAAAATGAAATTCATTACCATCAGAAACTCTATCACACCGTATCCTCACATTTGAACTCGATCCACTCATCTCGTTCTTCTCCTACACCAAACGAAATGCCAAGCCAATGTAGTTGTTCAACTCCCCTTCCCGAGCCTATCTCGCTCCTCACCTCAAAAAACAACTCGCATGTTCCCTAGTTCATCGCGATGCCAGCTCTCAGGCGAGCGACAGTGACCAACTACATCACTTTATTTCATGAAATTCACCCAGGTATTTGTACGCAAGTAGAAACAAACCCACAAATCCAAAAATCATCTCGAGTTCGCAAATTCCAATTTAATTTCACTAAACTTTTCGAACCCTAATATTGAGCGCACCTCGGTAAATCCAATCGCACCAAGAAAAAATATAATCCAACGGAGAGTTCAAGCCTTCACGAGGTTAAAACATTCGACTCCATAATTTTAGGAATTTACTTACATTTTTAATGAATTTAGAATTTGCGTTTTTAATGGATTTGTGGCGGTTGTCTTATTTTGACCAGAGAAAATAAATATAAAGGTTTGGGACAGTAAAGGGTATATATATATGGGTTAGTTAGCTTATAGGGCAAGCTTGCTATATTATTACATTAATTTATATTATATCGCTGTTTGTATTTGTCTTGTAAAAATCTGTACGATCACACACTATACCCAAAAATCATGAAAATTGACATGCAGCTACAGTTCTACATAAAGACCCAACGAAACTTGTTTCGTCGAATTCTTAATTCGTTTGCTCACACAACATATTTTAAAGTCAAATTATTGAACATTTTTCACATTTAAATCCCGTACAGCCACATACTGACTCCAAAAATCACAAAAATTGAAATCTAACAATAATTTAATATTCCGGATGCAACAAAATTGGTTTCGTCGTAAACGGAGGTCGTTTGCAAAACTGGCTATTTTAAAGTTGTAAATAACCCATTTAAATATTAAATATATAAATAATTATATTAAGTATTTATAAATAAATATTAGCGTATATGTTCACATAGAATATGATACATCCAAAATATTCCTATATGAATTTATAACTCGACATTTCAAATCCAGAATAAATCAGTTTTCAATTTATATAGAAAATCAATTTATAATATAAATAAATCGCTACGAATTATAAAGGAATTCCATAACGACTTTTCTAAAATTTGATTTGACCATAACTCAAAATTTACATGACGAAATCTCGATTTTTCTCTTCCATTAAAAAAATATACTTCACCAGCTTCGAACGTTTCTTGTTTCACAGAAATTCGGCTTAAAATGGATTCTGTATATATTCATTTAAAGTTCGAATCACCAAATTACGAACTGCCGCGCCATTTCGAGCTCGATTATAAGTATAATATAATTATACGATCAACTGTCGTTTATATAATAGATTCGATAATATAATTCAACTCTAAACTGAATTATATATTATAAATGATCCAATTCATACAATATTGTGGATTCCACTATTTCCGATTATTTCGGAAATTAAATATATTATTCTATTATTTATATTAATTAAATATTCAATATTATTTAATTTTGGTCATTTTAAATTACCAAATCATTATTTAAATAATTAAATAAATTATTTATTATACGTCAAAAATACGGGTCGTTACTTTCTTCCCACCTTAAAATAATTTCATCTTCGAAATTGCTAAGGTAGAAAACATAACCTATTAATTGGGTTAAAAATTATTTGTTTACTTATTAACTTCAGTTTCAATTTAGTAATTCATTTCTATTAACAAAAATTTTCAAAAATTATGAAAATATTCTAACACCCGAAATTTTCGAAAAATTTCGCCAGCACCTCTTTTGTACAGGTCAATCGATACAACTACAACTCGCCTCTATGGGCCTTCTCCCATCCAAAAGAAAATCAAACATCCAAGCGACTTGCTAATTCGGCTCATCAAAATCTCATACCCAATAAAATATACTTTTTTTTGTCGGGCATACATTATGTCATTCCCACCTGTTACCAATTCTGTATATACCAATGTATCCATTCCATTTGATCACCAGTCAATTTATTCTCAACCAATTATTCGCTTATATCCAAACCATAATAACATTTAAGACTCGAATTCCATCCTCAATTCCAAACTCTTACTCACCAATACAATACCATTTCTGATTCCTATCTCACAATTCAAAATCTGATTCTACTTGATATATTATATTCCAATTCAATTTCCAGTTACTTGGTTTCAATTCCAGTTTGTCTCCACAAATTTCTATTTAATTTGTTTTTGATTTTAATCAACTCTTCCTGGAAGTTTTAAACAACCAACTCTTTTCAAAAATCAAATATTCCCTTTTCGGAATCAAAACAACTCGTTTCTTCAAAACAATTCAAAATCAATATCTTTGGTAGTAATCCGTCACTTAGAACTCGAAAATGAACACCGATGATGTCCGGATCATCATCAGAATTATTTCCCCGCGACCGAAGTGAGTTCAATACTATATCACCTTCAAAACCATTACTAAACATTTTCATTTTGAAATACATTTCAAAATATTATTCACAATGCTTCTAAAACAATTTAAAATCTCCTAAGATTTTAAAATTCTCATATATTTAGCCCAAATCCATTTACGAACAATTCTCCAAATTTCTAGGGTTTTAATTTCTATTCTGATTTAAATTCAGATTTAATTCATTTCACATCACTTATATGAATTCTACTTGGTTATATATATAACCATTTAATTTATTATCTTACTCGATTATAATAACAAGCAATATATCCAATATATTATAATCATTCCAGTATAAATCCTTTATATCAAAATATAATTTGGGTAAAATTATTTCGTTTACCCTCTTATCAAAACATATCATGTCGGTTCATCGTATTCAAGTGTTTAGAAACTCCTACCGATACAGTGGATCAAACTAATCGATCAAAACTCATAAACAACTCAACCAATAAATCTCCACAATATAAAACAATTTTTATAAAATCTACAAATACGCTCTCTTATATATATATATATATACACACACACACACACACACACACACACACACACACACACTCAAACTCAATCTAGGGTATTACTAACCCCATCTCTATTGAGTTATGCCACAGAGCCAAGGTAATTACTTAACCTTCAGCTCTGATACCACTGTAACGACCTGGGTTTTTGCGATCCTGGTACTCGACATAAACTCAATGTTGACTATCCAAGCATCGGAAATACCGGATAGTTAATGAAAGAAAATAGAGGGTGAGAATAGATAAGATAGAAAGTTAGAATATAAGAAGAAGAAGAACATACAACATCAGTGTAAACACCAATCTCACAGCAGAACGAACAATATATAATAGATACATAACTTTGAAATAAAACCAGTATATGTATACAATAAGATTTATTAGAGTACAACACTTACAACATAGCGAAAATAAACAATTGCTATAAAATCCTGAAGCCTCTTGCTCTAAGCTCTCAGTATATCGGTGAAATCCTGCCTACTTGACTGCCCGTACAAATTTGGGAACCCAAGATTTTAGGGAAAACAAAACAAAATAAACTCCGGTTCAGTCATGGCACCGGCGTGAGTAAACAAATCAAAACAGTTTGAGAAAATATGCGATATCTCATAAGACCACGTCGTATTACACGGAACGGGCTTTTCCTTTATGAGAATCCATAATACTTATTTAACATTTCAAAATCCTTTGGCAAGAATGATAATCTTTTTATCAAAACTTTTTTGATACTATGACAGTGTCTATCAACCACAATATAATAATCATCTAGCAGAACGCTTTCATCTCACGTTCCACATACATAATATATAATCGAAAACAGCGGGCGCTTATTGGGTAATGAATTCCCACTGGCAAGGTATGGGACCACCTTTCGACAGTGTATCTCTAGTGAGGAATACATCGGGTTCAACAAGAACATCTTGTAACCCAGGCTAAACATGACCAGTCACTCATTTCGCTTGAGTGTACCGAATGTATTATCACCAACGGTTGGGATCAGCAACCTTTTCCCGAAAGGGACAACATCGAAATAGATTATAGAAGTGAATGGAATTTCTCTAGATCAGGTGACAATACACCCTAATTGGCAGCTAACCACTTAGCCATGCGACCTACCCGATTTTATTATATTTCCGGTTGTGAGGTTAGAGGCCATAACATATCCTTTACAAACCACATCTTCATTCACTTTGAATGTCACATCGTCATACCGCTAAATCACAAATTGATTTCTCCAACAATACCATGGGTATACAGCTAAGAGAAACGAATTCCTCTGCAACCAAACGTAAATACGTTTGAAGAGATCAACTTACGCGATCTATTGAATATACTCTATCAGACAATCTTTCATAAAAGTCGTCCTTGGACTGGACAGACCAAAGGCACTATTCTGTAAATAGGACAGCCCTTGCGTAACTCCATTTTCAATTATCTTCATTACATTTGATCGCAACACTAACACCCATTCAGAGTCGTTTTCAGATAATGAATTTGATCCCGGTATCTACATATTGACGATGGAAAAATGGTCAAAAACTTTGATAGTCGGTGATTTAACTATCAAAGAAAACCATGTGTGCAAACAAAGATATTATTTCCAGATGGAAATTCTATCGATCAATCATCTATCAACATTTATTCATTTCCCTATTTATCGTTTCCATATATTCATTAAATCCTTATTTTCTAATTTTAGAAAATATACGTTATTCACTTTGGAAAATGTTTCCATTTCTGATTCACGCATTACCCTCTTCTCACATATATCAGTCTCTAACTGTAAACTAGCAAGAGAACAACTTCCCAAGCATAAACCACAAAGGCCGAAACCAACATCAGATCGATACCCAGAAAGCCATTCAACTCAAATAATTTCCAGTCAGTTTGTAATTTCAGCTATTCCATTTAAATTACTAATTTAAACCCCAAATTCCTTTATAATATTTTACTTGCAAAATATTTACTTTCATCTAATTTTTCACATAGAATGTGAATAATATTTCTTTATATAATCAAAACAGTTTGATTTCGTCTTTAAAACCAAATATCCAAATCCAATTTCTTTTCATACCTCTATTTATAGAATTTTTATATAAAAACTTATTTTATACTTCTAGCACTAAAATCTCATTTAATTCCTTTTATATAATTCTATTTATTCTATATAAATCCTTTTATATAATTCTATTTATTTTATATAAATCCTTTTATATAATTCTATTTATTTTAAATATAAATAATTCATTTTCAATTCTCACTTTGAAATTTTCCTTTTTACATTCTAGTACTTCATGTGGTATTTAAAATATCAAATAACATGACCAGTGTCATCATAATCAATCACAGATTTTATATCACATCATATATCACAGTATATGAAAACAAACAGTATTATAATATTGAGGAATCCAATTGGATCCCTCCAACCTGTCTCCCAGCATTCACAGATGTTAAACAATATAAATAACATATATTTCATTTCAATATGAAATATTCTGATAAATAGAATCAATATTTGATTAACGATTAATATATATATAGTTATCTAAAATTTCAACCAATAAATGAGCAATTCAACCAAACAATCAACACACAACAATCAATCATCATTTATCAATACTAAAATATATTTATAAAAATATAAACTGTACAAAGTTAGTGAGATTTACTCACATTGGATGGTCATCGTTAAATAATGATAACTGTCAGTTGATTCAGACAGACAATTTATTTCGCTATAAATTGTAACGAGCTCTAATTCACTCCCTGTCAGTTCTATTGCGAAGCCCTTGTCCATACGATCCTAAGGATCCTGTTTTGTTTGATTTGGGCAACGTATGTAAAAGTTATTATGTTTACAATTTAATATGTTATGTAATGTTAAATAAAACTTAAACATATATAAATATAGGCCTACCCATTATTCTTGGCCCAATTTCGTTATCCACCGACCCAAAAATAAACAGTGCCTTCTTCCAGAAAATGCTTAAACCCGTATGTTCTTCTCCAATGGCCATGACCGATTTTTCTTCAACACTCAAACTCCACTTTACGATATAATATAACAAGGCTCAAAATCCTTTTCTATAATCTCTCCCATTTTCTTCTTGGATTGAAATTGTGACCTCCTGCTTATATTTTTCTCTCTAGACGATATATCGAACAAAATTCATGTCCATTACTACCCTCTTCTTCACAAAAAAAAAAACAAAATGAAATTCATCGCCAATCTCCCCATCGGAAACTCAATCATGTCGTACCCTCACATTTGAACTCGATTCATTGATCCCATTCTTCTCCTACACCAAACGAAATGCCAAGCCAACGTAGTTGTTCAACTCCCCTTCCCGAACCTATCTCGCTCCTCACCTCAAAACACAACTCGCATATTCCCTAGTTCATCGCAAAGCCAGCTCTCCGCCGAGTGACAGTGACCAACTGTGTCACTTTATTTCTTGAAATTCACCAAGGTATTTGTATACAAGTGGAAACAAACCCACAAATCCAAAAATTATCTCAAGTTTGCACATTCCAATTTAATTTCACTAAACTTTTCGAACCCTAATATTGATCGCACGTCAGTAAATCCAATCGCACCAAGAAAAAATATACTCATTGGAAAGTTAAAGCCTTCACGAGCTTAAAACATTCGACTCCATAATTTTAGGAATTTTACTTCGATTTTTAATGAATTTAGAATTTTCGGTTTTAATGGATTTGGTAGCGGCTGTCTTCTTTTGACCAGAGAAAATAAATATAAGGGTTTGGGATGGTAAAGGGTATATATATAAGGGTTAGTTAGCTTGTAGGGTAAGCTTGCTATATCATTATATTAATTTATATGATATCGCTGTTTATATTTGTCTTCTAAAAATCCGTATAATCACACACTATACCAAAAAATCATGGAAATTGACATCCAGCTACAGTTCGACATTACAGGCCCAACGAAACTTGTTTCATCGAATTCCGGTTTCGTTTGCTCAAACGACGTATTTTTAAAGTCAAATTATTGACCATTTTTCACATTAAAATCCCATACGGCCACTGGGATGAGCAGGAAAACCGATTACGAACCGAAACCGAACTGAAACCGCATAAAACTGATAAAAACGCATCTTAAAAAACTGCACTGAAGTAAAACCGCAAAACCGATGAAACCACACCATTAGTATGGTCCGGGTTCGGTTTTCGTCCCTTTTCAAACCGCAAAACCGAAACCGCACCGAATGTTACTTATACGTAAATTTTAACGCTACCTTATCAAATTAACTTTAGAAAATTCTGCACGTTCACCACTTGGCAATCATGGAAGCAAAAGAGCAGCAATACATGCTGCAGCACTCTAACTGCACAGCTATATTGACTCAAATTGCCAAGATTATTCATGACGTGTCGATGGAAATGTCTGATCATAGAAAGGATCTACAAAAGAAAACAAACATAATATTGAACACCTTGAGAAGCTATCAAGACTTGCCACCAGACAAAGCTCTTAGTGTATTCGCTATAGAGGTTAAAAAGAGGCAGTATGCTACTGTTGAGAAGTATCTAGAACAAGTTCTACATACTGCTTTCGATCCATCAGAATTATGATTTGGATTACATCCTTTTCCTTGATGACATTTATAGTAAGATGGTATTAGGATTGGACCGATTGGTCATTACAGTTAACGAGTTTTCATTTGCATGTGAAGATCAATATTACACACTGGACAAATAAAAAAGCCTCTACCTCAGCTTTAAACATTTCATGTGCATTACCATCTAAGGGAATGACGTTTTTTTTGTTAATTGGTTTTGAAATCAAAACCGCACTTTTAAAAACCGAAACCGCACTTTTAAAACCGAACCGCACCAACGGTTTTTGGTCTGGTTCCGATTCCTACTTTTAAAAACCGCACGCTAACGGTTCCAGGTGCGGTTTTAAGTCAAAACCGCACAAAACGACACCATGCTCATCCCTACGGCCACATACTGACTCCAAAAATCACGAAAATTGAAATCTAACAATAATTTAATATTCCGGATCCAACAAAATTAGTTTCATCGAAAACGGAGGTCGTTTGCAAAACTGGCTATTTTTAAAGCTCTAAATAACCCATTTAAATATCAAATATATTTAAAAATAATTAAATTAAATATTATCATATATATTCACATAGAATATAATACAGCTCCAAAATATTCCTATCCGAATTTATAACTCGACATTTCATATCCAGATTAAATCATTATTCAATTTATATTGAAAATCCATTTATAATATAAATAAATCGCTATAAATTATAAAGGAATTCCATATTGACTTTTCTAAAATTTGATTTGATCATAACTCAAAATCTACACGATGAAATCTCGATTTTTCTCTTCCATTAGAAAAATATACTTCACCAGCTCCAAATGTTTCTTGTTTCACAAAAATCCAGCTTAAAAAGGATTATGTATATTCATTTAAAATTCGAATCACCAAATTATGAATGGCCGCTCCATTTCGAGCTAGATTATAATTATAATATAATTATACGATCAACTGTCATTTATATAATAGATTCGATAATATAATTCAACTATAAACTGAATTATATATTATAAATGATCCAATTCACACAATAATGTGAATTCCACTATTTTCGATTATTTCGGAAATTAAATATATTATTCTATTATTTATATTAAATAAATATTCAATATTATTTAATTCTGGTCATTTTAAATTACCAAACCATTATTTGAATAATTAAATAAATTATTTATTATCCGTAAAATATACGGGTCGTTACATGCCGAGAAGCCTTTGATTCCTAATTGTGCCAAGTTTACAAAATTGTCTGTTGTGCTCAAACTTTTCAATTTAAAAGCAAAGATGGGTGGATTGATAAAAGTTTTACATCATTGCTAGAACTTCTAAATGACAAGCTTCCAAAAGACAACGAGTTTCCTACTTCTACCTATGAAGCAAAGAAAATTATGTGCCTAATTGGCATAGGGTATAAAAAGATAAATGGATTTCCAAACGATTGTATATTGTATCGTAATGAATATGCAAATGTAACAGCACGGATTTTGCCCGGACCTAATCGATCGCAAAATCGACCAAGACCGTTCAAACCTCGCAAACGTTAACTTTGGGAATAAAATTCATAAGAACAAATAACAATAGACTTTTATAGACATTACAATAATGTTACATCAGAGTACAGAATATCAGAGTACATCAATTAAAGGAATGATACAGCGGAAGTTAAATTGCAATACATAAATACAATACACAGTGGAAGACTATAAATGCTCTGGACACAGCTTTAAGCTTCGACCTAGGATCCTGCTAAAGAGATAAATATCTGCAAAACAAGCTACTCGACTGCCCGTGTGGAAAATAAGGGCACCCGAGTTTGCCAGTGAAACAAACTACAGGTCAGTCATGGGACTGGTATGAGAAATCTTAACTAAACTAATCTAATGATAAGGCTAACCACTGGACCACGCCGCTAACGTGGAACGGGTTTACTCCATTGGATTGCCAGTGCATAAGTAAAGTAAATCGTTCAAATAACACTATGCTTTTTAGAAAATGAAACCATTATAAGACCCAAGTCCCATCACACAATGCAACGCAAACCGGAGGAGAGGGTTTTACCTTATAATGGTCAAAAGATGCTTGATACGATAAAACGGATTTAGTATTAGTGTGTATATATTCTAATAAAAACATTTCAATCATAATTTATTAATCATAGACGGCATGGGTACCATATATCATGTCGCCATACTAGTTCTACATTCAAAACCGCAAGGTCGTATTGGAAATTGGATTTCCATCATGAGTCAAGGCTAGGGGCAAGCTCTTCTCCGACTCGAGACACTCTAGCAAATGCCTCAGGATCCCCCGCAGTGAACCCTTGGATGCGGTAGGGCCGGTCCCCGCCTATCGGTAGTGGATTGGTTATGCCTGAACACATGTTTCCCAGTTCCTTTGAACCTATAATATGACAACTACCGGCCTATAAAAATACGAGGCGCCTCAAAATCCATCATCCACATAAGTAAAATGCCAGGCCATGTTAAAGCACTGACACTACCACTAGCTAGAAAGAAACGTGTGCACTCCCTATGGTCCATATCCCGTTTTTGACTCATACCAGGGGTGTGAGGCTCGCGATGTCACGATATACACAAAGCTATGCCGTAGTAGGCTATGCTTTGATCATCCCACAAGGCCCTGCTTTTCAACAAAAGCCTTGATCATTTGCATCTTGGCATGCCACATTGACAATTCACGCCATGCGATCAATCACTATTAATATATACCAGGGTGTTAAGTAGAGAATAAATCCTCCACCACCAAATAGACATACATTAACAGAAATCGATTTAATTCACATGGAACGAAATCCAATGTCAGACAACGCGTCCATTTACTAGCTTATGCTCTGGGTCTGAGCGAAAACCAAATCCGAACAATCAACAATAGTCCGGACGGCCACCACTGAAGCCCCTTCAAGGTAGCTACTCCCATCAAGGGTCTCTGTAGCAACACATCCATCCGATGTGAAGATCGTTGGTCTTCAACCACCGTCTTCATCTTCGTTTCTACATCGTCATAGTAATTATTCGGAATGGGTTAAACCCGGTCTTCCCGAATAACTCATGTATTTTATAATTAAAAATCAAGTACTATAAAAATACATCCAACGCCACACTCCAATTCAGAATATTCTTCGAATAAAATATTCGTATTATTCTATCAAAGATAAATCCTTTAAGTTTATTCTTAAATCTTTTCTTTTAAAGATTTATTAAAAACTCCAATTTGGTTTTAAATATCAAAATCATTATTTAATGATATTTTTAATTTTAAGAAATTAATCTTATCCTTATTTGAGTTAAAGAACTAATGTCATTTAAAACATTGTTCACGATAAACTCAAATTCATCTCCCATTAAATAGGGGATTTTCATAGAAATCAGACCAATGTATAATCGATATGAATTTCTGTATTGGGCTATTAATATAAATGGAATAGCGGCAAAGCCTTTTAAATTCCATATATATTAACGGCCTTCTTTTACAGAAGCTCATCTCAAATATTATTAAATCAAATTCCATTCAATCCCAATTTAATATATTAAATTGGAAAACTTTACTCTTGAAAATATTCCATTTTAAATCTTAATAAAAGATTCATAAATCCCAAATTATATTCCACTGCAAACTGGGTTAAAGAACATGTGTCGTTTAAAACACTGTTCACGGTAAATCCAATTTACATTTCATTTTATTCCAATTATCAAATATGATTGAAACTCTAAAAATCTTAATTAAAAGATTTATTCTTTGCTCAACTGGGGTTAAGAACAATGTTATTTAAGACACCATTCACGACAACCCAAAAATCCAATTTATTCTATTTAATTCCAAGTAAATATTAATTTATTGGAAAACTTTATTAAATCTTAATTATAAGATTTATTCTAGTTAATAACTAGTTCGTATCGATAAAATATATTTTTATCTCTTCACTATTGGAAATTTTCATCTAAACTCCTTTTAAATCATTTATTATGATTTTACATAATATTTCCATATTTTTATTAATTTTATTTTCGCTCGTACAGTCGGTTTCCAATAACGGCCCCCGAAGTGCATCCATAGCGACCTTTTCTAAATTTGATTTGGAAATAATTCCAAATCCAACCGTTAGATTTTAAAACTCTTATATTCATTGAAAAGCTCTTTTCGATACGAACCCAACGGTTCCGATTTGAGGAGAATCCGACGGTCGGATCTCCCGTTACGTCCACTTAAAGTTAATGGTCGAAATTCGCGAACGGCCGCTGCGCGGTGCATTCTATTCAGGCCATTAAATATATATATATATATATATATATATATATATATTATATCGTTGATTTTCATTTAAAACGTACTTTATAAAATATTTATAAATTCGCTTTAAGACGGTTTTAACTTCATTTCCAATTTAAAGTCAAAATTGAATATTCTATTTACTTATCGTATTAAAAATTTTAATATTAAATTTATAAATCACTTCTTTTTAATATTCATTCATATTTTATACTGGGCCAGACCTCCCACATTAAGCCTGCGACTTATGGATGTTGGATATGCCGGTTGGTTCCGGGCAGACTTATCCCATAAGTGGGGCTTAACCTCGGGTCTAAAGCACAATTATAATTTATAATTGTAAATTTTACATTGTAAAACATTCATTATTATAAACCATTATTTATCTAAAATATTTTTATTTAAAAATATTCTTTTTCCTAAAATATTCTTTTTCTAGAATATTCTTTATTGGAATGTGACTCAATCAATCACCATGTAATTTCAAATACATGGATTTCGTCCATTGCATGTAAATGACAATAATGATAAATAAACACACAAAAATCCATTCACATCCATAGTGAGATTTATAATTGTGTGAGCATTAAAATTAATAAATAATAACGCTCATCATAAACTGTCAATCCATCGATTGACATACAGTTAAATATTGAGACTAGTGTTTGTCATCCCAACACCCGTGTGGGGTTTTCAAATAACAACTTTTCATTCAAATAGATTATTGGTTAATAAATTTAACCAATTCCCACTATTTTATATTATAAATAAATATTTATAATTTGATTTCAACAAACATATAATTTAATAGACCATGTCATAATCTAAATATAAGACATTTTTAATGTAACATGACATAATCTAAATATGTGGCATTTTCAATGTAACATAACATGATTCACATTTTAAATACTAACATAAAATGACACTTTCAATCTAATGGGAGATTTCTAATAGAAATGATATTTTTATTCTAATGTACATTCCTAATCAAAAGTGATGTTTCTATTCTAATGTACATTTCTAATCAAAAGTGATGTTTCTATTCTAATGTACATTTTCAACCCAAAAATGGTGTTTTAATCTTAACATGACATTTTCTATGTAAATGACATATTCTATATGAATGACATATTTTATATAAATGACATATTTTATTTATAAAATATGATTCAACCTAAATGACAAATTTATTTGCCAAATATGTTCTAATCTAAATGAAATATAGAAAAGATACTCTTATCTTCAACAATCCTACATGAACATAAATGACATCTCTAGATGAATATAAATTGTACTTCATTTTTGACAATTTTATATGAACATAAATGATATTTATATTCTTGATAATTTTAATAAATTAAAATATGACATTTTTTTCTCTTTTGCCAATTCTAATAAAAGGGGACATTTCTAATTTTTAAGATGACATTTCTAAAAAATGGTATTCTTATTCTAAGGTGGCATTTTTGACAAAAATGGCATTTTATAACTAAAATGATATTTATAACTAAAATGACAATTTATGCCAATATACATTTCATAACAAAAGGACATTTTTCTATTAATATGACATTTCATGACAAAAATGGTATTTCTATACTAAGGACCTTTCTAACATAATGACGTTTGTATAATGACCTTTATTTTTGACAATTTCAAATGAACATAAATGATAATTTTATTATGAACATAAATAACATTTTAATAATTAACCTAATCACATTTTAATAATTAACATAAAATAATTACTCATAAATGACATTTTTATAATGTCCATTCCAATTCAACAAAATATCAATTTCAATAAAATGACAATTTAATTTTGTTGGTTCTCATTTCAATAAAGATGATAATTTCAATACAAAAATAATATTTTGTCCTTTATAATCTAATTAAAGAAAAATGTTAATTTTGTCCTTTATTGACCCATTAAACCATAAAAAATGTTAAATTCTTTTTATTGTAACCATTTAACAATAAAATATAATTAGTTGGATCAAGCCTGGTCATCATATCCATTTAACAATAAAATAAAGTGTAAACAGAATGTGCTTTCCAGTTATTTCTTTTTATTTACAAATAAGATGTAAATAACAATGTAAATTCTAAATAAACCTTTTTATTTACAAATGAAATGTAAATAAAATATATATATATATATATTTTTCTAAATTGTCCTTTTATTTACAAAAGAAAAGAAAATAAAAATATGTCTAACCATTTTGTTCTTTTATTCGCAAATAAAATGCAAATAAAAGTACATTTACAAATCTTAACTTTATTTTGATTCACACATAAAATCGCAAATAAAAATGTATTTACAAATCTTAACTTTTTATTCGCAAATAAAAATATGTTTAACCATTCTTGTTTTTATTTGACAACTTGATTTCATACAACACTATGTTCAATATGATATATAATTTTATATTCATAAAATAAAAATAAACTACATGATATTTTAATTTAGATTAAAAATCCTATTATAATCTAATTCAACAATATCGATGATCTTGGTTGAATTTATACAGATCTATAGTTACAAGAACGGATCTAAACAATTCAATTCAATATAATACAATATAATACAAACCACTCATCAGAACAACAATTACACATAGATCTAAATAGATGACATACAAGTAATCATTCAACATCGAAAAAATAATTAATTAAATAAATTAGATTGTGAAAATCAAAGATTCTCACATTGGTTTGTCTGAATTTCCAACATGCTCCGTTTTGATTCGGTCGGTTTCATCAAATTCCCCATCATCGTTTTCTTCTTCAGAAGAACCCAAAACCCGTCGACTTGAAATCTTCCATCCCAACGGCTCCAGCGCCGGTCCGACTCCTACCCGCACCCAGCGCCGTCCCCAACTCGTTGGACCCAGCCTCACCCGAAAAAGCTATAAAGATAGCGGCTTTGAGTGGTAATTGCTCAGCAGGCCAAAAAAATTCATCATGTTCGTATACAAATAAAGAGCAGGAAAATCTCTTTAATTTCCATGAATTAAGTTTTTGAAAATATAGCATGGATTTTAGAGAGGAGATGATAAGAGAGAGAAAGAGGAATATAGGATTTGTTTTCCTTGATTCTTCATTTGCAAATGGATTTTGAGGAAAAAATTCTCCATGAATTTTTGAGATGTACATCTAAGAGAATTATAGCTTTCTGATAGAGAATGAGAAATGAAAAGATATATACATGATTTATTTAACTAAGATTCCATTTTGTATTAGGTAAGTTATAAATAAATTAAACGTGGTTTATTCAGGCTGAGATGGCAATATTTATCTCATATTCAAAATTCAAAAATAAGCCACAAGGAGAAAGAGAAAACAAAGAAAATGAATGCATAAGAAATTGTTTGATGCTAATCGTTATAAATTTGTGTGTCCTCTTTAATTTCAAAACATATAACATCATAATTGTAGGGAACATATTAAATTGCACAGACAAGAATAATGCAACGAAAATGTCTATAAATACATAAAGATAATGTAAACAAGAATAGATATAGAAGGGGATAATATATATATATATATATATATATATGTGTGTGTGTGTGTGTGTGTGTGTGTGTGTGTGTGAGAGAGAGAGAGAGAGAGAGAGAGAGGATTGTTTGTTTTTAAAGAAAAAGATAACAAGAAAGAAAAATGGGAAAGGAGAATAAGGGGATGAAAACATATTGAATGAGAACATGCAAATGAAATAATATGCATGAATGTAAAAGTAAGGAAAGAAACAATTGTGCACTTAATGTAGAAAAACGAAGGAATAATATGTGAAAGTTGAATGGAAGGTAAGAGGAGTGACATAAGAATAAATAGAAGAAAGAGAAAGGAATTAGAGTGGATAGAGGGTGCATTAACTCTTCATGTGTTTTTCTTATTGTTTTTATTTATTTATTTATTTAAGAATTGTAACGTTAAGAAATAAACGAAAGAGAAGGGAGAAAGGTGTAATTCTAATAAAGAAACTTTCTCCCCATTTATTTGTTTTAGCATATATTTATTATATCTAAATAGAAATGGGTAATGTATGCATTAAATAGGAAATAATGAATGCTACATTAATGGAGAAATAGAGTGGAGAGAAAGAAGCACTGAATATGAGGAAATTAGAAAAGGAATAGGAAAGAAAAGAAAACTTGTATAAAATGTGAATGGATAGAAAAATTATTTGTGTAATTTAAAAAAAAACTTTTTAAATCCAATAATTTAATCTAATAATGGAATATATATATATTTTTTAATTCTGACGCATTTTCTAACAAAATTCCTTTAAAATAAAATTTTAAATTTGTTCTGATTTTCCGGGTTGTTACAATCTCCCCCACTTAAAATCTTTTCGTCCTCGAAAAGGAACGAGATTAAAAGTTGTTTAATTAGCTAACTTAATTAAATTTTTATTTATTGGTTTCAATAATTTTATTAGTTAATCCAATAATCAAACATCACAACCAGCAATCAATTAGATGATTAACTTTTTGAATATATATAACTTTTACATACATAGTCAAAAATCATTTTTTTAGTGCAAATCACAACAATGTGTTCTAACTAAGTTTTGGTTCTCATACCAGTCGATTGGAAATATATAGATCTCTCACTCCGAACTCGAACATAAACACTGATGATGATGCCTCATCATCAGAATCGTCTCCGGGCTATTAGAGTGTGACTCTATATCTATCTAATATATTGGAGCTTCTTATACACGCTTGCAAGGCGTATATTAAAATCTCTATATACTCGATTTTCCAAATCTAAAATATAATAATATCTCAAATACGTATTTTAAGATAAATTTTCAAAACTAAATTTATTACCGCTTTTATTTATTTTTAAAAACAACACTCTTCGGACTCATTCTAGGATACTACTGATCCCATCTCTAATGAGTATTCTTATTGGATATTACTAATCCAATCTCTGATGAGTCTTTGTTCAGTTCTAACGAGTTGTACCACAAAGATTTCAGCTAACCTCGCTCGGATACCAACTGTAACAGCACGGATTTTTCCCGGACCTAATCGATCGCAAAATCGACCAAGACCATTCAAACCTCGCATACGTTAACTTTGGGAATACAATTCATAAGAAAAAATAACAATAGACTTTTATAGACATTACAATAATGTTACATCAGAGTACAGAATATCAGAGTACATCAATTAAAGGAATGATACAGCGGAAGTTAAATTGCAATACATAAATACAATACACAGTGGAAGACTATAAATGCTTTGGACACATCTTTAAGCTTCGACCCAAGATCCTGCTAAAGAGATAAATATCTGCAAAACAAGCTACTCGACTGCCCGTGTGGAAAATAAGGGCACCCGAATTTGCCAGTGAAACAAACTACAGGTCAGTCATGGGACTGGTATGAGAAATCTTAACTAAACTAATCTAATGATAAGGCTAATCACAGGACCACGCCGCTAACGTGGAACGGGTTTATTCCATTGGATTGCCAGTGCATAAGTAAAGTAAATCGTTCAAATAACGCTATGCTTTTTAGAAAACGAAACCATTATAAGACCCAAGTCCCATCACACAATGCAACGCAAACCGGAGGAGAGGGTTTTACCTTATAATGGTCAAAAGATGCTTGATACGGTAAAACGGATTTAGTATTAGTGTATATATATTCTAATAAAAACATTTCAATCATAATGTATTAATCATAGATGGCATGGGTACCATATATCATGTCGCCATACTAGTTCTACATTCAAAACCGCAAGGTCGTATTGGAAATTGGATTTCCATCATGAGTCGAGGTTAGGGGCAAGCTCCTCTCCGATTCGAGACACTAGCAAATGCCTCAGGATCCCCCGCAGTGAACCCTTGGATGCGGTAGGGCCAGTCCCCGCCTATCGGCAGGGGATTGGTTATGCCTGAACACATGTTTCCCGGTTCCTTTGAACCTATAATATGACCACTATCGGCCTATAAAAATCCGAGGCGCCTCAAAATCCATCATCCACATAAGTAAAATGCCAGGCCGTGTTAAACTGACACTACCACTAGCTAGAAAGAAACGTGTGCACTCCCTACGGTCCATATCCCGTTTTTGACTCATACCTGGGGTGTGAGGCTCGCGAAGTCACGATATACACAAAGTTATGCCGTAATAGGCTATGCTTTGATCATCCCACAAGGCCCTGCTTTTCAACAAAAGCCTTGATCATTTGCATCTTGGCGTGCCACATTGACAATTCACGCCATGCGATCAATCACTATTAATATATACCAGGTTGTTAAGTAGAGAATAAATCCTCCACCACCAAACGGGCATACATTAACAGAAATCGATTTAATTCACATGGAACGAAATCCAATGTCAGACAACGCATCCATTTACTAGCTTATGCTCTGGGTCTGAGCGAAAACCAAATCCGAACAATCAACAATAGCCCGGACGGCCACCACTTAAGCCCCTTCAAGGTAGCTACTCCCATCAAGGGTCTTTGTAGCAACACATCCATCCGATGTGAAGATCGTCGGTCTTCAACCACCGTCTTCATCTTTGATTCTTCATCGTCGTAGTAATTATTCGGAATGGGTTAAACCCGGTCTTCCCGAATAACTCACGTATTTTATAATTAAAAATCAAGTACTATAAAAATACATCCAACGCCACATTCCAATTCAGAATATTCTTCTAATAAAATATTCGTATTATTCTATCAAAGATAAATCCTTTAAGTTTATTCTTAAATCTTTTCTTTTAAAGATTTATTAAAAACTCCAATTTGGTTTTAAATATCAAATCATTATTTAATGATATTTTTAATTTGAAGAAATTAATCTTATCCTTATTTGAGTTAAAGAACTAATGTCATTTAAAACATTGTTCACGATAAACTCAAATTCATCCCCCATTAAATACGGGATTTTCATAGAAATCAGACCAATGTATAATTGATATGAATTTCTGTATCGGGCTATTAATATAAATGGAAAACGGCAAAGCCTATTAAATTCCATATATATTAACGGCCTTCTTTTACAGAAGCTCATCTCGAATATTATTAAATCAAATTCCATTCAATCCCAATTTAATATATTAAATTGGAAAACTTTACTCTTGGAAAATATTCCATTTTAAATCTTAATAAAAGATTCATAAATCCCAAATTATATTCCACTGCAAACTGGGTTAAAGAACAAGTGTCGTTTAAAACACTGTTCACGATAAATCCAATTTACATTTCATTTTATTCCAATTATCAAATATGATTGAAACTCTAAAAATCTTAATTAAAAGATTTATTCTTTGCTCCACTAGGGTTAAGAACAGTGTTATTTAAGACACCATTCACGACAACCCAAAAATCCAATTTATTCTATTTAATTCCAAGTAAATATTAAATTATTGGAAAACTTTATTAAATCTTAATTATAAGATTTATTCTAGTTAATAACTAGTTCATATCGATAAAATATATTTTTATCTCTTCACTATTGGAAATTTTCATCTAAAATCCTTTTAAATCGTTTATTATGATTTTACATAATATTTCCATATTTTTAATAATTTTATTTTCGCTCGTACAGTCGGTTTCCAATAACGGCCACCGAACTGCATCCATAGCGACCTTTTCTAAATTTGATTTGGAAATAATTCCAAATCCAACCATTTGATTTTAAAACTCTTATATTCATTGAAAAGCTCTTTTCGATACGAACCCAACGGTTCCGGTTTTAGGAGAATCCGACGGTCGGATCTCCCGTTACGTCCACTTAAAGTTAATGGTCGAAATTCGCGAACGGTCGCTGCGCGGTGCGTTCTATTCAGGCCATTAAATATATATATATATATATATATATATTATATCATCGATTTTCATTTAAAACGTACTTTATAAAATATTTACAAATTCGCTTTAAGACGGTTTTAACTTCATTTCCAATTTAAAGTCAAAATTGAATATTCTATTTACTTATCATATTAACAATTTTAATATTAAATTTATAAATCACTTCTTTTTAATATTCATTCATATTTTATACTGGGCCAGACCTCCCAGATTAAGCCTGCGACTTATGGATGCTGGATATGCCGGTTGGTTCCGGGCAGACTTATCCCATAAGTTGGGCTTAACCTCGGGTCTAAAGCGCAATTATAATTTATAATTGTAAATTTTATGTAAAGACCCGGAAATTTGAACACCTAATCTTCAAATATTGTAACAGTTTGGAATATTGTTAAATATTGTAAATGTGATTTTATAACCTTGTTAAACATCTTTTCATTAATAATTAATGATCCTTGGCTCATTTCAGAAAAATGTTCTAAAAAAATATATTTTTTGGAAAAATGTCGAAAATGTGACCGAAAGCCATTTTATTTATATATAGCTATTTTCTCAATAAATGTTGTTGAAAATTTAAATGAATTTCTAGTTATTCATTAGAAAAGTAATTAGCAAATAAAATTATTTTTCATATTTATGGCTAACTATATTGATGATGTCATCATTTTAAAAAAATGAGCATTTAAGGAAAGTTTTTTGTATTATGGTATTTAAGTATTCAAATAAGTGCTTTATAATTTGAATATGCTTGTTTTAATTGTTTAAATAAGTTAATGGATTTATTTCCAAGTTTTATTTACTTGAATAAATCATTTTATAAAGAATTGATAGTATGATCGAGATTCAACTTCCAGATTCACATCCTATCGTTGAATAGAAGTTGTTTCATATCGTTGCAACGTTGTTTGATATATGTGTATGTATTCACATACATGCATATACACATATATATGTAAGCATAATTAGTCACATCAAGAGTTTTGAAAATATCCTAAGTGTATGTATATAAGCTTCTTATATGTATACAAATGAAAGCATACTTGAAAAAGCAAACTTACCATCTCTTACACACCTTTCACTTCCCTTACACACCATCCCATCTATCATAATTACTATTACGGTTTTAAGGGCATTTTGGTCTTTTCCCATCCACTTTCCTTTTCCTATATAAGGAGGGGTATACCTCCTTCTTTCTTACACAAAATTCCTAAGCAAAAGTGAAGCTTTTAATGGCTTATCTTCATCTTCTTCCTCTTCCTTACTAACTTTCTCAAACTATATTCAAACCAACTCCAAATCAACTCAAACTTTGAGTGTAGCCTTCTTATACCATTACAAGACATTCTAGCAAGTTAGAAGTTGAAAAATCCAAGCCTCTCTCAATTTTCATCTTTGTTCGTGAGCTATATAAGGAAGGAAGCAAGGAAAAGCAAGGAAAGGAAGGAGGTTGCTAGCTTGGATCTTTATTCTTATTCTTGTATCTTTATTCTTATTTTGGATCTTGGATTTTCTAAGGATTAAGGTGAGTTTACTCACTATTTAGGACAGCGAACATAAATCTTTTGCATGTTTTTAACTATTGTTAAAGTTGCTTGAATGTTGGTAACTTATGTTAAAAATGTTAACTTGATTCTTACTTTAAAAGTAAGTGACGTATGTAATCCATGTTAATGGATTGGAATGGACTTGAATGGGCTTGGAATTGGACTTGAATTAACTTGTATAACAAGTGGAATGGACTTGAAACAAAGCACATAAGGATTAGTAGGGAATTGACATATTGTGGACTTGAACTTGAAAGTGCACTAATAACGATAGTCACTATAGATGCAGTTTGAATTGTTGTGTTTTCAACACTTTGTATGGAACTTTGTAATGACATATTTAGTGATTTCATATCGTATAAGATCTTGTTTTACTTGTATGTTTACTACCTTGAAGTGATTGAATAGTAAAATGCTAAGTAACCCCTTAAAAATGACCAAAACTTCACTAGTGCAAAACTACCCGTTTAACCTTGATTTTTGGATTTCTAAGTATTGTAAATGTTCTTTAAATTTATGTAAATGGTCTTATCTTCTAAAATATCTTCTTTCAAAATATCTTCTTTCTAAATATCTTCTTTCTAAATATCTTCTTTCAAAATATCTTCTTTTCAAAATATCTTCTTCTAAAATATCTTCTTTCTAAATATCTTCCAAATATCTTCTTATAAAATATCTTTCCAAATAAAACAAAGGTTAGAAAAGGGTTATGAATTGCTAAACCTCGTCATGATTAAGTCATTAGATTAAAAATGTAACTGATAATGCTTAACACTAATAAGCCAACGAAGTAGGCTTATCTGTTTGTGAGAGTTAAGATTGATGTCGAGTAGGGACGGAGCAATAGAGCTCTAACCTACCGGCTTCCCTCTTGGCCGAGGAATAGATAGGTTGGGAATGTTGGAAACGTGTTAACCATGTTAATTACTTCTTGTTTATTGAATATCATGGATACTGTGCTTAATTTTAATAAGCCGACGAGTAGGCTTATCTATCTGTGAGTGTCAATAATGGGGTGTCTAGGCAAGGGGTGATATGCAACCAGTGCTCTAACTTACCTGGCCTCACTCTTGACCAAGGGATAGTTAAGTTGATAATGTCGAGAACGAGTTAAGTGCATGAACCATGGTTTCTATAAGCTATTGTTTTGACTAGATAGTCGATTAGTCGACCATCAAACTATACCATTATAACTTAAGAAGTATCGGGAAAGCTTCACGATTCCATACCAATGAGAACCCCCGGGGAGGAGTGTTGGTATGAAACGTCTCTAGCATTCACTTACTTTTGAAAGAACCGGAATTGAGTTAACCGGAAATTCATCGATTAGTTTTGAAGAGTCCGGGATCGATAAGTGTTTTACTCATCGAATACCACTTCAAAACTAGAGTACGAGTTCTACGTTTTGGAAGCGGTTGAAGAAGAAAAGTGAATCTATATGAAGGTTGGGAAACTTCTCGTGATGCTCGGATCAAAGTAGTGATTCGTGATCTGTTCGAGAAGTAGGAATCCAATTCGGGATCCGTGTTATGTTCGAGTGATGAAGACTCGTGTGAAAGATGCCGAACGAAACCTCGACATCGGATATGGCTAAAAATAGAGTAGGAGCACAATCTGAGGTTTTGCTAACCTATGGCAGGATATATTGACTCCATATCTAGTGTATGCTTATATCGAATCGTGCGGGAGCTCCTCGAAGTTGCGCGCGGGAGTTGGATATATTTAGTTCCACGTGGTGCACTTCAGTGTTTCGTGCGTGGGCCGGTTGTGTTTACCTTATGGTATAATTTATCTAGAGATATGCGACGCTCGGAGGTACTTTCTGACCCTTGTGCATGGAGTTTGGATCTGTATTGAGAGATCTCCGATGGAAAATCCAATATACGAACGTACCTTAGCGGTTTTGTTTGTACACTTAATAGTTGTCGAATGTAACCAATGTAACCATTCCATCTATGTGATTTATTTATATTCTACACCCTAGACATTATCTATAATACAACTATAGTAAACTTAATAAATGGTTGGTTTCTTTTGAGGGGAAAACCAAGCGGTTATCTGCACGGTCCCCTCAATATTGTTACATGCAATCTTGAGTTTTCTCATACCAGACTGATGTCTGACGCTTGGTTTTTGTTTTCCCTAAAATCCTCACGTACTCCTTCGAGTAGGCTGAGTATGGCAGGTTTTACTTTGGATGCTTTAAAGTTCGGAAGATGAGCTGGAGGCTTCCATTATCTATCTACCTATTTCTATTTCAGTTGTACTGTATTAGTTATGTACATATCAGCATTGTGAGGACAGGCAGTTATAACTGTCCAGGTTGATTATGGTACTTACGTTATTGTAACTCTGAAATTCCTTTATTCAGAGTAACCCTTTGTACTATGTTGATATTATATATTTCCGTTCCGCTGTGAGATTCTGATATTCTATTCTTTCTTCCTTGTTCTACTTTTTTTTTTATTTTACCTAACAATTCGACTTTCCGGCACTTGGATGTTTGGCACACGAATAACGTGGATGTATTTAGTGTCGACTTTCGAGGTTCGAAAAGTCGGGTCGTTACATTTGGTATCAGAGCCCAAGATTGAGCGAACACCTTGGCTTTGGTTGGGTATGGCTCATTAGAGATGCGGTAAGTGACACCCTAGAATGAGTCGAGTGTATTATACATATGAGAGCGTATTTGTATTTTGAAAACTACACTTTGAAAATATTCCTTAGAATGTCTATTTCTTGCAACCCTTTCTTGAATAAGGTCTTTCTTGGTAGTAAACCTTTCTTTGTATCGTTTCATTGAAATAATTTTGCCTTCAAGAATTCTAAATATGTTTGCTATAATTCAGGTAGTAAACTATGAGTATTCGTACTGCAAATACTAGAGGAGGAAGAGGTAGAGGTGGCCGAGCTAGTACTGTAACTAATGGTGAGAATCATGCACCGAGGAATGCAGTTGCTGTGGAGGATCCAATAATAGGTGTTGTAGAAGAGGTCATGCAAGTCAGGCCTCATAAGGGATTTGCTTCACTGTGTCGTGACTATGAAAGGCTTGGGGGAAAGAGGTTTAGTGGCTCGGAAACCATCATAGAAGTTCAGACATGGGTCAAGCTATGTGACCGTATATTTGGGGATATGGAGCTAGATGATGCACTGATACGGCTATGGATTGGTGGAATCTGATTACTTTTGGTGTCCAAGAGGATGACTTTTCTTGGGCCCAACTCAAGGAGGAATTTGAAAAGAAATATGTTCCGGAAGCTGGGAAGACCTTATTATACAAGAGTTTCATGGACTTGAAGCAGGGGACTATGACGGTAGCAGAGTATGAGAAGCGATTCACTACATTGTCTTTATTCGGACCAGGTCTAATTGATACGCCACTGAAGAAGAATGATAAGTTCATTACAGGATTACGTCCTGAGTTTCATCGAGATATGACAAACCACATCTTGGCACACTATTTGGATTTGGTAAACATGGGATTGAGGTTTGAAGGTTTGGTTCCGAAATCAGCTAATTCGGCACCGACAGGCGAGAATAATAGGAAGTTTCAACCAAATAAAGATATATCTAGGTTTACTTGTCATAATTGCGGGAAGAAGGGCCATTTTGCTAAGAACTGTACGGAGGCTAAGAAGAAACAGGTGGAAAGGGCACTAGTGCTTAAGGCACCAATGGCTAAGTATCCGAAGGTTGAATCACAGACAATCAAGACTCAGTTTGCTCCAAGGGATGGCTGCTGCAACTGTCATAAGCCGGGTCATTTTGCTAGGGAGTGTCCACTTCTTCAGAAGGGGGAACAACCTCGAGCTTTTGCTTTAGCTTCAGCACCTTCCACTTCTGCAACAGCAAAGGGGAAGCAAGTTATGGAAGGTATTCTATCTATTTTTGGCATTCCTATTCGTGTCTTATTTGATACTGGTGCTTCCCTCAATTTCATTTCTCGTACTCTTGTTGATAAACTGAAACTTGAGCCAGTAATGGCTTTAGAATCTATTTGTGTGTCGAACCCTATTGGAGGCTCGGATAATCTTTGTATGGGATGCTTAGGAGTTCCGATTTCTTATTATGACGAACTCTTCCCTTGTAATTTATACGTTTTGGGTTTTATGGGTTTTGATGTCCTACTCGGGATGGATTGGCTGTCTCGATATTCTGGGGTTCTAGATTGTAAGAAGGGAACTGTCTCATTTAAGACAGATGAAGGGAAATATTTCATAGTATTTTGTGGAGGACCTAGCTCACTTATGACTAGTTTCCTTTATTCCTTGGATGTGGCGGAAGAAGAATTGAGTTCTATTCCTATTGTTCGAGAATTTGCAGATGTCTTCGAGGAGGTGTCAGGTTTACCACCTCATCGGGAGTTAGAGTTTCGCATTGATTTGGTTAAAGATGCAAAGCCTATCGTGTTGCCTGTTCGAAGGTTAGCACCGAAGGAGAAGTTGGAGCTATCTATTCAGGTGGATGATCTATTACAGAAGGGCTTGATCCGACCAAGTCGTTCGAGTTGGGGAGCGCCTGTTGTCTTTGCTACAAAGGCAGATGGTTCATTAAGATTATGTGTCGATTATCGCGAGTTCAACAAACGAACTATTAGGAACAAGTATCCTTTGCCTAGGATAGATGACTTGTTCGACCAGCTTCATGGAGCTCAAGTGTTTTCTCAACTAGATCTTGCTACAGGATTCCATCAGTTGAGGGTAGCAGAGGAGAGTGTACCCTTAACCGCTTTTAGGTCCGATAAATTTTATGAGTGGTTAGTTATGCCGTTTGGCCTAACTAATTCTCCAGCATATTTCGTAGACCTAATGAATCGGGTTTTTCGAGATGTGTTGAATAAGTTTGTTCTTGTATTCATTGATGATATTCTGGTCTACTCTAAGACCGAGGAAGAACATACACGCCATTTGAGGATAGTACTAGAAACATTGAGGGACAATGTTTTGAAGGCAAAATTCTCGAAGTGTCATTTTTGGCGTTCGGAAGTTAGATTTTTTGGCCACGTTGTTTCTACTGAATGTATTTCTGTTGATCCTGCGAAGGTTGTGTCTGTTCAAGACTGGAGAAGGCCAAAAAGCGCTACAGATATTAGAAGCTTTTTGGGTCTAGCTGGCTATTATAGAAGGTTTATCCAGGATTTCGCCACGCTTCTTGTTTAACAAAGCTGACGAAGAAAGATATCAATTTTGTATGGACAGAGAAGTGCGAGCAAGCCTTCATAAAGCTTAAGGAAAAATTAACTAGTGCTCCTGTCCTTACTGTGCCAGATGGAGGTGAAGGTTTGACTGTTTACACCGATGTGTGTGGAACTGGGTTAGGTGCTGTGTTGATGTAACATGGGAGAGTTATTGCTTATGCGAGCCGTCAGCTCAAACCACATGAAACGAGGTATGCGACTCATGAGTTGGAGTTATTAGCAGTTGTGTTTGCATTAAAAATGTGGAGGCATCATTTGTTAGGTGAGAAGTTCAAGTTATATACGGACCACAAATCCTTGAAGTATCTTTTTACGCAAAAAGACTTGAACATGAGGCAGCAAAGGTGGTTGGAGTTTCTTGCAGCCTATTATCTAGACATCACGTATACCCCAGGAAAGGCTAATGTTGTAGCCGACGCGCTCAGTAGAAGATATGCAGTTATGGCAAATATAGAAGTTCGACCAACCTTGATTAGTCATATCGAAGAGAATCAGCTTAGAGATCTTCACCTTGCCAGGACTGCTAAGTTGGTAAGTGAGAATATTGCTCTAGAGAAATGGCCCGGATTCGAAGTAGATAACCGTGGAATTTTGAGGATGAATGGTAGGTTATGTGTTCCGAATGTTAATGGAATCAGGCAGGATGTTCTAACGGAAAGCCATCATTCACGATTAACGATACATCCAGGGGTAACTAAAATGTATCAAGATATGAAGCGAACATTTTGGTGGGAGGGCATGAAAAGGGATGTCTCTATATTTGTAAGTAGGTGTGCAAACTGCCAACAAGTGAAGGGTAGTCATCAAAAGACGGCCGGGCTACTTCAGCCACTCGAGATTCCTAAGTGGAAATGGGATCAGATTTCTATGGATTTTATTGACGGGTTGCCTAGGACGAGGAGAGGTTATGAAGGTGTATGGGTTATTGTAGATCGGTTAACCAAGAGCGCGCACTTCTTACCAGTAAAGGCAACAAGGACTGCTTCTAGTTTGGCGTTGTTGTATATTAAGGAGATAGTTAGGCTTCATGGCATTCCAAGTAGTATCGTGAGTGATAGAGATCCAATCTTCACAAGTCATTTCTGGAAGGGATTGCATGATACATTGGGGACCAAGCTCAGTTTGAGTACCGCTTACCATCCACAAACTGATGGGCAAACAGAAAGGGTGAACCGAGTATTAGAAGATTTACTTCGGGCATGCATCTTAGATTTTGGAGGTTCGTGGGAAGATCACTTACCACTTGTTGAGTTTTCATACAACAATAGTTATCAAGCCAGCATTGGGATGGCACCTTTTGAAGCATTGTATGGAAGGCCTTGCAAATCTCCATCATGTTGGATAGAATCTGGAGATCGCCTTGTACTTGGGCTAGATATGGTTCGAGAAGCATCAAATAAGGTCTTAGAGATTCAGAAGTGAATCAAGGAAGCACAGAATCGACAGAAGAGATATACAGATGAAAGGCGTAGAGACTTGGAATTTACAGTTGGAGACTTTGTATTTGTAAAAGTTTCGCCGATGAGAAGTGTAGTTCGGTTTGGAAAGGCTGGGAAATTATCTCCTCATTATATTGGACCATTCCCAATTCTAGAAAGGATTGGTACACTCGCATATAGAGTCGAGTTACCAATTAGGCTATCAGGGGTGCACAATGTATTTCATGTATCACATTTGCGTAAGTATGTGCATGATCCCTCGATGATAGTAGAAGCGTCGCAACAAGAAGACTTGGAAGGGGAGCCGAATTTGACTATATTGAGACAACTAGTTCGAATTATTGATAGAGATATAAAGCAACTTAGGACTAAGATTGTGAAGTTAGTCAAGGTACAACGGAGTGAGGATGCTCGGGATTGTACATGGGAAACAGAGGAAAATCTGAGGAAGTCTTATCCAGAATTGATCTTAGACTAAGGGTTTCTTATCTTAGTATCGTATGTCTTTTGGTTTTTAGTTTGTATAAAGTTTTTGGAAGTGATCTATATATGCATCTTCTTATTCTATCTTCTTTGATTTTTCATTCTTGTTTGAATTTCGGGGACGAAATGTTTTAAGTGGGGGAGAATGTAAAGACCCGGAAATTTGAACACCTAATCTTCAAATATTGTAACAGTTTGGAATATTGTTAAATATTGTAAATGTGATTTTATAACCTTGTTAAACATCTTTTCATTAATTATTAATGATCCTTGGCTCATTTCAGAAAAATGTTCTAAAAAAATATATTTTTTGGAAAAATGTCGAAAATGTGACCGAAAGCCATTTTATTTATATATAGCTATTTTCTCAATAAATGTTGTTGAAAATTTAAATGAATTTCTAGTTATTCATTAGAAAAATAATTAGAAAATAAAATTATTTTTCATATTTATGGCTAACTATATTGATGATGTCATCATTTTAAAAAAATGAGCATTTAAGGAAAGTTTTTGTATTATGGTATTTAAGTATTCAAATAAGTGCTTTATAATTTGAATATGCTTATTTTAATTGTTTAAATAAGTTAATGGATTTATTTCCAAGTTTTGTTTACTTGAATAAATCATTTTATAAAGAACTAATAGTATGATCGAGATTCAACTTCCAGATTCACATCCTATCGTTGAATAGAAGTTGTTTCATATCGTTGCAACGTTGTTTGATATATGTGTATGTATTCACATACATGCATATACACATATATATGTAAGCATAATTAGTCACATCAAGAGTTTAGAAAATATCCTAAGTGTATGTATATAAGCTTCTTATATGTATACAAATGAATGCTTACTTGAAAAAGCAAACTTACCATCTCTTACACACCTTTCACTTCCCTTACACACCATCCCATCTATCATAATTACTATTAGGGTTTTAAGGGCATTTTGGTCTTTTCCCATCCACTTTTCTTTTCCTGTATAAGGAGGGGTATACCTCCTTCCTTCTTACACAAAATTCCTAAGCAAAAGTGAAGCTTTTAATGGCTTATCTTCATCTTCTTCCTCTTCCTTACTAACTTTCTCAAACTATATTCAAACCAACTCCAAATCAACTCAAACTTTGAGCGTATCCTTCTTATACCATTACAAGACATTCTAGCAAGTTAGAAGTTGAGAAATCCAAGCCTCTCTCAATTTTCATCTTTGTTCGTGAGCTATATAAGGAAGGAAGCAAGGAAAAGCAAGGAAAGGAAGGAGGTTGCTAGCTTGGATCTTTATTCTTATTCTTGGATCTTTATTCTTATTTTGGATCTTGGATTTGCTAAGGATTAAGGTGAGTTTACTCACTATTTAGGATAGCGAACATAAATCTTTTGCATGTTTTTAACTATTGTTAAAGTTGCTTGAATGTTGGTAACTTATGTTAAAAATGTTAACTTGATTCTTACTTCACAAGTAAGTGACGTATGTAATCCATGTTAATGGATTGGAATTGACTTGAATGGACTTGAATTAACTTGTATAACAAGTGGAATGGACTTGAAACAAAGCACATAAGGATTAGTAGGGAATTGACATATTGTGGACTTGAACTTGAAAGTGCACTTATAGCGATAGTCGCTATAGATGCAGTTTGAATTGTTGTGTTTTCAACACTTTGTATGGAACTTTGTAATGACATATTTAGTGATTTCATATCGTATAAGATTTTGTTTTACTTGTATGTTTACTACCTTGAAGTGATTGAATAGTAAAATGCTAAGTAACCCCTTAAAAATGACCAAAACTTCACTAGTGCAAAACTACCCGTTTAACCTTGATTTTTGGATTTCTAAGTATTGTAAATGTTCTTTAAATTTATGTAAATGGTCTTATCTTCTAAAATATCTTCTTTCAAAATATCTTCTTTCAAAATATCTTCTTTCTAAATATCTTCTTTCTAAATATCTTCTTTTCAAAATATCTTCTTCTAAAATATCTTCTTTCTAAATATCTTCCAAATATCTTCTTATAAAATATCTTTCCAAATAAAAAAAAGGTTAGAAAAGGGTTATGAATTGCTAAACCTCGTCATGATTAAGTCATTAGATTAAAAATGTAACTGATAATGCTTAACACTAATAAGCCAACGAAGTAGGCTTATCTATTTGTGAGAGTTAAGATTGATGTCGAGTAGGGACGGAGCAATAGAGCTCTAACCTACCGGCTTCCCTCTTGGCCGAGGATTAGATAGGTTGGGAATGTTGGAAACGTGTTAACCATGTTAATTACTTCTTGTTTATTGAATATCATGGATACTGTGCTTAATTCTAATAAGCCGACGAGTAGGCTTATCTATCTGTGAGTGTCAATAATGGGGTGTCTAGGCAAGGGGTGATATGCAACCAGTGCTCTAACTTACCTGGCCTCACTCTTGACCAAGGGATAGTTAAGTTGATAATGTCGAGAACGAGTTAAATGCCTGAACCATGGTTTCTATAAGCTATTGTTTTGACTAGATAGTCGATTAGTCGACCATCAAACTATACCATTATAACTTAAGAAGTATCGGGAAAGCTTCACGATTCCATACCAATGAGAACCCCTAGGGAGGAGTGTTGGTATGAAACGTCTCTAGCATTCACTTACTTTTGAAAGAACCGGAATTGAGTTAACCGGAAATTCATCGATTAGTTTTGAAGAGTCCGGGATCGATAAGTGTTTTACTCATCGAATACCACTTCAAAACTAGAGTACGAGTTCTAGGTTTTGGAAGCGGTTGAAGAAGAAAAGTGAATCTATAAGAAGGTTGGGAAACCTCTCGTGATGCTCAGATCAAAGTAGTGATTCGTGATCTGTTCGAGAAGTAGGAATCCAATTCGGGATCCGTGTTATGTTCGAGTGATGAAGACTCGTGTGAAAGATGCCGAACGAAACCTCGACATCGGATATGGCTAAAAACAGAGTAGGAGCACAATCTGAGGTTTTGCTAACCTATGGCAGGATATATTGACTCCATATCTAGTGTATGCTTATATCGAATCGTGCGGGAGCTCCTCGAAGTTGCGTGCGAGAGTTGGATATATTTAGTTCCACATGGTGCACTTCGGTGTTTCGTGCGTGGGCCAGTTGTGTTTACCTTATGGTATATTTTATCTAGAGATATGCGACGCTCGGAGGTACTTTCTGACCCTTGTGCATGGAGTTTGGATCTGTATTGAGAGATCTCCGATGGAAAATCCAATATACGAACGTCCCTTAGCGGTTTTGTTTGTACACTTAATAGTTGTCGAATGTAACCAATGTAACCATTCCATCTATGTGATTTATTTATATTCTACACCCTAGACATTATCTATAATACAACTATAGTAAACTTAATAAATGGTTGGTTTCTTTTGAGGGGAAAACCAGAGCGGTTATCTGCATGGTCCCCTCAATATTGTTACATGCAATCTTGAGTTTTCTCATACCAGACTGATGTCTGACGCTTGGTTTTTGTTTTCCCTAAAATCCTCACGTACTCCTTCGAGTAGGCTGAGTATGGCAGGTTTTACTTTGGATGCTTTAAAGTTCGGAAGACGAGCTGGAGGCTTCCATTATCTATCTACCTATTTCAATTTCAGTTGTACTGTATTAGTTATGTACATATCAGCATTGTGAGGACAGGCAGTTATAACTGTCCAGGCTGATTATGGTACTTAGGTTAATGTAACTCTGAAATTCCTTTATTCAGAGTAACCCTTTGTACTATGTTGATATTATATATTTCCGTTCTGCTGTGAGATTCTGATATTCTGTTCTTTCTTCCTTGTTCTACTTTTTTTTTATTTTACCCAACAATTCGACTTTGTGGCACTTGGATGTTTGGCACACGAATACCGTGGATGTATTTAGTGTCGACTTTCGAGGTTCGAAAAGTCGGGTCGTTACATTTTACATTGTAAAACATTCATTATTATAAACCATTATTTGTCTAAATTATTTTTATTTAAAAATATTCTTTTTCCTAAAATATTCTTTTTCTAGAATATTCTTTATTGGAATGTGACTCAATCAATCACCATGTAATTTCAAATACATGGATTTCATCCATTGCATGTATATGACAATAATGATAAATAAACACACAACAATCCATTCACATCCATAGTGAGATTTATAATTGTGTGAGCATTAAAATTAATAAATAATAATGCTCATCACAAATTGTCAATCCATCGATTGACATACAGTTAAATATTGGGACTAGTGTTTGTCATCCCAACACCCGTGTGGGGTTTTCAAACAATAACATTTCATTCAAATAGATTATTGGTTAATAAATTTAACCAATTCCCACTGTTTTAAATTATAAATAAATATTTATAATTTGATTTCAACAAACATATAATTTATTAGACGATGTCATAATCTAAATATAAGACATTTTTAATGTAACATGACATAATCTAAATATGTGGCATTTTCAATGTAACATAACATGATTCACATTTTAAATACTAACATAAAATGACACTTTCAATCTAATGGGAGATTTCTAATAGAAATGATATTTTTATTCTAATGTACATTCCTAATCAAAAGTGATGTTTCTATTCTAATGTACATTTCTAATCAAAAGTGATGTTTCTATTCTAATGTACATTTTCAACCCAAAAATGGTGTTTTAATCTTAACATGACATTTTCTATGTAAATGACATATTCTATATAAATGAAATATTTTATATAAATGACATGTTTTATTTATAAAATATGATTCAACCTAAATGACAAATTTATTTGCCAAATATGTTCTAATCTAAATGACATATAGAAAAGATACTTTTATCTTCGACAATCCTACATGAACATAAATGACATCTCTAGATGAATATAAATGATACTTCATTTTTGACAATTTTATATGAACATAAATGATATTTATATTCTTGATAATTTTAATAAATTAAAATATGACATTTTTTTCTCTCTTTTGCCAATTCTAATAAAAAGGGACATTTATTATTTTTAAATGACATTTCTAAAAAAATGGTATTCTTATTCTAAGGTGACATTTTTGACAAAAATGGCATTTTATAACTAAAATGATATTTATAACTAAAATGACAATTTATGCCAATATACATTTCTTAACAAAAGGACATTTTTCTATGAATATGACATTTCATGACAAAAATGGTATTTCTATACTAAGGACCTTTCTAACATAATGACGTTTGTATAATGACCTTTATTTTTGACAATTTCAAATGAACATAAATGATAATTTTATTATGAACATAAATAACATTTTAATAATTAATCTAAATCACATTTTAATAATTAAGATAAAATAATTACTCATAAATGACATTTTTATAATGTCCATTCCAATTCAACAAAATATCAATTTCAATAAAATGACAATTTAATTTTGTCGGTTCTCATTTCAATAAAGATGATAATTTCAATACAAAAATATTATTTTGTCCTTTATAATCTAATTAAAGAAAAATGTTAATTTTGTCCTTTATTGACCCATTAAGCAATAAAAAATTTTAAATTCTTTTTATTGTAACCATTTAACAATAAAATATAATTAGTTGGATCAAGACTGGTTATCGTATCAATTTAACAATGAAATAAAGGGTAAACAGAATGTGCTTTCCAGTTATTTCTTTTTATTTACAAATAAGATGTAAATAACAATGTAAATTCTAAATAAGCCTTTTTATTTACAAATGAAATGTAAATATATATATATATATATATATATATATATATATATATGTTTCTAAATTGTCCTTTTATTTACAAAAGAAAAGAAAATAAAAATATGTCTAACCATTTTGTTCTTTTATTCGCAAATAAAATGCAAATAAAAGTACATTTACAAATCTTAACTTTATTTTGATTCACACATAAAATCGCAAATAAAAATGTATATACAAATCTTAACTTTTTATTCGCAAATAAAAATATGTTTAACCGTTCTTGTTTTTATTTGACAACTTGATTTCATACAATACTATGTTCAATATGATATAAAATTTTATATTCATAAAATAAAAATAAACTACATGATATTTTAATTTAGATTAAAAATCCTATTATAATCTAATTCAACAATATCGATGATCTTGGTTGAATTTATACAGATCTATAGCTACAAGAACGGATCTAAACAATTCAATTCAATACAATACAATACAAACCACTCATCAGAACAACAATTACACACAGATCTAAATAGATGACATACAAGTAATCATTCAAAATCGACAAAATAATTAATTAAATAAATTAGTTTGTGAAAATCAAAGATTCTCACATTGGTTTGTCTGAATTTCTGTAACAGCCCGCATTTTACGTATCGGAAGATCGTAAAATATTTTTATTTTATTCCCTGAGGGTTGGATCATTCTCATCTTTTGGTATGTTGCTTATGGGGATGTGTGACATGTCCATAATTTTTACCGATTTTGTTTGTGACCATTTTGCCCCTGTCAGTCTTGTACTGGGCATAACTTTTGACTCAGGTCGAATCAGAGGGTGAGACCTGTGCCATTGGAAAGGAATTGATGATTCTCTTTCCGTAGAGTGGTTACATTGAGGATTTGGTTCAGCGGTTTGGGAGAAATCGCTGTTTTAAGGTCTTTCAGTTGGCTGTCCAGGTTTTGGAAGGCTAATGGGCTGATTTGGAGAAGGCCCATTAGAGGGTGGGTGGAGACTATAAATAGGGGGTAAGGGGTATGGAGAAAGGTTGGCATTTTCCATTCTCTTATGGGGAGGCTTTGATCTCCTTCTTCCTCTAACATCTTTCCACCATTAAAATTCCAAAATCCAAGGAGGGAAATCGAAGATCTACACCATAAGAGGCTAGATCTACATCGTCTCAAGGGCGAATTCATCGGATTGAAGAGTATGATTCGAAGTGTTCGCTGTCTGGATTGCGTTTTCATTGCTTTTGCTTAGATTTGGATAATTGGTGAGTGATTTACATCTCTCATTCGGATGCATGCAAGTATATGGGTCTTATGTTGTTAATTTCATCATTTCCATGTTATTTTCCTTAGATCTACACCATGCTAAGTTTATTTTACATGTGAATCACCTTAGGATCTGATCTAGATAATTTAAATGGTTAATTTTATGATTTTTCTCAAGATTATGCAAGTTAGATCCGTTTTTATGTTCATATGATTCACTTATCATGTTTTGGGAAATTTATGTGTTTTGATGGAAATTGTTAGATTGGTGAGATTGTTGGTTGCATAACATGTTTGTGGTTGCGTTTGGACGAATTGGATGAGCCGGTTTCGTCGGATTCGTCGTTTGGCGAAGTTTTGGTCGAAATCGAAGTCGAAATGGAGCTGTGCAGGTTTTTGGTCGGTTTTGGAGCTAGTCGGGTCGGTTGAGGCGGTCTGATGGCTCTGGTTGGTCCAGAAGGGTCTGGACTGAGGTGGTCGGTCACGTTATGGCTTGGGAAGCAAGTCAGGGAGCTGGCTTGTTGGGATGGTGGCATTCTGGTCGGTTTCAGATGGTGGTATTCTGGTTGGTTTTTACTAGAAGCAAATCCTGGTCGCTCTGAAGGAGCTGGTCGGTCAGGTGGAGCAAAATCTGGTCGGTCTTGACAGGGTCAATCCAAAGCTGGTCGGTCCCAAGGAGGTCGAGTCGATCCAAAGCTGCAAGGAGGTCGAGTCGATCCAAAGCTGCATGGAGGCGGGTCGTTCTGGAGCAAGGCTGGTCGGTTTTTGATTGGTCGTTCTGGAGCAATGCTGGTCGGTTTTGACTGGTCGTTCTGGAGCAATTCTGGTCGGTTTTGACTGGGTCTTGGAGCTGGTCGGTTTGATCGGTCCAGAAGGCTGAGGAGGGAGTCTGGTCGGCTCAGGAGGGTCCCGGTCGGTCCAGGAGGAGCAAAGGGAGGTCTGGTCGGTCCAGGGGGTCTGATCGGTCCAGAAGTACCAGAGGGGGTCTGGTCGGTTCAGAATGGGTCTGGTCGGCATTTCTAGTGGAAATTTCTGATCGGGCACTTCTAGTGATGACGTAACTTCGAGGTGGTTCAAGTAGGAAGGCTCGAAGTGTTGAATGTGTTCGTTGATCAAGGTGGAACAATGAATGCGGTGACAACTCAAAGGTCGTGAGTTAGTGAATAATGGCTGCTCGAGAAGGTTGCTTGAGCTATTAAACATCGTCAAGGTTGGACGATTAGAGATGCGATGACCGAGAAGTCATCGTTGTCGTAAGTTCTAGCAGGCTAAAAGCAGGGGTATGATGGGTATCGTTGAAAGGCCCAAAAGACCGGTTGTTGGTCGAGTACCCTGGGTCTTTCTGGTTGGGGAAAGGCCTAGTGTCAAGGTTGGACATTGCCAAGGTTGGCCATATGGAGTTCATGCTAGAACTGGGGTTATCATTAGCCCTTGACATATGGCAAGGTTGGCCATCATACGATAATGATGGTTTCGAAGCAAGATTGGCGGTGATAGCCAGAGTCTGTCATGTATGCTGGATGTTTTCCATGTGCCATCCCACATGGGTTATCCAACATCGAAGTAGATGTTCCTTGAGTGCTTGTCTGATATTGGTTTCGGCCTCTGGGGCTTGTATTCAAGGGATGTCGAATTCGACTAGGATGATCTACGTGAGATATATATAATCTCGATGCCATAATTGCTATTGTTGGTTGTTTCTGTTTTCCATGGATGAATGGTTGTTCTGGTTCCTATGGATTAATGGTTGAAATGCTTGGTGTAAAGGCTATCACTGTCCGATGTGGGGAAGATAAGGTTGAGTTCTTCTCTGGTGATGTGGGTAGATAAGTTGTTCATTTACCCATTCTCATATGCTTTCTTGTTGAAGTTTGTTAGCTGTATTGTCGCTCACTAAGACAGTTGTCTGACTCAAGGTTTTATGTCTCCTCTTATTACCTTGGGCTGTTCATCCGGTTGTGGATGGGCAGACTAAGTAGCAGGTTACAGGTAATGGAGCTTAGTGATACGAGGAAGCTGAGCGATGACGAGCAGAAGGTTGGCGTACCAGTTTTAATCTATCTAGTATTTCTGTTTCTGCTGTTTGAGTTGCTTGAGAGTTGTAGTGAGGCCTTATGTACAAACTTGGATATCAGTTGGATAATCTTTCTGGATGTTGAAAGAGTTTCAAAAGTTTGCTATATGATACCTCATTACTATCACCTGTTGTATATGTTCTATTATATTTTATCCTTGCGCTGTGAGTTCTACGACAGGTTTAGATGTGTTCACTTACTAAGATGATCGTCCATAGCCGCCTGGCACGCCTTTCAGCGCATTATTCCTCTTGTTTAGTGCGGGGGTTATGGGCGGTCTTCACATTTGGTATCAGAGCTCTGGTCAACGATTTTGGCCAAAGTTCAAAGACATAATTGCGTATGAGGGACGTATTTGTAGATTTCAGTTGGATGTTACTATATATATTAGCATATATAGTAGTAGCGGTTGTATTCTTTTAGCAGTTTTCTTGGAAGTGGCTAACTATTCTAAATTTCTGATTTAGAATGAGTAGACGACCATCAAGGCACGCTGCTAGGAGAGCTAATACTGGAGGGGGAAATGGTGGTGAGCCAGATTACCCGGCCATGTTTGAAGCCATGGCAGAAGCAATTATGCGAAGGGTACCCGCTCCAGTGGCGGCCACGATAGATGTAGGGGTGCGAGTTCCTAGAATAGATTTTACAGAGATGTGCAAGGACTTTATATCTCTAGGAGGGAAACCATTCAAGGGAACTGAACCAGCTGAAGAGGTTCAGAGGTGGATAGATTCATGTGATCGAATCTTTGGAGACTTGGGTATTGAAGATGCAATGAAGAGAAAGCTTGCATCAAGGCAGCTGCAAAGCAGGGCCATGGAATGGTGGAATTCTGTTATACTCGAGACTCCGGAAGAGGAGATTTCATGGGAGCAATTCCAAGCTAAGTTTGAAGCAAAGTTTATCTCCACTGCTCAAAAGTCAGTTCTCTTCAAGAAGTTCGTAGAGTTGAAGCAGAATGGCAGATCAGTTCTTGACTATATTTCTGATTTTGAGGCTTTGTCTAGATATGCTCGTTCATACATTGATACGCCCTATCAGAAGAACGAGAAGTTTGTCTTGGGTTTGGATGCACATATTGGGAAGCCACTTGTGGACCATCTTGATGATTCATTTGAAAAGATTGTGGAAAAAGCTATTCGCCATGAGAGCTTGTTTCCCAAGGAAGAAAATGTTGTCGCTGCAACCAAGGAAGCTCAGAAACTACAGCAGGGTGGTAATAATAAAAAGAGGAAGCAGCAACAACAGAAAGGAAAGGATGGCCAAAAGAAACCCAAGAGTGAGGTGGTTTGCTTTAACTGCCAACAGAAGGGTCATTATTCAAATGAGTGCAAGAATCCCAAAGCTGAGAAGAAGTGCTTCAAGTGTGGAAAGCCTGGGCATGAGAGGAAAGATTGTCCAGAATCAGCTAAGGGCAAGCAGATTGTGAAGGCATATGCTTTGGACGCTGTGCCATCTTCTTCAAGAGCTCCTACTGCGGAAGAGAAGGGAAAGGGTGTCGTAGTGCAAGGTACTTTTTCCGTTAATGGTGTTTCAGTTCGAGTGTTGTTTGATACTGGAGCATCACATTCGTTCATCTGCAATGAGCTTGTGTGTCGCTTGGGTTTGGAACCCGAGATTTGTGATAGACCATTGATCGTGACTAATCCAGTTGGGGGTTCGTCTAGTTTGTGCATGATTTGCCGTGGTCTAGTATAATCGAGTCATGGTTGCTCTTTTATGTGTGATTGCTTTGTTCTTAACTTCGCTGGGTATGGGATCATCTTGGGCATGGATTGGCTCAAGAGATATGCGGCAAGGGTGAATTGCGAGAAGCTAGAGGTGAGGGTCGGGGATGTGGAAGGGCGAAAGGTGTTGATTAGATGTAAGCGCGAAGATGGGGTCTTCGTGAGTTATCTATATTCACTTGGGATTCCACAGGAAGACCTATCATCAGTGCTGATCGCTAATGAGTATGTAGATGTCTTTGACGAGGTCAAAGGGTTGCCTCCGCATCGCGAGATCGAGTTTAGGATCGATTTGGTCGAGGGTGCGTGACCAATTGTTATGCCACTTAGGCGGATGGCGCCTAAGGAACAGCGAGAGTTGGAGGTGCAAGTTAGAGACCTTTTGGGAAAAGGTTTCATTCGGAGGAGTGTTTCCGAGTGGGGTGCACCAGTCGTGTTTGCAACTAAAGCAGATGGCTCGTTAAGGTTGTGTGTGGACTATCGTGAGCTGAACAAGGTGACTAACAAGAACAAGTATCCGTTGCCAAGGATTGATGACTTGTTCGATTAGCTTCACGAAGCCAAAGTGTTCTCTCAGATGGATTTGGCAACGGGATTTCACCAGTTGAGAGTAGCTAAGGATAGTGTGCCAAAGACTGATTTTAGGACACCGTCCGGATTTTTCGAGTGGTTGGTGATGCCATTCCGGTTGACTAACGCGCCAGCGTATTTTGTGGATCTTATGAATAGAGTGTTCAGAGATCAGTTGAATAAGTTCGTGCTTGTGTTCGTGGATGATATACTGGTTTACTCCAGAAATGTGGAAGAACATAAGACGCACTTGAGAGTTGTGTTAGAGATCTTGCGAAAGCATCAGCTTAAAGCTAAGTTCTCAAAGTGTCACTTCTGGAAGGATGAAGTGAGGTTCTTAGATCATGTTGTTTCTGGAAAAGGTATAGCGGTTGACCCCGCTAAAGTTGCAGCAATCCAGGACTGGGATAGACCTAAGAATGCAACGGATGTTCGGAGTTTCCTTGGATTGGCTGGTTATTAACGAAGGTTTATCAAGGATTTCTCTAAGATGGCTGCACCATTAACAGGATTGACGAAGAAGAACCAAGTGTTCGCATGGGATGCGAGGTGTGAACAAGCGTTCGAAATCTTGAAGGAGAGATTGATGAGTGCACCTGTGTTGACCATTCCAAGTGGGAATGAAGAGATGGTGGTATATACTGATGCATGTGGTACTGGACTTGGAGCAGTGCTAATGAAGAAGGATAAAGTAGTGGCTTACGCAAGTCGACAACTAAAGCCACATGAGAGAAACTATCCAACTCATGATTTGGAGTTGGCAGCGATTGTGTTTGCTCTGAAGATGTGGAGACATTACCTGTTGGGAGTACGATTCGAGTTGTTTACGGATCACAAGTCGTTGAAGTATCTTTTCTCCCAAAAGGATTCGAATCTTCGGCAGCAACGATGGTTAGAGTTTCTGGCATCGTATGATTTTGGGATAGCCTATACTCCTGGCAAAGGCAATGCAGTTGCAGATGCATTGAGTCGAAGACACGTAAGTTTGGGAGCAATGTTTTCGGAATGGAAGGGCCTCGAGTATTTGGCAAGGTTTGATTTCAGGCCAAGGTGTGAGTTGGAACCTGAAATATTGGCAACCTTATCGATAAGGCCTACTCTTATCGAAAGGATTGGCGAGGGCCAGAAGAAAGATGTGAAGCTTGTCGAGTCCATTCAGAAACTGAAACTAGAGGATAAGGAGTTCGAGGTCGACCGAGAAGGCTGGCTTCGAAAGCAAGGACGATTAGTTGTTCCTGATGTCGACGGATTGAGGGATGAGGTTCTGAGAGAATGTCATCACTCGAAGCTAACGATTCATCCCGGTGATAATAAAATGTATCAGGACATGAAGCGAGTCTACTACTGGGAAGGGATGAAAAGAGATATTGGAAAATTCATTTCCAAGTGTATGAACTGTCAGTTAGTGAAAGCTGAACAGAAGAAGCCGAGTGGTTTACTTCAGCCATTAGAAGTTCCTACGTGGAAGTGGGAGCAGATATCGATGGATTTTATCGATGGACTACCTAGAACTAGGGCAGGAAATAAAGGGATTTGGGTCATTGTGGATCGTTTGACCAAAAGTGCGAGATTTATTCCTGTCAAGTCGACTAGGACAGCATCAAAATTGGCTGAGCTTTATGTGAAATGGATAGTTCGATTCCATGGTGTCCCAAAGAGTATAGTAAGTGACCGGGATCCATTGTTCACGAGTGGATTTTGGAAAAGTTTGCAAGAAGCTTTGGGAATCGAATTATGCTTAAGTACGGCATATCATCCCCAAATTGATGGTCAGACCGAGAGAGTCAACCGAGTTTTAGAAGATCTCCTGAGGGCTTGTGTGATAGACTTCGGAGGATCATGGGAAGACCATCTGCATCTGGTTGAGTTTGCGTATAATAATAGCTACCAGTCGAGTATTGGGATGGCACCATACAAGGCGTTGTATGGAAGGCCGTGCAATTCCCCATCTTGTTGGTTAGAAACTGGAGATAAGTTGGTACTTGGGCCCGAGATGATTAGAGAAACCTCGGGTTGTATCAAAATTGTTCGGCAACAAATGAAAGCGGCCCAAGATCGTCAAAAGAGTTACGCCGATAAGCGTCGTAAGGATTTAGAATTCGACGTAGGTGACATGGTTTTTGTGAAGATTTCACCGTTAAAGCATATGGTTCGATTCGGAAGTAAAGGGAAGTTGGCTCCTATGTTTGTTGGACCATTTCCGATAGTCGAGCGAATAGGAAAGCTCGCATATAGGTTGGAGTTACCCGAGAAGATGTCGAGTATGCATAATGTTTTCCATGTGTCGTTTCTACGGAAGTTTTTGCACGACTCGAATGTGGTGGTATCTCCAGAACAGTAAGAAGATTTAGAAGTCGAGACCGCAGTTGCGAAACCTCGTAGGCCACTTCGTGTTGTGGGAAATGATACGAAACAGCTTAGGAGGAAGACGGTTAAGCTAGTCAAGGTACAATGGAGTGAAGATGGCGACGATTGTACATGGGAGACGGAAGAGAGCATGAGGGCGACTCATCCAGAACTCTTCGTCGGTAGGACCCTTTGATATCGTATCTTCGTTGTGTCATTGTATCTTGTTGTTGTGTGGTAGAATTCCGCGTGCTAGGATAAGGCTATGGATGCATGGCTTGATGGTTGCTAGTTTGGATGATAGAATTGGCTTCACATGGATGATAGGCATGCAGAATTGTTGTGGTTGCTTGTGTTTGCTTGGAATTTCGGAGGCGAAATTCTTAAGGGGGGGAGAATGTAACAGCCCGCATTTTATGTATCGGAAGATAGTAAAATATTTTTATTTTATTCCCTGAGGGTTGGATCATTCTCATCTTTTGGTATGTTGCTTATGGGGATGTGTGACATGTCCATAATTTTTACCGATTTTGTTTGTGACCATTTTGCCCCAGTGAGTCTTGTACTGGGCATAACTTTTGACTCAGGTCGAATCAGAGGGTGAGACTTGTGCCATTGGAAAGGAATTGATGATTCTCTTTCCGTAGAGTGGTTACATTAAGGATTTGGTTCAGCGGTTTGGGAGAAATCGTTGTTTTATGGTTTTTCAGTTGGCTGTTCAGGTTTTGGAAGGCTAATGGGCTGATTTGGAGAAGGCCCATTAGAGGGTGGGTGGAGTCTATAAATAGGGGGTAAGGGGTATGGAGAAAGGTTTGCATTTTCCATTCTCTTATGGGGAGGCTTTGATCTCCTTCTTCCTCTAACATCTTTCCACCAATAAAATTCCAAAACCCAAGGAGGGAAATCGAAGATCTACACCATAAGAGGCTAGATCTACATCGTCTCAAGGGCGAATTCATCGGATTGAAGAGTTTGATTCGAAGTGTTCGCTGTCCGGATTGCGTTTTCATTGCTTTTGCTTAGATTTGGATAATTGGTGAGTGATTTACATCTCTCATTCGGATGCATGCAAGTATATGGGTCTTATGTTGTCAATTTCATCATTTCCATGTTATTTTCCTTAGATCTACACCATGCTAAGTTTATTTTACATGTGAATCACCTTAGGATCTGATCTAGATAATTTAAATGGTTAATTTTATGATTTTTCTCAAGATTATGCAAGTTAGATCCGTTTTTATGTTCATATGATTCACTTATCATGTTTTGGGAAATTTATGTGTTTTGATGGAAATTGTTAGATTGGTGATATTGTTGGCTGCATAACTTGTTTGTGGTTGCGTTTGGATGAATTGGATGAGCCAGTTTCGTCGGATTCGTCGTTTGGCGAAGTTTTGGTCGAAATCGAAGTCGAAATGGAGCTGTGCAGGTTTCTGGTCGGTTTTGGAGCTAGTCGGGTCGGTTGAGGCGGTCTGATGGCTCTGGTCGGTCCAAAAGGGTCTGGACTGAGGTGGTCGGTCACGTTATGGCTTGGGAAGCAAGTCATGGAGCTGGCTTGTTGGGATGGTGGCATTCTGGTCGGTTTCAGATGGTGGTATTCTGGTTGGTTTTTACTGGAAGCAAATCCTGGTCGCTCTGAAGGAGCTGGTCGGTCAGGTGGAGCAAAATCTGGTCGGTCTTGACAGGGTCGATCCAAAGCTGGTCGGTCCCAAGGAGGTCGAGTCGATCCAAAGCTGCAAGGAGGTCGAGTCGATCCAAAGCTCATGGAGGCGGGTCATTCTGGAGCAAGGCTGGTCGGTTTTTGATTGGTCGTTCTGGAGCAATGCTGGTCGGTTTTGACTGGTCGTTCTGAAGCAATTCTGGTCAGTTTTGACTGGGTCTTGGAGCTGGTCGGTTTGATCGGTCCAGAAGGCTGAGGAGGGAGTCTGGTCGGCTCAGGAGGGTCCTGGTCGGTCCAGGAGGAGCAAAGGGAGGTCTGGTCGGTCTAGGGGGTCTGATCGGTCCAGAAGTACCAGAGGGGGTCTGGTCGGTTCAGAATGGGTCTGGTCGGCATTTCTAGTGGAAATTTCTGATCGGGCACTTCTAGTGATGACGTAACTTCGAGGTGGTTCAAGTAGGAAGGCTCGAAGTGGTGAATGTGTTCGTTGATCAAGGTGGAACAACGAATGCGGTGACATCTCAAAGGTCGTGAGTTGGTGGATAATGGCTGCTCGAGAAGGTTGCTTGAGCTATGAAACATCGTCAAGGTTGGACGATTAGAGATGCGAAGGCCGAGAAGTCATCGTTGTCGTAAGTTCTAGCAGGCTCAAAGCAGGGGTACGATGGGTATCGTTGAAAGGCCCAAAAGACCGGTTGTTGGTCGAGTACCCTGGGTCTTTCTGGTTGGGGAAAGGCCGAGTGTCAAGGTTGGACATTGCCAAGGTTGGGCATATGGAGTTCATGCTAGAACTGGGGTTATCATTAGCCCTTGACATATGGCAAGGTTGGTCGTCATACGATAATGATGGTTTCGAAGCAAGATTGGCGGTGATAGCCAGAGTCTGTCATATATGCTGGATGTTTTGCATGTGCCATCCCATGTGGGTTATCCAACTTCGAAGTAGATGTTCCTTGAGTGCTTGTCTGATATTGGTTTCGGCCTCTGGGGCTTGTATTCAAGGGATGTCGAATTCGACTAGGATGATCTACGTGAGATATATATAATCTCGATGCCATAATTGCTATTGTTGGTTGTTTCTGTTTTCCATGGATGAATGGTTGTTCTGGTTCCTATGGATTAATGGTTGAAATGCTTGGTGTAAAGGCTATCACTGTCCGATGTGGGGAAGATAAGGTTGAGTTCTTCTCTGGTGATGTGGGTAGATAAGTTGTTCATTTACCCATTCTCATATGCTTTCTTGTTGAAGTTTGTTAGCTGTATTGTCGCTCACTAAGACTATTGTCTGACTCAAGGTTTTATGTCTCCTCTTATTACCTTGGGCTGTTCATCCGGTTGTGGATGGGCAGACTAAGTAGCAGGTTACAGGTAATGGAGCTTAGTGATACGAGGAAGCTGAGCGATGACGAGCAGAAGGCTGGCGTACCAGTTTTATTCTATCTAGTATTTCTGTTTCCGCTGTTTGAGTTGCTTGAGAGTTGTAGTGAGGCCTTATGTACAAACTTGGATATCAGTTGGATAATCTTTCTGGATGTTGAAAGAGTTTCAAAAGTTTGCTATATGATACCTCATTACTATCACCTGTTGTATATGTTCTATTATATTTTATCCTTGCGCTGTGAGTTCTACGACAGGTTTCGATGTGTTCACTTACTATGATGATCGTCCATAGCAGCCTGGCACGCCTTTCAACGCATTATTCCTCTTGTTTAGTGCGGGGGTTATGGGCGGTCGTCACAATTTCCAACATGTTCCGTTTTGATTTGGTCGGTTTCATCAAATTCCCCATCATCGTTTTCTTCTTCAGAAGAACCCAAAACCCGTCGACTTGAAATCTTCCATCCCAACGGCTCCAGCGCCGGTCCGACTCCTTCCCGCACCCAGCGTCGTCCCCAACTCGTTGGACCCAGCCTCACCCGAAAACGCTGTAAAGATAGCGGCTTTGAGTGGTAATTGCGAGTAGAGCAGTCCATAAAAATTCATCATGTTCGTATACAAATAAAGAGCAGGAAAATCTCTTTAATTTCCATGAATTAAGTTGTTGAAAACATGGCATGGATTTTAGAGAGGAGATGATAAGAGAGAGAAAGAGGAATATAGGATTTGCTTTCCTTGATTCTTCATTTGCAAATGGATTTTGAGGAAAAAATTTCTCCATGAATTTTTGAGATGTAGACCTAGGAGAATTATAACTTTCTGATAGAGAATGAGAAATGAAAAGATATATACATGATTTATTTAACTAAGATTCCATTTTGTATTAGGTAAGTTATAAATAAATTAAACGTGGTTTATTCAGGCTGAGATGGCAATATTTATCTCATATTCAAAATTCAAAAATAAGCCACAAGGAGAAAGAGAAAACAAAGAAAATGAATGCATAAGAAATTGTTTGATGCTAATCGTTATAAATTTGTGTGTCCTCTTTAATTTCAAAACATATAACATCGTAATTGTAGGGAACATATTAAATTGAACAGACAAGATTAAGGCAACGAAAATGTCTATAAATACATAAAGATAATGTAAACAAGAATAGATATAGAAGGAAATAATATATATATATATATGTGTGTGTGTGTGTGTGTGTGTTTGTGAGAGAGAGAGAGAGAGAGAGAGGATTGTTTGTTTTTAAAGAAAAAGATAACAAGAAAGAAAAACGGGAAAGGAGAATAAGGGAATGAAAACATATTGGATGAGAACATGCAAATGAAATAAGATGCATGAATGTAAAAGTAAGGAAAGAAATAAATGTGCACTTAATGGAGAAAAAGGAAGGAATAATATGTGAAAGTTGAATGGAAGGTAAAAGGAGTGACATAAGAATAAATAGAAGAAAGAGAAAGGAATTAGAGTGGGTAGAGGGTGCATTAACTCTTCATGTGTTTTTCTTATTGTTTTTATTTATTTATTAAGAATTGTAACGTTAAGAAATAAATGAAAGAGAAGGGAGAAAGGTGTAATTCTAATAAAGAAACTTTCTCCCCATTTATTTGTTTTAGCATATTTTTATTATATCTAAATAGAAATGGGTAATGTATGCATTAAATAGGAAACAGTGAATGCTACATTAACGGAGAAATAGAGTGGAGAGAAAGAAGCACTGAATATGAGGAAATTAGAAAAGGAATAGGAAAGAAAAGAAAACTTGTATGAAATGTGAATGGATAGAAAAATTATTTGTGTAATTTAAAAAAAAAAACTTTTTAAATCCAATAATGGATTTTTTTTAATTTTGACGCATTTTCTAACAAAATTCCTTTAAAATAAAATTTTAAATTTGTTCTGATTTTCCGGATTGTTACAATCCCCCCCCCCCCCCCACGAGCGGGAATATTTCCGCTCAACCCGATTTGGCCCGATTTTGGTTTTTGAATTGTTTTTTAAGGCTCTGGAATATATATATATATATATATATTTATCTTATGCGTAAACAAACTATGAACCCTCATAACTTTTTCATACGGTGTCCATTGTACGCAAACCAAATGTCCTATTCTGACCAGAATTTCGAGATGGATGCAATGGCGTAGTCCGTTCCCTCTAATTCCGAATGTTAAATTAATTATTATTTAATTTATCCTCTTTTAATGTCATTAAAATTTGGGGTGTTACGTTTTCCCCTACTCAAAGGATTTCATCCCCGAAATATCTAAGTTGGGAAGAATGCATATCCTACCATCCATCATCCATCTGCTCATCCAACATCCATTGGCATCCATTATCCTTAAAAGCCTCTAATGCTTATATGAATATGTGCAGAAGTGTGTGTATATGTCCCAAAACTAATTCGAAAATCAGACGGTCTACTGATTCAGTTGATCTCATTAATGCAATGTATGTTAGTGCCATGAATCCAAGATGTATGCAAATAAGCCTATTATAACATATAAGCTTAACTTGCGTGCACATTCATTCGTCCAAATGCAACATCCATATGCTAGTTCATCCATTTCTATCCATAAATGAAAATAACATGCACACACATCCATATGCAGTATAAGAGTGATTGAGCCGATCGAGTTCCTAATGTGTGTATATGCGTCCACATGAAAACACTAGCAAACACTTGCATCTATCAAACATAACATGTCTCAAACACATGTTTACAATCATGGGATTTCCTACCTAAAGGTCGAAGATTCGATTGATAGGTTATACTCAGATGATAGAAGCAAATGGGAATAAAAGCTTTTGGAAGAGAAGTTAAGAACATTCCCTTGAAAGGGAAAGGGTACGAAGCGTAAAAAAAAATCTTGTCTTCGGCCTCCCAAGTTGCATCTTCTTGATTGTCTCCCCACTTGACCTTCACCAACATGACTTCTTGTTTGTGTAGCTTCTTAACCTCTGATCCAAGTATGCAAGTCGGAACTCATCCAGTCATTGCTTCCATCTTTATTTTCACTTCCTTTCGCAAGTTTGCTCCCACTACCTCGAACTCTATACATTTTATTGCCACTTAGATGAATATTCATCTTGGAATGATGGGCTTCCTCAAGGACTGTCTTCAATAGGTTTCCCATCCTAATATGATTAACCTATCAAACCTCTTCTCAAGTAGCCCCGTAACTTGCTTATCAAGTTCCCTCTTTTCTTTTAGGAGCCATATGGTGCACAGGTAATGCAACTGGCTTTGCATTGCCCACCAGGTATATACGAAAATCAATCTCGCGCCTCGGGGGTTATCCCCGAACCTCGTCTAAGACATTAGGATACTCACAGACTACTGGTGCTGATCGCAGATCATCGATAGACGCCTCAAGAGCCTCTGGGTAACCAAGCATGAAAGCCCCTTGTGGGTGACAAGAAATTTCGAAGGTCCGCCCATGACAAGTTAGAGGCTTAACGACCGTCCTCTCACCGCCCAGAATGGCACCATATGTGGTAAGCCAACCCATCCCTAGAATTAACCCCTAGCCCATGAAACAAGATGTGCGTCACACTCAAACTCGACGCCTAACACAGATATTCTCAAACCCCAACAAATCACGGATAAATGAGCAGAATCACCAATGGGGTTTGATAAAACAACAAGATCCACTACCATACTAGTAATTAAGTGCAGAGATTCAACTACAAAACTAGATATGAACGAATGCGAATGGGCCAGAATTGAAAAGAGTTCTAACCGATTGATTAGAAAGAGAAATCAAAACCTTCCATAGAAACTTTCCTACCTCTATATGGTGCACTAGCCACGAGAGCATTCGCTTGCCCTCCAGAGGTTCCTTTCCTTTGACATTGCCCTTGCTTCCTTGGGCACTCCCCCAAAATAGTATCCAACCTCTCCACAAACAAAGCAAGCATTCTTCCTTTTCCTGTAATCCTTGGCCAAGTGCCCTCTCGCCCACAACTATGGCACTTCCCTTATCCTCAGCCTTGTCATTTTTTTATGCCCTTCTTCTGTTGTTATTGCTGTCCTTTCTTAGGCCATACCTTTTTCTCATCCTTGGGATGTGCTCCTTAGCCCTAACTTCCTTATACTCCTTTTTACAACGTTTGTGTAACAAGATAACAAGTCTTTCGAAAGTTGCCTCCATCGCATGGAAATCCTTATGAAGCTCAAGAAAATTAACCGCAGGCGAAACCGCTGCGGCTACGGATGGAGGTCAGGCACTTCATTGCCTTTCGACATGTGCTAAACATGCCTACGACATCATGCCGGAATGGGGATGCCTTTCGAGAAGAATTGCTTCCCCAAACAAAAAGGAAAAATAAATCCAGCGGAGAATCGAGAGATATTACATATGTCTTTGGGGAATATGTTTTCCAAAACAGGCTTTTCTTTTGAAAATGCTTTCTTTTAAAACCTTTTTGAAACTAATTTTCAAAAACTTTATCCAATCAGGTAACCTTCAGCTCTGATACCAAGTGGGACACCCCACGTCCGTTAATTTCACTCACAAAGGGAATGCATTAAGTTTTGTGAAGCGTTTTAGTAAACGGAATGGAAACATTACAAGACAAATATAAAATTTTTGCAGTGGAATAAAAAAAACTTTTATTAATCATAAAGGATGGTTACACTATACGTCTGAAAATACTTAAACTATGTTCATCGTTAAAACTTCTGTCTTGTACTTTAAATATCAGAATACAATAATAAAGAAAGCATAATCCCCAAATCATAAGCCATAGTAGCCAAGATAGAACCTTGAGCAATACATCTAGAATTTCCAAGCAAGATGATAGCAGAATCCTGACTAAGCCTGAGAATTCCCTCCCTTGAGAACTTGGGGGGAACGGAAGAAAGAAGGAGAAACAAAAGGGTCAGACAATAAGTCTGGTGAGTCTAGTTACTTTTAGCTAGTAGATAAATAAAATAACATGATAGGCATATAAAGTGGATAAGAGAGATCAATATATAAATGGCAGGCATAACAAGGTAAATAATACAACAAGACAGAATAGATAGTGCTTCTTAATACTTTCTTTGCTCTGCACCAATACTAGTATAGAGGTATGCAATAGAGTTACATATTCCCCAATTGCTTAACAAAAACAGGATGATCCCAACAACAACATAATGGTAGTTTTAGGTGTACTCTATTAACGGGTTTTAACCGAAACAGAACTGGTACCTAAACATAAATAACAAGATAGAATAGATAGTGCTTCTTAATACTTTCCTTGCTCTGCACCAATAATAGTATAGAGGTATGCAATAGAGTTACATATTCCCCAATTGCTTAACAAAAACAGGATGATCCCAACAGCAACATAATGGTAGTTTTTATGTGTACTCTATTAACGGGTTTTAACCCAAACAGAACTGGTACCTAAACATAAATAATGGGTGTTAGCCCAGAAAAAAACACAGGTACCCCACAATAATAGATAGGACAAGATGTACCCTATTTACTACCCTCAATCGATCGGCTCCCTATTCCGTAGATACCCTGTGCTGGCCCCACAGTAGGGTGTGTCACTCCCTACAGTGGCAACCCTTCATTTTTCGGATGTGCCCAACCATATCTACTGATGTCACAGCGTCTTATCTTCCCCAGAAGGCGGAGTCATGCACGCACATGACCCCATTGGAACGCGCCGTCAACACTGTCTTCACGTTTGGATATCTTACAATCAGGTCAAAAAGCGTGCCCCACTCCGACCTAGTTCGGAGTACTCATTTGATACCCATTTAAGGGTTACTGACTAAAATGGGTCCCACACAAGATGATGCAATCTCTCTCCTTTTTCTTGCATCCCAGCTACTAGGTTTTCCATTGATTATGTTTACTTAACGATGTCTTTAATTACATAACCCCGACACGTTAAGTTTATGGGCCTATATATACAAATATTACCCACCAACACAAGATGTACTTAACCCTCCTACTGATTCAAGCATGTTTATTTAACAGTTAAGTTTGTGGGCCTATATATATATATTAATAATACCCACCTACCCAAGATGTACTTAACCCTCCCACTGATCCAAGCATGTTTTACTAAACCCTATCTTTAGTTCATTTTCATACAATCCCTTATGGATTAGATTAGGTTAAGTAGTCTGATTCATTACCATGTCCATTTATGGTTTATAATGGGCTAGACCTCCCACATTAGGTCTAAAACATGTGGATGCTAGATATGTCGGTCGGGTTCGGGCATTCTTATTTCACAGTTGGGACTAACCTTGTGTCTTAGCCCGATTCGTATTCTCGTACTTAGACCTCCCACATTTGGTTCAACAATAGTGGCTGCTGGATATGCCGGTCGAGTCCGGGCAGACTTCCACCACTAATATAAACTAACCTCATGTCATATGTACAATTACAATTCCTAATTGTAATTACTAAACATTCATTTTTAATTAATTAATCAACTAATTAAACCTTTCCCTTTTTGGATGTCAATACATATTTTGCCAATAATTTGAATTACATGTCCATAAATGTTCATATTCAAATTATGCCATTTTTAATTAATTTACCAATTAATTAATCCTTTCCTTTTATAGGGGTCAATACCTATTTTTCCCAATAATTTGAATTATATGTCCATAAATGTTCATATTCAAATTATGTCATTTTTAATTAATTTACCAATTAATTAATCCTTCCCTTTTATAGGTGGCAATACCTATTTTTCCCAATAATTTGAATTACATGTCCATAAATATTCATATTCAAATTATGCCATTTTTGACCCTTTTTCCCCTGTTCCTTAACTAACGTATTCGCATGTATTTTGATGACACCTAGGCTGTACAGTAGCCTAGGCATAGTAAAAGGGAATATGACAAAAGTGACAATTTCAACATAACTTGGCATAAGCATAACTAGCATGATAACATAAGCATGACTAATATGATATGAAGGTGATTGGACATGTGATTAACATCAAAATAAGGTGTACATAAGACTGACGACTGGTGGCAATTACTACGATGTCATAGCAACATAATTAGATCTAATTTAACCCATTTAGGTGTCAATTACTTAGATCTTGCATAATTCGTATAAAATGGCACATGTTTAATCTTTAAATGGTTTCACATGTCAAGCCTACAACATATTTAGACTGATCATAATATAACAGGTGAAAGGTGACTTTCATAAGAAACTAGATCTAGCAAATGTTACAATTGTCCAATTTAATAAGTATATATTCACCATAACATGGTAACCAGTCAAGATCTACATAGGCAACATAATAGAAAAACCGCAATCGTATCAGATCTAGGAAAATAGATCTGCCATGACATAGCATAGGATTTAATACTTGCATAAAATCATACTTTACAACATACCCAAGTCATAGTCTTTCACAATTAACTTTTAATTATCTAAACCTAAAAATAACTAGAAACTCACAGAGTTATGTTTAGAGAATTGAGAAGGAATGGATCTGAATTCTGAATTTGATTAGCTAAACCGTTGTTGTAGAATTTGATTCTGTTTCAGTTTGCAACCCGGCAGAATATGCCCTCCATGATCTCCAATGAAGAATCATCCAAACGATGTGAAGACCTCCGGTCTTCAACCATGCCTTCATCGTCGACATATCGTCGAATCAATTATTCAGAATGGGTATAAACCCGGCCTTTCCGAATAACTCGCATATATAATAAACAAGTGCTATAAGACACAACATACGCCTCATTCCAATTCTGAATATTCTTTTATTTAAATATTCACATCTTTGGGATTTGTTCCTATTAATTTTATGAAAGATAAATTCTTTTAAATTTATTCTTTAATCCTCCTATGAATATCAATTCAACCATATTAAGGTTTTCCAAACTAGTCGAGATTAACACACCTTACCGAAGTAACCATTTATTTAGTTTTCCAATCTCAATGTATTCATCCCATGGAGCAAAACTGGTATTACGGTGTTATCGGTAAATTTAATTACCATATCCCGTTCAAATCTAATTAAAGATTAAACTATCACTTGGAGCAAAACTGGTGATACTCCACTCTCAATCATTAACCAAATTTGTTAATTTAAATTATCAATTCACATTTCAATCTAATTAAAGATTCATTAAAACTCCACTTAGTTTTAATCTTCCTAAAATTCAATATTGATGATTATTTTACTTTGGAAACCCAAACATGTCGCATCGACAATCTACACCGTACTATTGATTTCTGCCGATATATAACCTCCGAGCTCGTACGTCTCAGAGAAGGGTGTTAAGCAAGAGAATAAATTCTCCGCCACCAAGCAGATATTTATTTAGCATAGATCAAATACAATGACAGATATGTAATCCTGCCTTTAACCAGGTTAAAGAACTAATGTCATTTAAAACACAGTTCACGATAATCCCAAATCACATTCCATTAATTATGGAATCTTCACAGGAAAACAAATCAATATATATAATCGATATCAATTTCCGTATCTGACTAATAATATAAATGGAATAACGGCAAAGCCTTTTAAATTCCATATGCATTAACAAACTTCCTCCATAGAAGTTCCCTTCGATTATTATCAATCGAATTCCATTCAATTCCAATTTTATATAATAAATTGGATAACATTACTTTGGAAAATTCCCGTTAAATCTTAATAAAAAGATTTATAAATTCCAAATCCCATTTCACTATAAATCGGGTTAAAGAACGAATGTCGTTAAAAACACAGTTCACAATAAACCCAATTCACATTCCATTTTCAATTCCAATTAAATGTTAATTAATTGAAAATTCTTCTTTAAATCTTAATTAAAAGATTTATTCTTTTCACACGGGGTTTAAGAACAGTGTTGCTGAATACACCTTCCCATCAGTCTCTAATCGTAAATTAGTAAGAGAACAATTCCTTAAGTATTAATCCCGAAGGCCGAAACCAACATCATATCAATACCCAGAAAACCATTCAACTTAGCTAATCTCCGGTTAGTTTCTAATTTTCAATTCCTTTTATAATTAAAATAAATATTTATATTCTAATTTCAATACAAATAAATATATATATGCTAATTCTATTCAAAATAAATTTCTCGTCGTAATTATTTAAAATAAATCATTTTAAATATTCAAAATTCATTAAAATTACCAAAATAAAAATTTTAAATTGGTTTTGATTTTCCGGGTTGTTACAAACTGTTTAAGAAGTAAATGTTGAACATGCCACTTTTCTTCTTAATTTTATACATATATGCTTGATATTATTGCAACTTTTTGCTGCTCTTTATTTTTCTGAATATATAACTCTATAGACATGTAATATCAGGTTAATGGGTGTCAAACTAATTTTGCACAATAACATGAATAATCACAATAAGTGCATCATCAACATTAGAGGGGCGCAAAGGCTGAAAAAACCAGGAAATATGTAATATTATATTATGCTTAGAATTTGAATAGAAGCATTATTGTAATTAAATTTTTTTTAGAGAACATCGGTAATTTTGGAGCAATCAATCATGTTTTGATAATTGATTGACTTGTTTGTATATGCACATCGAAAATGCAATATTACATACATAAAAGTCTCTGCATGTGGGTTTACATTTATTGTTAGACATGGCCAACAATCTTTGTTAATATGACAGTTAGTGCATTTAAATTGTACTTACGCTTTATTACTTTAAATATTAAGATTTATGTTTTATATTTCGTTTGATTCAAAGGTGGAGCAATACTTTGTATAGGGATATGTTGTCATCATTTATAAGCATATGCTGGATTTTCAAAAATCATAGCTGAAAAATCAATCTCTTCCATTGTAGTTGGAATTTTTATGTATTGCATATCTCATACAACAAAATATGCATTGAAACTAGTTCTGCCATATACATTATGCTATACTACTATCTAAGGCTTTGACACACAGAAATAAGGGGAAATTCTATAAGGATCTTTTGATAAAATATCTTCAAAAGTTTTGATGAGTCAAAAATGCCTTGACCATTGCTCATTTACATATTGGAGCACATTTTCTATTTTGCTCAAGAGAAAACTAGACATATTTCTGTCATAAGCCTGGAACAAGAACCCTAGCTGTAACTGATCCATGATTTAAAAGTTTATACTTTATAAAGGTTCTATGCCTAAAAATAATAATTTCTCAGTCTCAAAATGTGTGGTAAGTATATCAAAATTTTAATGATTTTTTTTTTTGGAAATTTGAGTACCTTATATGTAAGTTTAGTTAGTATATAAAATACCACATGACAAGGGGTTTAATCCGTCAATGTGGGATTTGAAACCGTGACATTTTGCATAGTGTCGGTGTTATAGCCACTTGAACAATAATATTTTATCAATTTGAATAATATTTTGACATGTATAGTACGTGAGTATCGAAGATTACGGAAAACAATATGTATTATGTAAAATATTGCACGTATAATTGTAGTTACATATGCAAAAGAACATGTATACATTACTTTGATGCATGGAGCAAGCAACAGAAACCAGAAGAGAATCAACAGTATTCTTACAATGGAATAATGTATTTCTGATGCAATGTTACCGTTATCTTTTTTACATCAAAATATTCCATAAGATGTTATCAAGATATTCTTACCTTTATCAATTACGTACTGGACTACCACAAAATTTGCTTGCTTGGTCTTGCAAACTTTCATGATGCAGAAAACTATTTATTTTACTCTTAATGATTGAATTTATTTTACTATCATATGCAACTGAATAGTTGCAGTTAATTAATGTTTATGGTCTTCGTTTTCTTAAATTATTTTTTTATTTTTTATTGTAACAGTTATTCAATGTTTTCAATTGTTTTTATTCATAAAGACTGACATCTTAGTTATAAAACAGGAAATCAGTAAGAAGGCTAGGTAGAGTCAGGCACACAATGAGCACCCTCACTATTTGGGGCAAGCTGGATATGCGGGGAAGAAGGGGAAATGGATAATCGAAGGACATACTTCCCCGACCACATTACCAAGCGGATAACGCTTTAGAGATCGAAGTATTGATTGGGTCTTAGCATGATCAAAAAAAGGAGCCGATGGAAATTACACAATCAATAATGAGAAGACTAAGATAATTGCAGATAAAGTGGTATGATTAGTTTTTACGCATTTTATCTCTACTGATTAACCTCTTGCAAAACATAGCAGTGAATTGTTGAAAAAACTTTTTTTTGATGACAAAATGATTGGATAGAAAAAGTTATCGAAGGAACATGGGTTCCGAATTGACATGATGATGTCTTAAGTCATGCTCTTGAAAAGAGAGAGCATCCGGGACGAGTTATAGGGAATGGTGGCACAGTCGGTATTAAAGACGTATTTGGGAAGGCAGAGAAAAGAAATAAAGGTTCAATTGGTTTAGTATCAGCAGATGATCTATATCGTATCACCGAAGAAATAGAGGCAAAAGTAAGCGAAAGATTTGAATCCAAGGTAAATATTATGGTTGAGAATAGGGTTGCAAACATTTTAAGCATGATCGGTATGCGGATGCCCAACAATTTGGAGATCAACAACACACCATCAACTAGTCGTCGTAGTTGTCAATCAGTACAAATTTCAAGCTTCAAGCCAAGCTCAAGTGATGGATCCCTATGTAAACATGCAGGTAAACTATTTAAAGGTTTTTTATTGTAAAAGTAAATGGTTTTATGCATTTGACACATACATGATAAATGTTGGTTTTGTATTTGTTATTCTAGAAACCAACAAAATTCCGTTTAGCCATTAACTGCAGCTCGAAAATTGTCACAGTAGGTTTTGGTATGGCATATCCTGCTTCTAAGTTCGGTGACCAGTGTCACAATCAACCAATGTTGGTTGATCATGTAAAAGTTGGGGTTGATTTAGTGGAGCATAATTATGAATTAACCCCACTGCCGACTCCAAATAAATTCACACCATATTAATTTAGTTCTTTTTTAGTGGTTCCTTCTACCATCACCAAAAATGTGTTTTGGGTAAACGAAAATTTCTATTAAAAAGACATGTTTAGTCATCAGGTATCAGTTCAAGTATACCAGTGTTTTTATTTTCTTTTTTTTCTAAACTTCATTTTTGCAGTAAAACAAAATAAATAAGGAGGCGGATTGTTTTTTCAACCTATTAATCACTACTCTATCGTTACCCATCAACTAGCGCTACTACTTAAGATCTGGAATTTGTTTTTATCTATACGAATAAGAAGCAAATGACAAGAATTATATGAATCCACAGACCTGATTCTATACTAACAGAAATCAGAGTGTTACATAAAATATACAATTCAATAGAAAGTCACTCAATGGATACAATTCATTATTTGTATAACAAGAATTATACCTGATATGCCACGGCCACATGGTAATTCCATGCCACATTCATATGTTGAGTCCAACAAGGTTCCAATTGCTTTTTCTCACAATGTTGAAAACCATTTAGGCCCTTATGTTAGACTTCTGTAAGGTAAGAAGTTAACTCACATAAGAGAATTTAGTTCATACGACAGAAATTGAAAATAATAAATTATCATATTACTTCTATTATAAATTGGATGTTGAGTTTCATTAAAATAGTTGATTTATATTCCGCTTTCTTTATGCCTAATAGCCAATTAAAATTTGATCATCAAAACTCCATCTCTACATGTTTTATCTTAAATCATTTTGGTATGAAAATAACCAAATATGCTGGACAAGAAACCTGAAACTGACTAAGGGTAATAAAATAGGTATATGTCCTAGGTATAGGTGACAAAGTCAGATTTTAGTAATATACTATGTTAATTTTAGTGTTATTTTATTTTGTTGAGAATAAAAAATATGTTGTGTTTTACTATTGCAAGAAAACTTTTGTTATTTGGAAAAAACCCATGTGGAAGGCGAATTGTGTGTTCTTGACTAAAGCAACTAGTAAAATTCTTAGGTACACCGAATGAAACAACAATTTGGAATTAAAGTTTAATGGCTATGCTGCTACTTGTATATGAATAAAATCATATTCAATAAATAAACACATGAAAGCATACAACATAGCAGAAATTTCCATATAGTTCTGCAAAAATTTCATTCCATTATCCCGTTGAGTCTTGCTTAATATTGCCTATAACTCATTTTTCCTATTTACTACTTTTACAGTTTTATCGCTTTCATTTGTTCATTTCATGTTTTTAATTTTTTTGTATGCAGCCTACACATGATGTGAACAACAACAAAGTGAAAAAGCATGTTGCTAACGTCATGGAAAATAATGAAAAGGTCATGAATACGATGAGAAAAGAGCCTACAAAAGGAAAACAATCATGGATTAAGAGATACTTATAAATTTAATGAATGAGTGTAGATATTTACATGACTGGATAGTTCAAGCACCATCCGATGATACTGCCATCAATACAATTCTAGTGAGCAAGGATTTTGTTTATGTACGATGATGTCTTTGAAATCCGTATCATATTGGAGGATGTTATCCAATTTCTTAGCATTTCATGGTTGAATGGATCATGGTTACAGGTTTATATCATGTAAGTATTTTTTTTCATCCCCTCCTTCATTGCTATTTGGATATATTCAATATTTTAAAGGGTTATAATACAATTAATTACACAAATAATGTCCTTAATTGCAGGTTCGTACCATAGTTATATTCAGTCTTTAATGATAATTATATGTTTAGATAATGTGTAGGTGCGTAGAACATATGTGCAATGATCTTGAAGTGGAGACCATCGGATTTATGCGTCCTATTAAGCTTTCCCAAGTGTGGAGATATCCAATGCGACAAATACAATATCTGGAATACATTGCTTAAGTTGCAATCTAAGACCTTAATCTTAGCCCCATAATAGAAGAGTATGAACATTACACTTTTAGAAACTATTTGTAACGACCCGAAAAATCTGAACCAATTTAAAATTTTTAAATTGGCTATTTTAGTGGATTTTAAATATTTAAAATAAATATTTTAAATAATAACGATGAAAAGTAAGTTTGAATAGACATTTGAAAATGAATATAATTAATTCTAATTATAAAACAAGGCCTGAAATGGCGCGGTAGTTTCAAAATTTGAATTCAAACTTTGACTGACTATACTGGGTGCAAAATCAAACGGATTTGAGTGAAACTAAAAATATTTAAATCTGTTAGTGAATATCTTTCTAACGAATCTGAAAAATCGAAGTTTCATAGCGGGAAGCAAAAGTTATGGCCAAATGAATTTTCAGAAAGGTCGCTATAGAATATATAGCCCGTGAAAATGGCCATTTTGCAAACGACCTCGGAATTCGACGAAACCACTTTTGTTGGATCCGGAATGTCAAATTATTGCTAGGTTTCAAATTTCATAATTTTTGAAGCTAGTATGTGAGCGTGGCAAAGGAAAATGTGTTTGGTCGATTATAGTTAAATTGGATCGACCAGAAAATGGCCATTTTTCAAATGGTCTCAGAATTCGACGAAACTAGTTTTGTTGGGACCGTATCGTCAAAACATAGCTAGATTTATTTTTTGGGAATTTTTAGAATCAGTATGTGGCCCCGGCAAATTGAAATGTACGTTCAAATCAAATATTGAATGTTTTATATTTTAATTTGAAGAAAAACTAACTCAAACAGTCGAATGGGCCTACGAAACATATCCCACTGTGTTCGGAATGGGGGTATTTAGCTAGGGACGACAGTCGTTAGGTTTGAATTGAAGTTCGTTTGTAAAAACCCTAATTTTTGAAATTATAAAACCATCGGCCAATAGAAATTTTTCTTTCATTAATTTAAAAATATAAAAAAACTCAAAAAACCCCGCTCCTCTCTCGTTCTCGACGGCGATGGTTGCTCCCTCCTTCCCGACGATTTTCCCGCCGCCTCAGCCACCTTCAAGCGCCGCCACCACCTAATCTCGATAGCGTCGCCCCTCCTCTTCAAATCCGACCAACCCTCGCCTTCTCCCTCCTCCCCATCGACGAGAACAAGACCCACGAAGTCAGCGACTTCCCACCGCCGCCCCGACCTCATCTGACCATCGAACCCCCTCCTCCGACCATCGACAGTAGTGCCTCTGACCCCCCTTCGACGTCGCACCACCTGGTCGACGCAATATTGCACGAATTTTCTGAAAAATCTGAACCCTAGTTCGAATAAACAAAGAAAGGTATCGGCCTTATTTTCTTTGAACTGAAAATAACACATTTAAGTGTTGCAAACTTTGAAAAATCATATCTTTATCGTGTATTGACGAAATTCGATGAAACAGGAAACATCATGACCGTGAGGACGTCTTCTACATTTTAGAAGAGACCGCATATTTTTCTGAGCCTCCTGCTATTTTTGGTGGAGTGGAACCCAATGAGATTTCTGAATTATAAACGATTGAAAAACGATGATGTATAAATTATATAGTCGATGTATGAGTTATATAAGCGTTGTACACCTCTTGTATAAGCATTGTATAAGTTGTACGTTCAATATATAAGTTATATATGCATTGTAAAAATTAAATATGTGTTGAAATAGAAGTGAAATGCTTGTATACATATATATATATATATATATATATATATATATATATATATATACGCCCCTCGTTGTAACAACCCGGAAATCCGAGGCAGTTTAAAATTTTTATTTTGGCAATTTTAGTGAAGTTTGAATATTTAAAATGGATTATTTTAAATAAAAACGACGAGAAATTTATTTTGAATAGAAATAAAACGTATATATTTATATACGTCGTCGTTAGAATATAAATAATATTATTTATAATTATAAAAGGAATTGGAATGGCGCGGTAGTTCGATAATTCAATTTCAAATTTCAAATGAATGTACCGGGTGCAAAATAAACCGGATTTTAACGAAACCAAAAATAATAGGATCTATTTGAGAATATCTTTCCAACGAATCCGAAAAATCAAAATTTCATAGCGGGGATCAAAAGATATGTCCAGTTGAAAATCCTGAATAGTCGCTATGGAATTCAGGCCCTTAAAAATTGAAATTTTGCAAACGACCTCGGATTTCGACGAAACCACTTTTGTTGGATCCTTGATGTCAAATAATTTCTAATTTTCAAATTTCATAATTTTTCAAATCAGTATGTGAGCATGGCAAAGGAAAACGCGTTTGACCAGTTTTAGTTGATTTTAATCGACTGGAAAATGGCCATTTTTCTAACGGTCTCAGAATTTGACAAAATTGGTTTTGTTAGGACCGTATCGTCAATAGGAAGCTAGAAAATATTTTTCTGGAATTTTTCGAATTGGTATGTGGCCTCAGTAAATTGAAATGCGCGTTCAAAATCAATATATAGAGTTATATGTTGATTTTGACGAAAACTGATCGAAACGATCGAATCAGCTTATGATACATATCCCATTGTGTTCGGAATGGGGGTAATTAGCTATGGACGATGGGCGGTGGGCCTCGTTTTGAGATCGAATAAAAAGTCAACTTTTAGTAAATTAAATAATTAAAAATAAAAAACCTCTCTCCTCTCTTCCCTTTTACCTCAGCCCCCCTCCCCCCGGTTCAAATTCATTTCAAAACTAAATTAAAAAAACAAAGGAGATCGCCGGAGCCCTAAAACCCGCCGCCACCCCATCCACGCACCGCGCCGCCTGCCACCAGTCGCCCCGCCTCCGGTTCGTCACCCCCTCCTCCACCTCCATCGTCTTCCCCTTTTTCCTCCGTTCCCATCTGCAATCGCGGAATCCAAACCCGCCGAGCCCCCTTAGCCCACCACCGATCCTTCTCCTCCCTCCGCCCTCGGTTCTCCCTCATCCCCAATCCGACGCAACACCCCCCTCCCCTGCTAAAATCGAAAACTGTAAGTTTCTATCCCTTTCCTTTTTTAGTGTTTTTTGACGTTGTTATTATTTATTTATTATTCAGTTTATTATATAAATCAAAAAAATTAGATAAAGAAATTATTGGTTTCAAACATATGATTTTTACCATTAAAAAGGATTGATTTTTATCATGGAAAAGGTCGGATTTTTATATTAGAAAAGTTTGAATCTTTGTATAGTTGAAGTGGTGAAGTAAAGAAGAGATTTTTAATTTGAAAAAGGCGATATTTTTATTTATATAAAATAGGGTTTTTCTCATGTGAATAACAACACGAAGTGATAAAATAAAAATAGCAATATTTTTGTAAACAAAAATATCATTGTTTTGTGAATAAAGATAGTATTTTTATTATGTAAACATCGTTATAAAAGTGAAAAGATTATATTTTTATTTATAAAGATATGATTTTTATAGTGATGGAATGAAAAGGCGAAATCTTCATTTTTGAAAAGATTAAATCTTTATTTTTGAAAAGGCGAAATCTTTATTATTGAAAAGGCGAAATCTTTATTTTTGAAAAGGCGAAATCTTTATATTTGAAAAGATTAAATCTTTATTTTAGAAAAGGCGAAATCTTTATATGAAGAATAGCGTGATAAAAATATAATCTTTATTATATGAACATCGTTATAAAAATAGAATTTTTATCTATATAGTAGCGATGTAAAAATAGAATTTTTATCTATATAGTAGCGATGTAAAAATAGAATTTTTATCTATATAGTAGCAATGTAAAAATAGAATTTTTATCCATATGGAGTAATTATAAAAATATGATTTTTATACATAGCAAGAATATTAAAATTGTGAATTTTATATATGTAGTGGCTACGGGTAACGAAAGTGACGAAAGGCGAGAACGGCGAAGACTTCTACATTTGAAGTGTCGTGGAGTTGGGATAGCTTTGGTGAGAACTTCTCACTTTAAATTTCTTTTTCTAGTTATATATATGCTAGGATGCAGACGGTGCTTAGTAGCACCTGACACCCGTCGTCCACAGACCATGGACGGCTTGTATGTTTGTTTGATGTGTTGTGAAAATTGTTTGTGATGTTGATGTGAAATCGATAATAAAATGTAAATGGTTGAAATAAATTAATTATCATTGAAAATATAATTTTTAACGTGAATGTGAATAAATAAATATTTATAAACAAATCGGCTGATTTGTTTATATACACTGATTTGACAGATATTGATTGGGACGATAAATTTTACACATCGCCCAACTGCACAAATAATATTCAGTGTTTGTGGATTGAAACCCCACACGGGTGTTGGGATGATATTTGGCATACACTAATCCCAATTATTTGGTTGTATGTCGATCAATTAGTCGACAGACTGTGTAAGCGTTGATTACCTATATTTAATGCTTATGCAGTTGCGTGGTGCACTTTGGATGATTGTTGATTATTTATCATTGCTATTTATGTACATGTGTTGTATGGAACTCATATAATTAACATTATATGGTGATTGATTGAGCCTCATTCCAATCGGGAAAATAATGAATATTGTGAAAGAAAATTCATGTGTAGAATATAAAAATAGTCATGTGTCGACGATGCTCATGTGTTGAGAATATTCATGTGTTGAAACTATTCATGTGTTGAGTAAAATATTTTAACAATAAATTTTACATCTTTATCATATTTAAGATTAGAACCTACTTCACGGTGGAGTCTGATTAAAAATCAAACGATATATACCATAATTTTATAAAATATATTACATAACAAAAATAGTCGTGTGTTGACAGTACTCATGTGTTGAGATTAGTCATGCGTTGAAAGAAATATAGATTCATGTGTTGAATAGAATAAATATTCATTTATTGAATAAAATAACGAATTTATTGAAATATATAAACCCGTGTTGATTAGAGTTGCGCTATTTTGACGTGAACGATATTTATATCGATTATATTCGTTTTTATAATGAATATAGAAAAGGTAGTGATTTCAAAATATAACGTTTTGAAAATATTTTCAATTATATAGTAATGATAGGAAATATTCAATTTTGATTTGAAATTGAATATAAAGTTGAAATGGTTTTGAAAACGAATTTAAAACGACTTATAAAATACGTTTTAAAAGGAAATCGACGAAATATATAATATATATATATATATTATATTAATGGCCTGAATAGAACGCGCCGCGGTAGTTCGTAAATTCCGACCATTGACTTCGAATTGACTTTACGGGAGATCCGACCGTCGGATTCTCCTAAAACTAGAACCGTTGGGTTCGTATCGAAAAGAGATTTCCAATGAATATTAGAAATTTGAAATCTAATGGTTGGATTTAGAATTATGTCCAAATCAAATTTGGAAAAGGTCGCTATAAGTGCAGTTCGATGACCGTTGATGGAAATTGACTGTACGTGCCTTGATAAAATTATTAAAAATATCAATAATTAGTGTAAAATCATAAAAAATGATTTGAAAAGAACTGGGATGAAAAATTCCACATTTGAAAGGATAAAAATATATTTTTATCGAAATGAACTAGTTTTGAACTAGAATTAAAATCAATTTATTTTTGAAATAAATAAATTAAATTTGAAAGTGGTTTTAAAAATAATCAGAATTTCCAATAATTGAATTGGAAGTGATTTGAATTGAAATTGTCTTTGGAGTATTTCGATGTTGGATTCCGTGATTATACAGATATTGTTATGGGAATTTGAAAGATATATTTATATCATTATTTCCATTATGATATTTGTTGGTTTCAGAATTTGATATTGAATATAAGCCAGTATATTTTCCATTCAGAGCCTTCGATTTAATATCAAACGTGATTTGGGTTTGTCGTGAATCGTGTTTTAGATGACATTGGTTCTTTAACCCAGTTAAAGACAGGATATTGATTTTTGAAAAGATTAAAACTAAGTGGAGTTTTAATGAATTTTTAATTAGATTGAAAAGTGAATTGATAATTTAAATTATCAAATCTGAAAAGTGATCGAGAATGGAGTATCACCAGTTTTGCTCCAAAGCGATAGTTAAATCCTTAATTAGATTTTAACGTTAAATGGTAATTAACTTTATCGATAACACCGTGGTGTTAGATATGGAGTATTACCAGTTTTGATCCATGGGATGAATAGGTTGGGATTGGGAAATAAAATAAATAATTACTTCGGTGTGGTTCGCTAATCCCGACTAGTTTGGAAAACCATAATATGGTTTGAAATGATATCCAAAGGATGATTAAAGAATAAATTTAGAAGAATTTATCTTTGATAAAATTAATGGGAACCTATTCCCTAAGAATGTGATTTTGTGAATAAAAGAATATTCTGAATTGGAATGAGGCGTTTGTTGTGTTTGTGTACCATTTGTTTATCATATATGTGGGTTATTCAGAAAGGCCGGGTTTACACCCATTTTGAATAACCGATTCGACGAGATGTCGAAGATGAAGACGGTGGTTTAAGACCGGAAGTCTTCACATCGTTTGAGTGATTACTGATGTTCTCGATTGGGCTGTACACCCAAGATGAGGGAAACAGTTGGTGATCGTCTAGACGTACTTGGAGATCGATGGATATGCGAGGAAAGTGCCTCCGGTTTCGTTCAGACCCAGAACGAACTTGTAAATGGATTGTGTGTCTGACATTGGATTTTATTCTGTGTTGATTGTTCTCTATTAAATGTACATCTGTTTGGCGGCAGAGAATTTATTCTCTTGCTTAACGCCCTTCACTGAGATTTACGAGCTCAGAGGTTGTATATCGATGGACATCAGTCGCATGGGGTGAATTGCCAGTGTGGCACGCGTAAGTGGCAATTGATCAAGGCTTCTGTTGAAAAGCAAAGTCTTGTGGTTGATGATCAAAGCATGGTTTGTGTGACGTAGCTTTGTGTATAACGTGGATTCGCGAGCCTCACACCCCGGTATGAGTCAAAAACAGGAGAAGGACCCAAAGAGTGCACGACATTTCTTTCTAGCTATGGTGGTGTCAGTGACCTACCAGCCCTGACATTTATATCTACTTTTCACCTATGTGGTTGTTGGAATGCGAGGCGCCTCGGATATAGGTTTGTAAGGACCAGGAAACGTGTGTTCAGGAATTGCCAATCCTCAAAAGTAAGAGAGGATCGGCCTAGGAGGATCCAGGGATTGTTGTGTGCGGTCCCGAGGCATTTGCTAGAGTGTCTTGAATCGGAGAGGAGTTTGCCCCTTGCCTCGACTCATGACGGAAATCCAATTTCCAATACGTGATAATTCAGTTTTATTTGTAGAACCTAATGTGGCAACATGGTGGTATGGGTCATTCATGCCGCCTATGATTGATATTTATGATTGAAATAGTTTTGACACTATACACTTATAATAGTATCAAATGATTTGTTTTTAATGTATCAAGCATGCTTTGGCTATTATAAGGTAAAAACCCTATCCTCCGGCTTGCGTTGCATTGTGTGATGGAACCTAGGTCTTATAATAGCTTCATTTTTTTTATTTAGCATTGCGTTGTTTGTTTTATGCATTGGTATTCTTGGAGGAAACCCGTTCCGTGTTATACGGCGTGGTCCCTTGATTTACCGAACTTTAAAATAAAGATTAATAACTGTTTTAGTTCTCACACCAGTCACATGACTGACCTGGAGTTTATTATTTTAACCTAAACTCTGGGTGCCCCTATTTTCTACACGGGCAGCTAGTAGTTTTGGTTTTGCAGATTTATATCCACAGGATCCTGATTCACAGCTGGAACGATATCCGGAAAGCTCTGTATCCGTATATCTCTTCTAGTTGTGTTTTGTATATTTTTCCGCTGCTATGTAATTTATTGTAATCTCTGATATTCATCGAATGTATTTTATTCATTTATACTCTGTATCTTCTTGTATCTGATGGAATAGTTGTTATAACAATGAAATGTTCTTCCGTGTGTGTTCCAATTTGTCCTGCTCTCAAAACGATCAGGGGTTTCGAACGGTCTTGGTCGGTTTAACGATCGATTCGGATCAAGAGAAATTCCCTACCGTTACACTCGTCCACAAACCATGGACGATATTTATTGGTTGTGATTGGTGTGGAAATTGATTGATAGCGAATGGTTGATTAGAATTGTTTATGATTGAAATTGATTGATTGTGGTTGAAAAATACCCGTTTGTGGTTGAGAATTATTTGGTTGAAACCACATAGGTTTAATTTGTGGAAATGGAAAAAATATACATGCCGCCTGCATGTGAACTAGATGCATGAAATCCCCATTGTCAAAAGCTGCGAGGCTTTAAGGTAGAGCGAGGAGCAGTACTAGGGACGGCCCCGGTTTTAACAACCCTGCCGTTATGCTGCCGAAATTTTGAATAATATTCATCTGTTAAAATCATTTTCATGTGTTGAAACTTTATTCGTGTGTTGAATAGAAAACATTCATGTGGTTAATAGAAATTCATGTGTTGAATGGTATTCGTGTTTTAAAATAAATTGTTTAATAATAAAAATCATATTTTTATCATCTATAGGAACTATACAAAATAGTCGTGTTTTAAAATAAATCATTTTATAATAAAAATCACGTTTTTACTATACATATACAAACAATAGAAAACCTTCATGTGTTGAATAGAAATTCATTCGTTGAATAGAAATTCATGTGTTGAATGGTATTCATGTTTTAAAATAAATTGTTTTATAACAAAAATCATATTTTTAACGCCTATATGAACTATATAAAATAGTCGTGTTTTGAAATAAATTGTTTTGCAATAAAAATCACATTTTTATCATATATATGAATTGTTAAAAATAGTGATGTATTGAAATAGAGGTTAGTTGGATAAAAATATCATTTTTATCAAAGTTATGGAAAGAATATGGTTCTAAAATCGAAGAATCGATTATATATATATATATATAATTAAAATAAATCGAATAATGAAGTTGCAGTTCGTATTTTGAAACCGTAATTTCAAATGATTAGTGCGGGAGATCTGACCATTGGATTTTCCCGAAATCGAAAACGTTGGGTTCGCTTTGGAAATACCTTTCCAACGACACCAACTTTGTAAATATCCAACGGTTGGATTGTCTAGAATGTTTAAATCAAATCTGAAGAAAAACAGCGCCAGAATCGATTATATTTATATATATATAAGTATAATTATATTAAATCGAATAACGACGCTGCAGTTCGTATTTTAAAATCGAAACTTCAAACGATTGTACCGGGAGATCCGACTGTCGGATTTTCCCAAAACTGGAACTGTTGGATTCGTTTTGAAAATATCTTTCTAATGATGTAAATTTTGTGAAGATCCAATGGTTAGAATTTCAGATATGCGTAAATCGAATCTGAAGAAAAACAGCGCCACGGCCGCGTTATGGCCCGAAGCGTCGTTTGAATAAATTGACTATTTTAAAATAAATAAAAATAGCGATGAATCGTCGTAAAATATTATAAACGATATGGATGTGAAATTTAGAAACTAACTGAAGGTTGGCTAAGTCGAATGGTTTCCTGGATTTTGATCTGATGTTGGTTGCGGCCTTCGGGGTTAATATTTGGGAAATCGTTCTCTTACTGATTTACGGTTAGTGACTAATGAATTGAAATGATGTGTATGTTGTGTTTTTGTAGCACTTCTTTATTATATACGTGAGTTGCTCAGAAAGACCGGGTTTATCCTATTCTGAATAACTAAATCAACGATAAGAAATCGAAGATGAAGACGGTGGTCGAAGACCGGAGATCTTCACCTCGTTTGGATGGTAACTGATGTCCTGATTGGGAGGCATCCCGAAATATGGATAATGAGTGGTGATCGTCTGGACGCATGTGGAGATTGATGGGTTTGCGAGGTATATAGTGCTTCGGTTTCGTTCAGACCCAGAACGGACTTGCAAATGGACTGTGTGTCTGACATTGGAATTCATTCTGTGTGATTGATAGCCATTAGTTGCATGGTGTGAATTGCCTGTGTGGCATGCTAAGATGCAGTGATCAGGGCTTCTGTTGAAAAGCAAAGTCTTGTGGTTGATGATCAAAGCACTGCCTGTGTAGCGTGGCTTTGTGTATAACGTGAATTCGCGAGCCTCACACTCCGGTATGAACCAGAAACGGGAGAGGACATCAGGGAGGGCGTGCGTCTCTTTCTAGCTAAAGGTGGTGTCAGTCCTTGAACTGGCTGACATTTATATTATTTTCACCTGTGTGGTTGTTGTTGTTGCGAGGCGCCTCGGTTTTATCGGTCGATCCGGGACCGATGGAGTCATTCGTTGGCTCGTTTGCACCCTATAGGGCGGGGAGACGTATTGTTCAGGGTTTAAGTTTAATCCACATCGAGTGTACCGGCCCTGACGATCCAAGGGTCACTCGAGCTCTGATCCTGAGACATGGTAGGCTAGATTGTCTTGAAGTCGGTAAGGACTATTTTTGCCTGGGTTCTTGACAGAAATCCAATTTCCAAATACGTGACTGTGCGGTTTTGATTGTATACCTATATATGGCGACATAGTGGTATGGGGCATTAATGTCGTCTATGATTGATACTTATGATTTGAAATTGCTTTTGAAACATATAAACACTAGTAGTAATATCAAATGCTTTTGTTTTATTCGTATAAAGCATATCTTGGCCATTATAAGGTAAAAACTCTATCCTCCGGTTTGCGTTGCATTGTGTGATGGGAACTGAGTCTTATAATGGTTTCATTTTTATAAAAAGCATTGCGATGTTTTAAAGATTTACTTATTTTAAAGCCCTGGCAATCCAATGGAGTAAACCCGTTCCGCGAAAGTGGCGTGGTCCTGAGATTAGCCATATTATAAATGTGTTAAGTAGATTTCTCATACCAGTCCCATGACTGACTCGTAGTTTGTTTCACTTGCAAAACTCGGGTGCCTCTTTTTCTACACGTGCAGCCTTGTATTCAGGTTTTAGCTGGATCTTTCTGGATAGATGGAGCTGAAGATGGATTCTATCATTTATCTCTTTTTATGTTGTTCAGCTCCTATTGTACATATTATGTTTTGTTTTCCGCTGTAGACATTTATGTATAGCTAAACTGTATTTGTACTAAGTATGATCCTGTATACTATGTAACTCTGATGATTAATTTTATCCAATGTATTATTTGTTCATTATCTGGTGTATTTATTTATTTCTGTTCTGCTATTGTCTGTTTATGTGTTATATTCCAAAGATTACCCTTGCCACCATCAGCATGGGGTTTGGAGTTGTCACACTATTTTACAGTTTTGACGTTGATTTTAACTTTTTATAAATCTTACAATGTAGGAAAATGTCTATTGTTTGTTTTCCGTATAGAAAAGAAAGAGGTTTATGTTTTGGATCCCCAAGCTGAACGCAAACCTAGACTGGAAATTAAGCCGCAAGTGGACGTGCACATTATATTTATTTGCTCTTTAATATCTTTAATTTTTTTATAGATGCATATATGATAATATCAATTAAAGTATGTTATATTTAACATTTTCTTTCATGCATGTGTTGGGCCTTTAAAACATACAAGGTATGTGGCGGCAAGGCTTGAGGGAATACCTTGAGATGGAATATCGTTAAGGTGATTTGTTTAGTAACCAAAAAAAATTATATGTAATATGTGATACAAATACATTTTAAACTATTAAATCTTGTATGCTATAGTGTCCTCAACAACCTAGAGCGACGAATTGTGTATATTATGTGATGAGATATATGTATGATATGGTACAAAATCACCGTCAAAGCATTGATTTTGATGAGGTATTTTTTTTTCTTTATACTTTATGTTAAGTATTTGTACGATTAATGTTTTGAAATTAATTGCAGTGCTTTGGAGAAACTGGTTCTTATAGCCAACAAGACATGGCCATCATTCGTGATAATTTAGCAAGATATATCATGCACAATTGGATGTGAAGACTTGTATGCTACAATATAGTGAGTTTATTCATGTGTACGTTTGCATGTTCATTGTTTCGGTTAGGTCGAACGTTGTGTTTATGTGCGCTATAACCTAGTTAGTTCAATGTTTGATTGGTTTCGATTTATGTTATTTTCAAAAGTCATAACAAATTTGCCCAATTTCAAAACATACTTCACATGCAAAACATACTGGAAAGTAAAACAATGGATACGCATACCGTGGTCAGAACAAGGAATAAAGCAATTTGAGTTTAAACTTCAAAGCGGTCTGGAATTATAAAGTTGTTTGTGACATCAGTGTTGCTTGCTGTAATGACGTACTAAAAATTAGATTATTAACAGTTTCAAGGTCGCATCTTCTAGGCATAATACAATGGGACGCTTTGGAATTATTTGTGGGTTGTATCAATTTTGTCGGCCTAATACAGTAACTGTATTAATTGCCTGATGTTTTTGTGACAAAAGTGGAAGGAATGGAATCCAGCTATAATTTCTTGATGTTTTTGTGACAAGAGTGATCACATGCAAACACTCATATTAAGTTTTAGTTTATCTCCACCTATAATTTCTGTTCATTTATGAAATCCAATAATTTCTACTGATAAAAATGTGATTTACTTAAAAACAAGCATTATGAATCATATCCAAATAGTCGGTCTAGGACAAAATTCTAAAATGGACCAACAAAATCTCATGAACAAATGCTAGTGAAAGACATTCTGTTTTTAATTGAAAAAATTGAAAAATATTATTATGCACAACTTGCTGGGTGTCGGAAGTATCCCGTAAGTTTTTCTGTTATATGTTGTTGAATAGGATATATATGCATCCATTCATGTCCATTTCCTATATATGCTACTGTAATGCATATGTGTTTAGGGTCTGTATGCATTTACCTGTTTTCATTTAAAAAAAATCCTGGAATTGGGATTACTTTGCCATGAACTTGCATATTAATTAGATATTGCAGTTCATGCTAGAATTTTTCCAATGATTCTAAGCCAATTCGCAGTAAATTTAGCTAAAACATTTCAAACCATTGGTATAGATTAAAACATATTAATATTATCGTTGACTAAAGTTTACAGACATTTATTAAATAACATATTCTAATATTGTTTACTGGAAACTTGATTACAGATGTTTATTGAAAATATAGTGCTTAACATTTGCTCTATAGATATCTCAGAATTTCGGTTTAAGCATCTAAATGTAGAATATTATGATTACTAATAGTTTATTATATCTATTCCACTAGATTTTGTATTATTTTTTAATATATATGTTTCGAATTATACCATAGAAGAACATAGATGGAAAATAATGGTACCAGTCAGCGCAGAAATATATTGGTAAACGTTGGGGGATTCATTAATAATATATGGTCTATTATCTACTAAAGCAGAGATGAATTTGTGATATTCAAGATAAGCCAGTAATATCTTTATGATTTTACTTGTTTTCATTTTCTTAAAAAAAAATCCCAGAACAGGGAATAATTTGCCACGAACTTGCACATTAATTAGATAATGCAGTTTGTGCTAGAATTTGCATAATGTGGTCAGTAATTTAAGATATGTAGTTATCATGCACATAAAAAAGATGGTAGAGGTTACTTTGTAACATAAATGCAATCAACACAACGCATAGCTGATTCATGTATAAAAAAGAATTTGTCCGATGTGTCAAATATGAATTTATGAATAATTTGCTCGGATTACAAATATGGATCCATGTAACTTCATATACAGAAGAGGCTTTTAGTATCACGATAATTTTTTTTTTCATTTAAAAAAATTAAAAACAATATCACTGTATAAATAAATTGTTATTTCATTGCAAATCCTAAATATTATTCGATTGGCAACGGGTAATGAACAGGTAAAAAAGAGAGTTAGTAGTCATATTTGTCAATTACCAAAAGCATATTATTCGATTCAATTGAATAATATAAAAGAGAAAGAACAAATAACAAATAATGGAGATAAAGTGTAACGACCCGTATTTTCAGCAATGTATAATTAATTAATTAATTTAATTATTTAAATAGTGAATTAGAAATTAAATGGTTGTTTAACTAAATAAGGGTGAATATTTAATTAATATAATAATTTAATAATATATTTAATTCTGAAATAATTAGAATTAGTGAATTGGCAATATAATGTGAACTAGGCAATTTAAATTATATAATTCAGTTTATAGTTGTATTATATTAACGAATATATTATTTAAACGAAGTCGGAATGTATAATTATATTATAATTAAAATCGAGCTCGAAATGGTGCTGTAGTTCGCTATTTGGCGATTTGAACTTCAACGGAATATATAGGGTCCGTTTTAGATCGGATTTCTGTGAAACAAGTAACGTTAGGAGCTGGTTAAGTATATTTTTCTAGTGGGATAGAAAAATCAGAATTTCGTCATGTAGATTTTGATTTATGTCCAAATCAAAATTTAAAATAGTCGCTACATAATTGTTTATTGACCGTAATGGTTTATTCAATATAACTAGATACCGGTTTCGAATTTAGAGATGATTCTTTTGAGACGTAGTGATAACTCAACTTTTAGAATTTTATCGTAATTTTTAATTAATTAAATAAGAAACTTTTTATTTGGAGTATCTTGCACCCTTAATCAGCGATTTTGGGGTTTCACAATATAAGTTAATCTACTGGTATTATTATACTTTCAAGATCGTGGCACCTCACTGAACACGACTGTATTTTTATTTCAGTCTCAACGCATATATAAACTTAAGAGAGTAAAGAAAAGGTGTCTTCGAGAATGTATACACCATCTTTTTCGTGTGCAAAATGAAAACACGACTGAAAACGTGCCTTCCTTTGAAACCAAATTTCCTCAAATACTAAACCAAAAGCTATCCCTATCATTATGTTGTTAACGTAGAACGGAGGCAAGAGGGACTCGAAGGCGGAGCACTGAGCATACTGGGAAGTGGGGATAAGGTGTACAGATGCATGGGGTAATGGCGGAAGCAGGCAACGAGGCAAGGGTCTCTGGAGAGTAGATGGCGACGTAGGAGCTGTACGCAAATCATTTGTTGCGTGAGGGACGGAGAAGATGGGTATAAACATGGTCACGTTTTGATGAGTACATGCAAATGATGAAGGCACGTGGCTTTGAAAGGAAATGGGCATCTATAGGGGTTCCTCTAAATACATATCGGTTGGAAGGTTTTGAAGCAATTTCAGGTTAAAGGGCAAGCTTCTGTTGTTTTCCATTGAGCTGATCTTTTCATAGCATGGTTTTGGGAGGGCTTCGTGGATGTGTAAGGTCGGATGGCTTCTGGTTTGGGAAGCAACGTCAGTTTTCGAGTGTGAGGGAAAATGGGAATTCTCGTGATGAACGTGGTCCGATGTACAATGTGCGTGTGCGTGGTGAAGATATTGGATGCTGCGGATTCCTGTTTATGATGACAAAAAGGTAGAGAAGGGAAAGAGAAGTATTATAGTATGATTGGTTTGGAATACTTTGAAGAATTGAAGGAGGAATGGTAAGAGAATGGTTTCGGCATTTCAGAATAAAACATATGCAGGGGAGCGAATCTTGTTGTAAAGGAATAAGCATCTGTACAACGAACAGACCTGGGCTTTTTAGAGTATGGATGGGCCGTGAAACTAAGGGTGAGGCCCGATTATTAATAAACTTAAGTTATTTTAATTTAACTTAGTTTGTAAACTTATAATTTTAATACCCGGATACATACGATATCAGAATTTTGAACCGCCTGTCACGTTGGGGTCGTATGGACGACAGCTACACAATGGAACTGACTGGGAGTGAATCAGAGCTCGTTACAATTTATAGCAAAATAAAATGTCCGTCTGAATCAAGCGATGGTTATCGTTATTAATGATGATCATCCAATGTGAGTAAAACTCACCAACTCTGAACAGTTATATTTTTATAACATGTTCTTAAAACTGATAATTATCTGTTAATTGCTGTGTGTTAACTGTTTGGTTGAATTTCTTGTGTATTGGTTGAAATTATAGATAATGATATATATATATATATATATATATATATAAATCGTCAATCAAATATTGATTCTGTTTAGCAGAATGTTTCATATTGAAATGAAATCCATGTTAAATATATTGTTTAACATTTGTGATGCAGGGAAACAGGTTGGAGTGACCCAACTGGGTTCCTCAATATATAAAATATTGTTTTGTTTCATATATTGTGATATATGATGTGATATATAATCTCTTGTTGATTATGTGTGTTTGAATGATATCGATCATTGTTGTTTGGTATTTTAAATAATGTAAGAAAACCCTGGGATGAAAAAGGAAAATTTCAATAACTGTATTAAAATAAAATATATTATAAAATTGAAAGATTTTATATAGAAGGAAGATTTAAAACAGTATATTGGAATAGAATATTTAATAAATCAAAAGATTTTATATAAAGGAATATTTATAAAATCAAGGGATTTTATAAAGGAAAATATTTGTAAAACAAATATAAAGTGAAATATTTGTAAAACATTTACAAATAAAACAGAAAGAGAAATATTTGCAAAACATTTACAAATAAAACAGAAAGAGAAGTATTTGTAAAACATTTACAAATAAAACAGAAAGAGAAATATTTGTAAAACATTTACAAATAAAACAGAAAGAGAAATATTTGTAAAACATTTACAAATAAAACAAAAGGAGAAATATTGGTAAAACATTTATAAATAGAGTTATAAAAAGGAAATGTTTATTTAGAAAATAAATAGAGTTATAAAAAGGAAATACATATTTAGGAAATAAATAGATTTATAAAAGGGATTTATTGGGAAATGAAAAGAATGTCATATAAGGTAATATTTGACAGATGAATAGAATTTTACATCAGGAAGGTTTAGACCCGTGCTTCGCACACGGGTATAACATGATATGGATATAAAGCAAAGAGTTTAAATGGAATATGTTCTAACCGATAGATTGAGAAGATTAATTTATAAATAATATTTTATAAATTAAATAAAATATTAGTCATTGGGTAAATAGAATATATAAGTCAGGACTTATATAGAGAAGTAAGAAACGATTTCAACATCTATATTTGAAACTGAATATGGAAGTAGAGTTAACCAAAATGTGTTAATCAAATAGAGTTAGAGTTAACCGATTAAGTTAAATAAATCGAGAAGGAGTAAATCTATAAGTGTCAATCGAATTATAGTTAATCGATTAGAGTTAGAATTAATCGATTAGAGTTAGAATTAATGATTAGAGTTAATTGATTAGAGTTAACAAGATGGGTTAATTAGTTAGAGTTAATCAGTTAGAGTTAATTAGTTACAGTTAATCAGTTAGAGTTAACCCGTTAGAGTTAACCAGTTATAGTTAATCAGTTAGAGTTAATCGATTAGAGTTAAATTGAACAAGAGTTAGTCGAATATTTGTTATTCGAATAGAGTTTATTGAATTAGAGTTAGTCAGATTCGAGTTATTCGAATATAGTTTATTCGAAGAAAAAGTTATCGAATAAGGTTATTTAAATAAAGGAGTTATCTAATATTAGTTATTCGAAAGGAGTTAATTGAATATTAGTATATTCGAAAGGAGTTATTCGAATATTAGTTTATTCGAAAGGAGTTATCAAATATTAGTTATTCGAAAGGAGTAATCGAATATTAGTTTATTCGAAAGAAGTTAATTGAATATTAGTTTATTCGAAAGGAGTAATCGAATATTAGTTATTCGAAAGGAGTTAATCGAATATAGTTTATTCGAAAGGAGTTATAGAATATTAGTTATTCGAAAGGAGTTAATCGAATATTAGTTATTGGAAAGGAGTTAATTGAATATTAGTTTATTCGGAAGGAGTTAATTGAATATTAGTTTTTCGAAAGGAGTAATCGAATATTAGTTATTCGAAAGGAGTTAATCAAATATTAGCTATTCAAAAGGAGTTAATCGAATATTAGTTTATTCGAAAGGAGTAATCGAATATTAGTTATTCGAAAGCAATTAATCGAATCTTAGTTTATTCGAAAGGAGTAATCGAATATTAGTTATTCGAAAGGAGTTAATCGAATATAGTTTATTCAAAAGGAGTTAATTGATAAGAATAAATTAGTTAGAGTTGATTGAAACGAATTAATTGATAAGAGTAAATTAGTTAGAGTAAATTGAATAGAGTGAACCCAGTAGGGTAAATCAAATAGAGTTAATCCAATAGAGTTAATCAAATAGAGTTAATAGAATTTAGTTAATCAAATAGAGCTAACTGATAAGAGTAAATCGATTATAGTTAATGAATAGTGTTAATTGAATAGAGTTATTCGAATATAGTTTACTCGAGGAAAGAGTTATCGAATAGATATTTAATCGAAAGAGCGGTTCGCAAGGTAGTTGTTAGAGATTTAAAAGATAAACTTTGACTATGTCGAAGTTAAAACGTTGTTCAGTTAAGGTCTGAGAGGCAATTATACACCAACTTGATTGACTTTATTCTTAACTAAGGAATGGCAAGGTTTGATAGTGAATGATGGTTAAGTGAATTTAGTTAATGAGTGAAATGGTTAGAGTTGGCATGGCGATGTTTAATTTAAACATCAGTTTAAATCCAGTGAAGGAGTTTTGGAAATGTTTTCCAAATAAGATTCAAAAATGCGTTCTGATAATAGAAAATAAGAATTTAGAATATATGGAAACAGGAGATAAGTAAACTAATGAAATAAAGAGATAAATGTTAAATGATGATTGATCGATAAAATTTCCATTTGGAAATAATATCGTTGTTTGCACACATGTTTTTCTTTGATAGTTAAATCATAGACTATCAAAGTTTTGACCATTTTTCTGTCGTCAATACGGAGAGACCGGTTGGATTCTTATCCAAAGAACCACTCCATATGGGCGTTAACATTTCGAATCAAATAGATCGAAGACAAACTGAAGACAGAGTAAAGTGTAAGGGCTGTTGTATAAGTCCTAGGTAGAGATTGCCTAGGATGGGTGTATGGAATAGTGCCTTCGGTTTGTCCAGTCCCAAGACAACTTGAATGGACGAATGTTTGACAGAGTATTTCTGGTAGATCACGTAAGTTGATCCTTTCAAACATATTTACGTTGGTGGTGGAGGATTTCATTTCTCTTAGTTTATACCCATGGTATTTTTGGGAAAATCAATTTGTGATTTGATGGGTGTGAGAATGTGTCATTCGAAGTAAATGGAAGAGTGATCTGCTAAAGATACGTTTTGACCTCGAGCCTCATCAACTAGGAAATGACAGAAATCGGGCAGGCAACATGGCCAAGTGGTTCGCAATCAATTAGGGTACATTGTCACCATCTAGAGAATATTCATATTTGTTAATTCTTTCAATTCTGTATCTCCTGGGAACAGTTATGTTGGAATACTAAACGAGGGGTGGCAATATATTCGATACACTCAAGCGAAATGAGTGGTCGGTCATGTGTGGCCGAGTTGCAAGATGTTCTTGTTGAACTCCAGTGTATCGCTTCTAGAGTACACTGAGCGGATGGTGGATCCACACCTTGTCAAAGTTGGAATCCATTCCCCAAATAAGAGCCCGCGGTTTTGGTTGTATATTATATATATAGAACGTTAGATGCAAGGGTTTCTACTAGATTGATATTACTTGTGTTAGACATTATTAAAATATCAGAATTATATTGTTTTTCGATAAATGATTTGGGTTATCGTAAGGTAAAAACCATTCGTGTTAATGTGTGGATCAGTCTTATGATTATTCTTTCTTTTGAAAGGATTTTTAAAGTTAAACAAATGATTTGAGTTTACTCACACCAGTCCATGTTGCTTAACTGGTACATCTGATAAGTGGTTGTCGGTTTGGTGGCGAACGGGAGACTCTTACCCGTATAGGTCCTACAATATAGCGAGTTGGTCGATTTGAGAGGCAGGCCGTAAAGCATGGAGTTGGGGTACCATTGTAAGCCACGGGGGGATGGTAACCCTCTACCTTGGAGGATGAGAGGATGGTTGAAAAGCCTACTTAACTTTTTCCGGGACGTTACAGTTGGTATCAGAGCTTAAGGTTAAGTAATTACCTTGGCTCTATGGCGTGACTTAGTAGAGATAGGGTTAGTAATGCCCTAGATTGAGTTGAGTGTATGTAATAACCCGGAAAATGTGAACCAGTTTAAAAATTTTAAATTAGGTTATTACCAAGAAATTTGAATAGTTGAAATAGCATATTTCAATAAAATATAGAATTTGGTATGGTATGGCAGTTTGAAATTTTGAATACAAACTTTGTCTGACTGTACCGGGTGGGAAATATAACGGATTTTGACGAAACTAAAAATATTTAAATCTGTTTATCAATACCTTTCTAACGAATCTGGAAAATCGAAATTTCATAACGGAAATCAAAAGTTATGGCCAAACGAATTTTCAGAAAGGTCGCTATATAGTATATATAGCCCTTGAAAATTGAGATTTTGCATACGACCTCGGAATTCGACGAAACCACTTTTGTTGGGTCCGGGATGTCAAATTATTGCTAGTTTTCAAATTTCATAATTTTTGAAGCTAGTATGTGAGCGGGGCAAAAGATAACATGTTTGGTCAAACTCTGTTAAAATGGGTCGACCTAAAAATGGCCGTTTTTCAAACGAGCTCAGAATTCGACGAAACTGGTTTTGTTAGGACCGTATCGTCAAAACAAAGCTAGAATTATTTTTCTGGAATTTTTCGATTCAGTTTGTGGCCCTGGCAAATTGAAATGTACGTTTAAAATAAATATCGAATGTTTTATATTTTAATTTAAAAAATAACTGACTGTAACAGTCGAAATGGCCAACGAAACATATCCCATTGTGTCTGGAATGGGGTCATTTAGCTAGGGGCGATAGTCGTTGTGTTTAAAAAGGAGTCCGTTTGCAAAAACACTATTTAAAAATTTCTATAAAGCTCTGGCCAATAGGAAATTTTCTTTAAAAAAAAAAATTAAAAAACCCTAAAAACCCTAGCCGCCAGGACGAAACCGACGATCCCCATTGCTCCACGCTTCCCCTCCCTTTTCCGATCGCCACAGGCGACGCTAGGCCGTGCCACCACCACCAGTCGACAGCCCTTCGCCTCCTCTCCACATCCGACCAAACGCCGCCCCCTATCGTCAGCTCCTTCGCCTAAACGACGTCGGGGAAGTCGTCGTCTTCCCAGAGCCGCCGCCGCCTCGATTCGCCATCGCACCACCTCAGACTACCAGAGCCGGAAAGCTCTTCCGTCCCTCGACGACGTCCAATAGTCTGATCATCCTATAGAGCAACGAATCAAGAGAAAAATCCAAACCTAGATTTGAGCAGGTTTGAAAACTAACGGCTTATATAATTTTAAACTGTTTTTACACTATAAAGCGTTGCAAAACTTTGAAAAATAATATCTTTTTTGTTCTTTAACAAAATTCGATGAAACAGGAGACACCGTGACCGCAAGGAGGCTCTCTACATTCTAGAATGAGCCGCGGATTTTTCTGATCTTCCTACGATTTTTAGCACCGCAATAACCAATGTGAGGAATCTAAATTATTTGTGTGAATGAAATCGTGTTGTATAAATTATATAAGCGAAGTGTAAATTATATACGCATTGTATACCTCATGTACATGTGTTGTATAAGTTATATTAGCGATGTATAAATTATACAAGCGTTATTTGAAACATATATGCTTTGAATTGTGATGAAATGCAAGTGAATTATTATATATATATATATATATATATATATATATATATATATATATATATATATATACACACTCCCCTCGTCCACAGACCATGGACGATATTTATTGCTTGTGATTGACGTGATATTATATGGTTTGACGAATGGTTGGAAATAATTGTTTGTGGTTGATATTATGGTTGAAAAATACCTTTGTGGTTGAAAAATACCCTCTTGTGGTTGAAACAAAATAGAATAGGATTGTGGAATTGAAAATAAAACATGCCGCCTGCGTGCGAACTAGATGCATGATCCCCATTGTCAAAAACCGCGAGGTTTTAAGGTAGAGCGAGGAGCCGAACTAGGGACGGTCCCGGTTTTAACTACCCTGCCGTTATGCTGCCGAAATTTTCTGAAATATTTATGTGTTAGAATAATTTTCATTCATTGAAATTATTTACATATGCTATAGCGAATATTCATGTGTTGAGTTCCAATTCATTCGTTGAGTTGAAATTCATGCGTTGAATATTATTTGAATTTAAACAAATGGCTTTAGCAATAAAAATCACATTTTTATATATATACAAACGATATGGAATATCCATGTGTTGAGTTGCAATTCATTCGTTGAGTTGAAGTTCATGTGTTGAATATTATTTGAATTTAAACAAATGGCTTTAGCAATAAAAATCACATTTTTATATATATACAAACGATATGGAATATTCATGTGTTGAGTTGCAATGCATTCGTTGAGTTGAAGTTCATGTGTTGAATATTATTTGAATTTAAACAAATGGCTTTAGCAATAAAAATCACATTTTTATATATATATAAACGATATGGAATATTCATGTGTTGAGTTGCAATTCATTCGTTGAGTTGAAATTCATGTGTTGAATATTATTTGAATTTAAACAAATGGCTTTAGCAATAAAAATCACATTTTTATATATATACAAACGATATAGAATATTCATGTGTTGAATTGCAATTTGTTCATCGAGTTGAAATTCATGTGTTGAATGTTATCGTCTTTTAAAAATAAAATGAATCGACAATGAAAACTATATTTTTATAGTGAATATGAAGTGTTAAAAATACACATGTGTCGAATAAATATTTTTGATGATAAAAATATTCCTTTTATCAAGTATACGCTTAGTTAAAAATACACATGTGTCGAATAAATATTTTTGATGATAAAAATATTCCTTTTATCATGTATACGCTTAGTTAAAAATACACATGTGACGAATAAATATTTTGGATGATAAAAATATTCCTTTTATCACGTATACGCTTAGTTAAAAATACACATGTGTCGAATAAATATTTTTGATGATAAAAATATTCCTTTTATCATGTATACGCTTAGTTAAAAATACACATGTGTCGAATAAATATTTTTGATGATAAAAATATTCATTTTATCATGTATACGCTTAGTTAAAAATACACATGTGTCGAATAAATAATTTTGATGATAAAAATATTCCTTTTATCATGTATACGCTTAGTTAAAAATACAAATGTGTCGAATAAATATTTTTGATGATAAAAATATTCCTTTTATCAAGTATACGCTTAGTTAAAAATACACATGTGTCGAATAAATATTTTTGATGATAAAAATATTCCTTTTATCATGTATACGCTTAGTTAAAAATTCACATGTGTCGAATAAATATTTTTGATGATAAAAATATTCCTTTTATCATGTATACGCTTAGTTAAAAATACACACGTGTTGAAATAAATAATAGTTTGCTAGAAATATTATTATTAGCTTTGTTCTGCATATATATACATGTGTTGAATAGGAAAAATGGATTAGCTGTAGAGTAAAGAAATTATTTGCGTGCCCGACAAATAGGTAAACCTTAATGAGTTGGCTGCGAAATTTTATTTATATATCAACTCCTGTGAATGCCATTGGATGCAGAGTGCTGGTTATTCTGTGTGAAATAATAAATAACGCCATAGGATAGTAACAATTAATTTTGAACTACACTACATGGCATACTTCTTGATGATAGGCATACTTCATCATATTCCACATAAGCAATCGGAGCTTGTGTGACGAGGTGGGAGATTTACCATACAAGTAAGAGGCTTGTATGGCGATGACTATATACTACAGGTTGAACTGATGACTGATATGGACTATATAAATTATAACGATAAATTGCCAGATTAATAAAAACCCCACACGGGTCTAGAGTTGACAATAATCACGTCGCTCTAGTTATTAGATACGGCCCATGGACTATTTATTTCCACACGGAAACGGGGTGACGGGAATTTATTCTCTGGAGTGATTATCAGTACATGCTCCCCCGTAAACACCAAAATATATCACTAAAAATATGTGAATGCTTTTTAGGATTTATTGGGTACCTAATACGGCCCAATAAATTTCCAAACCCCTCCCCGTACAAAGGAGGTTATGGCGAAATTTTTCGAAATATTAAGGCGTTAGTGAAATATTTGAAGTGAAAACGAAGTTGAAAATATAGAATGAACTATAGTTGAAATTATAGATTGAACTATATTTATATATATAAATATAATTAAAGGGAATAAAGGCCGTGCAGTTCATGTTTCGGAATTCAAATTTGAAACGATTAGTACGAGAAATCCGACCATCGGATTTTCCCGAAACCGCAATCGCTGGGTTCACCTTGGAAATATCTTTCCAACGGCACCAACCTTGTAAAAATCCAACGGTTGGATTGTCCGGAATGTTAAATTCAAATCTGAAGAAAAACAGCGTCAGAATCGTTTATATTTATATATAAATATAAATATAATTAAATTTAATCGAATAATGACGCTGCAGTTCGAATTTTGAAACCGAAACTTCAAACGACTAGTGTGGAAGATCCGACCGTCGGATTCTCACGAAACTGGAACCGTTGGGTTCGCTTTGGGAATATCTTCCCACTGATATAAACTTTGTAGAAATCCAACGGTTAGATTTTCTGATATATGTAAAACAAATTTAGGGAAAAACAGCGCCAGCGCCACGACACGACCTGAAACGTCGTTTAATTAAATATGGCCATTTTTAAATAAATAAAAGTGGCGAAAAATCGTTATAGAATGTTATAAGCAATATTGATTGAAGATAAACCAATTGGGCTTGAATTGTTTGATATTTGATGGTTGTATGTGTATGACATGAAAATAACACTAAAGAACCGAAAGATGGATGTCGAATAATATAACCATAAAATGAATCGATTTAAATTCTAATGACGTGAATTATTTGAAAAGGCCGAGCTAACCCTCATTTCAAATAATTTATCGAGCGATTCGAATTGGAAAATACAAAAACGATTCAAGACCGACGATCTTCGTATCGGTTGGATGGGCGCTACTGATGTTCCTGATCGGAGTAGCTACCGGAAGGGGACGGAAGTAGTAGCCGTCTGAACGTATGTGTTGATTGTACGGATTTGCGAGGAATTTGACGCCTCCGGTTTCGTTCAGACCTAGAACGGACTTGTAAATGGACTGTGTGTCTGACATTAGATTTTGTTCTATACTGATTGATCTTTGTTAAATATATATCTGTTTGGCGGCGGAGAATTTATTCTTTTGCTTAACGCCCTTCTCTGAGACGTACGAGCTCAGAGGTTATATATCGATGGAAATCAATCATATGGAGTGGACTGCCTATGTGGCATGCCAAGATGCTGTGATCGAGGCTTCTGTTGCAAAGCAAAGTCTTGTGGATGATGATCAAAGCAAGGTCTACGTGGCCTGGCTTTGTGTATTTCGTAGATTCGCGAGCCTCACACCTCAGTATGAGTTAAAAACGGGATACGGACCGCTGGGAGAGCACGACGTTTCTATCTAGCTATGGTGGTGTCAGTGACTTACCAGCCCTGACATTTATATTTACTTTTCACCTTTGTGGTTGTTGGAATGCGAGGCGCCTCGATTATAGGTCTGCAAGGACCGGGAAACGTGTGTTCAGGCATAATTAATCCTCTAACGTAAGTGAGGACCGGCCCAGCCGCATCCGGGGTTGCCCAGAGTGTGTAGTCCCGAGGCATTTGCTAGAGTGTCTCGAAGCGGAGAGGAGCTTGCCCGTTGCCTCGACTCATGACCGAAATCCAATTTCCAATACGAAATAACGGACTTGATTGTAGAACTAGTATGGTGACATAGTGGTATGGGGCACTTATGCCGTCTATGATTGATATTTATGATGCTATTCGTTTTTGAAACATATATGCACTAGTAATAATATCAAATGATTTCGCTTTATACGTATCAAGCATATTTGGCTATTATAAGGTAAAACTCTATCCTCCGGCTTGCGTTGCATTGTGTGATGGGACCTGAGTCTTATAATGGCTTCATTCTTTCTAAAAACATTGCGTTGTTTTAAAAGAATTTACCTTGTTTTAAATGCACTAGCAATCACTGGAATAAACCCGTTCCGCGAAAGTGGCGTGGTCCTATGATTTGCTATTTACTGTTGTTTAACTGTTAAATAGATTCCTCATACCAGTCACCATGACTGACTCGTTGTTTGTTTCACTTTGCAAACGTGGGTGCCCTTATTTTCACACGGGCATCCTAGTACACAGGTGACAGGTGGTTTTTGGTTCTGCACTGCTGCATAGAGTGCACTTTTGGCTCATGGCGAGGCTGACTTCATAGAGATGACTTTGATATTTTCTGCCATTACTGTATTTATATTATGATTCCGCCACTGGCGATGCAGACTGATTTACTTTCCGTATTTCTCACTATATGTATATGTATTCCGCCTCTGGCGATGATGACTGATCACTTTCCTTGTTATTTACTAAGTTATATCCCACGTTATGCTATTCTGATATTCCTACATGTTGTGATTCCGCTGTCATATCCATGTAAAATTTATTTTATTTATTGTTTCTGCTATTATCTGTACTCTGCTATGATGATTAATGTGTTATTTCCTAATGATTATCCTTAATACCGCCCCTCGGATTTTGGGATCGTCACAGTTGGTATCGGAGCTTTGGTTAACCTTAGTTCCGGGATCTAACACATTAAACACCTCGTCAGAATAGAATCAGTAGTGTTCTAATGCGAGTAGCTCATTAGAGATAGGATTAGCAATGTCCTAGAATGAGCTAAGCAGATTAGCAAAACAATTTGATCAGTACATCATTATTATCTTTCCTTGTATTCCCTTTCTTTATCATTTATGAAAATTATCAAATCTGTGAGCTTGACTCTTTTTTTGCTTATACAGTTCTCTTAGATGGCTACGCGAGGAGCAGCAGCTAGAGGAGGCCGTGGAGGCCGAGGAGATGCAGCAGGAGGACGGAGGAATATCCCCGTAGTAGTGGAAGGCCCTGTTGTTCCACCACCAGCACCTGAAGACTTTGAGCTTGACAAAGTATCAAAAGAGGGAATTGCTGTAGACCCAAGCAAAATTACAGCGATTCAGAACTGGAAACAACCTACTACCCCCACAGAAGTTCGATGTTTCCTTGGATTAGCTAGTTACTATCGGAAATTCGTTCAGGATTTTTCAAAGATATCAGAAGTATTGACAAAGCTTACAAAGAAGCATGAGAAATTCAAATGGACTCCGGAATGTGAAGAAGCTTTCCAGGAGCTAAAACTGAAGTTGACAACTGCTCCAGTATTGACCATTATAGAAGGTAATCAAGACTTGACTGTATGGACAGATGCTTCTATTAGAGGGCTTGGAGCAGTGTTAATGCAAAAAGGCCAAGTGATCGCTTATGCCAGCCGTCAGCTGAAGCCACATGAAAGAAATTATGCAACTCATGATCTTGAGTTATTAGCCATCGTGTTCGCTTTAAGAATCTGGAGGCATTATTTGCTGGGCGAGAAGTTCGAACTATTTACCGATCATCAATCCTTGAAATACCTGTTCACCCAGAAAGATTTAAACCTGAGGCAACCGCGTTGGTTAGAATTCCTTGCAGCATACGATTTTGAAATTCTATACACTCCAGGGAAAGCCAATGTTGTAGCGGATGCGCTCAGCAGAAAGAATGAAATCATCGCCAGTTTTGTCATCACGTCTTCATTAATCGACAGGATCTCGACCCTTCAAAAGGAGGATAATTTTGTAAAGGTAATGATCAAAAGAATCAATGAAGGCCTAGACTCCAGCTTCCAAGTGGATAGTGAGGGGGTTTTGAGATTAAAAGAAAGAATTTGTGTTCCCGACATCTCCGAGCTAAAAAGAGAAATACTTGATGAGTGCCATAAGTCCAAATTAAGTATCCATCCCGATGTGAGCAAAATGTATAACGATATCAAACACACCTTCTGGTGGAAGGCGATGAAAAGGGATATTTCATTATATGTTAGCAGATGCCCCACTTGCCAGCTAGTTAAGAGTGATCAGCAGAAATTGGCTGGATTATTACAACCATTAGAAATTCCAGGTTGGAAGTGGGAACAAATCTCGATGGACTTTATCGATGGTTTGCCGCGAACTAGAAAAGGAAACGACAGTATATGGGTAATCGTAGATCGCTTCACGAAGACTGCCCATTTCATACCTGTCCGATCCAACAGAACGGCTCAAAGTCTAGCACAGATTTACTTCAAAGAAATAGTTAAACTACATGGAGTGCCGCTCAATATAGTCAGCGATAGAGATCCCCTATTTACTAGCAAATTCTGGGAAGCATTCCAGGAAGAATTGGGAACCAAATTGAATCTAAGCACCGCTTATCACCCTCAGACAGACGGCCAAACTGAGCGGGTGAATAGAATTCTAGAAGATTTACTGCGGGCTTGCGTTATCAATTTTGGGGGCTCATGGGAAGATCATTTACATTTAGCAGAATTCTCTTACAACAATAGCTATCAAGCAAGTTTGGGAATGTCTCCATTTGAAGCATTATACGGTAGACCGTGCAGATCTCCCGCATGTTGGGTAGAACCTGGCAATAGACTTGTGTTAGGGCCCGATATGATTCGAGAAGCATCGGATAAAGTCGATTTCATTAAGAAGCGATTAAAAACCGCGCAGAGCCGACAGAAAAGTTATGCTGATGCGAGAAGAAGGGATATATCATTTGCCGTTGGTGATTATGTTTATTTAAGAGTTTCTCCAATGCGAGGAGTAATCAGATTTGGCAAGACTGGGAAGTTGGCACCGAGGTTTATTGGTCCCTTTCCTATACTTGAACGGATTGGAACTCTTGCATATAGGGTTTCATTACCTAATTGGTTGCCTGGTGTACATGATGTGTTCCACGTGTCTCAACTCAGAAAACATGTTCATGATCCAGATCTTGTTGTGGAAGAAGCAGCGCAGCATGATATTGACATAACTCCAGAATTAGCACTCAAGAGAGAGCCATTAAAGATAGTTAGCAAAGAAACTAGAGAGCTAAGGAGGAAAAAGATTCATTTAGTCAAAGTGCAGTGGAGTAGTGATCCTAGAGACTGTACTTGGGAGACTGAGGAAAGCATTAAACAAGCCTATCCGAAATGCAGAGTGGACATCTCTGACTAACTCCGGTGCAAGGTACCTTTACAATACTTTGCATTTACATTTTATTTCCTGCTTAGCTGTCATTTCCTTTTCGAGGACGAAAAGTTTTAAGTGGAGGAGATTGTAATAACCCGGAAAATGTGAACCAGTTTAAAATTTTTAAATTAGGTTATTACCAAGAAATTTGAATAGTTGAAATAGCATATTTCAATAAAATATAGAATTTGGTATGGTATGGCAGTTTGAAATTTTGAATACAAACTTTGTCTGACTGTACCGGGTGGGAAATATAACGGATTTTGATGAAACTAAAAATATTTAAATCTGTTTATCAATACCTTTCAAACGAATCTGGAAAATCGAAATTTCATAACAGAAATCAAAAGTTATGGCCAAACGGATTTTCAGAAAGGTCGCTGTATAGTATATATAGCCCTTGAAAATTGAGATTTTGCATACGACCTCCGAATTCGACGAAACCACTTTTGTTGGGTCCGGGATGTCAAATTATTGCTAGGTTTCAAATTTCATAATTTTTGAAGCTAGTATGTGAGCGGGGCAAAAGATAACGTGTTTGGTCAAACTCTGTTAAAATGGGTCGACCTAAAAATGGCCGTTTTTCAAACGAGCTCAGAATTCGACGAAACTGGTTTTGTTAGGACCGTATCGTCAAAACAAAGCTAGAATTATTTTTCTGGAATTTTTCGATTCAGTTTGTGGCCCTGGCAAATTGAAATGTACGTTTAAAATAAATATCGAATGTTTTATATTTTAATTTAAAAAATAACTGACTGTAATAGTCGAAATGGCCAACGAAACATATCCCATTGTGTCCGGAATGGGGGTATTTAGCTAGGGGCGACAGTCGTTGGGTTTAAAAAGGAGTCTGTTTGCAAAAACACTATTTAAAAATTTCTATAAAGCTCTGGCCAATAGGAAATTTTCTTTTAAAAAAAATTAAAAACCCTAAAAACCCTAGCCGCCAGGACGAAACCGACGATCCTCGTTGCTCCACGCTTCCCCTCCCTTTTCCGATCGCCACAGGCGACGCTAGGCCGCGCCACCACCACCAGTCGACAGCCCTTCGCCTCCTCTCCACATCCGACCAAACGCCGCCCCCTATCGTCAGCTCCTTCGCCTGAACGACGTCGAGGAAGTCGTCGTCTTCCCAGAGCCGCCGCCGCCTCAATTCGCCATCGCACCACCTCAGACTACCAGCGCCGGAAAGCTCTTCCATCCCTCGACGACGTCCAACAGTCTGATCATCCTATAGAGCAACGAATCAAGAGAAAAATCCAAACCTAGATTTGAGCAGGTTTGAAAACTAACGGCTTATATAATTTTAAACTGTTTTTATACTATAAAGCATTGCAAAACTTTGAAAAATAATATCTTTTTCGTTCTTTAACGAAATTCGATGAAACAGGAGACACCGTGACCGCAAGGAGGCTCTCTACATTCTAGAAGGAGCCGCGGATTTTTCTGATCTTCCTACGATTTTTAGCACCGCAATAACCAATGTGAGGAATCTAAATTATTTTTGTGAATGAAATCGTGTTGTATAAATTATATAAGTGAAGTGTAAATTATATACGCATTGTATACCTCATGTACATGTGTTGTATAAGTTATATTAGCGATGTATAAATTATACAAGCGTTGTTTGAAACATATATGCTTTGAATTGTGATGAAATGCAAGTGAATTATTATATATATATATATACTCCCCTCGTCCACAGACCATGGACGATATTTATTGCTTGTGATTGACGTGATATTATATGGTTTGACGAATGGTTGGAAATAATTGTTTATGGTTGATATTATGGTTGAAAAATACCTTTGTGGTTGAAAAATACCCTCTTGTGGTTGAAACAAAATAGAATAGGATTGTGGAATTGAAAATAAAACATGCCGCCTGCGTGCGAACTAGATGCATGATCCCCATTGTCAAAAACCGCGAGGTTTTAAGGAAGAGCGAGGAGCCGAACTAGGGACGGTCCCGGTTTTAACTACCCTGCCGTTATGCTGCCGAAATTTTCTGAAATATTTATGTGTTAGAATAATTTTCATTCATTGAAATTATTTACATATGCTATAGCGAATATTCATGTGTTGAGTTCCAATTCATTCGTTGAGTTGAAATTCATGTGTTGAATATTATTTGAATTTAAACAAATGGCTTTAGCAATAAAAATCACATTTTTATATATATACAAACGATATGGAATATCCATGTGTTGAGTTGCAATTCATTCGTTGAGTTGAAGTTCATGTGTTGAATATTATTTGAATTTAAACAAATGGCTTTAGCAATAAAAATCACATTTTTATATATATACAAACGATATGGAATATTCATGTGTTGAGTTGCAATTCATTCGTTGAGTTGAAGTTCATGTGTTGAATATTATTTGAATTTAAACAAATGGCTTTAGCAATAAAAATCACATTTTTATATATATACAAACGATATGGAATATTCATGTGTTGAGTTGCAATTCATTCGTTGAGTTGAAATTCATGTGTTGAATATTATTTGAATTTAAACAAATGGCTTTAGCAATAAAAATCACATTTTTATATATATACAAACGATATAGAATATTCATGTGTTGAATTGCAATTTGTTCATCGAGCTGAAATTCATGTGTTGAATGTTATCGTCTTTTAAAAATAAAATGAATCGACAATGAAAACTATATTTTTATAGTGAATATGAAGTGTTAAAAATACACATGTGTCGAATAAATATTTTTGATGATAAAAATATTCCTTTTATCAAGTATACGCTTAGTTAAAAATACACATGTGTCGAATAAATATTTTTGATGATAAAAATATTCCTTTTATCATGTATACGCTTAGTTAAAAATACACATGTGTCGAATAAATATTTTTGATGATAAAAATATTCCTTTTATCATGTATACGCTTAGTTAAAAATACACATGTGTCGAATAAATATTTTTGATGATAAAAATATTCCTTTTATCATGTATACGCTTAGTTAAAAATACACATGTGTCGAATAAATATTTTTGATGATAAAATTATTCCTTTTATCATGTATACGCTTAGTTAAAAATACACATGTGTCGAATAAATATTTTTGATGATAAAAATATTCCTTTTATCATGTATACGCTTAGTTAAAAATACACATGTGTCGAATAAATATTTTTGATGATAAAAATATTCCTTTTATCAAGTATACACTTAGTTAAAAATACACATGTGTCGAATAAATATTTTTGATGATAAAAATATTCCTTTTATCATGTATACGCTTAGTTAAAAATACACATGTGTCGAATAAATATTTTTGATGATAAAAAAATTCCTTTTATCATGTATAGGCTTAGTTAAAAATACACACGTGTTGAAATAAATAATAGTTTGCTAGAAATATTATTATTAGCTTTGTTCTGCATATATATACATGTGTTGAACAGGAATAATGGATTAGCTGTAGAGTAAAGAAATTATTTGCGTGCCCGACAAATAGGTAAACCTTGATGAGTTGGCTGCGAAATTTTATTTATTTATCAACTCCTGTGAATGCCATTGGATGCGGAGTGCTGGTTATTCTGTGTGAAATAATAAATAACGCCATAGGATAGTAAAAATTAATTTTGAACTACACTACATGGCATACTTCTTGATGATAGGCATACTTCATCATATTCCACATAAGCAATTGGAGCTTGTGTGACGAGGTGGGAGATTTACCATACAAGCAAGAGGCTTGTATGGCGATGACTATATACTACAGGTTGAACTGATGACTGATATAGACTATATAAATTATAACGATAAATTGCCAGATTAATAAAAACCCCACACGGGTCTAGAGTTGACAATAATCACGTCGTTCTAGTTATTAGATACGGCATATGGACTATTTATTTCCACACGGAAACGGGGTGACGGGAATTTATTCTCTGGAGTGATTATCAGTACATGCTCCCCCATAAACACCATAATATATCACTAAAAATATGTGAATGCTTTTTAGGATTTATTGGGTAACTAATACGGCCCAATAAATTTCCAAACCCCTCCCCGTACAAAGGAGGTTATGGCGAAATTTTTCGAAATATTAAGGCGTTAGTGAAATATTTGAAGTTAAAACGAAGTTGAAAATATAGAATGAACTATAGTTGAAATTATAGATTGAACTATATTTATATATATAAATATAAATATAATTAAAGGGAATAAAGGACGTGCAGTTCGTGTTTCGGAATTCTAATTTGAAACGATTAGTACGAGAAATCCGACCATCGGATTTTCCCGAAACCGCAATCGCTGGGTTCACCTTAGAAATATCTTTCCAACGACACCAACCTTGTAAAAATCCAACGGTTGGATTGTCCGGAATGTTAAATTCAAATCTGAAGAAAAACAGCGTCAGAATCGTTTATATTTATATATAAATATAAATATAATTAAATTTAATCGAATAACGACGCTGCAGTTCGAATTTTGAAACCGTAACTTCAAACGACTAGTGTGGAAGATCCGACTGTCGGATTCTCACGAAACTGGAACCGTTGGGTTCGCTTTGGGAATATCTTCCCACTGATATAAACTTTGTAGAAATCCAACGGTTAGATTTTCCGACATATGTAAAACAAATTTAGGGAAAAACAGCGCCAGCGCCACGACACGTCCTGAAACGTCGTTTAATTAAATATGGCCATTTTTAAATAAATAAAAATGGCGAAAAATCGTTATAGAATGTTATAAGCAATATTGATTGAAGATAAACCAATTGGGCTTGAATTGTTTGATATTTGATGGTTGTATGTGTATGACATGAAAATAACACTAAAGAACCGAAAGATGGATGTCGAATAATATAACCATAAAATGAATCAATTTAAATTCTAATGTCGTGAATTATTTGAAAAGGCCGAGCTAACCCTCATTTCAAATAATTTATCGAGCGATTCGAATTGGAAAATACAAAAACGATTCAAGACCGACGATCTTCGTATCGGTTGGATGGGCGCTACTGATGTTCCTGACCGGAGTAGCTGCCGGAAGGGGACGGAAGTAGTAGCCGTCTGAACGTATGTGTTGATTGTATGGATTTGCGAGGAATTTGACGCCTCCGGTTTCGTTCAGACCCAGAACGGACTTGTAAATGGACTGTGTGTTTGACATTGGATTTTGTTCTATACTGATTGATCTTTGTTAAATATATATCTGTTTGGCGGCGGAGAATTTATTCTTTTGCTTAACGCCCTTCTCTGAGACGTACGAGCTCAGAGGTTATATATCGATGGAAATCAATCGTATGGAGTGGACTGCCTATGTGGCATGCCAAGATGCTGTGATCGAGGCTTCTGTTGCAAAGCAAAGTCTTGTGGATGATGATCTGTGACGATCCCAAAATCCGAGGGGCGGTATTAAGGATGATCATTAGGAAATAACACATTAATCATCATAGCAGAGTACAGATAATAGCAGAAACAATAAATAAAATAATTTTACATGGATATGACAGCGGAATCACAACATGTAGGAATATCAGAATAGCATAACGTGGGATACACTTAGTAAAAAGAAAAGGAAGTGATCAGTCATCATCGCCAGAGGCGGAATACATACATGCAGTGACAAAATAAGAATATCAGTCTACATCGCCGAAGGCGGAATACATATACATATCGTGAGAAATACGGAAAGTAAATCAGTCTGCATCGCCAGTGGCGGAATCATAATATACACAGTAATGGCGGAAAATATCTAAGTCATCGCTATGAAGTCAGCCTCGCCATGAGCCAAAAGTGCATGCTATGCAGCAGTGCAGAACCAAAAACCACCTGTCACCTATGTACTAGGCTGCCCGTGTGAAAATAAGGGCACCCGCGTTTGCAAAGTGAAACAAACAACGAGTCAGTCATGGGGACTGGTATGAGGAATCCATTTAACAGTTAAACAATAGTAATAGCAAATCATAGGACCACGCCACTTTCGCGGAACGGGTTTACTCCAGTGATTGCTAGTGCATTTAAAACAAGGTAAATTCTTTTTAAGACAATCGCAATGCTTTTAGAAAGAATGAAGCTATTATAAGACTCAGGTCCCATCACACAATGCAACGCAAGCCGGAGGATAGAGTTTTATCTTATAACAGCCAAATATGCTTGATACGTATAAAGAGAAATCATTTGATATTATTACTAGTGCATATATGTTTCAAAAACGAATAGCATCATAAATATCAATCATAGACGGCATAGCTACCATATACTATGTCACCATACTAGTTCTACAATCAAGCCCGTTATTTCGTATTGGAAATTGGATTTCCGTCATGAGTCGAGGCAAGGGGCAAGCTCCTCTCCGCTTCGAGACACTCTAGCAAATGCCTCAGGATTACGCACACTGGGTAACCCCTGGATCTTCAGGGCCGGTCCTCACTTACGTTAGAGGATTAGTTATTCCTGAACACACGTTTCCCGGTCCTTACAGACCTATAATCGAGGCGCCTCGCATTCCAACAACCACAAAGGTGAAAAGTAGATAAATATGTCAGGGCTGGTAAGTCACTGACTCCACCATAGCTAGAAAGAAACGTCGTGCTCTCCCTGCAGTCCGTATCCCGTTTTTAACTCATACCGGGGTGTGAGGTTCGCGAATCTACGAAATACACAAAGCTAGGCCACGTAAGCCCTGCTTTGATCATCATCCACAAGACTTTGCTTTTCAACAGAAGCCTTGATCACAGCATCTTAGCATGCCACATAGGCAGTCCACTCCATACGATTGATTTCCATCGATATATAACCTCTAAGCTCGTACGTCTCAGAGAAGGGCGTTAAGCAAAAGAATAAATTCTCCGCCGCCAAACAGATATATATTTAACAGAGATCAATCAGTATAGAACAAAATCCAATGTCAGACACACAGTCCATTTACAAGTCCGTCCTGGGTCTGAACGAAACCGGAGGCGTCAAATTCCTCGTATATCCGTCCAATCAACATACACGTTCAGACGGCTACTACTTCCGTCCCTTTCCGGTAGCTACTCCGGTTAGGAACCTCAGTAGCGCCCATCCAACCGATACGAAGATCGTCGGTCTTGAATCGTCTTTGCATTTTCCAATTCGAATTGCTCGATGAATTATTTGAAATGAGGGTTAGCTCGGCCTTTTCAAATAACTCACGTCATTAGAATTTAAATCGATTCTTTATATGGTTATATTATTCGACACCCATCTTTCAGTTATTTAGTGTTATTTTCATGTCATACACATACAACCATCAAATATCAAACAATTCAAGCCCAACTGGTTTATTTGCAACCTATGTTGCTTATAATATTTTATAACGATTTTTCGCCATTTTTATTTATTTAAAAATGGCCATAATTAATTAAACGACGTTTCAGGTCGTTTCGTGTCACTGGCGCTGTTTTTCCCTTAATTTGTTTTACACATATCGGAAAATCTAACCGTTGGATCTTCGCAAATTTTACATCAGTGGGAAGATATTCCCAAAGCGAACCCAACGGTTCCAGTTTCGTGAGAATCCGACGGTCGGATCTTCCACACTAGTCGTTTGAAGTTACGGTTTCAATTTACGAACTGCAGCGTCGTAATTCGATTAAATTTAATTATATTTATATATATATATATAAATATAATCGTTTCTGGCGCTGTTTTTCCTTAACTTTGAATTAAACATTCCAGACAATCCAACCGTTGGATTTTTACAAGGTTGGTGTCGTTGGAAAGATTATTCCAAGGCGAACCCGACGGTTGAGGTTTCGGGAAAATCCAATGGTCGGATTTCCCGCACTAGTCGTTTGAAATCACGGTTTCAAAATACGAACTGCACGGCCTCGTTTCGTTTTAATTTTATTTATATTTATATATTTATATAAATATAGTTCATTCGATGATTTCTATATCGTTTTCACTTCAAATATTTTTCTAACTCCCTAAATTTTGGAAAAATTTCGCCATAACCTCCCCTGTACCGGGGGCATCGGGAAATCGCAAATAGCGTCCCGGTCCTTCTAATCTCAAAAAGAAAAAGAAAAAGCCAAGCGGCTAGCCAATAGGCTCAAAATCATCACCCAAACAAATCAGTAAATGTGTACCTATTTGTCGGGCACAAATTTTATTCCTCTTCTCTAGCCCCTTTTCTATAACCTGTTCAATAAATATGCAGGTACATATATATACAGTTCTTGACAATTATCATTTTCTATCCAACTTCATATTTGATTTCTGTTTGGTTTAAAAACACCATTCATTCTAATGTTACATAAATAGGTGCAAATCATTTCATTAGCTAATCAATGAATGTTTCAACTCATATATGTTTATTTTGAACAAGTGGCTATTTTTAACACTTCACATTTCAACGATTTATGCATACAATAAAATGTGATTTTTATTGCAAAAAAATTCATTTCAAAAACACTGTTCTTCTATATAGTTCAAGTTGGTGATAAAAATGGGATTTTTATCATAAAACAATTTCTTTTAAGACGAGATTATTTTACACAGTTCATATAGTCAATAAAAGGTGATTTTTTATTATCTAACAATTTATTTCAAAATATGAATATCATTCAACACATGAATTTCTAAACAACGAATGAATAGCAATTCAACACATGAATGTTTTCTATAGTTTCTATATATAGATAAAAATGTGATTTTTATTATCGAACGGTTTATTTCAAAATATGAATATCATTCAACACATGAATTTCTAAACAACGAATGAATAGCAATTCAACACATGAATGTTTTCTATAGTTTCTATATATAGATAAAAATGTGATTTTTATTATCGAACGGTTTATTTCAAAATATGAATATCATTCAACACATGAATTTCTAAACAACGAATGAATAGCAATTCAACACATGAATGTTTTCTATAGTTTCTATATATAGATAAAAATGTGATTTTTATTATCGAACGGTTTATTTCAAAATATGAATATCATTCAACACATGAATTTCTAAACAACGAATGAATAGCAATTCAACACATGAATGTTTTCTATAGTTTCTATATATAGATAAAAATGTGATTTTTTATTATCGAACGGTTTATTTCAAAATATGAATATCATTCAACTCATGAATTTCTAAACAACGAATGAATAGCAATTCAACACATGAATGTTTTCTATACAATGAATAAATATAGTTTAAGCATATGAAAATAATTCAAACAAAAGAATATTATTCAAAATTTCGGCAGCATAACGGCAGGGTAGTTACACCGGCACCGTCCCTAGTACGGCTCCTCGCTCTACCTTAAAACCTCGCGGTTTTTGACAATGGGAATCATGCATCTAATTCGCACGCAGGCGGCATGTATATATTTATTTCATTTCCACAAACTAATCCTATGTGGTTTCAACCAAATATTTTTTTTCAACCACAAACGGGTATTTTTCAACCACAATCAATCCATATCAATCCCAAACTATCAATCAATTTTCACCACAATTTCAACCAATAAATATCGTCCATGGTTTGTGGACGAGGGGCGTATATATATATATATATATATTTATATATAGCAATTCACTTTCATTTTCAACATAGACATATTTATATAAAAAGGGATTGAAGAGTGAGAAATCCTCACCAATAGCTATCCACTCACACGATTCTTCTTTAATAGAAACTTCGCCTACTTCGCCTTGTTGTTGCTTTCGTTGACTGTATCCTCTACATAGGTAAAAATCGAATTTCACTATGTTATTCAATATATAAAGATTGCATTTTGACTTCGCTATTAAATATAAAGATTATATTTTTATTATTCTTTCAAAAATGCAGTTTTTTTCTTTTATTAAAAATGCAGTTTTTCTCTTTAAAATAAATGCAGTTTTTTTTTATCTTAAATGCAGTTTTTTTCTTTTAAATAAATGCAGTTTTTCTCTTTAAAATAAATGCAGTTTTTCTCTTTAAAATAAATGCAGTTTTTTATTCTTTTTAAAATATGCAGTTTTTTTCTCTTTTAAAAAAAATGCAGTTTTTTTTCTTTTTTGAAAAATAGTTTTCATCTTCTAGAAAAATGCAGTTTTTATTTTCTAGAAAATGCAGTTTTAAAAATCCCTTTTAAAAATGAATGCAGTTTTTCCTTTTTAGAAAAAAACAGTTTTAACTCTTTAAAAATTCTGTTTTTATTTTCCTTCTAAAACAAACAGTTTTCACTTTTAAATTTCTGTTTTTAAAACTCTTTTATAAAGAAAACAGTTTTAAAAATTTATATAAAAAAAACAGTTTTTATAACTTAAAATAAAAACTCAGTTTTATTTTCTTTTTTTAAAAATTCTGTTTTTATTACCTAAAACAAAAATCAGTTTTATAATTCCCCTTAAAACAGTTTTTAAATCATCATAAAAAAAATCAGTCTATACATTCACTGTAAAACAAAAACAAAAAGCAAAAATAAAATTAAATTAAATTAAACGCTCACCGAGCTTCGAATGGGAGGAGGAGGAAGTCGGCGGTTCTCGTGGCGTGGCGATGTCTGGTGTTCGATGGTGGTTTGCGGCAGTGGTTTCGGAGGTGTCGAGGGCGAGGGTTGCTCGATGGTTCGTTCGGTGGGAGGAGGAGGTTGCGAGGGTGGTGGGGCGATCTGGCGTGGGTTCGTCGGCGGCTCGAGCTAAGGGGCGGCGCGATTTAGGGTTAGGTCTTTCTTTCTTTTTCGTTCTGTTATTATGAAAGAGGGATCGGGGGGGCCAACGAAGAGAAAAGGGGAGAAGTATATTCTTTTTTTATTATTTTATTATATTATTTAATTATTAAATTATGCACAAGGGTTGACTTTTACATATGATCTCGAAACGAGGTCCACCGCCTGTCGTCCATAGCGTTTTACCCCCATTCCGAACACAATGGGATATGTATCGCAAGCTGGTTTGATCGTTACAATCAGTTTCTGTTGAAATTTACAATTTAAATCCTTATATTGAATTTTAAACGTACATTTCAAATTACCGGGGTCACATACTAACTAGAAAAATTCCAGAAAAATATTTTCTAGTTTCGTATTGACGATACGGTCCTAACAAAACTAGTTTCGTCGAATTCTGAGACCGTTTGAAAAATGGCCAATTTCCAGTCGATTAAATTCAATAGAAACTGGTCAAACGCGTTTTCTTTTGCCACGCTCACATACTGATTCGAAAAATTATGAAATTTGAAACCTAGCAATAGTTTGACATCCCGGACCCGACAAAAGTGGTTTCGTCGAATTCCGAGGCCATATGCAAAATATCAATTTTCAAACTGACTTACTATTTCTTAACTCACTAATTTATTGAAATATTCTATATTTTATGGGAATAGACTATTTTAATCATTCAAATTTCTTGTTAATAACCGAATTTAAAAATTTTAAACTGGTTCACATTTTCCGGGTTATTACAATCTCCCCCACTTAAAACTTTTCGTCCTCGAAAAGGAAATAATAGTTAAGCAGGAAATAAAATGTAAATGCAAAGTATTGTAAAGGTAACTTGCACCGGAGTTAGTCAGAGATGTCCACTCTGCATTTGGGATAGGCTTGTTTAATGCTTTCCTCAGTTTCCCAAGTACAGTCTCTAGGATCACTACTCCACTGCACTTTGACTAAGTGAATCTTTTTCCTCCTTAGCTCTCTGGTTTCTTTGCCAACTATCTTTAATGGATCTCTTTTGAGTGCTAATTCAGGAGTTATGTCAATATCCTGTTGTGCTGCTTCTTCCACAACAAGATCTGGATCATGAACATGTTTTCTGAGTTGAGATACGTGGAACACATTATGTACACCAGGCAACCAATCTGGTAATGATACCCTATATGCAAGAGTTCCAATCCGTTCAAGTATAGGAAAGGGACCAATAAATCTCGGTGCCAACTTCCCAGTCTTGCCAAATCTGATTACTCCTCGCATTGGAGAAACTCTTAAATAAACATAATCGCCAACGGCAAACGATATATCCCTTCTTCTCGCATCAGCATAACTTTTCTGCCGGCTCTGTGCGGTTTTTAATTTCTTCTTAATGGAATCGACTTTATCCGATGCTTCTTGAATCATATCGGGCCCTAACACTAGTCTGTTGCCAGGTTCTACCCAACATGCGGGAGATCTGCACGGTCTACCGTATAGTGCTTCAAATGGAGACATTCCCAAACTTGCTTGATAGCTATTGTTGTAAGAGAATTCTGCTAAATGTAAATGATCTTCCCATGAGCCTCCAAAATCTATAACGCAAGCCCGCAGCAAATGTTCTAAAATTCTATTCACCCGCTCAATTTGGCCGTCTGTCTGAGGGTGATAAGCGGTGCTTAGATTCAATTTGGTTCCCAATTCTGTCTGGAATGCTTCCCAGAATTTGCTAGTGAACAGGGGATCTCTATCGCTGACTATACTGAGCGGTACTCCATGAAGTTTAACAATTTCTTTGAAGTAAATTTGCGCCAGACTTTGAGCCGTTCTGTTGGATCGGACAGGGATAAAATGGGCAGTCTTCGTGAAGCGATCTACGATTACCCATATACTGTCGTTTCCTTTCCTAGTCCGAGGCAAGCCATCGATAAAATCCATCGAGATTTGTTCCCACTTCCAACCTGGAATTTCTAATGGTTGTAATAATCCAGCCAATCTCTGCTGATCACTCTTGACTAGTTGGCAAGTGGAGCATCTGCTAACATATAATGAGATATCTCTCTTCATTGACCTCCACCAGAATGTGCGTTTGATATCGTTATACATTTTGCTCACACCTGGATGGATACTTAATTTGGATTTGTGGCATTCATCAAGTATTTCTCTCCTGAGCTCGGGAAGGTTTGGGATGCAGATTCTACCCTTTTAACCTTAGGACCCCTTGGCTATCGAGGCTAAAATCTGAGGGTTTTCCTTCTTGGATCCGCTGGCTAATCCTTTTAATGAATTCATCGTCCTTCTGAAGAATAGCAATCTTATCTTGTAAGGAAGAAGTAATGATAAAACTGGCAATGATTTCATTTTTCCTGCTGAGCGCATCTGCTACTACATTGGCTTTCCCTGGAGTGTATATAATTTCAAAATCGTATGCTGCAAGGAATTCTAACCAACGCTGTTGCCTCAGGTTTAAATCTTTCTGGGTGAACAGGTATTTCAGGGATTGATGATCGGTGTATAGTTTGAATTTCTCGCCCAATAGATAATGCCTCCATATTCTTAAAGCAAACACGATAGCTAATAACTCAAGATCATGAGTAGCATAGTTTCTTTCATGTGGCTTTAGTTGACGACTGGCATATGCGATCACTTGGCCTTTTTGCATTAACACTGCTCCTAGGCCTCTAATAGAAGCATCAGTCCATACTGTCAAGTCTTGGTTACCTTCTATTATTGTCAATACCGGAGCGGTTGTCAACTTCAGTTTCAGCTCCTGGAAAGCTTCTTCACATTCGGGAGTCCATTTGAATTTCTCATGCTTCTTTGTAAGCTTTGTCAGTACTCCTGATATCTTTGAAAAATCCTGAACGAATTTCCGATAGTAACTAGCTAATCCAAGGAAACTTCGAACTTCAGTGGGTGTAGTAGGTTGTTTCCAGTTCTGAATCGCTGTAATTTTGCTTGGGTCTACAGCAATTCCTTCCTTTGATACAACGTGGCCAAGGAATTTAACTTCATTCTGCCAGAAGACACACTTAGAAAATTTAGCTTTCAAGACATTTCTTCTTAGAATTTCCAACACTTGTTCTAAATGTTTTGCATGTTCTTCTTTCGACTTAGAGTAGATTAGAATGTCATCGATGAAGACTAGAACAAATTTATTCAACAAACCACGGAACACTCTGTTCATAAGATCAACGAAGTATGCCGGAGCGTTGCACAAGCCGAACGACATTACTAACCATTCGTAGAATAGATCGAGACCCCTGAAGGCTGTCAAAGGAACACAGTCTTCGGCTATACGCAATTGGTGGAAACCTGTAGCTAGGTCCATTCTGGAGAATACGGTTGCTCCATTTAATTGATCTAACAGATCGTCTATTCGGGGCAAAGGATATTTGTTCTTCAGTGTTTGTTTGTTGAGATCCCTGTAATCGACGCAAAGTCTTAGAGTACCGTCTGATTTAGGGACAAATACTACTGCGGCTCCCCATGCTGAAAAGCTTGGTCTGATCAGACCTTTCCAAAGCAATTCTCGGGTTTGGCTACTTAGCTCTTCTTTTTCTTTCGGGGCCATTCTTCTTATTGGATGGACTACTGGTCGAGCATTCGGAATTAGATCAATTCTAAATTCAATTTCTCTTTGCGGCGGTAAGTTCTCTACTTCTTCAAACACATCCGCATAATTTTTCACGACCGGTATCTTTTCTATTGAAGGGGGAGTAATTTCTAAAGAAGCCCAGAATTCTGCTCTATTTATTTCTGCACCGAGACAAGGTATAGTGATATGCCCCGATTTTGTTTCAACTTTAACGATTCTTTCCGCACATCTAACTTCGGCCTTATATTTTGTTAACCAATCAAGTCCCAATATCATATCAAATTCGGAAAGGTCCATGACAATCGAATCAAAGGAGAACTTGTAACATGAATAAGAGATAGGCACTCTGCAGTATAAACTGAGACTAACAGAACCTCCTATCGGGTTTTGAACTTTAATCGGTTCCTTTAGAATTCTTTGTTTCAATTTTAACTTATGAACAATTTTACTAGATATGAAGCTACGTGATGCACCAGTATCAAAAAGTACAGAAACAGGAATATTTTTAATAGTAAGGGTACCTCCCAAGACATCGGGTTTACCTGAGCCTTCGGTGATAGCTGGCGGGGTATTCCCGTCATAAACATGGGCCACTTGTGCGCTCTTCTTCAAAGGACAATTATTGCTGTAGTGCCCCTTCTTGTGGCAATTGTAGCATTCAACTGAGTCACTGGCCCTTGGCTTCTTTGGGGCTTTGCATACATTAGAGAAATGGCCGGGCTTCCCGCAATTGTAGCAGTTGCCTTTTGGGATCTTTGCGGGTTTTTGAGTCGCGGCCGCGGTGATGCTAGATTCAGGTTGGTCGGTTGAAGTCTTGCGCTTAATCCCTGCTTGGCTCTTAGCGCGGTCTTGGCTAGCATGCCTCTCATCCATGTCCTCGTAGTTGCAAGCCATCTCTACGAGTTCGGTAAAAGAAAGTTTGATGTTGCTCATAGCCCTATCATGGTATTTGCGCTTCAGCCAAAAATGAATCTTTTATTCTTCGCTTTGTCGGTCAAAACCAACTCTGGGGCATAGCGCGATAGCTGAGTGAACTTATTCAGATAGTCTTGAATTGAGAGGTCTCCCTGCTGGAGATTAGCAAATTGCTCCCGCATCCTCTCAAGAGCTTGTTCTGGCACAAACTTCTCATTGAATAATGTCCTGAACTGCTCCCATGTTCGGATAGTACCAGCTGCATCTCCAGAAGTAATGGCGTCCCACCACAGCTCTGCCTCTTCCTGAAGAAGCCAAATGCCAAGTCGGGCTTTATTGTTAGTTCCCATGCCCATACCTTCGAAGATTTTCTCGCAGGTCTTCAGCCAAGCGATAGCTTCAGTCACTGTGCCTGTGCCTGTAAAAGGTTTCCCTCCAAGATTTCGGTATCTCTTTGCCACTTTATCCAACTCAAAGTCTTCGGGAGCTGGTGCCTGAATAATAGGGATCTCTACAGCTACGGGGATATTCCCCCGTCCTCCTGCTGCATCTCCTCGGCCTCCACGGCCTCCTCTGGCTGCTGCTGCTCATGTAGCCATCTAAGAATACTGTATAAGCAAGAAAAGAGTCAAGCTCACAGATTTGATAATTTTCATAAATGATAAAGCAAGGAAATACAAGGAAAGATAATGATGATGTACTGATCAAATTGTTTTGCTAATCTGTTTAGCTCATTCTAGGATATTGCTAATCCTATCTCTAATGAGCTACTCGCATTAGAACACTACTGATTCTATTCTGACGAGGTGTTTAATGTGTTAGATCCCGGAACTAAGGTTAACCAAAGCTCTGATACCAACTGTGACGATCCCAAAAACCGAGGGGCGGTATTAAGGATGATCATTAGGAAATAACACATTAATCATCATAGCAGAGTACAGATAATAGCAGAAACAATAAATAAAATAATTTTACATGGATATGACAGCGGAATCACAACATGTAGGAATATCAGAATAGCATAACGTGGGATACACTTAGTAAAAAGAAAAGGAAGTGATCAGTCATCATCGCCAGAGGCGGAATACATACATGCAGTGACAAAATAAGAATATCAGTCTACATCGCCGAAGGCGGAATACATATACATATCGTGAGAAATACGGAAAGTAAATCAGTCTGCATCGCCAGTGGCGGAATCATAATATACACAGTAATGGCGGAAAATATCTAAGTCATCGCTATGAAGTCAGCCTCGCCATGAGCCAAAAGTGCATGCTATGCAGTAGTGCAGAACCAAAAACCACCTGTCACCTGTGTACTAGGCTGCCCGTGTGAAAATAAGGGCACCCGCGTTTGCAAAGTGAAACAAACAACGAGTCAGTCATGGGGACTGGTATGAGGAATCCATTTAACAGTTAAACAATAGTAATAGCAAATCATAGGACCACGCCACTTTCGCGGAACGGGTTTACTCCAGTGATTGCTAGTGCATTTAAAACAAGGTAAATTCTTTTTAAGACAATCGCAATGCTTTTAGAAAGAATGAAGCTATTATAAGACTCAGGTCCCATCACACAATGCAACGCAAGCCGGAGGATAGAGTTTTATCTTATAACAGCCAAATATGCTTGATACGTATAAAGAGAAATCATTTGATATTATTACTAGTGCATATATGTTTCAAAAACGAATAGCATCATAAATATCAATCATAGACGGCATAGCTACCATATACTATGTCACCATACTAGTTCTACAATCAAGCCCGTTATTTCGTATTGGAAATTGGATTTCCGTCATGAGTCGAGGCAAGGGGCAAGCTCCTCTCCGCTTCGAGACACTCTAGCAAATGCCTCAGGATTACGCACACTGGGTAACCCCTTGATCTTCAGGGCTGGTCCTCACTTACGTTAGAGGATTAGTTATTCCTGAACACACGTTTCCCGGTCCTTACAGACCTATAATCGAGGCGCCTCGCATTCCAACAACCACAAAGGTGAAAAGTAGATAAATATGTCAGGGCTGGTAAGTCACTGACACCACCATAGCTAGAAAGAAACGTCGTGCTCTCCCTGCAGTCCGTATCCTGTTTTTAACTCATACCGGGGTGTGAGGTTCGCGAATCTACGAAATACACAAAGCTAGGCCACGTAAGCCCTGCTTTGATCATCATCCACAAGACTTTGCTTTTCAACAGAAGCCTTGATCACAGCATCTTAGCATGCCACATAGGCAGTCCACTCCATACGATTGATTTCCATCGATATATAACCTCTAAGCTCGTACGTCTCAGAGAAGGGCGTTAAGCAAAAGAATAAATTCTCCGCCGCCAAACAGATATATATTTAACAGAGATCAATCAGTATAGAACAAAATCCAATGTCAGACACACAGTCCATTTACAAGTCCGTCCTGGGTCTGAACGAAACCGGAGGCGTCAAATTCCTCGTATATCCGTCCAATCAACATACACGTTCAGACGGCTACTACTTCCGTCCCTTTCCGGTAGCTACTCCGGTTAGGAACCTCAGTAGCGCCCATCCAACCGATACGAAGATCGTCGGTCTTGAATCGTCTTTGCATTTTCCAATTCGAATCGCTCGATGAATTATTTGAAATGAGGGTTAGCTCGGCCTTTTCAAATAACTCACGTCATTAGAATTTAAATCGATTCTTTATATGGTTATATTATTCGACACCCATCTTTCAGTTATTTAGTGTTATTTTCATGTCATACACATACAACCATCAAATATCAAACAATTCAAGCCCAACTGGTTTATTTGCAACCTATGTTGCTTATAATATTTTATAACGATTTTTCGCCATTTTTATTTATTTAAAAATGGCCATAATTAATTAAACGACGTTTCAGGTCGTTTCGTGTCACTGGCGCTGTTTTTCCCTTAATTTGTTTTACACATATCGGAAAATCTAACCGTTGGATCTTCGCAAATTTTACATCAGTGGGAAGATATTCCCAAAGCGAACCCAACGGTTCCAGTTTCGTGAGAATCCGACGGTCGGATCTTCCACACTAGTCGTTTGAAGTTACGGTTTCAATTTACGAACTGCAGCATCGTAATTCGATTAAATTTAATTATATTTATATATATATATATAAATATAATCGTTTCTGGCGCTGTTTTTCCTTAACTTTGAATTAAACATTCCAGACAATCCAACCGTTGGATTTTTACAAGGTTGGTGTCGTTGGAAAGATTATTCCAAGGCGAACCCGACGGTTGAGGTTTCGGGAAAATCCAATGGTCGGATTTCCCGCACTAGTCGTTTGAAATCACGGTTTCAAAATACGAACTGCACGGCCTCGTTTCGTTTTAATTTTATTTATATTTATATATTTATATAAATATAGTTCATTCGATGATTTCTATATCGTTTTCACTTCAAATATTTTTCTAACTCCCTAAATTTTGGAAAAATTTCGCCATAACCTCCCCTGTACCGGGGGCATCGGGAAATCGCAAATAGCGTCCCGGTCCTTCTAATCTCAAAAAGAAAAAGAAAAAGCCAAGCGGCTAGCCAATAGGCTCAAAATCATCACCCAAACAAATCAGTAAATGTGTACCTATTTGTCGGGCACAAATTTTATTCCTCTTCTCTAGCCCCTTTTCTATAACCTGTTCAATAAATATGCAGGTACATATATATACAGTTCTTGACAATTATCATTTTCTATCCAACTTCATATTTGATTTCTGTTTGGTTTAAAAACACCATTCATTCTAATGTTACATAAATAGGTGCAAATCATTTCATTAGCTAATCAATGAATGTTTCAACTCATATATGTTTATTTTGAACAAGTGGCTATTTTTAACACTTCACATTTCAACGATTTATGCATACAATAAAATGTGATTTTTATTGCAAAAAAATTCATTTCAAAAACACTGTTCTTCTATATAGTTCAAGTTGGTGATAAAAATGGGATTTTTATCATAAAACAATTTCTTTTAAGACGAGATTATTTTACACAGTTCATATAGTCAATAAAAGGTGATTTTTTATTATCTAACAATTTATTTCAAAATATGAATATCATTCAACACATGAATTTCTAAACAACGAATGAATAGCAATTCAACACATGAATGTTTTCTATAGTTTCTATATATAGATAAAAATGTGATTTTTATTATCGAACGGTTTATTTCAAAATATGAATATCATTCAACACATGAATTTCTAAACAACGAATGAATAGCAATTCAACACATGAATGTTTTCTATAGTTTCTATATATAGATAAAAATGTGATTTTTATTATCGAACGGTTTATTTCAAAATATGAATATCATTCAACACATGAATTTCTAAACAACGAATGAATAGCAATTCAACACATGAATGTTTTCTATAGTTTCTATATATAGATAAAAATGTGATTTTTATTATCGAACGGTTTATTTCAAAATATGAATATCATTCAACACATGAATTTCTAAACAACGAATGAATAGCAATTCAACACATGAATGTTTTCTATAGTTTCTATATATAGATAAAAATGTGATTTTTATTATCGAACGGTTTATTTCAAAATATGAATATCATTCAACTCATGAATTTCTAAACAACGAATGAATAGCAATTCAACACATGAATGTTTTCTATACAATGAATAAATATAGTTTAAGCATATGAAAATAATTCAAACACAAGAATATTATTCAAAATTTCGGCAGCATAACGGCAGGGTAGTTACACCGGCACCGTCCCTAGTACGGCTCCTCGCTCTACCTTAAAACCTCGCGGTTTTTGACAATGGGAATCATGCATCTAATTCGCACGCAGGCGGCATGTATATATTTATTTCATTTCCACAAACTAATCCTATGTGGTTTCAACCAAATATTTTTTTTCAACCACAAACGGGTATTTTTCAACCACAATCAATCCATATCAATCCCAAACTATCAATCAATTTTCACCACAATTTCAACCAATAAATATCGTCCATGGTTTGTGGACGAGGGGCGTATATATATATATATATAAATATTTATATATAGCAATTCACTTTCATTTTCAACATAGACATATTTATATAAAAAGGGATTGAAGAGTGAGAAATCCTCACCAATAGCTATCCACTCACACGATTCTTCTTTAATAGAAACTTCGCCTACTTCGCCTTGTTGTTGCTTTCGTTGACTGTATCCTCTACATAGGTAAAAATCGAATTTCACTATGTTATTCAATATATAAAGATTGCATTTTGACTTCGCTATTAAATATAAAGATTATATTTTTATTATTCTTTCAAAAATGCAGTTTTTTTCTTTTATTAAAAATGCAGTTTTTCTCTTTAAAATAAATGCAGTTTTTCTTTTATCTTAAATGCAGTTTTTTTCTTTTAAATAAATGCAGTTTTTCTCTTTAAAATAAATGCAGTTTTTCTCTTTAAAATAAATGCAGTTTTTTATTCTTTTTAAAATATGCATTTTTTTCTCTTTTAAAAAAAATGCAGTTTTTTTTCTTTTTTGAAAAATAGTTTTCATCTTCTAGAAAAATGCAGTTTTTATTTTCTAGAAAATGCAGTTTTAAAAATCCCTTTTAAAAATGAATGCAGTTTTTCCTTTTTAGAAAAAAACAGTTTTAACTCTTTAAAAATTCTGTTTTTATTTTCCTTCTAAAACAAACAGTTTTCACTTTTAAATTTCTGTTTTTAAAACTCTTTTATAAAGAAAACAGTTTTAAAAATTTATATAAAAAAAAACAGTTTTTATAACTAAAATAAAAACTCAGTTTTATTTTCTTTTTTTAAAAATTCTGTTTTTATTACCTAAAACAAAAATCAGTTTTATAATTCCCCTTAAAACAGTTTTTAAATCATCATAAAAAAAATCAGTCTATACATTCACTGTAAAACAAAAACAAAAAGCAAAAATAAAATTAAATTAAATTAAACGCTCACCGAGCTTCGAATGGGAGGAGGAGGAAGTCGGCGGTTCTCGTGGCGTGGCGATGTCTGGTGTTCGATGGTGGTTCGCGGCAGTGGTTTCGGAGGTGTCGAGGGCGAGGGTTGCTCGATGGTTCGTTCGGTGGGAGGAGGAGGTTGCGAGGGTGGTGGGGCGATCTGGCGTGGGTTCGTCGGCGGCTCGAGCTAAGGGGCGGCGCGATTTAGGGTTAGGTCTTTCTTTTTTTTTCGTTCTGTTATTATGAAAGAGGGATCGGGGGGGCCAACGAAGAGAAAAGGGGAGAAGTATATTCTTTTTTTATTATTTTATTATATTATTTAATTATTAAATTATGCACAAGGGTTGACTTTTACATATGATCTCGAAACGAGGTCCACCGCCCGTCGTCCATAGCATTTTACCCCCATTCCGAACACAATGGGATATGTATCGCAAGCTGGTTTGATCGTTACAATCAGTTTCTGTTGAAATTTACAATTTAAATCCTTATATTGAATTTTAAACGTACATTTCAAATTACCGGGGTCACATACTAACTAGAAAAATTCCAGAAAAATATTTTCTAGTTTCGTATTGACGATACGGTCCTAACAAAACTAGTTTCGTCGAATTCTGAGACCGTTTGAAAAATGGCCAATTTCCAGTCGATTAAATTCAATAGAAACTGGTCAAACGCGTTTTCTTTTGCCACGCTCACATACTGATTCGAAAAATTATGAAATTTGAAACCTAGCAATAGTTTGACATCCCGGACCCGACAAAAGTGGTTTCGTCGAATTCCGAGGCCATATGCAAAATATCAATTTTCAAACTGACTTACTATTTCTTAACTCACTAATTTATTGAAATATTCTATATTTTATGGGAATAGACTATTTTAATCATTCAAATTTCCTGTTAATAACCGAATTTAAAAATTTTAAACTGGTTCACATTTTCCGGGTTATTACATGATCAATGCAAGGTCTACGTGTCCTGGCTTTGTGTATTTCGTAGATTCGCGAGCCTCACACCTCGGTATGAGTTAAAAACGGGATACGGACCGCTGGGAGAGCACGACGTTTCTTTCCAGCTATGGTGGTGTCAGTGACTTACCAGCCCTGACATTTATATTTACTTTTCACCTTTGTGGTTGTTGGAATGCGAGGCGCCTCGATTATAGGTCTGCAAGGACCGGGAAACGTGTGTTCAGGCATAATTAATCCTCTAACGTAAGTGAGGACCGGCCCAGCCGCATCCGGGGTTGCCCAGAGTGTGTAGTCCCAAGGCATTTGCTAGAGTGTCTCGAAGCGGAGAGGAGATTGCCCCTTGCCTCGACTCATGACGGAAATCCAATTTCCAATACGAAATAACGGACTTGATTGTAGAACTAGTATGGCGACATAGTGGTATGGGGCACTTATGCCGTCTATGATTGATATTTATGATGCTATTCGTTTTTGAAAAATATATGCACTAGTAATAATATCAAATGATTTCGCTTTATACGTATCAAGCATATTTGGCTATTAAAAGGTAAAACTCTATCCTCCGGCTTGCGTTGCATTATGTGATGGGACCTGAGTCTTATAATGGCTTCATTCTTTCTAAAAGCATTGCGTTGTTTTAAAAGAATTTACCTTGTTTTAAATGCACTAGCAATCACTGGAATAAACCCGTTCCGCGAAAGTGGCGTGGTCCTATGATTTGCTATTTACTGTTGTTTAACTGTTAAATAGATTCCTCATTCCAGTCCCCATGACTGACTCGTTGTTTGTTTCACTTTGCAAACACGGGTGCCCTTATTTTCACACGGGCAGCCTAGTACACAGGTGACAGGTGGTTTTTGGTTCTGCACTGCTGCATAGAGTGCACTTTTGGATCATGGCGAGGCTGACTTCATAGAGATGACTTTGATATTTTCCGCCATTACTGTATTTATATTATGATTCCGCCACTGGCGATGCAGACTGATTTACTTTCCGTATTTCTCACTATATGTATATGTATTCCGCCTCTGGCGATGATGACTGATCACTTTCCTTGTTATTTACTAAGTTATATCCCACGTTATGCTATTCTGATATTCCTACATGTTGTGATTCCGCTGTCATATCCATGTAAAATTTATTTTATTTATTGTTTCTGCTATTATCTGTACTCTGCTATGATGATTAATGTGTTATTTCCTAATGACTATCCTTAATACCACCCCTCGGATTTTGGGATCGTCACAGTGTATATATATATATATGAGTGAACGTATTGTTATTTGATTTAAAGTTGTCTTATATTGTGGAGATTTATTGGTTCAATTGTTTATGGGTTCTGGTCGATCAGTTTGATCCACTGTATCGGTAGGCGTTTATAAACACTCGAATACGATGGGTCGACACAATATGTTTTTAAAAGAGGGTAAATGAAAATAAGTTTACCCAAGGTATATTTTGATATAGAGAAAATATATATATTGGAATTATACTATACTGGATATATTGGTTGTTATTATAATTGTAACAACCCGGAAAATATGAGCCAATTTAAAAATTTTAAATTGGTTATTTCAAAGGAATTTGAACAATTGAAATAGAATATTTCAATAAAATAGTGAATTAGAAATAGTGAGTCAGTTTGAAAATTTGAATTCAAACTTTGACTGACTGTGCCAGGTGGAAAACATAACGGATTTTAGTGAAACCAAAAATATTTAAATCTGTTTATCAATACCTTTCTAACGAATCTGAAAAATCGAAGTTTCATAGCGGGAATCAAAAGTTATGGCCGAATGAATTTTCAGCAAGGTCGCTATATAGAATGTATAGCCCTTGAAAATAGATATTTTGCAAACGACCTCGGAATTCGACGAAACCACTTTTGTTGGGTCCGGGATGTCAAACTATTGCTAGGTTTCAAATTTCATAATTTTTGAAGCTAGTATGTGAGCGTGGCAAAAGAAAATGTGTTTGGTCAATTTCTGTTAAATTGGAACGACCAGAAAATGGCCATTTTTCAAACGATCTCAGAATTCGACGAAACTAGTTTTGTTGGGACCGTAGCGTCAAAACATAGCTAGATTTATTTTTCTAGAATTTTTCGAATCAGTTTGTGGCCCTGGAAAATTGAAATGTACGTTCAATGCTAAAACTAAATGTTTTATACTTTAATTTGAAGAATAACTGGCTGTAACAGTCGAATTGGCCAACGAAACATATCCCATTGTGTCCGGGATGGGGGTATTTAGCTAGGGACGATAGTCGTTGGGTTTGAATTGGTGTCCATGTGGAGAAACACTATTTAAAAATTTAATAAAACCTTTGGCCAATCAAAAATTTTCTTTCATTATTTTTAAAACAAAAAAAACCACAGAAAACCCTTTTCCCTTTATCACCCTCGACGATCCACGACTTTGCCGCTTCCCATGCAAATCGTCGCGCCTCGGCCATCTCCAACCATCGCCACCACCCTACCTCGACGCGCCTCTCTCCCCTCTTCAAATCCGACCCTACCTCGTCCCCCCTCATCGCGCCTATCGCCTTAATCGTCGACCCAAAGTCGACGACTTCCCAGCGCCGCCACGATCGCCAGAGACCACCGAACCGCCTCCAACCACCATCGATCGACTCCCCTTTCCTCCCTCTTCCATGCTGTACCTTCCGATCGTAGAATCGTGCCTCGGTTCTCGCGAAACCTGCAACCCTAGTTTTGAACCTTCTTGAAAGGTGAGTCCTTTTTGATGTTTGAACTTTGAAAAATCATATCTTTATGGTGTGTTGATGAAATTCGATGAAACAGGAAACATCGGGACTACAAGGAGGCTCTCTACCACATAGAAGAGACCGCGAATTTTTCTGAGTCATCTACGATTTTAAGCACTCCGAAAACCAAAGTGAGAAATCTAAATTAAATGAATTTGAATGGAAAATGTCGTGTATAAATTATATAAGCGAAATATAAATTACACACGTGTTGTATACCTCATGTACATGCGTTGTGTAAGCTATATGAGCGAAGTATGAATTGTACATGCATAGAATAATTGATATATGTGTTGAAATGCAAGTGAAATATGGAAATTATATATATATATATATATATATACACACTTCCCCCTTCCACAAACCATGGACGATATTTATTGTTGTGAATTGGTGTGAAATATTGGATGAAAAATGCGAATGATTGAATAATTGTTTACGGTTGATATTGATTGGTTGTAGTTGAAAAATACCCTTTGGTGATTGAAATTAATTGGAAATAATTGTGGAAATGAAAATAAAACATGCCGCCTGCGTGCGAATTAGATGCATGAATCCCCATTGTCAAAAACCGTGAGGTTTTAAGGTAGAGAGAGGAGCCATACTAGGGACGGTGCCGGTTTTAACTACCCTGCCGTTATGCTGCCAAAATTTTGAATAATATTCATGTGTTAGAATTATTTTCATATGTTGAAATTATTTTCATATGTTGAAATTATCTTCATGCATTGAAATTAAAGTCATGTGTTGAAACTATATCCATGTGTGGAAATGCTCATGTGTTGAGAAGTGATGTGTGAAAATTAAATTCATGTGTGAATGAATAAAGTGTTTAAACAAAAAAAATCACATTTTTATTATATATATGAAGTATGTAAAATATTCGCCTTATATATAAATAGTTTCAACAATTAAAATTTCACCTTTCTTATATGAACAACATATATAAAATATCCATGTGTGGAGATGCTCATGTCTTGAGAAGTGTGTGTATTAGAAAAGTTCATGTGTTGAATAAAAAGATCGAACAATAAAAACTACATTTTTATTGAAATTATGAAGTGTTAAAAACATTCGTGTGTTGAATAAATATTTTATATGATAAAAATATCATTTTTATCATATATATGATATGCTAAAGATATGCGAGCGTTGAAATAAATATTTGTGAAAGAAATATTAATTTTAACATGCATAGGAACTAAATAAAATAGTCATGTGTTGAAATATATTTTAGTTCGCCAAAATTATCATTTTTGAAATGTGAACTGTAAAAAATAACCACTTGTTCAAATAAATATGCATGAGTTGAAATATTCATTAATTAGCTAATGATATGATTTTTGCCTATGCATGCAACATTAGGATGAATGGTGTTTTTAAACCAAATTGAATCAAATATGAAGTTAAATGGAAAATGATAAGTGATAAGAATTGCATATATGCACATGCATATTTATTGAATAGCTTATAGCAAAGAGGCTAGAGAAGAGGAATAAAATTTTGTGCCCGACAAATAGGTACACGTTTACTGTTTTGTTTGGGTGATGATTTTATGAGCCTGTTGGCTAGCCGCTTGGCTTTTTCTTTTGAGATGAGACGCCCGTGTGGCTATTTGGGAATTTTCTCAGCCCCTCCCGTACAAAGGAGGTTATGGCGAAATTTTCCAGAATTTAAAGGCGTTAGTGAAATATTTGAAGTGAAAACGATACAGGAATTTTCGAATGAACTATATTTATATAAATATATAAATAAAATTAAAACGAAATGTGGCCGTGCAGTTCGTGTTTTGAAACCGTGATTTCAAATGATAGTGTGGGGAAACCGACCATTGGATTTTCCCGAAATCGCAACCGTTGGGTTCACCTTGGAAATATCTTTCCAACGGCACCAACTTTGTAAAGATCCGACGGTTGGATTGTCTGGAATGTTTAATTCAAATCTGAAGAAAAACAGCGCCAGAAACGATTATATTTATATATATATATATATATATATATATATATATATAATTAAATTAAATCAAATAACGACGCTGCAGTTCGTAATTTGAAATCGTAACTTCAAACGACTAGTGTGGAAGATCCGACCGTTGGATTTTCCCGAAACTGGGACTGTTGGATTCGTTTTGAAATGATCTTTCTAATAATATAAAATTTGTGAAGATCCAATGGTTAGATTTTCAAATATGTGTAAAACAAATTTAGTGAAAAACAGCGCCAGTGCCTCGGCACGACCTAAAACGTCGTTTAATTAAATATGGTCGTTTTAAATAAATAAAAATGGCGATATATCGTTATAAAATACTATAGACGATATAGAATGGAAATAAACCAATTCTGTTGTGTTTGCTTGATATGTGATGGTTGAATGTATTTAACATGAAAATGATACTAAAGAACTGAAATGTGAATGTTGAATAGTTTAACCATGTGATAAATTGATTTGAAAATCTAAATATACGTGGGTTATTTGAAAAGGCCGAGTTCATTCTCATTTCAAATAATCGATCGACGTTGAGAAGTCGAAGAGTCAAAGATGGTTGAAGACCGACGATCTTCACATTGGATGGATGGGCGCTACTGATGTTCGTGATTGGAGTAGCTACCTTAAAGGAGTTGAGGTAGTAGCCGTCCAGACATATTGTTGATTGTACGGATATGCGAGGATTTAGTGCCTCCGGTTTCGTTCAAACCCAAAATGAACTTGTAAATGGACTGTGTGTCTGACATTGGATTTTGTTCTATGCTGATTGATCTATGTTAAATATATATATGTTTGGCGGTGGAGAATTTATTTTCTTGCATAACGCCCTTCTCTTAGACGTACGAGCTCAGAGGTTATGTATTGATAGAAATCAGTCGCATGGAGTGGATTGCCTGTGTGGCACGCCTTAGTGGCATATGATCAAGGTTTCTGTTGCAAAGCAAAGTCTTGTGGTTGATGATCAAAGCATGGTCTATGTGACGTAGCTTTGTGTATAACGTGAATTCGCGAGCCTCACACCCCGGTTTGAGTCAAAAACGGGAGAAGGACCCAAGGAGTGCACGGCGTTTCTTTCTAGCTATGGTGGTGTCAGTGACCTACCAGCTCTGACATTTATATCTACTTTTCACCTGTGTGGTTGTTGGAATACGAAGCACCTCGATTATAGGTCTATAAGGACCGGGAAACGTGTGTTCAGGAATTGCCAATCCTCAAAAGTAAGAGAGGACCGGCCTTGGAGGATCCAGGGATTGCTGTGTGCTATCCCGAGGCATTTACTAGTGTGTCTCGAACGGAGAGGAGCTTGCCCCCTTGCTTCGACTCATGATGGAATCCAATTTCCAATATGAAATATGCGAATGTGATTGTATTACTAGTATGGCGACATGATATATGGTACCCATGCCGTCTAGGATTGATATTTATGATTGAAATCACTTTTGAAACATATATGCACTAGTAATAATATCAAACACTTTTGTTTTTACGTATGAATCATTTTTGGCCATTATAAGGTAAAACTCTATCCTCCGGCTTACTTTGCATTATGTGATGGGACCTGAGTCTTATAATGGCTTCATTTTATAAAAAGCATTGTGATGATTTAACCATTTACCTTATTTCATGCACTAGCACTCATTGGAGTAAACCCGTTCCGCGAAAGTGGCATGGTCCTTTGATTTGCCTTATTATTGTTGTTAATAAGTTAAGTAGATTTCTCATACCAGTCCCATGACTGACTCGTAGTTTGTTTCACCTTGCAAACTCGGGTGCCCTCATTTTCACACGGGCAGCCTAGTTACAGGTGTCTGGTGCACTTTTGGCTCATGGCAAGGCTTGACTACACCGTGCCGACTTTGACTCTTTTCGCCATTATTGTATATGTATTATGATTCCGCCATTGGCGATGTAGACTACTATTTATTTTGTGTACTCTTTATGTATGATTCCGCCTCTGGTGATGATGACTGATTATGTATTATTATGCACTAAGTTGTATCCTGCACTGTGCTCTCTGATGTGGTGATATCTATATGATTCCGCTGTCATATGTGTGTAAATTATTCTATTTCTCGTTTATGCTAATATCTGTGATCTGCTAGTGATGATTAATGTGTTATATTCCAATGATTATCCTTAATACCGTGTCTTGGGGTTTTGGGATCGTCACAATAATCGAGTAAGATTATAAATTAAATGGTTATGTAAATAACCAATCAGAATTCATATAAGTGAAACACATGGAATCATATGAATTAAATATGAAGTTAAAATCAGAATTGAAATTAAAACCCTGGAAATTGGAAAGGTGTTTGTAAATAGATTTGAATTGAATATATGGAAAATTTAAAATCCTAGGAGATTTTAAATTGTTTTACCAGCATTGTGAATAGTATTTGAAATGAAGTTCATAGTGGAAATGTTTATAAATGATTTTGAAAAAAAATGATATAGTACTGAACTCACTTCGATCACTGGGAAATAAATTCTGATGATGACAGCTGCATCATCAGTGTTCATTTTCGAATTGCTAATTGATGGATTACTATCAAGGATTTTGTTTCTGAATTGTTTTGAGAAAAACAAGTTGTATTGAAATTTTAGAAAAGGATATTTGATTTTTTGAAAGGCAAAGCTATTTAAAAATCCCAGGAAGAGACTATTGGAATTAAAAACAAATTTAAATAAAAATTTGTGGAAATAAATTGGAATTGAATTGAAAACCAATTAAGTGGAAATTGAATTGGATTAGAGTGATATCGAGAAAATTGGATTTGTGACATAGGAATCTGAAATGATATGGGATTGATGAGTTAAAAATTTGAAAATCAAGAATGGAGCTTTGATTTGAAATTGAATTTGCCTTGGATAAGCAAATGGTTTTGTTGGAGATAAAGGTGATTTGAGTTTGATTTGGATAACATTTGTATATGCTAAATTAACAGCAGATGGAAAGGATATAATGATATGCCCGAAAAAAAGGTACCAGTTTATATTTATATGGGTATGAGATTTATGAGCCGAATTGGCAAGCTGCTTGGCTATTTGATTTTCTTTTGGTTGGAGATGGCCCAGAGAGGCGAGTTGTAGGTGTACTGATTGACCAGTACAAAGGAGGAGTTGGCGAAATTTTTTGAAAATATCGGGTGTTAGAAAATTTTCTGGATTTTTGAAAATTTTCATTGATAAGAATTAAATAAAACTTTATTTGAAATTAAATTGGTTCAGCTGAAACTGAAGTTAAAGAAGTAAAAATAATTTTTAACCAGTCAACAAGGTTTGTTTTCTACCTTAGCAATTTCGAGGACGAAATTATTTTAAGGGCGGAGAATGTAACGACCCGTATTTTTCAACGATGTATAATTAATTAATTTAATTATTTAAATAGTGAATTAGAAATTAAACGGTTGTTTAACTAGAAAAGAGTGAATATTTAATTAATATAATAATTTAATAATATATTTAATTATAAAATAATCAGAATTAGTGAATTGGCAATATAATGTGAATTGGGCTATTCAAATTATATAATACAGTTTATAGTTGAATTATATTAACGAATATATTATTTAAATGAAGTTTGAACGTATAATTATATTATAACTAAAATCGAGCTCGAAATGACGTTGAAGTTCGCTATTTGGCGATTAAAACTTCAACGGAATATACCGGTTCCGTTTTAGATCGGATTTCTGCAGAACAAGAAACGTTAGGAGCTGGTGAAGTATATTTTTCTAGTGGGAGAGAAAAATCGGGATTTCGTCATGTAGATTTTGATTTATGTCCAAATCAAATTTTAAAATAGTCACTATAGAATCGTTTATCGACCGTAAAGGTTTATTCAATATAACTAGATACCGGTTTCGAATTTGGACAAGATTCTTTTGAGATGTAGTGATAAATTAATTTTAGAATTTTATCGTAATTTTTAATTAATTAAATAAGAAACTTTTTATTTGGAGTATTTCGCACCCTTAATCAGCGATTTTGGGGTTTCACAATATAAGTTAATCTACCGGTATTATTATATTTTGGGTATCGCGGCACCTCACTGAACACGACTGCATTTTTATTCCAGTCTCAACGCATACATAAACTTAAGAGAGTAAAGAAAAGGTGTCTCCGAGAATGTACACCCCATGTTTTTCGTGTACAAAATGAAAACACGACTGAAAACGTGCCTTCCATTGAAACCATATTTTACTTCTTGGTTAAAAGTATTCCACGTCTTCAAATTAAAACCTATAAATATCTAACTCTCTTTCCCCTAACCTAATTCATTTCGTCCATTTCCTGAAGAAATCGCGAGCCGCCACAAAGCTTTTTTCAGCAAAACCAAATTTCTAACATGCTAAACCGACAGCCATCTCCATCATTATGTTGTTAGAGCGGAGGCAAGAGGGACTCGAAGGTGGAGCACTGAGCATACTGGGAAGTGGGGATAAGGTGTACAGACGCATGAGGTAATGGCGGAAGCAGGTAATGAGGCAAGGGTCTCTGGAGAGTAGATGGCGACACAGGAGCTGTACGCAAATCATTTGCTGCGTGAGGGACAGAGAAGATGGGTATAAACATGGTCACATTTTGATGAGTACATGCAAATGATGAAGGCACGTGGCTTTGAAAGGAAATGGGCGGCTACGGGGGTTCCTCTAAATAAATATCGGTTGGAAGGTTTTGAAGCATTTTTAAGTTATAGGGCAAGCTTTTGTTGTTTTCCGGTGAGCAGATGTTTTTATAGCATGGTTTTGGGAGGGCTCCATGGACGTGTAAGGTGGGATGGATTGTGGTTTGGGGAGCAACGTCAGTTTTCGAGTGTGAGGGAAAATGGGAATTCTCATGATGAACGTGGTCCGATGTACACTGTGCATGTGCGTGGTCAAGAGGTTGGATGCTGTGGATTCCTGTTTATGATGACAGAAAGGTAGAGAAGGGAAAGAGAAGTATTGTAGTATGATTGGTTTGGAATATTTTGAAGAATTGAAGGACGAATGGTAAGAGAATGGTTTCGGCAATGTCAAAATAAAACATATGCAGGGGAGCGAATCTTGTTGTAAGGGAAGAAGCATCTGTACAACGAACGGTCCTGGGCTTTTAAGAGTATGGATGGGCCGTGAAACTAAGGGCAAGGCCCGATTATTAATAAACTTAAGTGATTTTAATTTATCTTAGTTCGTAAACTTATAATTTTAATACCCATATACATACGATATCAGAATTTCGAACCACCTATCACATTGGGGTCGTGTGGACGACGACTACACAATGGAACTGACCGGGAGTGAATCAGAGCTCGTTACAATTTATAGCAAAATAAATTGTCCGTCTGAATCAAGCGATGGTTATCGTTATTAACGATGATCGTCCAATGTGAGTAAAACTCACCAACTCTGAACAGTTATATTTTCATAATGTATTCTTAGAACTGATAATTATCTGTTGATTGCTATGTGTTAACTGTTTGGTTGAGTTGCTTGTGTATTGGTTGAAATTATAGATAACGATATATATATATATATATATAAAAATCATTGATCAAATATGGATTTTGTTTAGCAGAATGTTTCATATTGAAATGAAATCCATGTTAATTATATTGTTTAACATCTGTGATGCAGGGAAATAGGTTAGACTGACCCAACTGGGTTCCTCAATATATAAAATACTGTTTTGTTTCATATATTGTGATATATGATGTGATATATAATTTGTTGTTGATTATATGTGTTTGAATGATATCGATCACTGTTGTTTGGTATTTTAAATACCGTAAGAAAACCCAGGGATGAAAAAGGAAAATTTCAATAACTATATTGAAATAAAATATTTTATAAAATCGAAAGATTTTATGTAGAAGGAAGATTTCAAACTGTATATTGGAATACAATATTTATAAAATCAAAGGATTTTATATAAAGGAATATTTATAAAATCAAGGGATTTTATAAAGGAAAATATTTGTCAAACAAGTATAAAGAGAAATATTCATAAAACATTTACAAATAAAACACAAAGAGAAATATTTGTAAAACATTTACAAATAAAACAGAAAGAGAAATATTTGTAAAACATTTACAGATAAAACAGAAAGAGAAATATTTGTCAAACATTTACAAATAAAACAGAAAGAGAAATATTTGTAAAACATTTACAAATAAAACAGAAAGAGAAATTTTGGTAAAACATTTATAAATAGAGTTATAAAAAGGAAATGTTTATTTGGAAAATAAATAGAGTTATAAAAAGGAATTATTTATTTAGGAAATATATAGAGTTATAAAAGGGATTTATTGGGAAATGAAAAGAATGTCATATAAGGAATTATTTGGCAAATGAATAGAATTTTACATCAGGAAGGTTTAGACCCGTGCTTCGCACACGGGCATAACATGATATGGATTTAAAGCAAAGAGTTTAAATAGAATTTGTTCTAACCGATAGATTGAGAAGATTAATTTATAAATAATATTTTATAAATTAAATAAAATATTTATCATTGGATAAATAGAATATATAAGTCAGGACTTATATAGAGAAGTAAGAATCGATTTCAATATTGATATTTGAAACCGAATATGGAAGTAGAGTTAATCAAAGTGTGTTAATCAAATAGAGTTAGAGTTAATCGATTAAGTTAAATAAATCGAGAAGGGTTAAATCGATAAGAGTTAATCGAATTATAGTTAATTGATTAGAGTTAGAATTAATCGATTAGAGTTAGAATTAATCGATTAGAGTTAGAGTTAATTGATTAGAGTTAACCAGATAGGGTTAATTAGTTAGAGTTAATGTGACGGCCCGCCCCGCACCAACCGACATTTGCTCCACAAGTGCGCTGTACATATATTCAGTTAGCATGGAACGGTCGTCAGAAGGAACGAAAGAAGACGGAGAATCAACAAGGAACCTGTAGAATGTCTCACAGCACATAAAATAAAATATAATAACAACATACTTGACATAAAACAGGTGAGATAGTGCATAAGCTGAAAACAAACTATCATAGCAGCGGAAAATCCAAATACAGCTTATGTTCCACATCATCACTATTACAACTTTTCAAACTGTCTCTAAAGGTAAAAGCAAGATAAAGGAGGTACACTACTAATGCCCAATTAGTGACCACCAATGACACAGGGAGAATATATATATCATACGTGGAAGCCTCCTGCTCGCCTTCGAATCCACTACTCGTGCATCACCAGTTAACCTGTCTCTAGTCTGCTCGTGAGAGCACCCAGAGTAATAAGAAGAGACATAAAACTCTGGGTCAGACAAAAAGTCTGGTATGAGCGATAAGCTGCTAAACAGAATAATAACAGGTATACAAAACAATACCTGAACCTAGACTTGCAACCAAAGAGTTAGCACTACATACTGTACAACACTTTAATGTGCCACCAAACAAATGGTGTAAAGATGACGGGGGTGGGGGGTGTGCATGTCATAGTGATGGCAAATAATCAAACATAACAACCATCCTCACATGTCTCACTCAGTGCGTAAAGTATACGATATCCACCACTTCGATCACCCAATACTTTGCTATGATCACTCTACCCCATGAAGTCACAATGGCTTCACTACACTGATCCATAGCCACTAATCCTTCGCTATGTCCACTTTGCCCCATGGAGTCATACACACCCCACTGCACTGGCTCATAGCCTTACTAATCCTTTACTATGTCCACTCTTCCCCATGGAGTCACAAAGGCTCCACTGCCCTGGCTCATAGTCTTGCAACGATCACTTTGCTCCTCGAGTCATGATGACTCTACTGCACTGATACGTAGCCCATCATTCCTTCTCAATGGTGAATCGAAGTTATAAACGTCGACAACTCCTTAGCACACTTCCCGCAGCAAAGCCCAACCGTGAAGTGAACTCATTGGTTTCCAATTGGATCCTGAGCTCTAACTTCCATTTGGACTACCTTTGCATCTCGGGTTATTGGTCATCACTGGATCGGTTCGGATCCCCAGTCCTTCGCCTCTGTCAGTTCGGATCTGCCTCCTTCCTAGTGCTCCGCGTCAGGTCGTGGCCTTCAAGTCTCTTCGCAGTACATTAATTTGGTTCGGGTACTCTCTGGCGGGTCGGGTCGGTGTTCCCTTGCTCCATCGGTTCGGATCGGGTTCCTGGTCTCCGATCCGATCTGCTTCCTCTTCCTCTTCCGTTTCGATCCCCTTATCTTCCCTTCAATCGATCCGATTCCCCCTTTTTTAGCACCATCCGATCCCAGTTCAACCATTGTGGCCTTCCTTTTTGCCGTACTTTCCCTTGTGCCAAGCCTCGGTTCGGTTCGGTGATCCCTTGCCCAGTTCACTATCCGATCCGAACCCATCCCTCCGATCCGATCCGAAAGCCTACACCATTTTCTACAACTTTTTCTAGCAAGTGTTTTATGCCATTCACAGCGTTTTAGACCATTCTATCTATTCTAATCAATCACAAAGCATACCACAAAGTCATAGCAACAAATAGAGGTAACCTCAAACATCAATATGATAGGTTAAAATGGATCAAACATAGTCAATACCCCATATTTTCCCTTAAACATGTTCAAGCATAATTAATGATAGGATTAGCAAAACATAACCAAAATAACCCAAGTTCATATCAGAGGTCTAAAACAACGTTTAAGAATTTATAAAAAAAATTCCAGAATTATATCATGTTTAAATTCGCTAATTAACACTAATTACCCTTAATTAGCCATAATTAGTGAGGAGCTATGCAAATCACTCACCTTAGCCACAAATAAACCTAAGACCTGAAATAAATCTCTATTAGGGCGCGAATAATAATGCAAATCAGCAGCTCTAATCTTGAGTTGGTGAAGATCTCCCTTGATTTGATGTTGCTAAGCCTAATCCTTTATTAAAAAGTGATTTGGGGGTGATTTAGAGGTTGGAGGCCATTTTTAGGGTTTCCAAAAGGTAAGTGAAGGCTAGAAAACTTAAATGGAATGAAACCGTTACCCTTTTCAGCCTCCCCATAACCCTAATCCCTAAATGGGTTATGGGCCCATTCACTAATCACACCCTATTTGGCCCGGTTAAGCAGTTTTTCACCTTCCAAACCTTATTTCAGCCATATCTCCCAAACGGTAAGTCCGTTTGGCTATTATGACCACTCTACGGAAAGTGGAAGTGGTTTCAGGTCAAAATTCCTTTCTAGTCAAAAGTTATGGCCAAAACAGTACCAGCTAGGGGGAAAACGGTCATTTAAAAATCGGCAAAAATCATGATCATGGGAAATGACCCCAATTGTCGTTTCCCAAAGTTACATGACCATACGCCTTCATATAAGATAGAAATAAATATTCTACGATCCTCTGATGAGTAGAATGTGGGTTGTTACATACTCCCCCCTTAAGAATTTTTGTCCCCAAAATTCCCTAACCAAAACAAACAAAGGGTCCCGCATGCCTATCAGCCATAAAACAACCATCAAACATACAAAACAAGCAAAACAAGTCTATCCTAGCATGCGGAATAACTAAATTGCAAAGTAAATCTTACCAGGCAAAGATATCTAGATACGTTTTCCTAATGCTCTCCTCTATCTCCCAAGTACAGTCATTCTCATTCTCGCCTCACTGAGCCTTGACTAGCTTCACCGCCTTCCTTCGAAGTCGCTTCGTATCGTGCTCGACAATACAAATTGGTATGCGGTTCCCAACAGCCTCGGGTTCCACTTCGAGGTCCTCTAACTAATCAGGTGAAATAGTCAAATCTGGGTCGTGCACGAACTTTCTTAGCTGGGAGACATGAAATACGTTATAAACTCCTGCCATCTTCTCTGGTAAATCAATTCTATATGCAAAATTACCAACTTGTTCGAGAACTGGGAGTGGGCCAACAAATCTTGGTGCCAACTTGCCTCTTCTACCAAATCGTATCACGCTCTTCAACGGAGAAACCTTGGCAAACACCAAGTGACCAACGGAGAATTTTAAGTCTCTTCTCCTCTTTTCAGCATAACTCTTCTGCCTATCCTGGGCATCCTTCATCCGTTGTTGAATGATCTTAATCTTATCTGAAGTTTACCTCACCACATATAGTCCAAGAATAAACTTCTCGCCAGTCTCTATCCAACATGATGGTGAGTTGCACGGTCTTTCGTACAAAGCTTCATATGGAGCCATACCGATACTGGATTGGTAGCTATTATTATATGCAAACTCTACTAGATGCAAATGGTCATCCCATGATCCACCAAAATCCAATATGCAATCTCTCAAGAGATCTTCCAATATACGATTCACTCTCTCTGTCTGACCATCGGTTTGAGGATGATACGCGGTACTGAGATATAGTTCCGACCGTAGAGCCTCTTGTAAGCTCTTCCAAAACCAACTAGTAAATAATGGGTCTCAGTCACTCATAATGCTTTTAGGTACTCCATGAAATCTCACTACCCATTCAGATACAAATCTGCTAACTTAGCTGCCGTTCTGGCCGATTTGACTAGTATGAAACTTGCACTCTTAGTCAATCGATCCACAATTACCCAAATGCTATCATGTCCCGATCTAGTCCTTGGTAAACCATCAATGAAATCCATCGAGACTTGCTCCCATTTCCATTTGGGTATTCCTAATGGTTGCAACAAACCACTAGGCTTCATTTGCTTGGCTTTGACTAGCTGGCAATTCATGCACTTGGATATAAACTTCCCAACGTCTCTTTTCATCACTTCCTATTAGTAAGTCTGCTTCATGTCTCAATACATCTTATCACCAACGGGGTGTATAGTCAGTTTTGAGTGATGACATTCCCTAATAACTTCAACTCTCAAACCATTCACGTTGGGTACAACTAGTCTTCTATTCTTTCGAAGCCATCCTTCTCGATCAAGCCCATACAAACTCATCTCCTCGCCGTCGATATCCATCTCTAACTTGGAGATGATTTCCAATAGATTAGGATCGTCCCTCTGACTGGAACCAATCTGCTTAATCAAAGTGGGTTTGATCGTCAAACTAGCTAATATCTCGGAATCCAATTCGCATTTTGGTCTGAAATCATACCCTGCGATATCCTCCGGTTGCTTCCATTCAAGAAACATAGCCCCTAAACTGGCATGTCTCCTACTTAAGGCATCGGCTACCGCATTGCCTTTCCCAGGTGTATATGCGATATCAAAATCATACAAAGCCAAGAACTCTAGCCATCTTTGCTGTCGGAGATTTAGATCCTTCTGAGAGAAGAGATACTTTAACGATTTATGATCGATAAACAACTCAAATCTTTCTCCCAAGAGATAATGCCTCCACATCTTCAACGCGAACACGATCGCTGCCAGTTCCAAATCATGGGTAGGATACTTTTTCTCATGCGGCTTTTATTGCCGACTAGCATAAGCTACAACCCTACCTCCTTGCATCAACACAACACCTAGTCCGGTACCACAAGCATCTGTGTATACCGTCATCTCTTTATTCCCTTTAGGAATGACTAATACTGGCACACGCGTCAACATTCTTTTAGACTCTTGAATGCATTCTCGCACAGTCCGTCCCAGACGAAGGCTTGATTTTCCTTAGTCAATTGAGTCAACGGTGCAGCTATCTTGGAGAAGTCCTCGATAAACTTATGATAATATCCAGTTAACCCCAAGAAGCTTCTCACATCTTTTGCATTCTTGGGCGTAGGCCAATCTTGTACCATAGCCATCTTCGCAGGGTCCACGGCAATACCATTCTCTGAAAAACATGGCCCAAGAATCTCACTTCCCTCCTCCAGAAGTGACACTTATAAAATTTCGCTTTCAATTGGTGTTTTCTCAATACCTCCATCACTATCCTCAAATGTCCCTTGTGTTCTTCCTTTGTCCTTGAGTAAACAAGGATGTCATCTACGAACACAAGAACGAACTTATTCAACTGATCTCTGAATACTCGATTCATAATATCCACGAAATACGCTGGTGCATTGGTCAACCCAAATGGCATGACCAACCACTCATAGAATCCAGACAGCGTCCTAAATGCCGTTTTCGGAACACTCTCAGCCGCTACTCGAAGCTGATGAAACCCTGTCGTGAGGTCCAACGGGAGAACACTCTTACTCCTTCCAGTTGATCAAACAAATAATCTATTCGCGGTAGAGGATACTTATTCTTCCTCGTCACCTTATTCAACTCGCGATAGTCCACACACAAACGAAGGGAACCATCTGCCTTAGTGGCAAACATAACTGGTGCTCCCCACTCGGAGACACTTCTTCTAATAAACACCTTCTTAAAAAGATCGCTTACTTGCACCCCGAGCTCTCGCTGCTCCCTCGGTGCCATACGACGAAGTGGCATCACTATAGTTCTGGCATCTTTCACTAAATCAATACGGAACTCAATCTTTCGGAGTGGTGGAAGTCCGATCACTTCCTCGAAGACGTCCGGATACTGGCCAACCATGGGCACATCTAACAACTCATCATGCGGGATATCGAGGGAATTTATAAAACTAGTTGTTACCCCATCAATAGATAGACTACCAAACACTACCCTCCGCCCATCATCCGCCCTAACTGTCACTAAAAAGCCATCACAATCTACCACCACCCGTATCTTTGGAGCCAATCGACTCCCAATATAATGCCATACCCAGTAAAGCCCAAAACAAAGCAGTCACAAACAAACATACATCCATGACTTGATAAGGCCAAATTTCGGCAAATCATACTAAGGTTGGTCGAACCACCAATCGGGTTCGTCACAACGAACGGTCTATCGACTATCTCGGGTTCCAGTCCCAACTTATCTACCAGGTCACTAGATATGAAGGAATGGGAAGCCGCCGTATCAAACAAAACTCGAACAGGTACATCATGAATAGAAACCATACCTTGAATGACGACATTCTTTCCTTTCTCCGCCGCAGTTGGGGCATTCGACGAAGAGGGAATAACACCGATAGCATATGCTTTCACAATCTGCTTCTCCGTAAGAGGTTGTGGACATTTATCCTTATGATGTCCCACTTGGCCATAGGTGTAGCACTTCCTATCCGCTGGCTTGGCCCGACATTCTTTGGCATAATGGCCCTTCTTACCACAACTGAAGCACTCAACATATTTCTTGCTCTTTTTCTGACCATCCCTAGTTTGGTTTTGCTTCCTCTTGTTCTGAGTATTATTCTTGCCTCCACCGCTTGCTTGCGGCTTCAGCCCTTCTTCAGATGCAACCTCAGTCCTTAACTTAGGGTAAAGACTCTCTGATTTCAAAGCTTTCTGTAATGACCCGCATTGGCAGAGGTATTATGATTAATTTATTTAATTATATAAATGGTGGGTTAGTGAATTTAATGGTCGTGGAATTTAATAATGATGAATATTTAATTAAAATAATAACTTAAATAATATATTTAATTCTGAAATAATCAAAATTGGCTGAAATGACGATATGGTGTGAACCGGATCATCTGTGATATTTAATTCAGCTTGGAATTTAATTTGAATAACGAATATATTATATAAACGACGATTTGAACATAGAATTTTCATATAATTAAAATCGAGCTTGAAATGGCGCTGCAGTTCGTAAATTGGCGATTCGAACTTCAACTGAATGTACAGGATTCGTTTTAAGCCGGATTTCTGTGAAACAAGAAACGTGCGGAGCTGGTGGAGTATATCTTTCTAGGGGAAGAGAAAAATCGGGATTTCGTCATGTAGATTTTGAGATATGTCCAAATCAAATTTTAAAATAGTCGCTATAGAATCGTTATCGACCGTAACGGTTTATTCGATATAACTAGATATCGGGTTTGAATTTAGACAAGGTTCTTTTGAGACATAACGATAATTTAATTTTTAGAATTTTATGGTAATTTTTAATTAATTAAATAAGCAACTTTTTATTTGGAGTATTTTGCACCCTGAAATCAACATTTTGAGGTTTCAAAATGTGAGTTAATCTACCGATATTATTACATTTTCGGAATCGTGGCACCTTACTCATTTCGATGATATATTTATATATGTTGATAGCGGTCTGTAAATGAGCGAAGTTTACGTAGTGGATACACCACCAATTACACGTACGTCCCCCTTATACCATATATAAACAACGCCTTAAAAACCTAATTTTTTGGACTTCTCGGCTGAACCAAATTTCCGCCGTCAGTGTTCGTTCTTTAGGAAAACAAATATCCATCTTCAAAATTCAAAATAAAATAGGAATAAAATCCTATAAATGGTTAAAGCCCTTTTTATAGGCTCGTATTCCTCAGAGCTTTACGATGATACTCTTCATCTCCAGGCGCGATGGGTTCCCTGAGTTGCAACTTAGAAGCAGCAAACTAGGGTTGATTCTTTTGAAGAACTGAAGCAGCGTTAGGTATAACAAAGTCTATATTTGAGTTTATGTCGTCCATTTCAGTTTGTGTGCAAATTTCCGGTGGCTTCCATCAAAAATAATGTCGCTCTCTTCTATACAGTACATGAGGAGGCATTTGCCGTGAATCGGTATTTGGGTGCGAGATGAATGAATTCGATTGTTGTGGTATTAAAGTAAATAAGGATATGAATGAAGAACAAGGGGTTTAAAAGGATTCGGTCTTGGAAAAAACCGTTCGTAAGGTTTACTGGGTGAAGGAAATTTAGATGGTAACTTTTGTTGGGTTTATATAAAATGACGAACGGGTTCTGGACTTGGAAATGTGAGCTGAGTGATGTTTATATGAGGGTAGAGTGAGTATGCGAAGGGGAACGAGATGGGAAGAATGAGCGGTATGTTGTTGGAGCATGAAAAAGGGCAGTAAGGAGTTGGTGCTTTAAGTTTCCTGGAGTTTTAAATCAAAATTTGAGGAAGGAGGTCCGCATTTTTTTATCTGGAGGGAGACGCAGAAAGTATTCGGGAAGGAAGAACCAAAGGGTGAGCGGTTGGATTCTTTTTGGGCCAAGTTGTTCAAAGGGGTTGGCGGGTCTGATTTGTAGTGGGCTATTATGTTTGGAATTTCACAACTTGGGTACAAATAGGATCATACAGACGAATGCTACGAAATGGAACCAGTCCGGAATGAACTGGAACGCATCAAAATTTATAACGAAATAAATTGCCGGATCCGAATCATCGACCGTAAACCGATTATTCAGCGGATAACGCGCCAATGTGATTAAATCTCACTAACTCTGAACAGTTTATAATTTCATGTTGTATTTTTAGAACTGTTAGATATTGGTTGATTTACTGTGTGTTGACTGTGTGTTGACCGTTTGATTGAACTGCTAGTCAGTTAGTTGAATTTCTATATTGATTCTGTTTAACAGAATATATCATATGGAACTGAAAGTGATGTTATCTATATTGTTTAACATCTGTGATGCAGGGAAACAGGTTGGAGGAATCCGACTGGATTCCTCAACATTTATTTTACTATTTTCATATATCGTGATATATGATGTGTTATATAATCTGTTATGGATTATGTGTGTTGGAATGATGTTGATCATTGTTATTCGATATTTTAAATATCATAAAAGACCCTAGGATGTAAAAAGAATTATTTCAATGTATATTGAAATAAAGGAATTTTATAAAATCAACAGATTTTATAAAAGGAATATTTCGAAAGTAAATAAAAGGAAATATTTATAAAACGAACACGGTTTTATTAAAGGGATATTTATTTAGAGGATAAATAGAAGTTATAAATGGGAAATATTTGTAACGGTAAATAGAAGTTATAAATAGGAAATATTTGTAACGGTAAATAGAAGTTATAAATAGGAAATATTTGTAACGGTAAATAGGAGTTATAAATAGGAAATATTGTAACGGTAAGTAAACGTTATAAAAAGGAAATAGTTGTAATGGAAAACGTAGTTTATTAAAAGGAGCTAATCGATGTTAGTTTAATCGATTAGTGTTAAAGTAAAAGGAGCTAATCGATGTTAGTTTAATCGATTAGTGTTAAAGTAAAAGGAGCTAATCGATGTTAGTTTAATCGATTAGTGTTAAAGTAAAAGGAGCTAATCGATGTTAGTTTAATCGATTAGTGTTAAAGTAAAAGGGAGTTAATCAATGTTAGTTTAATCGATTAGTGTTAAAGTAAAAGGGAGTTAATCAATGTTAGTTAATCGATTAGAGTTAAAGCAAAGGAGCTAATCGATGTTAGTTTAATCGATTAGAGTTTAAAGCAAATGAGTTAATCGAATATAGTTATTCGAATAGAAGTGATATGAGTTAATCGAACATAGTTATTCGAATAGAAAGTAAAAGGAATTATCGAATATAGTCTATTCGAAAGGAGTTAAGTGAAATGAGTAAATCAGTAGCGCTAGTCAAATAGAGTTAATCCAATAGTGTTAGCCCAATAGAGTTAATTGATAAGGGTTAGTCGAATAGAGTTAAGTGAAAAGAGTAAATCGAATATAGCTATTCGAAGAGGGTTAAGTAAGGAAGTTAGTTAAAGGGATATAAAGTGAACTTTGCCTATTTCAAAGTTAGAAATGATATTCAGTTAAGGTCTGAGAGGTAGTTCTACCCCAACTTGATTGGCTTCATTTTTAACTAAGGAATAGTTAAGGTTTGGCAGTAAAGGAAATGGTTTGAATTGGCATCGCGATGGTTTGTTTAAACATCTGTCTAAGTCTAATGAAGAAGCTTTGGAAATGTTTTCCAAAGAAGAAACCAGAAATGTTTTCTTATAAAGGAAATGAGAAATGGAAATGTTTTCCATTGTTAATAACATATATTCTCCAAATTTAGAAAATAGGAAATATTGAATATAGGGAAACCGGAGATAAGTAAAATTATGAACTAAGGAGATGAATGTTGAATGATGTTTGATCGGTATAATTTCCATTTGGAAATAATATCGTTGTTTGCACACCTGTTTTTATTCGATAGTTAAATCACAGACTATCGAAGTTTTGACCATTTTAACGTTGTTAATATAGAGAGACCGGTTGGATTATTATCCAAAGAACCACTCTGTATTGGCATAAGCGTTGCGAATCATATATGCCAAAGGGAAATTGAAGACGGAGTTATACAAGGGCTATCCTGTTTACAGAATAGTGCCTTCGGTTCATCCTGTTCTTGGATGACTTGTATGGACGGATGTTTGACAGAGTAATTCCAGACGATCACGTATATTGATTTCTCCAACCGTACCAAGAGTGGAAGCGGAGGAGGAAACATCTTTTCTCTAACACATAATGTATTGTTGTAGACGTCAATCGGTGATTTGATGGATTTAACGATGTGGCATTCAAAGTGAATCTGGTGTGATGATAAAGCGTAGCTTCTAGCCTCATCATCCGGTAAATGATAGAAATCGGGCAGGCATCATGGCTAAGTCGGTCGCACCGAAGTAGGGTGTATAATCACCTGATCTAGAGTTTCATTCATTTCTAAAAATCTATTGTTGATGCTGTCCCATTCAGGAAACGGTTGTTGATCCCAACTGTTGGTGATATACATTCAATACACTCAAGCGAAATGAGTGGTCGGTCATGTGTGGCCGGGTTGCAAGATGTTCTTGTTGAACCCAGTGTATTCCTCTCTAGAGGTACACGAGCGAAAGGTGGTTCCATACCTTGTCATAGTTGGAAACCCAATTCCCAATACGTGCTTGCGGTTCTGATTGTATACTATATATGTAGAACGTGAGATGAAAGCGTTTCTGCTAGATGATTATATATATACTGTGGTTGATAGACATTATTATAATATCAAAAGGTTTTTGATATAAAGATATTTGGATTCTCATAAGGGAAAAACCCGTTCCGTTATGCGGCGTGGTCTTATGAGATATCATATACCTGTATAACTGTTTTTAAACTGTTTACTCATACCAGTCCCATGACTGACCCGGAGTTTATTTTGTTGTTTTCCCTAAACTCTTGGGTGCCTAAATTTGTATGGGCAGTCAAGTAGTCGGGATTTACAGATACACATTGAAGAGCTGGAGCAGGAGGCTTCAGGATCATATAGCTATTATTATTCCGCTGTGTTGTAAGTGCTGTACTTTGATAAATGATATGTATAGGCAAGTACAAATGTATATTTCAAGTTATGTTACGAAATATATTTATTCGTTCCGCTGTGAGATTCGTGTTACTCTGATGTTGTGTTCTTCTTCTTCTTCTTCTTCTATTCTAAGTTTCTATCTTATCTATTCTCACCCTCTAATTTCTTTCACTAATTACCAGGATTTTTCGATGTTTTGGTTATCGACATCGTGCTTATGTCGATAACCAAAGTCGCTCAAAATCCGGGTCTTTACACTTTCCCAACAATCGATTCAAAAGTCTCATCGATGTGATTGATAAGCCTTTCCCCCAAGTATCCATCCAAACCAGTAATGAATTTCTCATTCTTCTTCTCAGGAGTATCGATAAGGGATAATCCATACTTCGAAAAAGTGTCGAACACAGCAATATAGTCCGAGATGGCCCTACAATTCTGCTTAAGCTCCAAGAACTTCCTAAACAATTCCGACTTCTGAGCAGCTGGGATAAACTTGTCGCTAAAGAGAGCCTTAAACTGATCCCAAGTAACCTGAACCTCTGGAGTGGCTGTCTTAATAGCATTCCACCAATTCATCGCTCACCCTTGCAGCTGAGGAGATGCCAGCCTTCTCTTCATCGCATCCTCGATACCCAAGTCGTCGAAGATACAATCACAACTATCCAACCAATCCTGAACATCCATGGCCGACTCCATTCCGTGGAAAGGCTTCCCACCAAGGTTAGTGTAATCCTTGGACAGCTTGGCGAAATCGGCCCAAGGCGCCTGCACTACTGGACCACCACCATTATTGGGATAGGGAGCTGCCCCTTGTACATCCCTAAGCATTTCTCTCATGAGGTCAGTAAACATCGCCCTCATGTCAGCAACGTTCCAATTATTGACTCCTCTACCAGCACCTCTTGCGTATCGGCTCATCGTTCAATCTGTAAAGAGAAAAATATTAACCATCTCCATAGTGGTGCTAGTGCAGTGCAACTTCATCCTTAGCTATACTAATAGTATATATATATATAGCTTTTGAAAACAAAAGTAATCACAAATACGCTCTCTCATATACGTACTATCTCTCCCTAGTGTCTTTCCCTAGGTTAACTACGCAACCTAGAGCACTGATACCAAATGTGACGGCCCGCCCCGCACCAACCGACATTTACTCCATAATGCGTTGTACACATATTCAGTTAGCATGGAACGATCGTCAGAAAGAAAGAAGACGAAGAATCAACAAGGAACCTGTAGAATGTCTCACAGCGCATAGAACAAAATATAATAACAACATACTTGACATAAAACAGGTGAGACACTGCATAAGCTGAAAACAAACTATCATAACAGCAGAAAATCCAAATACAGCTTATGTTCCACATCATCACTATTACAACTTTTCAAATTGTCTCTAAAGGTAAAAGCAAGATAAAGGAGGTACATTATTAATGTCCAAGTAGTGACCACCAACGACACAGGGAGAATATATATATATATATATATATATATATATATATATATATATATATGTATGTATGTATGTATGTATGTATGTATGTATATGTATGTATGTATGTATGTATATATCATACGTGGAAGCCTCCTGCTCGCCTCGGAATCCACTACTCGCGCATCACCAGCTAACCTGTCTCTAGTCTGCTCGTGAGAGTACCCAGAGTAATAAGAAGAGACATAAAACTCTGTGTCAGACAAAAAGTCTAGTATGAGCGATAAGCTGCTAAACAGAATAATAACAGGTATAATAAACCATACCTGAACCTGGACCTGCAACCAAAGAGTTTGCACTACATACTGTACAACACTCTAAGGTGCCACCAAACAAATGGTGTAAAGATGACGGGGGTGTGGGGTGTGCATGTCATAGTGATGGCAAACAATCAAACATAGCAACCATCCTCACATCACTCACTCAGTGCGTAAAGTATATGATATTCACCACTTCGATCACCCAATACATTGCTATGATCACTCTGCCCCATGAAGTCCCAGTGGCTTCACTGCACTGATACATAGCCACTAATCCTTCGCTATGTCCACTTTGCCCCATGGAGTCATACACATCCCATTGCACTGGCTCATAGCCTGACTAATCCTTTACAATGTCCACTCTGCCCCATGGAGACACAACGGCGCCACTGCACTGGCTCATAGTCTTGCTACGATCACTTTGCCCCTCGAGTCATGATGACTCTACTACACTGATACGTAGCCCATAATTTTATCAATGGTGAATCAAAGTTTTGAACGTCGACAACTCCTTAGCACACGTCCCGCAGCAAAGCCCAACTGTGAAGTGAACTCATTGGTTCCCAACTGGATCCTGAGCTCTAACTTCCATTTGGACTATCTTTGCATCTTGGGTTATTGGTCATCACTGGATCGGTACGGATCCCCAGTCCTTCTCCTCTGTCGGTTCGGATCGGCCTCCTTCCTAGTGCTCCGAGTAGGGTCGTGGCCTTTAAGTCTCTTCGCAGTACATTAATTTGGTTCGGGTACTCTCTGGCGGGTCGGGTCGGTATGCCCTTGCTTCATCGGTTCGGATCGGGTTCCTGGTCTCCGATCCGATCCACTTCCTCTTCCTCTTCCGTTCCGATCCCCTTCTCTTCCCTTCAGTCGATCCAATTCCCCCTTCTTTAGCTCGATCCGATCCCAGTTCAACCATTATGGCCTTCCTTTTTGCCATACTTTCCCTTGTGCCAAGCCTCGGTTCGGTTCGGTGATCCCTTGCCCAGTTCACTTTCCGGTCCGTGCCCATCCCTCCGATCCGATCCGAAAGCCTGCACCATTTTCTGCAACTTTTTCCAACAAGTGTTTTACGCCATTCGACAGCGTTTTCGACCATTCTATCTATTCTATTCAATCACAAAGCATACCACAAAGTCATAGCAAAAAATAAAGGTAACCTCAAACACCAAAACATCAATATGATAGGTTAAAATGGATCAAACATAGTCAAAACCCCATATTTTCCCTTAAACATGTTCAAGAATAATTAATGATAGGATTAGCAAAACTTAACCAAATTAACCCAAGTTTATATCATAGGTCTAAAATATCATTTAAGAATTTATAAATATATTTTTTCCATAATTTTATCATGTTTAAATTCGCTAATTAACACTAATTACCCTTAATTAGCCATAATTAGTGAGGAACTATGCAAATCACTCACCTTAGCCACAAATAAACCTTAGATCTGAAATAAATCTCTATTTGGGCGCGAATGACAATGCAATTCTGCAGCACTAATCTTGATTTGGTGAAGATCTCCCTTGATTTGATGTTGCTAAGCCTAATCCTTGATTAGAAAGTGATTTGGGGGTGATTTAGAGGTTGGAGGCCATTTTTAGGGTTTCTAAAAGGTAAGTGGAGGCTAGAAAACTGAAATGGAATGAAACCCTAACCCTTTTCAGCCTCCCCATAAACCTAATCCGAAAATGGGTTATGGGCCCATTCACTAATCACCCTATTTGGCTCGGTTAAGTAGTTTTTCACCTTCCAAACTTTATTTTAGCCATATCTCCCAAACGGTAAGTCCGTTTGGCTATTATGACCACTTTATGGAAAGGTATACCATCAAACGAATCTAGTGGAAGTAGTTTCAGGTCAAAATTCCTTTCTAATCAAAAGTTATGGCCAAAACAGTACCAGCTAGGGGCAAAACAGTCATTTAAAAATCAGCAAAAATCATGATCATGGGAAATGACCCCAATAGCCGTTTCTCAAAGTTACATGACCATATGCCTTCATATAAGAAAGAAATAAATATTCTACGATCCTCCGATGTGTAGAATGCGGGTTGTTACAGTTAATCAGTTAGAGTTAATCAGTTAGAGTTAACCAGTTAGGGTTAACCAGTCAGAGTTAACCAGTTAGAGTTAACCAGTTAGAGTTAATCAGTTAGAATTAATCGATTAAAGTTAAATCGAACAAGAGTTAGTTGAATATTTGTTATTCGAATAGAGTTAATTTAATTAGAGTTAGTCAGATTAGAGTTATTCGAATATAGTTTATTCGAAGAAAGAGTTATCGAATAAGGTTATTCAAATAAAGGAGTTAACGAATATTAGTTATTTGAAAGGATTTAATCGAATACTAGTTTATTCGAAAGCAGTTAATCGAATATTAGTTTATTCAAAAGGAGTTATCGAATATTAGTTATTCGAAAGGAGTTAACCGAATATAAGTTTATTCGAAAGGAGTTAATCGAATATTAGTTTATTCGAAAGGAGTATTCCAATATTAGTTATTCGAAAGGAGTTAATCGAATATAGTTTATTCGAAAGGAGTTATCGAATATTAGTTATTCAAAAGGAGTTAACTGAATATTAGTTATTCGAAAGGAGTTAATCAAATATTAGTTTAATCGAAAGGAGTAATCGAATATTAGTTATTCGAAAAGAGTTAATAAAATATTATTTATTCGAAAGGAGTTAATCGAATATTATTTTATTCGAAAGGAGTAATCGAATATTAGTTATTCGAAAGGAGTTAATCGAATAGTAGTTTATTCGAAAGGAGTAATCAAATATTAGTTATTCGAAAGGAGTTAATCGAATATAGTTATTCGAAAGGAGTTAATTGATAAGAGTAAATTAGTTAGAGTTAATTGAAAGGAGTTAATTGATAAGAGTAAATTAGTTAGAGTTAATTGAATAGAGTTAATCCAGTAGGGTAAATCAAATAGAGTTAATCCAATAGAGTTAATCAAATAGAGTTAATAGAATTGAGTTAATCAAATAGAGCTAACTAATAAGAGTAAATCGATTAGAGTTAATCGAATAGTGTTAATTGAATAAAGTTATTCGAATATAGTTTATTCGAGGAAAGAGTTATCGAATAGAGATTTATTCGAAAGAGAGGTTCGCAAAGAAGTTGTTAGAGATTTAAAAAATAAACTTTGACTAATTCGAAGTTAAAATGTTGTTCAGTTAAGGTCTGAGAGGTAATTATACCCCAACTTGATTGACTTCCTTCTTAATTAAGGAAAGGTAAGGATTGATAGTGATTGATGGTTAAGTGAATTTAGTTAATGAGTGAAATGGTTTGAGTTGGCATGGTGATGTTTGATTTAAACATCAGTTTAAATCCAGTGAAGGAGTTTTGGAAATGTTTTCCAAATAAGAATCAAAAATGCTTTCTGATAATAGAAAATAAGAATTTAGAATATATGGAAATAGGGGATAAGTAAATTAATGAACTAAAGAGATAAATGTTAAATGATGATTGATCGATAAAATTTCCATCTGGAAATAATATCATTTTTTGCACACTTGTTTTTCTTTGATAGTTAAATCATAGACTATCAAAGTTTTGACCATTTTTCCGTCGTCAATACGGAGAGACCGGTTGGATTCTTATCCAAAGAACCACTCCGTATGGGCGTTAGCGTTTCGAATCAAATAGATCGAAGACAAATTGAAGACGGGGTAAAGTGCAAGGGCTGTTGTATAAGTCCTAGGTAGAGATTGCCTAGGACGGGTGTACGGAATAGTGCCTTTGGTTTGTTCAGTCCAAAGACAACTTGAATGGACGAATGTTTGATAGAGTATATCTGTTAGATCAACTGGGAAATAACAGAAGTCGGGCAGGCAGCATGGCTAAGTGGTTTGCAACCAATTAGGATATATTGTCACCATCTAGAGAATATTCATATTTGTTTCTTCTTTCAATTCTGTATCTCCCGGGAACGGTAGTGTTGGAATACTAACCGAGGAGTGGCAATATATTCGATACACTCAAGCGAAATGAGTGATCGGTCATGTGTGGCCGAGTTGCAAGATGTTCTTGTTGAACTCTAGTGTATCGCTTCTAGAGTAAACTAAGCGGAAGGTGGATCCATACCTTGTAATAGTTGGAACCATTCCCCAAATAAGAGCCCGCGGTTTTGATTGTATATTATATATGTAGAACGTTAGATGCAAGTGTTTCTACTAGATTAATATTACTTGTGTTAGACATTATTATAATATTAGAATAATATTGTTTTTCGATAAAAGATTTGGGTTATCATAAGGTAAAAACCATCCGTGTTTATGTGTGGATCGGTCTTACGACTATTCCTTCTTTTGAAAGGATTTTTAAAGTTAAACAAATGATTTGAGTTTACTCACACCAGTCACATGACTGACCCAAAGTTTATTTTGATTTGTTTTACCTGAACTCTTGGGTGCCCAATTTTGTATGGGCATTCAAGTAGTCGGGATTTTGCAGATACTTGAAGAGTTTATATAGCTATTGTTATTTCCGCTGTGTTGTAAGTGTTATACTCAAATAATGGTATTGTATACGGATACTGTTTTATTTCAAAGTTATGTTATGAAATATATTTATTCGTTCAGCTGTGAGATTCGTGTTTACTCTGATATAGTATGTTCTTCTTCTTTATTCTAAGTTTCTATCTTATCTATTCTCACCCTCTAATTTCTTTCATTAACTACTGGTATTTTCGATCCTTGGATGTTCGATATGTGTTGTATATCGGAAAACCAAGATTGACTTTTTCCGGGACGTTACACAAAGTAGAAACAAAAATAAAAGCCATCACAGATAGGAGTGACCGTTATTTAATTAGGACCAGATTGACCAATCAAACATGTTTATTTCAATCAGGTCGTTTCAATTGAAAATAAATCTATTTAACTTTGATTTGAAAACTAAATTTTACCAGCATCGGTTTAACCGTATTAACTGAACTTTTACTGTATTATCCAGTTTTATGGTATTGTGATATTTAAGTAATTGACTTAGTGATAAAATATAGTGTTCACTTGTTTAAAATAAGTTAAGTTTTATTATAAGCATAAAAATATAAAATAAAATACCTTAAATATAAATTTATGCTCTCTTTCTAGTGGATTAATCATTTAAGTAGAACACATTTTTGTAATTTGATTAAATTGATTACCGATCAAAGTAACCGAATTTAATTCTATTTGGTTCAGTTTTATTTTGAGCTTTTTTTACATTATTTCTTAAAATCGACCGAAAAATGCCTAATTCACAAACACTAATGAATGTAGAAACTGTATCTAATATCTTAAGACTCTAGTTTTTTCGTTATTCCATTCAATCGGTAATTGCTTTGTTTCGGTAAAAGTTTAATTTGTCATATGAACTAGGCGCATGTAGTATAACATGTAGGAATAATTTGCTTACCTACAACATCTAATGTGTTGACTGGTAGGTTGATGGACGGTGTGGAAGAAAAAGAAGTAAATAACCATGTATACGTAAAATAAGTAGAAGAGAAAACTAACAGTGCAATGTTCAAGCTTGTACCACCCTTTGACTTTCCCTCAACCACCATCTTCCTACGCCATTATCATTTTTTCTCTAAAAAACTCAGCTGTAGGTTTGCTATTGATGTTGATTATATAATAATTGGTTCTGTAACTATCAGTTGCATGGCAAATCCAAAATATGGTTAGCTCAGTTTTATATACATGGCTTCCCATGCTTAGTTTTATCGAAATATGTACCTAGCTTTGTTTGTTTTGTTTTCTCATAGTAAAAAAGCACTTAGAGCTTCTCTTTCATTAGTTTCATGAATTAAATGCGATAAGATTCCCATGTATGGTTCAGTTCGTTTAGCGTTTATTGTTTACTGAGCATAATATCATGAAGCAACTGTATAGACCAAGTAAATTTATGGATACATTCTAGCAGGTTTAGAGTACTAGCAAGTAGGATAAGTAGGATAGCACTAGCAAGTAGCAAGTATAATTTGTTCCATTGAATTTGTATTTTGCGCCCAAAAATACAAATCTGTGAGGACTTTCTGTCCTTTTGCCCAAAAGTTGATTCAGTAGGGAACAACCCAATAACTGGAGGTGAAATGAATCAATGATGAGCTTTTGTTTTCTAAAATGGAGAACGTGGACCAAGTTTAAAGGCATACCTATGATCGTGACTTAACAAAAATGGGCCAATAATTGGTTCACATTTCATAAGCAGCCAGGTGAACGGAAGTATTTCTTTAACATTGGCACCTACTTTAAATAGACTGCTTATGGCATTATGGACTTGGTCCTCTGGTCATGTATTCCTAATTCCCTATCCCTTTAGACCAATATGGAAGTCTGATTATTCCTAATTTCCTATCCCTCTGGACCAAAAACGGTCCTCTGGTCATGTACTAAATAGTGACAGGTAGCCTAAATTATTTTTGTTATTAATCAACAAGTAATAGTTTAGAACTTTATATAACTGACTAAGCTTTAGCTCAAAAAAAGAGACCTAAAATGCTGAAATTGAATTTTGTAGGCTAAGCTAATTCTGATTCAGTTGCTTGCTTTACTTTTGATGTTAGCTGTTATGCCTACTGATGTTAAAAATATTGCTTCTTCTTACTCGTAAAATTAAGAACTTTGCTGGCTTTTTTATTGTTATATTCCCATGTATGGATGGGGAGATAAGTCATTATGATAGTGTTTGTTTGGGATCTGATTTACTTGTGTATGGATGAGGTCTTGTTGTTGTTACATATAGTTCAAAGATTGAAATTTCTTCTTTCTTCATCTGAGGTTTGTAAAAAATTGTAGTATGTAGTCTCAAATTCTTTTTAAATCAAATTCTTATTGTTGCAGTGTCAGATAGGTTACATATTCCTTTGGGCTATCCGTTTGGTTCTCCTACATTTTAGTCAACTAACTGATGCTGATCTGCTGTAAGTTGTTGGCGAAAGTACAAAATGATAATAATATCTCTTTTTTTCCTAGCTGTTAGACATCACTGGTAATCTTTTTTAATTCATTTCAGGTTCTAGTTTTGCACTGGAGTTGTCACTTAGACGGATGATATCTTTGGATTACATTGGTTACTACATAGTTATATGGGTGTGGCTAACAATGTGAACTATATTACAACTAAGTGATTGTACTTGAAAACATTATATTTTAGGTTCATGTTCTGGATCATATTGCTATTTTGTATGGATTACGAAAACATTAATTAGTTGAAATTAATGTACATGCTTTATAGTGTTATATATGTTCAATTTGTATGTCATTTGTATTTTAAATGATTATACAATTACCAGCTTGTCTACAATTTTATGTGTGTGTGTGTATATATATACATATATATATACATATATATATATATATGTGTGTGTGTGTGTGTTATTTGAGAATTTTGGTGATTCCGGTGGGGAAAGATGTTTTAATAGATGATGAACATTTTGCATCGGTTGTCAGATTAGGCGATGCAAAAATAAAAGATTCAAAATGATACCTTTTTTTATCATCGGCTATAAATTAAGTTCGATGCAAAATTGTAACTTTTTCATTGAAGTTTTAAACAAGCAGTGCAAAATGTAAGACTTTACCAAGCAAAAAAGCCATTTTTGCATCGAATGTTTCTAAAAAACGATGCAAAAAACTTATATTTTGCATTGGCTTCTTTTAAATATTCAATGCAAATAAATGATTTTGCATCGGTTTTATAACCGATGCAATAGGCAAAGTTTTTTGCATCGTCTGCAATTGCATCGGTTGTTGAACTGATGCAATAGGGAGGTAAACAACTGAAGCAACAGGACTGTTTTGTACTAGTGGGCCTCTTTTTGATTTCTACCATGCTATTCATAAGAATTTTGAATTCTCAACAGCCATGTAACATGTCATTTCGGAATTTGAATTTTCAACAGCTATGTCACCCATCTTTCCAGAGTTTGAATATAAAATAGCCATGTAACACATCTTTTCTAGTAAAACAACACAACTTTACAACTTTTCAAATAATTCAAATGACTTTTCAAATAATGAAATGAATTTTCTAATAATCAAATGACTTTTCAAAATAAATAACTACAATAATATCACGATGGTTTTGTAACATATCCATATATCAAAATTTTAAATTTTTAAATTTTTAAAATTTCAAATTTTAAAAATCTATTTGAAAATTCATATTATGAGTTTAAACTAGTGTAATAAATCATTTGAAAATTTTCCATCTAAAAATTTTCAAAAATTAGATTATGAAATTTTGAAAGACCTTGCTCTGATACCAATTGTTAGGATTGCGGAATGGATTGTTAAGGCAAAAATAACACTAGAGGAGGGTAAATAGTGTTTTTGAGAATTTAAACAAAATTTAAAACATAAATGATCTACTATGTGAATCAAACACCACAAAACAGTCACAGACACATAATCAAACACAAATACTAGGATAAACAAAAATAAAATGCAGAAGAGGAAAGAACACACCGGATTTTATACTGGTTCAGAATTGCTCGTACGCCCAGTCCCACACAACGCTGCATTGCGCAGATTTTGATTACTATATCAATATCCAAGTACAACCTCTTTGATTTCACGGCTATAAGGGTAACACCAATTCCACACACTTGATCAAGTATTCTCTCCTTGATTTCACGGCTACAAGGGTTACACCGCTCCCGTTCCTTGATTTAACGGCTACAAGGAAAACACCGATTACCCAAACACTTCCCAAATGATTACAATATCCCTATAACTCTTCAATAGCACTTTGGTTCAAAGAGTAATGAGTAGAGAGTGAGAAGAAGTTTCATACAAATAGTATTGAATACAGTAGACTATAAGTATATAAATCATAAAAATAAGAAAATATAATGGTGTAGACAATACACCATATATGCTAATTAGGCTGTGTTTTTAACCGTATCTAACGCATGTACGCACGGCAAAAAGCCATATCAAAAAATGGCATGTTAGATTTTTAGGTATGGCTTAAAACCGTATCCCAATGTGATAATATACGGCCATGGCCGTATCTAAAGTGTAAGTAGATATGGCTACAAACCGTATGTTATGTGTGTGTGTGTGTATTACATAAGCAGAAACTGCAGCACATATTATTTGTAACACAAAGCATATATAACACAGGACACACTAATTCTAATAGTAAACGAAACAATTGTACGAAATATTTCATTACAATACAATATATAACGATACATGCTATTTGATTACATTACAATAAATAAGATACATGTTGTTTCATTACATTAAAGAAGATACATAATGTTACATTACAATAAGCTGGGATAAATACCCGAACCGGCATCGTGAGCTAAAGTGCAGCCACCTGTTGAATCAATGCTTCCTTCAAGATGAACATCCTCCAAAACAGACAAAAGATCATAAACCAGCCAAGCAACATTGCATTCTATCCAACACATGAAGGAACCCTTCCGGAAGATCAACACACTCAAATCTCTCAAAGAACTACTCAGATCTAAGAAAACTTCAAAAGGCCTGGTAATAAGTTAGCTTGGATAGCATATAGCATGTACACTACAAAGACCTGTAAAAAAGTGCAAATCGCATAGTTCAGAATAGGATATGTCCGCATTATTATTTTCATTAGTAACTGAATATTGCAAGTCTACAACATTTTTACTTATTCAGCCGAGACTGGGTCTCGATTAAAGAAAGTTGTTATAGCCTAATTAAAGAGCAATATAGAGGATATGTCCACTTTATTATAATTCTCCTTGTCACTTGGCTGCAATGTAGATATAACATTGCTATAGCCTTTCCCTTTCTATTCTATCACCCTTATCTAATGTAGTGTATCCGAGATGAGGGAATGGAAAAAACCGAGATATTACCTGAAGTTTAGATCAATACACACAAATCCTTGCTTACTATCTTCATCTAAATGATGGAGGCTGCTGCACACACATGTTATAATAGCCAGCTTCTATTTTTTCTATAGGTTGACTAACAAAAATGATTGGTTGCATGAGCACAAAGCAACTTGGTTCAAGGCAGCAAGTCATAAATGGAAAAGCAGTTTTACGCCATTACTCACATGTAGTGTGACACACATGACACACCAAACAAATTGACTAAATCTCAACATATAAATGCCATTCAATTTTCATTCATGCATCCATCACCAGCATTTCTACTCAATCACACAAATTTCCCAATATCAATTACCAGATACATGTAGCTCAGTCAACAGAACTAGTATGCTTTAGTTCTCAAATCAAATCATACACATGCACTTCAGATCAATTATAAGGATTAATGTACGTGGTGCAATAATACAAACAAATGAGCAGGGAAGCACAAGTAAAAGTGTCTGAATTCTAGGTAGACAAATACATCACAATTAAATGATAGCAAATACACTGCTGCACTATAATACTGGGATAATACCCAATTTAAATACAATAGCAACATGAATTCTAGGTAGTCAAGCACATGCAACTATCTATCATTCATATTTTTGAACTAAGGCACGGAAATTCAAATTAAACCCAATTTAAACCCAATTCGAATACAAATTATACCCAATTCATATTTTTAATTTAACCGCGATCTAGTACTCACCTCCAGAGGCGACGAGAAGTATGGACAACGGTGGACTGAGGCTTCGCCGGTCAGCTGAAGGCAGCGCGAGCTGACGATAACTCATGGACTATGGTGGATGACTTATTGACAAAGAAGTCGGTCGAGTAGCAAAACCCTAATTTGGGTATTCGGTGGTCGCCATTGCAAAATAAAAAGTGGGATTATTCGGCCGAAAGTTTTGACGTGGCAAAACTCGATTGTGCCTGTGTGGAGGATGTACGGGGAAAAAAATTGATACGAATTTCATACGGTCTAAATCCGTATCAAATGAACTGATCTGGGACTTCGTTGATGGACGGTCTGATTAACGGTGTTTGCGGTGGTGTGGATCGCAAATTGTAGTTTAATACGGATTTGAGCACTATCAAATTTGATACGGCTTATAGCCCAATTTTATATCCGCAACCCTGTGTGCCAAATTCGCTGATATGGTGTAGTGAGAGAAAGGAGATGAAGATGGAGAAGAAGAACGATGGAAAATTCGAAATCAGCCCCTATTTATAAGATTTGTAAGGTTGCAACGTTTCTGGAACGTCACAAATAGTGAAAAGGCGTTTCCTTTAAAAATAAAAAACACTACAACAAAAACACCATATTACAACTTTAATTTTACAACGGTGGTAAAAGCACCATTGTACTAAATGTTTTTTACAACTTTTCTTACAACTTTTTTCCAGAAGAGTTGTAATAAACTTATTTTTAACAACTGTGTTATTTTGACAGTTGCAGTAAAAGCCTGTCACAACTTTTATTTTTTGACAGTTGTAATATATGACTATATTTTAATATAATTAACAACTAATGACTAGTATTTAATACATTTATATTGATTATTTATAATTAATAAGCAATAATTTCTATTAATAATCATTTAGGGAGTAATAATTAATAATCAATCTGTAATACTTAATACTTAACTATTAAGAAGAATAATTAAAAAATATAGTTAATATTGCATAATTACTATTAAATTGTTAATAATTAAAATATAATAATTAGTGCTAATCATGAATAATCAATGATTGCTATTAAACAATAATACTCAATACTTACTAAATTATAATCGTTATTAAATAAAAATAATTAATTTGAAATATTCAACAATTAGTATTAACAATTAACATTCAATAATTAATAATTAGGATAATAATAATAGTTAATAAGCTTTTAATAGTTAGTATTCAAATATAAATAAGAATAAATAAGTAAGAATTAGTATTAATTATCATTAGTAAGTAATATTTAATATTTTAATAAAAATTAATTTGCAAGAAACAAATATTATATTTAATATAAAATTTTACTCATTAATTCTAACTTGTAACATTCAAATATATACATTTTGGTAAAAAAATTATTACGAGCTCCAGAGATAAACTTCATGTCTTTCATAGATCCGACGTGAAAACTAAGTAGGCAACGTGAAAACTGGCTCCAGAGATAACTTCACATCTTTCATAGGTCAAAATTTAGGTGGGAAATCAAAAAATTTAGGCGGCCGCCTCTCTCATACCCTAAATCAAAATCAAAACCTTCAGACAAAATCCAATTTTTGATTTACAAACCTTTCTTCCCCTCTTCAAAATTCAAAATCAAAAAATAAATTAAGCTGAGCTCTTGTTTTTTTTTTTAATCTTTTGTCGTCGGCTCAAGTGATGTTCATCCCCCTCAAATCGACTTCAAAATCAAGCCCCAACCAAAATCGACTTCTTCCACGAGTCCGTCGACTCCTCTTCCTCAATTGATGTTCATCCTCCTCCATCGCCGCCTTCCACAAGCTTTTAGTTGAATCTCCGTCTTTTCCTATCATTTGGTGGGTTTTCGCAATATGGGCCAGTCGAGGAGAATAACAGAGTTTAGAACTAGGATGAAACTGTAGTCCAGTCTGCTACAATATCGACGAACGATGAAGAACGCTTAGGTCTTAGGCAAACATGAATACAACACCCCATATTTTCTAATAATATTAAAATAACAAATTAAAGAATAATTTATTTGAAAAAGAGGAATGAGAAAAGAATGATGTTTAGCATTGTTCTAAGGGTTGTAAGAAAAAGACTTAGTAGGTCATTTGGTTAGAACATGTGACTTGCATACATGAGGTACAGAGTTCGATCTCCGCCAGCGCTATATTTTTGTTCTAGGGGAATGGCTAAAAAGTGGCTTAGTGTGAATGCAGTTCAAAAAGTGGTTTAGTGTGAAAATGGTTAATTATAAAGAAGTTATAAAGCCATGAAGTTTGTATGCATATGAGAGAAATATACATAGATATATATACAAATTAAATAAATAAATATTCAGTAAAAGTTCAAAACATGAGGGGGAATAGCAATCCACACCATTTTTGGAGTCGACACGAGCTCCGCTGGGTCTACTAGAGGTCAATCCAGGGTGTTTGGCTGCCAACCCGTGGCCCGATTCCCCCTAAGGGATGATATGGCATCTGAGTTGTACAGATCAGTTTTAGGGTTAATCCTAAGGCCTAAATAACTTCCTACATCTATATATACACCCTAAGACCTAACCATAATTCATAAATATTATCTATGACACCATCATGCTGTCAAATTCTCTCTTAAACCCTAGCCGTCACTTCTAAATCAAATCTCAAGTGTTCAAGTTCAAATCAAATTAAAGATTAGAGCTTCTACAACAATTCAAGAAGATAAATTAGCAACACCGCAACATTTCTACACCAATTTCAGTGCATAATTCTATTCTTTAACCACGAAAGGTGAGTAGGTGATATTCACAATATAATGGAATTAAAAGTAACACGATGAAGTTGTAAAGAGGATTCATATGTATGTATGTAATTTAAATCTCATCCAAGTCTTCAACTTTTTGATTCATGTCATCATATGCCTATGTTTCTATATAAAGTTCATACCTTTATCAGTTTATTCATGTTGAATCTGTCATTATGCCTCTATGCCAATTTACATGCCCCTTTATTCCATGATGTTGTGTTAATTCCAATTTTCTGTGATTTGATTCTCTCTTCTTATCCCTATTCCTTTTATTTTTGGATCTAGGCTACCTTCGAGCCTATGTTAAAAATACGCGCAAATGCAAATACGTGGGAACGATGGGAATATGTGAAATATGGAAAACTGGATATTACTGGATATTTTGGATAATTGGATAATATGTGAAATTGGCATATTTGGGTATGAGTTACATGGAATTGATGAAATTGCCTATAATTGTAAATTTGTAATTGAGGTTAATTAATATGTAATTAGTGACAATTTGGAATAGGCAATATTATAAACATGATTATATGCTTAATATACATGACATGAAAATTGGGTATGGGTGAAATATGATTATTAATAAACCTTTGACACGAGGTTAGGCGCAATTGTGGCGTAAGACTGCCCAGAACCGCCCGGCAAATCCAGCTGCCACAGTTGGACATCTAATGTGAGAGGTCAAAGGAATGAATTGTAGACGCAATGGTTAATGACACGAGGTCAGACCCGGTTTGTGGCGTAAGACTGTCCGGAACCGCCCGGCAAATCCAGCGGCCACAAAGTGTTCGGTCTAATGTGGGAGGTCATGCACCGTTCGTCATAAGGAATGAATTAAGTAAACTAACCATAATAAGACATGGTTATGGTTAGAGGGTTAAGTGGGGTGACATGTAAATTATGACATGTAAATATGGACTTAACCAGAATAAGATAAGACATGTAAATTATGACATGTAAGTATGGACTTAAGCATAGCATGTGTAAGACATGGAAATTAAAATTAAAATGGTTAAGTGGGAGAAAAACCTAGTGGGGACCAAGCATAGGTGGGAGGCTTGTGTTGGATGGGGGACCCGTTTCAACCAGTAACCCTTTTGAGTATCTAATTGGGCCCGGTACTAGATCGGGGTTGGGGCATGCTTACTGGACTTGAATGTAAGAGGTCAAAACGTGAATAGCGGTGGCAACGAGAGTCCAATGGGTTCATGTGCGTGCATGGGTCCGGGCTAGTAGGTAAGACATTGTTGCATCGTGTAGGTATGGTCGTGCATTTTATGTTGGTAGCGGGGTTGCCACTTTGGGAAGTGATACACCGCCCCCCCCCCCCCCCCACTCTGGGGCCAACACGGGTGCCTACGGGGTTTAGGGAGCCAATCGAATGGGTAGGGTAAGGTTACCTTAGCAGTGGTAGGAGCAAGTCGGCACCTATGATAGCAGCTAGGTACAAGTAACTACCAAGTTTGTCATGTCGGTATAGTTAGTGGGAAGGGATCAACCTTTAGTAAATAGGGACTAGTAGATGTGCGATGTAATTAAGTTATGTGGTGTAATTTAGCAAAAGTACGGTGTAACGAAATACATGTTGGTTGAGTTGGATAGTCCTTTAGGTGCTAGTATGATGTTGACTTCGGTCTTCGGGGTTAGTAGTTGGAGGGTTGTTCGCTTAGCCAAGGTGTAGCATTGTCTTAGTACTTAGAAACGGAATCATCTTGCCCATCCTTTTTATCTACCTTATCTATGTTACAGCCATATCATGACGCCTATTTATGTCTTGATCATTTACCTTACCTATTATTTGTTAAAATTACTGGACTCGCCAGACTTTATGTCTGACCCATTTTGTTTCCACCTTTTTTCTTTCCTCCCCCTCAAGGTTTGCAAGGAGGGAATACTACAGCTTAGTGCCGATTTCTTTCTATTGCTTGAAAAGAGTAGATGTATCGCTTTGGACTCTCTCATCTTTATGGCTTTGCTTATTCTCAGTGGGGATTTATGCATTTATGTTATTTAAGTATTTGCTTCTTTATGTACTTTGAAGTTTTTGGAAAAGACAATTGATCCTTTTGTAATGGTTTTTGGAGACTACTTATGCAAGCTTATTTTGAAGTTATGATGCTATGAAATAAGTTTTATCTTCCGCTGTTGTTATATTTATTTATTCTTGTAATTTATCTGTTCTATACTGCTATAACGCTTCATGACATTAATGCATTACCTTTGTGAGTGACATTAATGGCCATGGGGTGTTACACGTGGTATCAGAGCTAGGTTACAAGAACAGATAAAAAGTTTTGAAAAGTGTTTTCGAAAATATTATTTTCATAGAAAGTATTTTCAAAAACTTGTTTTAAAGAAGCTATTTTCAAGGAAAGTTTACTTTAAAGAGCATAATCCCCACAAGATATACATCTCTCTTTTGCTTCCCTTATTTTGAAACTCATTCTTTTTCTTTTTAGCATGTCTGGAGCATCTGAGATACCTGAGGGTATTCATGTACCCGGTTGGTTTCGTCAATATCTCGAGGCTAACGCCGCTGCCATGGGTCCGGCCGATGTTCCTCCTCCTCTCCCAGCTCCAGTCATTCCTCCACGTGGAGATGCTTTCTCCAAGATATGTAAAGGCTTTCGCTCGATGGGTGGAAAACCTTTTATTGGGTCTGAAACGTTCGTTGAAGCTAGAAATTGGTTGAAAGAAGTGGAGGATCTGTTTGGCATTTTCGATTTGGACGATTGTAAGAAGGTCCAATTGGCTTCTTGGTTGATGAAGGATGAAGCTTCGTTTTGGTGAGAGGTTACTAATGGAGAGCGTGCTGTAGATACGTGGGCAGATTTTAGGGGAAGGTTTGAGTTGAAATTCCTTTCTCAAGCTGAGGAGAGCATGTACATGGAGAGGTTCTTGACATTAAAGTGGAAAAACTTGACCGTGAAGGAGTATGTGACCGAATTTAATAAGTTGGCGAGATTTGGGCTAGAGTTGGTGAATACGCCTCACAAGAAGGCCTTGAGGTTTGCAAAGGGCCTAAATGAACCACTTCATATTTTGTCTATGTCCCACATTCCAATGGGGGCTACGTATGAAAAGCTTGTTGATATGACACACATGCATGAAGAAGAGAAGGGTGTAAGTACTTTTAGGCCTCAAGATAAGATGGAGGATCCAAAGAAAGCCCAACAACAAAAGAAAGGTGGTAAAGAAAAGAGGAAGTGTCACAAGTGTGGGATACCCGGCCATTTGAAGAAAGTCTGTAGGAAGAAGAAAAAGTTTGCTTGTTATCATTATGGCGATCCAGGTCATGCTATCAAGGACTGTCCTAAGAAGCAAGGGCAGAGGTCAGGTTCTACTTTGGGAGGGCAGGTTCATGCTCTCATGGCTCCGGAGCAGGAAGAAGGTAGAAAAATTTCTGTCGAAAGTTTGATTTTCTGGTTTGACCATCATGTCCGTACATTATTCGATTCTGGCGCATCACATTCGTTTATCTCTTCATCATTAGCTGAAACACAACACTTAAATACTAGTCTCGTTGTGGATCCCAATATAGTCTCAAATCCAGTTGGTGGGTCTGCTCATTTATCCATGGTTTGTAGGGCTTTGAGATTGTCTATCTTAGGCATTGGTTTTGAATGTAATGCTTTTGTGCTTGGTTTCATGGGCTATGGGTTGATTCTAGGGATGGATTGGCTAGCCAGACAGGTGCCATCCTAGATTGTGAACGAAGGGTAGTAAAATTGTTGATTCGTAGTGGAAAGACCCTTGATATTTTTTGTGACCCTAGAGGATCGGTGATGCTTAGCTATCTTGAGTCACTTGACGCATCCAATGATGATTTACATTCTATTCTTATAGTCTGTGAATATGTTGATGTCTTCGATGAGGTGAGGGGCCCACCCCCAAAACATGAGATAGACTTTCGTATTTATCTTGTAGACAATGCAAAACTCGTATCTCTGCCAGTACGCCACATGGCTCCTCGTGAGAGGAGGGAACTCAATAAGCAAATAAGGGAGTTGCAAGAGAAGGGGTTCATAAGACGTAATATACCAGAGTGGGGTGCTCCAGTAGTATTTGCCACAAAGGCGGATGGGTCCCTTAGACTTTGTTTGGACTATAGAGAACTTAATAAGCTTACTAAGAAGAATAGGCACCCACTGCCGAGGATCGACGATCTCTTCGATCAGTTAGTTGGTGCCTCAGTGTTTTTGCAGTTGGACTTGGCCACTAGTTTCAATCAATTAAGAGTGGTTGAGGATAGCATAGACAAGACTATCTTTAGGACTCCAGACGGTTTCCATGAGTGGCTTGTGATGCCCTTCGGTTTGACAAACGCTCCCACATAATTTGTTGACTTGATGAGTATGTTATTTAGGGAATACCTTAATAAATTCGTGGTGGTCTTTGCGGATGGCATCTTGATCTTTTCTAAGAGCAAGGAAGAGCATGCCCTACATCTTAGGGAAGTGTTGGAGACCCTTCGAGCGCATAACCTTAAAGCTAAATTTTCTAAATGTCACTTTTGGAGGAAGGAAGTGCGATTCTTAGGGCACGTGGTTTCCAAAGAAGGGATAGTTGTGGATCCCGCGAAGGTGGTGGCCATCCAAGATTGGAAGGTCCCTGAAAATGCTACCAAGGTGAGAAGTTTCTCGGGGTTGGCTGGCTACTATAGGTAGTTTATCAAGGACTTCGCAGAGATATCAGCCCTATTGACACACTTGACGAAGAAGAACCTAGTTTTCACGTGGGACGTAGATTGTGATGATGCGTTCTAACGTTTAAAAAGAGCTTTGACCACAGCCCTAGTCTTAGTGTTGCCAGATGGGAGTAAGCCATTTACCGTTATACCGATGTTTGTGGGACAGGACTAAGCGCAGTCTTAATGCAAGAGGGGAGGGTAATAGCCTATGGAGGAAGGCAGTTGAGTGTGCATGAGAGAAATTACCCTACACGTGACCTAGAGTTGGCCACTATTGTTTTCGCGCTTAAGTCTTGGCACCATTATCTTCTTGGCGAGAAATTCGAATTGTTTACAGACCATAAATCTCTAAAATACTTGTTTCCTCAGAAGGACTTGAACTTAAGGCAGCAAAGGTGGATGGAATTCTTATCGTCCTACGATTTCGAGATAGCATATACCCCTGGCAAGGGTAACGTGGTGGCAGACACCTTAAGTAGGAAAAGGTTGTCCTTGAGTTTGTTGTTTGTTGAGCGGCGAAGCTTAGAGTTTATCTCTACGTTTGACTTTAGACCTTCCATTGACTTTGTACCCGGTTTGCTAGCATCCTTGGAGGCAGACCTACGCTTTTGGGACGGATTGGTGAGGCACAACGAGATGACCCACAGTTGGTTGAGTTAGTAGAGAAGCTCATAAGGGGGGGTCATCGAGCCATCTCAGTAGGTATACCCTAGACGATAAGGGTTGGTTACGTAGGGATGGTAGATTTTGTGTACGACGAGACGAGAACTTGAGGAAGACCATTCATAATGATGCACATAGTTCGAAGATGACCATTCATCCCGGCGGGGACAAGATGCACATGGACATAAACAAGTTTACATTTGGGCCGGTATGAAGAGAGATGTGGCCGAGTTTGTCGCTAGATGCTTGGTATGCCAATAAGTAAAAGCAGAGCAAAAGAAGCCTGGTGGGTTGTTTCACCTATTGGAGGTCCCACAATGGAAGTGGGAGAGTGTCTCAATGGACATTGTTGATGGGTTACCAAGATCAAGGAAGGGTAATACGGGGATTTGGGTCATGGTAGACAGACTTACTAAAAGCGCCCATTTCATTCCCGTGAAGAGTAAGAGGACTGCTCCATGGTTAGCCTCCATATACATTCGAGAGATAGTTCGTTTGTACGGTGTTCCTTCTAGCATAGTGAGCGATCGCGGTCCTATCTTTATTAGCGAGTTATGGAAGAGCTTTCTTAGAGAGATGGAAATAGAGCGTGATGCGACGATTCGACGAGCTACTACATGCATTCTTGGGTCGGAGATTAAGAAGTTGAGGAATAGAGAGGTCAAGCTAGTCAAAGTGCAATGGGGGAGATGATGAGAGCGACGCTTCTTGGGAGACGGAAGAGAAGATGCATTCATTGTACCCTTTTCTTTTCGAGGGTATGTCTTTTAGTTTCTCCTTTATTTCTTAGCTTGTACTTGTTCTATCTTTAGTATGTTCTCTCACTAGTATCTTTGACCTTTAGATAGGGTAGTCCTATGGTTGAAACATGTGTTTGAGACATGTTATGTATGGTGGATGCATGTGGATGCAAGTATTTGCTAGTGGTTGCTCGTGGATGCATATACACACACTTTAGGCACTAGCTCGGCTCAGTCACTTTCATATTGCATATAAATGGATGTGTTTAGTAAAATGAACGTACGTTGAATGTGTGTATCATACGGATGTTGCATTTAAATGAATGGTTGTGCACACATGTAGTAATGATATGTATAGTGTTCTTTGCATACATGATGAATACATGGCACTATCATTATTTGCATTAAGGAGGTCGATTGAATTAGTGGACCGCTTGATTTTGCATTAGTATACGAACAAATAATGCATATGTACATGAAAAGCATTAGAAATCTTTTAAGGACCATGGTTGCAAGTGGTTGATGGTTGAGTAGATGGATGATTGGATGGTAGGATACGTTCTTCTTGACTTAGAGATTTCAAGGATGAAATCCTTTAAATAGGGGAGAATGTAACACCCCGTATTTTCTGAGAATATTAAAATAACAAATTAAGAATAATTTATTTAAAAAAGAGGAATGAGAAAAGAATGATGTTTAGCATTGTTCTAAGGGTTGTAAGCAAAAGACTTAGTAGCTCATTTGGTTAGAACATGTGACTTGCATACAAGAGGTACAGAGTTCGATCCCCGCCAGCGCCATATTTTTGTTTTAGGGGAACGGCTAAAAAGTGGCTTAGTGTGAACGCAATTCAAAAAGTGGTTTAGTGTGAAAGTGATTAATTATGAAGAAGTTATTAAGCCATGAAGTTTGTATGCATATGAGAGAAATATATATAAATATATAAATTAAATAAATAAATATTCAAAAAAAAGTTCAAAACAGCGAATCGGGAGGGGGAATAGCCGAACCGCACCATTTTTGGAGTCGACCCAAGCCCCACTGAGTCGACTAGAGGTCAATCCAGGGTGTTTGGCTGCCAACCCATGGCCCGACTCGCCCTAAGGGCTGATATGGCATCTGAGTTGTCCAGATCAGTTCTAGGGTTAATCCTAAGGCCTAAATAACTTCCTACGCCTATATATACATCCTAAGACCTAACCCTAATTCATAAATATTATTTATGACACCATTATGATATCAAACTCTCTCTTAAACCATAGCCGCCGCCTCTAAATCAAATCTCAAGTGTTCAACTTCAACTCAAATTAAAGATTAGAGCTTCTACAACAATTCAAGAAGATAAATCAGCAACACCGCAACGTTTCTACACCAATTTCAGTGCATAATTCTATTCTTTAACCAGAAAGGTGAGTACGGTGATTTTCACAATATAATGGGATTAAAAGTAACATGATGAAGTTGTAAAGAGGATTCATATGTATGTATGTAATTTAAATCTCATCCAAGTCTTCACCTTTTTGATTCATGTCATCATATGCCTATGTTTCTATGTAAAGTTCATGACTTTATCAGTTTATTCATGTTGAATCTGTCATTATGCCTCTATGCCAGTTTACATGCCCCTTTATTTCATGACGTTGTGTTAATTCCAATTTTTCGTGATTTGATTCTCTCTTCTTATCCCTATTCCTTTTATTTTTGGATCTAGGCTACCTTCGAGCCTATGTTAAAAATACGCGCGAATGCAAATACGTAGGAAAGATGGGAATATGTGAAATATGGAAAATTGGATATTATTGGACATTTTGGATAATTGGATAATATGTGAAATTGGCATATTTGAGTGTGAATTACATGGAAATGATGAAATTGCCTATAATTGTAAATTTGTAATTAAGGCTAATTAATATGTAATTAGTGACAATTTGGAATAGGCAATATTACATACATGATTATATGTTTAATTGGATATACATGACATGAAAATTGGGTATGGGTGAAATACGATTATTTATAAACCTTTGACACGAGGTTAGGTGCAATTTTAGCGTAAGACAGCCCGGAACCGCCAGGAAAATCCAACTGCCACAGTTGGACGTCTAATGTGAGAGGTCAAAGGAGTGAATTGTAGGCGCAACGGTTAATGCCACGAGGTTAAACCCGATTTGTGGGGTAAGACTGCCCGGAACCGCTCGGCAAATCCAACGGCCACAAAGCGTTCGGTCTAATGTGGGAGGTTATGCATCGTTCGTCATAAGGAATGAATTAAGGAATACTAACCATAATAAGACATGGGTATGGTTAGAGGGTTAAGTGGGGTGACACGTAAATTATGACATGTAAATATGGACTTAACCGGAATAAGATAAGACATGTAAATTATGACATGTAAGTATGGACTTAACCATAGCATGTGTAAGACATGGACATTTAAATTAAAATGGTTAAGTGGGAGAAAAACCTAGTGGGGATCAAGCATAGGTGGGAGGCTTCTGTCGGATGGGGGACCCGTTTCAACCAGTAACTCGTTTGAGTATCTAATTGGGCCCGGTACTAGGCCGGGGTTGGGGCACGCTTACTGGACTTGAATGTAAGAGGTCAAAACGTGAATAGCGGTGGCAACGCGGGTCAAACGGGTTCATGTGCGTGCATGGGTCCGGGCTGGTAGGTAAGACGTTGTTGCATCGTGTAGGTATGGCCGTGCATTTTATGTTGGTAGCGGGGTTGTCACTTTGGAGAGTGATACACCCCACTGTGGGGCCAGCACGGGTGCCTACGAGGCTTAGGGAGCCGATCGAATGGGTAGGGTAAGGGTACCTTGGCGGTGGTAGGAGCAATATGGCACCTACAATAGCAGCTAGGTACAAGTAACTACCAAGTTTGTCATGTGGGTACAGTTAATGGGAAGGGATCAACCTTAAGTAAATAGAGACTAGTAGTTGTGCGATGTAATTAAGTAATGTGGTGTAACTTAGCAAAAGTGCGGTGTAACGAAATACATGTTGGTTAAGTTGGATAGTCCTTTGGGTGCTAGTCTGATGTTGACTTCGGTCTTCGGGGTTAGTACTTGGAGGGTTGTTCGCTTAGCCAAGGTGTAGGATTGTCTTAGTACTTAGGAACAGAATCATCTTGTCCATCCTTTTTCTCTACCTTATTTATGTTACAGCCATATCATGATGCCTATTTATGTCTTGATCATTTACCTTACATATTATTTGTTAAAATTACCGGACTCGCTAGACTTTATGTCTGACCCGTTTTGTTTCCACCTCTTTTCTTTCCTTCCCCCCCCCTGGGGTTTGCAAGGAGGTAATACTGCAACTTAGTGCTGATTTCTTTCTGTTGCTCGAAAAGAGTAGATGTATCGCTTTGGACTCTCTCATCTTTATGGCTTTGCTTATGCTCAGTGGGGATTTATGCATTTATGTTATTTAAGTATTTGCTTCTTTATGTACTTTGAAGTTTTTGGAAAAGACAATTGATCCTGTTGTAATGGTTTTTGGAGACTACTTATGTAAGCTTGTTTTGAAGTTATGATGCTATGAAATAAGTTTTATCTTCCGCTATTGTTTTATTTGTTTATTAATGTAATATATCTGTTTTATACTACTATAACGCTTCCTGACATTAATGCATTCCCTTTGTGAGTGACATTAATGGCCATGGGGTTTTACAATGAAGGTTCTTTCACAGTAATTTTTAACTTTTTTTATTTTCTTTTTCACGGGTTTTCAGCCAAGGTTCTTATGGCAGGTGTATTTGGTTGCTTTTTCTTCACTTTCGGTACTACCCAACCTTCTTATGGTTCGAGAGTGGGTTTTAGGTTTGGTAGTTTTCGGGTTTTGGGTTTTATCGTCTGTGTTAATGGTATATGTCGCTACCTTGTTCTAGAAGCATTTATCGTTTGGTTTTTGAAGTTCAGCTACAGGAAGTGATTTATGGTTGATAGACTATCCTATAGGTGATGCTCCGGATCCTTTGGAGTGCCAAATTTTTTGGTTTTGACTTTGTCTATTATATTGCTATAGTGTTAGCAACTCACGCCCTATTAGTATAGAGCTGGCTTAGTCTGTTTACATGCTACAGAGTTAGTTTTTCAGATGTTGGTTTTGCAGTACATTTAGTTTGCATTTGTAAACATTTTGTATGAATTCACACGTAAAAATTCTAAGATTTCCTTGGTGCAGGTTGGAATCCTCATCCGATGCTGGAAATCGTTGTGGTTCCTTCCTCATGGCAAGTGAATTAGAGTTTGTTGTTTAATTTCACTAATGGTTCAGCAATGGCATGACAACTACTGTTGATGTTATTTGTAAGTTTCTTCTTTTAATTTCACTAATGGTGCAATATTAAATAATAAATGTTGCCTTTTATCATTTTGCATCAACGTTTATTCCAAGTAAATAGAATATGCATACTTTTTTCCAACTACAATGAGATCTGATAAAATGATGTGTTAATCAGTAAATAAAAATATAATAAATTGATGGAAGGAGAAGGAAATAAAAGTAACGGATGAGCATCAAACTCAACTTGGTATTTACAGTGAAAGGAGAAAACACAATTCTCGTGCAACAGTTCTACTATACATTTAACCTCAGCTTTTTCGATTTTAAGGATCATGACCCTATTTTTATTGACATTTATCAAAATTTCATGTTATAAGAGAATCGTTTATTTGCAAAAAAAATTAAAACATGTCCAGCAAGCAATAATATCATTGTCAATGCATGGTCAGACAGTAGCAGTGGTAAAAGGTTAATATGGGTTGCAAAATTATTGAGTTTCATTCATGAAAGTTGTAATTTCATACCCTTGAAAATAACAGGGTTTAGTGAGATACTATGGATGTTGTGGCATTTGAAGGAACCATGGATAGATGATGAGCCTTTTGTTTTAAGCGCCGTGCAACAATTGGGAAAAGGATGTATTCTGGAATGGATTTCAACCGATGCTTCTGTGAATAATTTGACATACTGATCGGTCGAGACCTTGTGTTGATTATCGTCTCGATCCGGTATGTACTTAAATCACTCTTGTATTTTTTACATCGATTTTTCATAATGTCCAATGCATTCATGGATTCCATCAAATTCTTATTAGAATTAAAAATTAAAGAAATTAACTAAAAATTGTTTAGAATTTTCTTTTAAGTTCTATTTAGGTTGGAATTAGAATTTTTTTTACATCATAACCATTGACTCAATCACGATGTTATTTAGGATTTTTCGCCTTTCCTGATTGCTGAAGTTCTGTCCATGCTATCTCATTTGGGAAGATGATCAAAGTTGGCCTCACAGGCAAATTCTGGCTTATGATCCTTCTCCTACTTCAGCATAGCCAAGATGGTTGTACACTGAGTGATATGCTATGTAATGGTCAAGTATGTAATAATGTACGAAATGTTGTCTAAAACTTATTGTTCATAATACTGAATATTTGAGTATTTTAATAAATTACATTGCAAATAACTGTAATATCTGGTTTGCTTATGGAGTATTGCTATATTTAGTGTATTGTTCTTTTTGGGTTCAAAAGATGTTTATTTTTTAAGACCCAAATGTCAATCACAACGGTGCATAATAGTTGTAGTAGATTTTATTACAAGGGTGCATAACTGTTGTAATAAAGTTTATTACAACGGTGGAAAAAAGATGTAAAATATACATATTACAACGGTGTTGCGACAGTGCAAAAAAGTTGTAAAAGATATTAGTCTATTACAACTTCTTAATGCACGACGGTTTGCCCACCGTTGTAAAATGTATATTACAACGGTGTTCCTCTATTGTAATAGGGTCATTTTGTTGTAGTGAAAGTGACAGTTATATGTCGACGTAGACATATATGTATGTTGACATATACTTGTTCAAAACTGTTTTTTGAGCATTTTTCAAGTGTTTTGATATATATATATATATATATATAATATTCTAGAAATTCTTGAATTAAAACATCGTGTTGTAAATGAATATTATACAGTAGAAAATCAAATGAAAAATAAATATAAACTATACAAACATATTTACAAAATTATAAGTTTAAAACTATATAAATATAAAGTACATAATTTATAAAACTTATAAACTATAAAATTTGAGTTTAAAATCAAAAGTAAAGAAAGTAAAATAGAGAAGATAGAGATTGCAGATAGAATTTGAAATCATAATTTGACAGACAAAATATGAATTTGAACTTGAGTGCTATTTAGAGTCTAACATAAACTAGACTCTATTACTATATTTATCTTGAACTCTTGGACTCTTTAAATGTTGATTACTCATGAGTCTTTAATCATCTCTAAATTCTGAATCTGTAACATCTTTAAACTGTACAGTCTTCAGTATAAATTCATGTATATAAATCCTGCATATGTATATATGTGTATATATATATTCTAGATAAAGTGTTAGTATATATTTTATAATCAATTAATATTGAAATAAGGTTGTTGTCATCAAAACTCCATTCTCCAACACAAAAGTGGTAAATTAAAATAATTTTTTTGAAATGCATAAAATTAGTAAAAATATATTCATTTCCATAAAGTAATATTTTTTGCGCCCTTTAAAGAGATTTGGGCACCGTCCGACGAGTGTTGTACATGATCGTTATATAAAGAGTTGTTTTTGTCACAAAACAGTCATTTATATTCAATTGGTACAATACATGCTGGATTTGTCCCTGTATTGGACAAGTTATAAACATAGTAAGCAATTACGTTTTGCACAGTACTTCATTTCAAATACATGACAAGAAAATGAGTAATTTTCTAACCTAGATTTCCCTACGAAATCCCTACATCGTGTATGCACGGCGTAAGGAAAACGTGAAAATATTTGGAAGGCATAGGGACTGTATAGGGATTCTCTACTCATTCCCTACACCCGCCAAAGTGGTTGGATTTTATGCAAAATGGATTTCTAAAATTATGGGCCACAATTAAAAAGAGAGAACCAAAGTAAAACATTAACTCTCTCCATTCTTTCTTCATTAAATCACGGTTTCAGATTAAGAAAAATCTAGATTACTCGCGCCGTCGCCCCTGGTTGCACGTGCCGCCTTCCCCTATTGCCAGCGCCGCCGCCCCTGCATGCTCGCGTCGTCGCCCCTACCTGCTCGCGCTCCGTCCCCGCTGTATCACCCCGTACTTTTTGTGGATATTAAAGTAACGAATAAATGAATACTTAATTTTAAAATTAGGAATTAAGGGAAATGGGTTATGCCATTGCGTTCGTCTCGGAATTCTGCTTGTGATAGAGTCCGAGTTTGTGTAAATCGGACACCGTATGAGGAAGTTATGAGCCTTAGAAGTTTGTATACGCCCAAGGAAGTATATATATGCGTATAAAATAATTCCAGAAGTCAAAATAGGGTTCAAATCTCGAATTTGGGTCAAAGCAGGCTGAGCGGGAAATTTCCCGCTTAGAGGTGTCGCCCCCCCCCCCCCCCCAAGGGGGAGTCGACATAGGTGTCGACCCCCCTATAGGGGAGTCGACCCCTGTTGGCCCAGATCTGGCCGATGACGTGTTTCGCCATGTGTCGCTTTCTGATTCGCTGTGTGACATGGTATTCTGCTATAGACGATTCTGATGACTTCTAGACTGATATGAAGGCTCTAAATCTCCCAATACACCTATTAAAAGACACCTAAACTTATTGTTTTCTCCTAACTAATTCATAGGCGTTTATATGCTGCTAAAACCTGAAGTGACCTAGCCTCCACCTTAATCAATCAAAGTATAAATCAAAGGAATAACTAATCAAATTTAAAAATCAGATCCCAAAATTCAAGACCGTTCTGTAATTTGTATGTTCAAGTTACTTTCAGAAATAAAATTTAATTGTGATTCTGACATTGTAATAAATCTGGATCTGAGATTATGCCTATTTTATATCTGTCATTCTATATCCATTGGATCTATCTCATTGATATTATTATGTCCATTCTTTGTCTCTTCTTTCCTTCTTCCCTTTTTGTTTTTATAGCCGGGCTACTGCGAGCCTGAGCCAAATCTCATAAGAGATGAATGCACATTGGGAAAAATTGGGCATAATATATGATTTAGACATGACCAGCGCTAAAATTAGGCATAAAATATGATTTGGACTGACCAGCACTAAAATTGGGAAAAGTATTAAATTACGTATAATTGGGCATAACTGATATGAGGACATAACACATGTTGTAATTAAAACATAAAGTGTATCGAACAAATGACTTGAGATTTGAGGCATAAAGTATACTGGACATATGACTCGGGGTTTGGGGTGTAAATTGAACTGTAAATATGTAAGGCATAGAACACGTTGTGGTTAAAGACCTAAAATTGGGGCATATTATTTATGATAGTTTATGACTTGGAAGAAGGAGAATATTATGTATAGTGATACATGGCTTAGGCATGAAAACCTATAGTAAGATAAGGATAACTATTAAATGTGAACACACCTAAATTTGGATTTTGGGTAATTGGCATGCGCTGTAATTAAAGGCTATAATTTGGCATAGTTTATACTGTGAATCCTCATTGGGGGTTTTTGGAGAATATTTTGAACGGTGCAATATGACTAAACCTTAGGGCATGTGTTAAATTGTGATTTTTGGAACACGACTAGTATTGTGAATTTTGGGATGATTAGCATATAAAATCTAGACTTGGACATGTATGGTAAATATGCTAAAAGATAAACATCTCTAACCCAAGTTAGATTGAGTTGCGGTATAAAACTGCCCAGAACCGCCCGACATATCCGGTAACCGCAACAACAGAAATCTAATGCGAGAGGTTAGCGCATTTAGGCCAAAACCCGAGGTTAAAATGAGTTTGCGGTAGAAGTCTACCCGTAACCGCCCGGAACATTCAGCAACCGCAAATAACAGTTCTAATGTAAGAGGTTGGGGCATTAATAAATTAATTAATGCCAATAAATAGACATGCTAAGAATGGTAATGTTAAGTAAAATTTAGAACACTTAACCATAATAACATGTTAATTAGACAAGAAGGTGGGGTTAAGTAAATTTAGAACACTCAACCGTTATAACATGTTAATTAGACAAGTGAGCAGGGTTAAGTTAACCAATATGACATGATGAATGAGTAGGGTTAAGTTAATAAGAAGCACTTAACCAATACAATGTAATGAATGAGTAGGGTTAAGTTAATAAGAAACACTTAACCAATATGACATGATGAACGGGTAGGCTTATGTTAAAACAAGAGAGCAACACTTAACCAATATAACAAGATGCGTGGAAGGGCTAAATTAACACAAGAAGGCAACACTTAACCAATGTAACATGACAAGTGGGTGGGTTAAGTTAACTTGAATTGATTGATGAAACTTAACTAATACAGCATGATGAACGCATGGGGTTAGGTTAATAAGAAACACTTAACCAATGTAACTTGATGAACGAATGGGGTTAAGTTAATGGGAAATACTTAACAAATATAACATGATGAATGAACGGGGTTAAGTTAATAGGAAACACTTTACCAATCCAACATGACGAGTGAGAAGGGTTAATAAGGTATACATAACCAACATGACATGATGAGTGGGTAGAAAAAGTTAACATGAATGGACAACACTTAACCAATATGACATAATATGTGGGACGGTTAAGTACATATCGGGTTGGTGGGTAATATTAGTAAATATAGGCCCACAAACTTAACCATCAAGTAAACATGTTTGAATCTGTGGGAGGGTTAAGTACATATCGGGTTGGTGGGTAATATTAGTAAATATAGGCCCACAAACTTAACCAGTAGGAAACTCTAGTAATAGGGACCCATTTCAGTTGCAACTCACATAGGTGTATCAAGGTACCCTGAAACTAGGCAGGGTGGGGCACGATTACTGTAAAAACCCGAGTTCCGACGGATCGATTTTTATTCAAAAATCCAATCCATCACAACCCAACTTAGGTGCTCCGGTATCCCGCAGAAAAGACAGAGAAATAAAACAAGTCAGAGTTCGGAAAATATATCATAGCGGATGGAACAAAATATAATATAATTAAAACATAACTTTACCTTTATAACAATACTGCTAAACTAATATCCAGCTATACAGTCTCTGTCATAAACCTAACCTGCGAATGTTATAAGGAGGGGGTCGGAACATAAGTTATGTGTGAATGAATTTAAATTACAATTCTGGATAATCCTACATGTAATAGCCCGGAAATCCTAGCCAATTTAAAATTTTTATTTTGGCAATTTTAGCGAATTTTGATTATTTAAAATGAATTATTTTAAATAATATCGCCAGAAAATTTATTTTGAATAGAATTAGAAAAATATATATTTACATATATCGTCATTAGAATATAAATATTTTAGTTTGATAATAAAAGGAATTGGAAATGGTGCGGTAGTTTAAAAATTCGATTTCAAATTTAAATTCGATGTACAGGATTCAAAATAAACAGGATTTTGGCGAAACCAAAAATATTAGAATCTATTTGAGAATATCTTTCCAACGAATCCGAGAAATCAAAATTTCATAGCGGGAATCAAAAGATATATCCAGTTTAAAATTTAGAAAAGTCATTGTGGAATTTATATATTTTTTAATATGTATAAAAGCCCTTAAAATTGATAATTTGGCAAACGACCTTGGTTTTCGATGAAACCACTTTTGTTGGATCCGCGATGTCAAATTATTGCTAGGTTTCAAAATTCATAATTTTTCCAAATCAATATGTAAGTGTGGCGAAGTTAAACGTGTTTTAACAGTTTCAGTCAATTTCAATCGCCTGGAAAATGACAATTTTTCAAACGGTCTCAGAATTTGACGAAATTAGTTCTGTTAGGACTGTATTGTCAAAACGAAGTTAGAAATAATTTTTTTGGAATTTTAAGAGTCCATTTGTGGCCCCAGTAAATTGAAATGTGCGTTTGAATTGAATATATAAAGATTTATATTTTAAATTCAATGAAAACTGATTGTAACAGCTGAATTGGGTTACGATACATATCTCATTGTGTTCCGAACGGGGGTAATTAGCTAGGGACGAAAGTCGTTGGGTCTCGTTTTGAGATCGAATGAAAAAGTTACTTTATGGAGATTAATATACATATATAGATATATATTAATTATATATCCTTTGCCTCCTTTACCTCCTTACTCGGTCAAACCCCCTCTCCCCTCTTTCATTTAATTTGAACCCGACAAAGAAAACAAATTGATTGAAGACGACGGAACCCCCCACGCCACCACCGCGCGTCGTGCTCCGACCCGCCCCCTCTGGCGATGGCACCTCCGCCCAGACCCCCCCTCTGGTCCCCTTAACGTCACCCCTCCTCCCTATTCAATCCCACACGAACGCTAGCTCCAATAGCTCACCGCCAGGGCCACCAGCACTTGCCTCCGCCGCCGCCATAGGTCGAGCCACCCCCCTTCTTTCTGGCCGACGCAAGCAACCCCCAGAAAAAACCGTGAGTTCTTATTTTTTATTTTATTTTATTTTTTTATTTTATTATTTCCTTTATTTCCTTTCTTTTTTGATTTCAAATATATATACACACACATTGTTTCTCAAATCAGTTTTTACATATATAGTATTAGCTTATTTAAAAATAGATTTTTATTATTGAAATTATAAGATAAAAATTTGATTTTTATTATGATAAAGCTTTGATTTTAATCGTGATAAAGTTTTGATTTTTATTTATAAAGATCAGATTTTTAGAATGTATAAAGTTTAGATTTCTAGAATATGTAAGAATATGATTTTTATCATGAAGAGAAGAATATAAAAATTCAATTTTTATAGGTATAAAAGCTAGATAAGAATGTAAACATCGTTTTAAAATACGATTTTTGTTATGAAGCTAGCGAAGTATAGACGTGATGTTTAATGAAGTAAAGACGTGATTTTTATTGAAGTAAAGACGAGATTTTTAATCGAAGAAAGTTGAGATTTTTAATCGAAGAAAGTTGAGATTTTTAATCGAAGAAAGGTGAGATTTTTAATTCAAGAAAGGCAAGATTTTAAAGTTAAAAAGATTTGATTTTTATAATAAAAATATAATTTTTATATATGTAGTGGATGCGGACAACGAAAGTGATAAAAGGCGAGTGGCGAAGATTTCCTACATATGAAGAGTCGTGGCGTTTGGTTTAGCGAATCGGTGAGAACTTCTCACTTTAATTCTTGTTTTCTAGTTAAAAATATATATTAGGATGCAGACGGTGCTTAGTAGCACCGGACACCCATCATCCGCAGACCATGGATGACTTGTTTGTTTGATTGCTGTGTTTTGAAATTTGATTGTGTTATGGAAGGAAATAAAGGATTTTATAGTGGAAAATATTTTATAGTTAAAAATATGATTTTTATCGTGTATGTAAAATAAATATTTATAAACAAATCGGAGATTTGTTTATATACCCTGATTTGACTGATATTGATTGGGACGATAAATTTTACATATCGCCCAACTGCGCAAATAAAATCTGTGTTTGTTGATTTGAAACCCCACACGGGTATTAGGATGAGATTGGACGTACACTAATCCCGATTGTTTAGTTGTATGTCAATCGATGGATTGACAGACTGTGTAAGCATTAATTATTTATATTTAATGCTTGTGCAGTTGTGTGGTGCACTCTGGATGGTGGTTGATTATTTACCGTTGCTATTATATACATGTGTTGTAGAAAATCTATATAATTAACATTATGTTGTAATTGATTGGGCCTCATTCCAATTTTGAAAATAAATTCATGTGTTGAATAGAAAATAAATTCATGTGTTGAATAGAAAATAAATTCACGTGTTGAATAGAAAATAAATTCATGTGTTGAATTGAAAAATATTCATGTGTTGAATAAAAGCCATGTTGATTAGATGGACGCCATTTCGACGTGAACGATATTTATATCGATTTTATTCATTTTTATAATGAATAAAGAAAAGAAAGTGATTTCAAAATTTAACATTTTGAAAATATTATCATTTGTATATCGATGATGTGGAATATTCAATTTTGATTAGAAATTGAATATGAAGTTGGAATCGTTTTGAAAACGAATTTAAAACGATTTATAAAATACGTTTTAAAAGGAAATCAATGAAATATTTATATATAATAAATATATAATGGTCTGAATAGAACGCGCTGCGCTGCGGTAGTTCGCGAATTTCGGCCATTGACTTTGAATGGACGTTAAGGGAGATCCAACCGTCGGATTCTCCTAAAACCAGAACTGTTGGGTTCGCATCGAAAAGAGCTTTCCAATGAATACTAGAGATTTGAGATCTAACGGTTGGATTTGGAATTATGCCCAAATCAAATTTGGAAAAGTTCGCTGTAAGTGCAGTTCGATGGCCGTTGATGGAAATCGATTGTACGGCCTTGATAAAATTATTAAAAATAGTAATAATTTGTGTAAAATCATAAGAAATGATTTGTGAAGAATTGGGATGAAAAATTCCAAATTTGAAAAGATAAAAATAGATTTTTATCGAAATGAACTAGTTTTGAACTAGAATTATAATCCCATTTATTTTTAAAATAAATAAAGTGGATTTGAAATGGTTTTAAAAGCAACCAGAATTTCCAATAATATAATTGGAATGGATTTGAATCGAAATTGTCTTTGGGATATTTTGATGTTGGATTTCGTGATTATACATATATTGTTATTGGAATTTCAAAGATATTTTAATATTGTTATTTCCAATACGATATTTGTTGGTCGTAGGATTTGATATTGAATATAAGTCGATATGTTTTCTATTCAGAGCCTTGTATTTGACATCCAATGTGATTTGGGTTTGTCGTGAATGGTGTCTTCATTAACACTGTTCTTAAACCCAGTTGAGAAAAAGAATAAATCTTTTCATTTTGATTAATGAAGTGTACCAATTAAATGGTATTTAATTGGAATTGAATTTGAATTGATTTTTGGGTTTATCGTGAACGGTTTTTAAATAACACTTGTTCTTTAACCCGATAATTAATGGAATGTGATTTTGGGTTTATAGTGAACCGTGTTTTAAATGACATTGGTTCTTTAACCCAGTTAAAGATAGGATATGATTTCCCAAGTTAAATAATCATTGATAGTGATTATTGGGAAGATTAAAACTAAGTGGAGTTTTAATGAATCTTTAATTAGACTGAAGTGATCGAGAATGGAGTATCACCAGTTTTGCTCCAGGCAATAGTTAAATCTTTAATTAGATTTGAACGTGAAATGGTAATTGAATTTACCTATAACACCATGGTGTTAGATATGAAGTATGACTAGTTTTACTTCATCGGATGAATAGATAGGGATTGGGAAATAAAATAAATGATTACTTCGGTGTGGTTCGCTAATCCCGACTAGTTTGAATTAATATACAAAGGAAGATTAAAGAATAAATTTAAAGAATTTATCTTTGATAAAATTAATGGGAACATTTCCCAAAGTATAAGAATATTTGAATAAAAGAATATTCTGAAGTGGAATGAGGCGTATAATGTGTTTGTGTAATACTTGTTTATTATATACGCGAGTTATTCAGAAAGACCGGGTTTATCCCATTCTGAATAACTGATTCGACGTAGTATCGAGGATGAAGATGGTGGTCGAAGACCGGAGGTCTTCACATCGTTTGGTTGATTACTGATGATCTTGATTGGGCTGTACACCTAAGAGGAGGGAATTAGTTAGTGATCGTCTAGACGTACTTGGAGATCGATGGATATGCGAGGTACAAGGTGCCTCCAGTTTCGTTCAGACCCAGAACGAACTTGTAAATGGACTGTGTGTCTGACATTGGATTTTATTCCGTGTGATTAATTTCTATTAAATATATATCTGTTTGGCGGCGGTGAATTTATTCTCTTGCTTAACCCCTTCTCCGAGACATACGAGCTCAGGGGTTATATATTGATGGATATCCATCGCATGGAGTGAATTGCCTGTATGGCATTCCTAAGTGGCAATTGATCAAGGCTTCTGTTGAAAAGCAAAATCTTGTGGTTGATGATCAAAGCATCGCCTGCACGGCATAGCTTTGTGTAACGTGAATTCGCGAGCCTCACACCCCGGTTGTGAACCAGAAAAGGGAGAGGACCTCAGGGAGGGCTGCGTTTCCTTCTAGCTAGGGTGGTGTCAGTGACTTACCAGCCCTGACATTTATATTATTTTTACCTATGTGGTTGTTGCTGTTGCGAGGCGCCTCGGATATATCGGTGACTGTGTGGAGACGATGGTGTCATTTGGCTTATTTTCGCCCCAAAGGGCGGGGGAACGCAGTGTCCAGGCATTTTAATCCACATCGGTGGACCGGCCCTGACGATCCAAGGGTCACTCGAGCTTTGATCCTGAGACATGGTAGGCTAGATTGTCTCGAATCGGTGAGGACTATCTTTTGCCTTGGTTCACAGATGGAAATCCAACTTCCAATACGTGACTTTGCAGTTTTATTTGTAGAGCCTAGTATGGCGACATAGTGGTATGGGGCATTTATGCCGTCTATGATTGATACTTATGATTTGAAGTTTTTTTATACACTATGCACTTATAATAGTATCAGATGATTTGTTTTTAGCGTATCAAGCATTCTTTGGCTATTATAAGGAAAAAACCCTATCCTCCGGTTTGCGTTGCATTGTGTGATGGGACCTAGGTCTTATAATAGCTTCATTTTCTTTATTTAGCATTGCGCTGTTTTGTTATATGCACTAGTACTCTTTGGAGGAAACCCGTTCCGTGTTATACGGCGTGGTCCCTTGGTATATCTGATTTAAAGTAAAGCTTTAAATAACTGTTTTAGTCCTCATACCAGTCACATGACTGACTTGGAGTTTATTGCTTCAACCTAAACTCTGGGTGCCCTTATTTCGATACGGGCAGCTAGTATTTTTGCTTTTGCATATTTATATTAACAGGATCCTGGTTTACAGTTGGAACGATACTCGGAAAGCTCTGTATCCGTGTATTACTTTCAGTTGTGTTTTGTATTATTTTTCCGCTGCTATGTAATGTATTGTAATCTCTGATATTTTTGTGTTGTATAATATTTATTCATACTCTGTATATTCTTGTATTCTGATGGAATTGTTGTAATAAACAATGAAAAGGTCTTTTGTCTGCGTTCTTTTGTGTGTTGTTCTCAATGTATCCACTCTTTCCTTCACGGGGAAGTTACGGTTTTCACAGTTGGTATCAGAGCTTTGGTTTACAGAGTTCAGAGAACAAGACACATTAGAACCAAACGAAAGAATTCATCAGAAATTGGATGAGTAATATCTAATAAGAATGACTCGCTAGAGATGGGATCAGTAGTATCCTAGAACGAGTGTAAAGAGTGTTGTTTTGAAAAATAAAATTGAAAACAAGTTTTGTTTTGAAAATTTAATTCAATTATTTGTGTTTGAATATTTATTTATATTGATGTGGACTATCCAGTATATAAAGATTTTGTGTATACGTCATATCCGCGTGTATTCGAAGTTTTAATATGTTGCGTAGATATAGAATCACACTGTAGTCGCCCGGAGATGATTCTGATGATTGATCAATCATCATCAGAATTTATGTTCGAGTGACGAAGGTGTGATATTTATATATTTCCAGTTGACTAGTGTGAGAACCAAAATTAAATAGGGCTTATTGTTGTGATTTGGCATCAAAAACATGATTTTCTGTATATGCATCAAAATGAAGAATTTGAAAAGCTAATCAACAAATTGATTGCTGGTTGTGTTGTTTGATTATTGCTTGATTAATTAAATGTTGAACCTTTAGCAAAATTGAACCAAATAGTGAATTGTATTGAAAATTAGTCGCATTTGCATGCATATACATGTACTTACATTGAACATGTCATAGCAAGGCGGCTAGAGAAGAGGAATAAAATTGTTTGCCCGACAAATAGGTACATGTTTATTTTATTTCTTGGGTTTTTGATGATTTTATGAGCCGATTGTCTAGCCGCTTGGCTGTTTCTTTTTCTTTTTGGATTGACGAAGGCCATGGGAGGCTATATGAAATATCTCGAAGTCCCCGGTGTAGGGGAGGTTATGGTGAAATTTTTCGAAAATTTAGGGTGTTAGCCAAATTTTTGAAAATTTTGAAAAGTTCTTAGGAACTGTAAAGTTGAAGAACTTAAGCTGTAATGGAAATAGTGAAAATTGAGTTGATTTGTAAAACAACTTTCGGCTTCGTTCCTTTTCAGGGACAAAAAGTTTTAAGTTGGGGAGATTGTAATAGCCCAGAAATCCGAGCCAAATTAAAAAATTTATTTTGGCAATTTTAGCGAGTTTTGATTATTTAAAATGAATTATTTTAAATAGTATCGACGAGAAATTTATTTTGAGTAGAATTAGAAATATATATTTATATAGATCATCGTTAGAACATAAATATTTTATTTTAATTATAAAAGGAATTGAAAATGGCGCGGTAGTTTGAAAATTCGATTTCAAATTTCAATTTGATGTACAGGATTCAAAATAAACCCGATTTTGGTGAAACCAAAAATATTAGAATCTATTTGAGAATACCTTTCCAACGAATCCGAGAAATCAAAATTTCATAACGGGAATCAAAAGATATGTCCAGTTTAAAATTCAGAAAAGTCGCTGTGGAATTTATATATATTTTAATATATATAAAAGCCCTTAAAATTGGAAATTTGGCAAACGACCTCGGTTTTCGAAGAAACCACTTTTGTTGGATCCGCGATGTCAAATTATTCAAAATTCACAATTTTCCGAATCAATATGTGAGCATGGCGAAGTTAAACGTGTTTTAACAGTTTCAGTCAATTTTAATCGAGTGGAAAATGGCCATATTTCAAACGGTCTTGGAATTTGACGAAATTAGTTTTGTTAGGACCGTATCGTCAATACGAAGCTAGAAATAATTTTTCTGGAATTTTAGAGTTCGTGTGTCGCCGAGGTAAATTGAAATGTGTGTTTGAATTGAATATATAAAGATTTATATTTTAAATTCAATAAAAACTGATCATAATAGCCGAATTAGGTTAAGAAACATATCCCATTGTGTTCGGAATGGGGGAAACTAGCTAGGGATGACATTCGTTGGGTCTCGTTTTGAGATCGAATGAAAAAGTTACTTTATGGAGATTAATATATATATATATATATATATATATATATATATATATTAATTATATATCCTTGGCACCCTTTACCTCCTTACTCGGTCAAACCCCCTCTCCTCTCTTTCAATCAATTCGAACCCAATAAAGAAAAAAAATTGATTGAAGACGACGGACCCCCCCCCCCCACGGCACCACCGCGCGTCGCGCTCCGGCCCGCCCCCTCTGGCGATGGCGCCTCCGCCCAGACCCCCCCTAGTCCCCTTCACGCCGCCCCTCCTCCCTATTCAAGCCCGCGCGAACCCTAGCTCACTGCCTGGGCCACTAGCACCTACCTCCGCCATAGGCCGAGCCATCCCCCTTCTTTCCGGCTGACGCTAGCACCCCACCCCCCCCCCCCCCCCCCGGAAAAGACCGTGAGTTCTTATTTTTTTTTTATTTGATTATTTCCTTTACTTCCTTTCTTTTTTGATTTCAAATAAATAAATAAATAAATATATATATATATATATATACATTGTTTCTCAAATCAGTTTTTACATATATAGTATTAGCTTATTTAAAAAAAGATTTTTATTATTGAAATAATAAGATAAAAATTTGATTTTTATTATGTTAAAGCTTTGATTTTAATCGTGATAAAGTTTTGATTTTTATTTATAAAGATCAGATTTTTAGAATGTATAAAGTTTAGATTTCTAGAATATGTAAGAATATGATTTTTATCATGAAGAGAAGAATATAAAAATTCGATTTTTATAGGTATAAAAGCTAGATAAGAATGTGAACATCGTTTTAAAATACGATTTTTGTTATGAAGCTAGTGAAGTATAGACGTGATTTTTAATGAAGTAAAGACGTGATTTTTATTGAAGTAAAGACCAGATTTTCAATCGAAGAAAGTTGAGATTTTTAATCGAAGAAAGTTGAGATTTTTAATCGAAGAAAGTTGAGATTTTTAATCGAAGAAAGGTGAGATTTTTAATTCAAGAAAGGCAAGATTTTAAAGTTAAAAAGATTTGATTTTTATAATAAAAATATAATTTTTATATATGTAGTGAATGCGGACTACGAAAGTGATAAAAGGCGAGTGGCGAAGATTTCCTACATATGAAGAATCGTGGCGTTTAGTTTAGCGAATCGGTGAGAACCTTTCACTTTAATTCTTGTTTTCTAGTTAAAAATATATACTAGGATGCAGACGGTGCTTAGTAGCACCGGACACCCGTCGTCCACAGACCATGGATGACTTGTTTGTTTGATTGCTGTGTTGTGAAATTGGATTGTGTGATGTGGAATGAAATAAAATATTTTATAGTGGAAAATATTTTATAGTTAAAAATATGATTTTTAACGTGTATGTAAAATAAATATTTATAAACAAATCGGAGATTTGTTTATATACACTGATTTGACTAATATTGATTGGGACGATAAATTTTACACATCGCCCAACTAGACAAATAAAATCTGTGTTTGTTGATTTGAAACCCCACACATTGGGATGAGATTAGACGTACACTAATCCAGATTGTTTAGATGTATGTCAGTCGATGGATTGACAGACTGTTTAAGCGTTAATTATTTATATTTAATGCTTGTGCAGTTGTGTGGTGCACTCTGGATGTTGGTTGATTATTTACCTTTGCTATTGTATACATGTGTTGTAGAAAAATCCATATAATTAACATTATATGGTAATTGATTGGGCCTCATTCCAATTTTGAAAATAAATTCATGTGTTGAGTAGAAAATAAATTCATGTGTTGAATAGAAAATAATTTCACGTGCTGAATAGAAAATAAATTCATGTATTGAATAGAAAATAAATTCATGTGTTGAATTGAAAAATATTCATGTGTTGAATAAAAGCCGTGTTGATTAAATGGACGCCATTTTGACGTGAACGATATTTATATCGATTTTATTCATTTTTACAATTAATATATAAAAGAAAGTGATTTCAAAATTTAACGTTTTGAAAATATTATCATTTGTATATCGATGATGTGGAATATTCAATTTTGATTAGAAATTGAATATGAAGTTGAAATCGTTTTGAAAACTAATTTAAAACGATTAATAAAATATGTTTTAAAAGGAAATCGATGAAATGTATATAATATATAATATATATATAATGGCCTGAATAGAACGTGTCGCGCTGCAGTAGTTCGCGAATTTCGACCATTGACTTTGAATGGGCGTTACGGGAGATCCGACCGTCAGATTCTCCTAAAACCAGAACCGTTGGGTTCGCATCGAAAAGACCATTCCAATGAATATTAGAGATTTGAGATCTAATGGTTGGATTTGGAATTATGTCCAAATCAAATTTGGAAAAGGTCGCTGTAAGTGCAGTTCGATGGCCATTGATGGAAATCGACTATACAGGCCTTGATAAAATTATTAAAAATAGTAATAATTTGTGTAAAATCATAAGAAATGATTGGTGAAGAATTGGGATGAAAAATTCCAAATTTGAAAAGATAAAAAATAGATTTTTATCGAAATGAACAAGTTTTGAACTAGAATTATAATCCCATTTATTTTTAAAATAAGTAAAGTGGATTTGAAATGGTTTTAAAAGCAACCAGAATTTCCAATAATTGAATTGGAATGGATTTGAATAGAAATTGTCTTTGGGATATTTCTATGTTGGATTTCGTGATTATACAAATATTGTTTGGGGATTTGAAAGATATATTAATATCGTTATTTCCAATATGATATTTGTTGGTCGTAGGATTTGATATTGAATATAAGCCGATATATTTTCTATTCAGAGCCTTGTATTTAATATCCAATGTGATTTGGGTTTCTCGTGAGTGATGTCTTCATTAACACTATTCTTAAACCTAGTTGAGAAAAAGATTAAATCTTTTCATTTAGATTTAATGAAGTGTACCAATTAAATGGTGTTTAATTGGAATTGAATTTGAATTGATTTTTGGGTTTATCATGAACGGTGTTTTAAATAGCACTTGTTCTTTAACCCGATAATTAATGGAATGTGATTTTGGGTTTATAGTGAACCGTGCTTTAAATGACATTGGTTCTTCAACCCAGTTACAGATAGGATGTGATTTCCCAAGTTAAATAATCATTGATAGTGATTGTTGGGAAGATTAAAACTAAGTGGAGTTTTATTGAATCTTTAATTAGATTGAAGTGATCGAGAATGGAGTATCACTAGTTTTGCTCCAGGCGATAGTTAAATCTTTAATTAGATTTGAACATGAAATGGTAATTGAATTTACCGATAACACCATGGTGTTAGATATGAAGTATGACCAGTTTTACTTCATGGGATCAATAGGTTGGGATTGGGAAATAAAATAAATGATTACTTTGGTGTGGTTCGCTAATCCTGACTAGTTTGAATTGATATTCAAAGGAAGATTAAGAATAAATTTAAAGAATATTTCTTTGATAAAATTAATGGGAACCTTTCCCAAAGTATAAGAATATTTGAATAAAAGAATATTCTGAAGTGGAATGCGGCGTATGTTGTGTTTGTGTAACACTTATTTAATATATACGCGAGTTATTCAGAAAGACCGGGTTTATCCCATTCTGAATGACTGATTTGACGTGGTGTCGAGGATGAAGACGGTGGTCGAAGACCGGAGGTCTTCACATCGTTGGGTGATTACTAATTATCTTGATTGGGTTGTACACCCAAGAGGAGGGAATCAGTTGGTGATCATCCAGACGTACTTGGAGATCGATGGATATGCGAGGTACTAGGTGCCTCCGGTTTCGTTCAGACCCAGAACGAACTTGTAAGTAGAATGTGTGTCTGACATTGGATTTTATTCTGTGTGATTGAGTTCTATTTAATATATATCTGTTTGGCGGCGGAGAATTTATTATCTTGCTTATCGCCCTTCTCGGAGACGTATGAGCTCAAGGGTTATATTTTGATGGATATCCATCACATGAAGTGAATTGCCTGTGTGGCATGCCTAAGTGGCAATTGATGAAGGCTTCTGTTGAAAAGCAAAGTCTTGTGGTTGATGATCAAAGCACCACCTGTGTGGCATAGCTGTGTGTAACGTGAATTCGCGAGCCTCACAACCTGGTTGTGAACCAGAAATGAGAGAGGGCCACAGGGTGGGCATGCGTTTCGTTCTAACTAGGGTGGTGTCAGTGACCTACCAGCCCTAACATTTATATTATTTTCACCTGTGGGGTTGTTGCTGTTGTGAGGCGCCTCGGACATATCGGTGACTGTGTGGAGCCGATGGAGTCATTTGGCTCATTTTCGCCCTAGAGGGTGGGGGAACGCAGTGTTCAGGCATTTTAATCCACGTCGGTGGACCGGCCCTAACGATCCAAGGGTCACTCGAGCTCTGATCCTGAGACATGGTAGGCTAGATTGTCTCGAATCGTTGAGGAGTATCTTTTGCCTTGGTTCACAGATGGAAATCCAACTTCAATACGTGACTTTGCAGTTTTATTTCTAGAGCCTAGTATGGCGACATAGTCGTATGGGACACTTATGCCGTCTATGATTGATACTTATGATTTGGAGATATATTATACACTATGCACTTATAATAGCATCAAATGATTTGTTTTTAGCGTATCAAGCATTATTTGGCTATTATAAGGAAAAAACACCCTATCCTCCGGCTTGCGTTGCATTGTGTGATGGGACATGGGTCTTATAATAGCTTCATTTTTCTTTATTTAGCATTGAGTTGTTTTGTTATATGCACTGGTATTCTTGGGAGGAAACCCGTTCCGTGTTATACGGCGTGGTCCCTTGATATGTCTGATTTAAAGTAAAGCTTTAAATAAATGTTTTAGTCCCCACACCAGTCACATGACTGACTTGGAGTTTATTGTTTCAACCTAAACTCTGGGTGCCCTTATTTCGACACGGGCAGCTAGTTGTTTTGGTTTTGCAGATTTATATTAACAAGATTCTGGTTTACAGCTGGAACGATACTCGGAAAGCTCTATATCCATGTACTACTTTCAGTTGTGTTTTGTATTATTTTTTCGCTACTATGTAATGTATTGTAATCTCTGATATTTTTGTGTTGTATAATATTTATTCGTACTCTGTATATTCTTGTATTCTGATGGAATTGTTGTTATAAACAATGAAATGTTCTTCTGTCTGCGTTCTTTTGTGTGTTGTTCTCAAAATATCCGCTCTTTCCTTCATGGGGAAGTTATGGGTTTTCACACTACATATATCATTCAGTTACATTTTCTAATTCATTAGGTTATCTATGTTATTAGCATCCAAGGCTTAAACACGTCACACCTATCTACTCCCTAGTAGATTAACCTAATTCAGAGTATATGTTGCTACCCCCAACTAAGGTACACCCCATGGTACCCCACTCGCGCGGTCTCCACCGTATCATCGTAGGAATATAGTAGTCCCTAATCCTATGCCTGAATGTCTTACGGATTTCTATATATATGTCAATGCTACGTCTGTAAAGAACCACTACTTCTATATTACGTAAGCGTTTTGACTGCCATCTTTGAACCATTTGATCGAATTAGGTTTTATCATCGAATAATGCCCTCTAGTCTGCGATACACCACCTAGATCAGACACGATTGTACCTAGACTTTCACATGTACGTATCATCAATCGTACTCGATATTTATTGCGCATGTTCTCTATATGTGCACCCGAGCCCTGTGGCAGGGCTAATCAAGAAACACGGAACTCGGTCGGGAGCTTTCAGATATCTGCCGATTGCTGATGTTAAGGTCTGCTTTTACAGTGGCTATGGTCCCACTAGACCCCTCCCTCAACTAAGGAAAGGCACCCAAGAATATCAAGAATGAGAACTGTAACCCCGGCCCACTATGCCCTTCAATCCTATTGGCCAACCTCACCCATAACCAGATAGCAAAGTATATGGTCTTTTGGAGTTCTCCGCCTTTCTGGTTTACGTACTGACTGAAGATGGTAGGTAGCCGACGATGTGCTATCGTAGGGCCAACTGGTTATCGCTGACTCACGCTGGTTCATCCTAGTCTTTAGGTTGCCTTATTATTGCAACCAAGGCATACTCTTAGTTCTTCTTACGCAGACCTTAACCTCTGTGAGCCCAGGTGGATCGTCAACATTCTTACAGAGGGATACTAAGAGTATCCTCACGTCCCCTCGAAGCTGTGTGATTCGTTACCCAGTCCATTGTAGCCTTCTATGTGATCAGATGGACGTACGCTCCCCCTTGCGCCCTACAGCACTGTGATGATCTACCGAGTTTGGTTATTCATCCCCTATCGTATGGACTGGTCCAAGCGCCTTATCCTTTCGTACTATTATACCTTATGTCTAAACTTCTGATTACGTGCTTGCTTTGTCTTATTAACTTGGTTATCCTCGTTTATGTTATCCTTCAATTCTAATTACCAAGTTGCCCTTTACCTAAGGTTTATTACTTAGTCCTCTTCAACTAAGGTTTACTTACTTAGTTATCTTTACCGTTGCTTACTTAGTTCTCTAACTAAGGTTCGTTACTTCAGTTTCCATTTTACTTAGTTTTCTAACTAAGGTTCATTACCCAGTTGTCATCATCATTATTTACTTAGTTCTCTAACTAAGGTTCAATACTTGGTTAACTTCATTTTTATTTATTTAGTTCTCTAACTAAGGTTCAACACTTGGTTGCCTTTATCGTTATTTACTTAGTTCACTAACTAAGGTTTATCAATGAACTCAAACATGACTTAAGTTTTCTTTATCAATTGATAGCGTACGGGTGCTTTCCCACCTTTTCAGTTTAGATTAACTTATTTCATAGTATAAGTCGTCCCACCCTTCAAGTCTTATATTACATCTTAAGTCATAATCTTCCCTTGTCCCTAGGACAAGTTTACCTATTATTTAATTTTACATTACCGCAACTTTTGTTTATAATAGGTAGTTATCATTCCCCATTAATGTGTTTGTTAAGTTTGTCCATATGTCAAGTTTTACTTAACCCTACCTTCCCGCTCATGCGTTACTCGTATATTCCACAAATTTGGTTAAGTGTTGTCTTTTGGTTCATATTGACTTAAACCACCCACGCATCATGTCAAATTGGTTAAGTGTTGTTAACCTAACCTTACCATACTAGCATGTGTCATTAGCATAAATTGATTATTAATGCACTAATCTCTCACATTAGACCTGTTGTTGCGGTTGTTGGATGTGTCGGACGGTTCCGGGCAGTCTTATACCACAACTCAATCTAAACTCGGGTTTAAGCACGTTATGACTAACTTCTCACATTAGACCCTATCGTTTGCGGCCACTGGATATGTCGGGCGGTTCCGGGCAGAATTACACTGCAACCTCATTCTAACCTCGAGTTAGTCATGTTTCCTCTTTAGCTAATTAAATTTTTTTATGGGAACGTTAAGCAACAATTTCAGGTTATCAGTTAGGTTTCATAATCACATAGGACGTCTCATAATCGCATAAGCTAAGTTTTATCCGTTCCTTTATCAAATTAGGATTCTTACCTTTAGGTTCGTTTTTCCCAAAACCCCAAAATTTAAACTTATAGTTTAAAACCTCTATCCCGCAATATTAGATTTGAAATAAATCACTTCTTCCCAAATCCCATTCCATATTCAATAATTCCAATTAAATTTACACAATTTCAGGTTAACATTATAAATCTAAATTCATTGTTGCGCGCTATTCAGCATAGATTCATGTTTCCAAAACATATCCAAAGATTCATTATTGAAATACACTCCAAAATTCCCTATTCAAACTTTATTTCGTTGAATAATCCCAATATGCAATTCGCCAATTGTCCCAATATTTGCAATAATAATTGTTATGCCACAATCCCTAAATTACATATTATATTCCTCGATTGCATAAAATAAATTATGCCCCAATATTCCCATATTTCAATCGTACGTATGTATAATAAGATTTCGTCTAGGTTCGAGATAACCTAGATCCAAAAATAAAAAGGGTAAGGAGAATAAAAGGACAATTATTATAACATGAATCTTGAATTTAATTTATAACTGGGGAATGACGAACGATAATAATACTATTATGCAACAAGTTTATTGTAATTCCACTCACTGATTAAAGAATGGATGTTGAATTCTAGGATCTGATTTTCTGAATTTGAATAGCTAATCCTTTGATGTAGAATCCAATTCTTATTATCCAATTCGTGAACTCCAATTTGAAAGCTCTAACTTTTATTGTTGTCTTAAAAACTCTAATTTGATTTGATGGAGGCTAGGTTAGATTAGAGTTGAGTAGCATGGTTATGCCATTACTTTGATTAATGAATTTAGGTTTAGGTCTAGGTGTGTTTATATGGGTGCTCAAGACCTTATCGTACACGCAGCGCTGAGTCAACATTGAACCTAGTTAAGAAAATAGTCTAGGTTCGCAGATAAATCTAGCTAAATCTTATCGTACACGCAACGCTGAGTCAGCATTGAAATAGTCCAGATTCGCAGATGAATCTAGGCAATTCTTATCGTACACGCAGTGCTGATTCAGCATTGGGTCCCGCAAGCTGTTTTAGCGTAGAAATTTGAATTTCGAACTTTTGAATATTTGGAATTTAATTAACTGTTTTATTCACATGAAATATTCTTATATGTATACAATTCCCCTAACGACATTTACGCGTATATATATATATATATATATATATACATATATACATATATATATATATATATATATATACGCACAACTTTCGTTTTATTTTTAAAATTCAAACGATGTTGCACCGTTATTTGATTCTTTCCATATTTCATTGACTGTAGCCTTATCTTGAAATTTTATCTTTCGTATACATATATTTTCTACATATATATATATATATATTCTCATATATATACATTTTTTTTCTTTATTTCCTTATATGTACGTTCATATGCTTTCAAATTTTGTATACGTACATATATTTGCATGTTCAGTTAGCCCTCTCTAAAAAAAAGATAAAAATTATGTTGTCATTGGGGTTCAAACAACTGACCTCTATGTTACAAATCCAATGCCTTAACCAACTGAGCTATGAAGTCTTTTGTTAATAAGTTTTAGAACAATGATAATTATTGTTCTCTCCTTACTTCTCTTTTTCATGTTAGTTACAATAATTAAATTAAACCATTGCATGAATCTTTTTCTTTTATTTTTCTTTTAATGTTAATGCATTATGTTTGTAAATCAGTGCATGCAACATATTTACATTGCATGCAACCAATCCTTTCTTTTTTCAATGCATGCGTTACATTTTTCTTTTTTTTCAGTGCATGTATTTATTACATGCAATCCTTATCTTATTATTTATTTTATATTTTAATTTGTTTGTGTATATATATATAAATATATATTTCTCTTATGCGTATACAAACTCCGAACCTTAACAACTTCTTCATACGGTGTCCTATTTACGCAAACCAAGTGCCCATCTAAACCAGAATCTCGAGACAGACGCAATGGTGATGTCCATTTTACCTAATTCCTGATATTTAAATTAAGTGTTTTTTTTCTCTTCTATTACATATATTGTTAATGTATTAATTTTTCTGTTTCTTCCACTAATTTAAATTGCACATCACCATTATTTATATATCCATGCATATATATACACATTTATATTTATCTTAAAAATGCGGGGTGTTACATTCTCCCACACTTAAAAAAATTTCATCCCCGAAATTTGATAGGGATTAAATATATAATACCTCGCATAATATACATCCATCATGTGTGCATCCAATTTTTGCAAACATTGTGCACATGTGCAAAGTGAAATACATCACAGCAATGCATGTATTCCTAAATTGGTACAACCTAGATGTATGCAAACTTTTAAAATCTCTTTCAAAATATGACGCTCACATCCTAAATATACTTGTAGTTCTATATGAATGCAATATTTTGAAAACCAAAATAGCTTTTCATCCAAATCTTCCTACACTCTTATAGAGTTAGAGCATAGTTCATCCAATTGTTGCATCCAAAACCCTACCAATCATCATTAAATTTCGAAATTTAGAAAAATCTAAATTTCTAAATTCAATTTCTTATGTTACAAAAAGGTATTAAATGGAAGAACTTACATTCTCCGTTTTTCTTTTATGCACCTTTTCTAATTGCACTTGTATTTTTACATAACTATTCTATAAAAACATCCTACTTTCCTATCCAAGCACAACTACATAAAAAATTCTTTTCTCTTTCAACTTATCTTGGGAGAATTTTCATTTTTATTCATCTTTTCTTAAGATTTTCTTTTCCCGTCACGTTTGTTGCTTCAACGAATTTTTTGTTTTCTCCTTAGCTAAGCTATTCTCTTTCTTAGTTTTTTTTTTTAAGCCTTTCCATCTTTCGACATCCTACACAGCTACTATCAAGGGCCAAGAATCATAAGACTATTTCACTAAAGAAAAGTCCAACCACAAACTCTCAACGCATACTTGCCCTTCCGCTATCTAGTAGTCACTACCAGTCCTTGCTGTGTATTACCAGCTTATCCTTTTTCTTTTTCTCAAGCAACAAATCTAGGTTTCTCAACGCTTATGCATTCTACAGGAAATTTTCCATTAGTTTAATATTAACTAATCCCTGACTGTAAATTAGCAAGAGGTAACTCCCTAAATATCAACCCTGAAGACCGAAATCAACATCAGATTGACACTTAGAGAATCACTCAACTCAAACATTCTCTAGTTGGTTCCAATTGTTTAATTCATAGCTTTAACTTTCTCTCATTCTTTTCAAGGCATTAATCCTTACATACTCCATTCTTTTTAAAACATGGTTTGGCCTCCTTTCTTTTCATTACATTTTTCTTTCAAAAATTAAAAGTGTTAAAACTTTGTTTTCTTCTCCAAAACTTGTTTTCGCCAAACCATAAAAAAAATACAAAATAAAATGCAAAACATTTTTTTTTTCAAATCACAAAACTGGAGTAGACAAGGATGACTATCAGGCTTATATTGTTTCTAATTACAATGTTAATTTAACTACTCGCTATAAGGTGCAGACATCTATTCTATTCCTACAACTTATTTTGTCTACCCAACAAAATTTTCTTTTTAAAACAATAATCAAAATTTATTGTCAAAAGAATAGAGATTTCAAAACTTTTTACAAAATGCAACATTTTGTGTGCTTTACTTTTTAATCCTTTTTCTAATTTATAAGGCTTCGCTTTTAAACCCACTAATCGGAAATATTAACATTTCAGTTTCTATCAAATGGGATATATCTCTCTCTAATACCAAACATATTGTACATTTTCCAACCAAACCACTTAAAGGTCTCAAAATTTATATGTTCATTCCTTTAGTGTACAAAATTGATATCCCATTTCCTTCCACATTTTACTTTTTCTATCTAGTAGGCTTCCTTATGGATCTAGGTTTTTATATATAATATATTTATATTTTAGAAAATACAAATGCATTCACTTATTATCTATATAGGGATCCTAAACCGAAGCTCTGATACTAGATGTAACAACCCGAGTTCCGACGGACCGAATTTTTTTCAAAAATCCAATCCATCACAACCCGAGTTGGGTGATCTGGTATCATGCAGAAAAGACAAAGACATAAAACATGTTAGAGTTCAGAAAACATCTCACAGCGGAAGGAACAAAATATAATATAATTAAAACATAACTTTACCTTAATAACAATACTACTAAACTAGTATCCAAAGCTATACAGTCTCTGTCATAAACCTTACCTGCGAATGTTATGAGGAGGGGGCCAGAACATAATTTCTGTGTGAATGAATTTAAATTACAATTCTGGATAATCCTACATATACCGTTCAGTTACATTTTCTAATTCATTGGGTTATCTGTGTTATTAGCAACCAAGGCTTACACACGTCGCACCCATCTACTCCCTAGTAGATTAACCTAATACAAAGTATATGTAGCTACCCCCAACTAAGGTACACCCCATGGTACCCTACTCGCGCGGTCTCCACCATATCATCGCAGGAATATAGCAGTCCCTAATCCTACGCCTGAATGTCTTACGGATTTCTATATATATGTCAACGCTACGTCTGCAAAGAACCACTACTTCTATATTATGTAAGCGTTCGAACTGCCATCTTTGATTCATTCGATCGAATTAGGTTCTATCATCGAATAATGCCCTCTAGTCTGCGATACACCACCCAGAGTACACATAACTGTACCTAGACGTTCACATGTACGTATCATCAATCGTACTCGATGTCTATTGCACATGTTATCTATATGTGCGCCCGAGCCCCGTGGCAAGGCTAATCAAGAAACACAGAACTCGATCGGGAGCTTTCAGATATCTAACGATTGCAGATGTTAAGGCCTGCTTTTACAGTGGTTATGGTCCCACTAGACCCCTCCCTTAACTAATGAAAAGAACCCAAGAATATCAAGAATGAGAACTGTAACCCCGGCCCACTATGCCCTTTAATCCTATTGGCCAACCTCACCCATAACTAAATAGCAAAGTATATGGTCTTTTGGAGTTCTCTGCCTTTCCGCTTTACGTACTGACTGAAGATGGTAGGTATCCGACGACATGCTATCACAGGGCCAACTGGTTATCGCCGACTCACGCTGGTTCATCCTAGTCTTTAGGTTGCCTTATTATTGCAACCAAGGCATACTCTTGGTTTTTCTTACGCAGACCTTAAACTCTGTGAGCCCAGGAGGATCATCAGCATTCTCGCAAAGGGATACCAGGAGTATCGTCACGTCCACCTGAAGCTACGTGCTTCATAACCCAGTCCGTTGGAGCCTTCTATATGATCAGATGGACGTTCGCTCCCCTTGCGCCCTACGGAACCGTGTTGATTTACCGAGTTTGCTTATTCATCCCCTATCGTATGAACTGGTCCAAGTGCCTTATCCTTTCGTACTATTAGACCTTATGTCTAAACTTCTGATTACATACTTGCTTTGTCTTATTAACTTGGTTATCCTCGTTTATGTTGTCCTTCAATTCTAATTACCAAGTTTCCCTTTAACGAAGGTTTATTACTTAGTCCTCTTCAACTAAGGTTTACTTAGTTATCTTTACCGTAACTTACTTAGTTCTCTAATTAAGGTTCGTTACTTCGGTTTCCATTTTACTTAGTTTTCTAACTAAGGTTCATTACGCAGTTGCCATAATCATTATTTACTTAGTTCTCTAACTAAGGTTCAACATTTGGTTAACTTCATATTTATTTACTTAGTTCTCTAACTAAGGTTCAACACTTGGTTGCCTTTATCGTTATTTACTTAGTTCACTAACTAAGGTTTACCAATGAACTCTAACATGACTTAAGTTTTCTTTATCAAATGATAGCGTACGGGTGCTTTCCCACCTTTTCAGCTTAGATTAACTTATTTCATAGTTTAAGTCGTCCCACCCTTCAAGTCTTATATTACATCTTAAGTCATAATCTTCCCTTGTCCCTAGGACAAGTTTACCTATTCTTTAAATTTACATTACTGCAACTCTGGTTTATAATAGGTAGTTATCATTCCCCATTACTGTGTTGGTTAAGTTTGTCCATATGTCAAGTTTTACTTAACCTTACCTTCCCGCTCATGCATTACTCGTATATTCCACAAATTTGGTTAAGTGTTGTCTTTCAGTTCATATTGACTTAACCCACCCACGCATCATGTCAAATTGGTTAAGTGTTGTTAACCTAACCTTACCATACTAGCATGTGTCATTAGCATAAATTGATTATTAATGCACCAACCTCTCACATTAGACCTATTGTTGCGGTTGCTGGATGTGTCGGGCGGTTCCGGGCATACTTACACCATAACTCAATCTAATCTCGGGTTTAAGCGCATTATGTCTAACTTCTCACATTAGACCCTATTGTTTGCGGCCACTGAATATACCGGGCAGTTCCGGGCAGAATTACACCGGAACCTCATTCTAACCTCGAGTTAGTCATGTTTCATCTTTAGCCAATTAACAATTTTTATGAGAACTTTAAGCATCAATTTCAGGTTATTGGTTAGGTTTCATAATCACATAGGAGGTCTCATAATCGCATAAGCTAAGTTTTATCCGTTCCTTTATCAACTTAGGATTCTTACCTTTAGGTTCGTTTTTCCCAAAACCCAAAATTTAAACTTATAGTTTAAAACCTCAATCACACTATATTAGATTCGAAATAAATCTCTTCTTCCAGTCCCATTCCATATTCAATAATTCCAATTGAATTTACACAATTTCAGGTTAACATTATACATCGTAATTCATAGTTGTGCACTATTCAGCATAGATTCATGTTTCCAAAACATAGCCAAAGATTCATTATTGAAATACGCTCCAAAATTCCCAATTCAAACTTTATTCATTGAATAATCCCAATATACAATTTGTCAATTGTCCCAATATTTGCAATAATAATTGTTATGCCACAATCCCCAAATTACATATTATATTCCTCGATTGCATAAAATAAATTATGCCCCAATATTCCCATATTTCAATTGTATGTATGTATAATAAGATTTCATCTAGGTTCGAGATAACCTAGATCCAAAATTGAAAAGAGGAAGGAGAATAAAAGGACAATTATTATAGCATGAATCTTGAATTGAATTTATAACTGGGGAACGACTAACGATAATAATGCTATTATGCAACAAGTTTATTGTAATTCCACTCACTGATTAAAGAACGGATGTTGAATTCTGGGATCTGATTTTCTGAATTTGAATAGCTAATCCTTTGATGTAGAATCCAATTCTTATTATCCAATTCGTGAACTCCAATTTGAAAGCTCTAACATTGATTGTTGTCTTAAAAACTCTAATTTGATTTGATGGAGGCTAGGTTACATTAGAGTTGAGTAGCATGGTGATGCCATTACTTTGGTTAATGAATTTAGGGTAAGGTCTAGTGTGTGTTTATATAGGTGCTAAAGACCTTATCGTACACGCAGCGCTGAGTCAGGATTGAGCCCATTTAAGAAAATAGTCCAGGTTCTCACATGAATCTAGCCAAATCTTATCATACACGCAGCGCTGAGTCAGCATTGAACCATTTAAGAAAATAGTTCAGGTTAGCAGATGAATCTAGCCAAATCTTATCGTACACGCAATGCTGATTCAGCATTGGGTACCGCAAGCTGTTTTGGCGTAGAAATTTGAATTTCGTACTTTTGAATTTCTGGAATTTAGTTAACTGTTTTATTCACATGAAATATTATTATATATATACAATTCCTCTAACGAACATTTTACGCGTATATATATGCACAACTTTCGTTTTATTTCAAAATTCAAACGATGTTGCATCGTTATTTGATTCTTGCCATATTTCATTGACTGTAGCCTTATCTTGAAATTTTATCTTTCATATACATATATTTTCTACATATATATATTCTCATATACATATATTTTTCTTTATTTTCTTATATGTACGTTCTTATCTTTTCAAATTTTGAATTTGTATACGTACATATATTTGCATGTTCAGTTGGCCCTCTCTAAAACAAAGATAAAAATTACGCCGCCGCCGGGTTTCGAACCCCTGACCTCTATGTTACAAATCCAATGCCTTAACTAACTAAGCTATGAAGTTTTTTGTTAATAAGTCTTAGAACAATGATAATTATTGTTCTCTCCTTACTTTACTTTTTCGTGTTAGTTACAATACTTAAATTAAACCATTGCATGAATCTTTTTCTTTTATTTTTCTTTTAATGTTAATGCATTATGTTTGCAAATCAGTGCATGCAACATATTTACATTGCATGCAACCAATCCTTTCTTTTTTTCAATGCATGCATTAAACTTTTCTCTTTTTTTTCTCAGTGCATGTATGTATTACAAGCAATCCTTATCTTATTCTTTATTTTATATTTTAATTTGTTTGTGTGTGTGTGTCTATATATATATATATATATATATATATATATATATATATATATATATGTATGTATGTATGTATATATTTCTCTTGTGCATATACGAACTTTGAACCTTAACAAATTCATCATACGTTGTCTGATTTACGCAAACCAAGTGTCCATCTGAACCAGAATCTCGAGACGGACGCAATGGTGATGTCCGTTTTACTTAATTCCTAATATTTAATTTAAATGTTTTTATTTTATTTTCTCTTCTATTACATATATTGTTAACGTATTAATTTTTTTCGTTTCTTCCACTAATTTAAATTGCACATCACCATTATTTTTATATATATGTACATATTTCCAATTATCTTAAAAATACGAGGTGTCACAATTACTGGGCTGATTATAAATGGTCAAAATAGCGGTGGGGTAAATCAGTGTAGGTTCCGACGGATTACGGGCGTGCACGTATTCCAGCGTGGGAAAAAGCAGGCACTGGGTATCAGTAGTTATACACTGTGCATCTTGAATCGTGTGGGGTTCCTATCATAAGGATTAATGCACCTTATGGTGGGACCAGCACAGGGTATCTACATGCAAGAGAGGGCCGATTGACATAGACACATGGAACATTAACAAAAGTAGGGAGCCGATCGATAGGGTAGTAAGGGTAAATCTAACATCTTCATGGCAATTGGGTTGATTGAGGTAAGGTCCTCATACAAGATGTACACCTGAAGGATACCACAATTGTGGGGATTGGGATCACATTATCATATGATCATTTTATACAGATTACTAGTTGGGACACTAGTTAGGTGGTGCAGAGATATAGAAATCAGAATAACAGGTTAGTAGCGAAGTAAAGAAAGAGTAGAAGTGCATTCAGTTTATCTTGCCTTATCATGCCTATGATAATTGAATGTTATCTTGTTATCCTTGTTATCACGGAATTGTCTTATATTCAGTTTATTCATGTCATAATGCTTTTGCCTATTTATATGTTGAAAGTCATTGGACTTACCAGACTTATGTCTGACCTAGTATGTTTCGCCTCTTTTCTTCCGTCCATCCCCCCTAGGTTCACAGGAAGGAAATGTTACCACTTAGCTCAGTTTTCTTTCCAAGCTCAAAGATAGTCGGTGTATTGCTTTGGATTCTCTCTTCCACTGCTATGGCTGGTTCATTCTTTATTGGGGAATATCATTGTTATATTTTATGCTTCTTTTATAGTTGGAAGTTTTTGAATCAAGACAGAAGTTCTATGTATTACTTTTATGATTGAGACAAATTGTTGTGAAAGCTTGACTGAACCACATTGTTTATAAAATGACTTTATTTTCCGTTGCTTTATTTGTCTGTCTTGTAATTTATCTATATCTTTTACCTAAAAACACTCTATCGAAGTTAAGGCATTCCCTTTGTGAGTGACCTTAACGGAGGTGGAGGGTTACACTTGGTGTCAAAGCTGAAGGTTACCGGATCAGAGAAAAGATTTGAAAAATTATTTTCAAAACGGTTTTGAAAGAAGCATTTTAAAAAAGAAATGTTTTGTTTTAAAGTCATATTCCCCAATCCATATGCATTATCTTTTGATCCTCTGTTTGAATCCTTGCTTCCTTCTTTCCTAAGTCTCCGGGGCTCCTGTCTTTCTGGGAGGTAACCTCATCGCGGCATGGTTCCGTAGGCTTGATGAGACTACGACATCTATCAAAGGGAGAAAAGGTACCCAACTTCCAATTATAGCTGCAATAGTTTCACCCGCGGCTAATTTTCTTTCAAGCTTTGTAGGGATTTCCGTGTGATGGAGGCAGCTTTCAAGAGACTTGTCAACAAGTTACACAAAGATGGCAAAGATGAGAATAAGGGAATTTGGCTAAGGAACACAGCCCAAGGATGAGAAACGCATGGATATCGACTTGGTTCACGAAGGAGGAAAGAATAGAAAAATCTAAGACAAGAGGAAGTGTTGTTATTTTGGTATAACGGGTCATATAATTAAGGATAAAGGCAAAAACAAAGGATAGGATTTTCAGGAGGGTAAGTGCATGCTCTGACCACCAGCGTATCTGAGACAGAGGTAGTAGAGTTTCTGTTGAAAAAGTCTAGTTTTTCTTTTTGATCATCCTGTTAGTACTCTTTTTGATTTTAGCACTTCGCATTCATTTATATCTGCTTCCATAGTTGAGTCTCTGCACCTTAGTACTTGTAGAGTATAAGATCCTAATTATTTTCTCAAGTCCAATTGGTGGTTCGGCTCATTTATCTTTGATTTGTAAGGATTTGAGAATAGCTATATTAAGTATTGAGTTTAAGTGTAATGCTTATGTTTTCGGGTTTCATGGGCTATGGGTTGATTCTAGGCATGGATTGGTTAGCTAGTAATTGTGAAAGGATGGTAGTTAGACTTTCGATTTGCCTCGGGAATACCCTCGAGATTTTGTGCGATCCTAAGGGATCAGTTTTTCATAGATACCTAGAATCACTTGATGCATCTATCGACGATTTGCGATCTGTTGGAGTATTCCATGAGTACGCTGATGTTTTTGATTAGGTTAGGGGTTTGTCCCCTAAAACGCGAGATAGACTTCCGCATATATCTAGTTGACAATGCAAAACCAGTTGCATTACCTGAATGACACATGAATCCAAGGGAAAGGAAGAGCTTAGTAAACAAGTAAAAGAGTTACTTGAAAAAAAGTTCATAAGGCGAAGTATTTCTGAATGGAGTGCTCCAGTCGTTTTCGTTACAAAGGCGGATGGTTCGCTTCGCTTATGCGTATATGATATTTTGAATGAGGAAGAACATGCTTTGCATCTAAGGGAAGTCTCGGATACCCTCCAAGCGCATCAACTTAAGGCGAAGTTCTCCAAAAATATCATTTTTGGAGAGAAGAAGTAAGGTTTCTAGGACATGTGGCGCCCAAAGAAGGGATAGCAGTAGATCCCGCAAAAGTAGTTGCGGTGCAAGACTGGAAGGTCCTACGGAATTCAAAGGGAGTAAGAAGTTATCTTGGATTAGTGGGCTAATATAGGAAGTTAGTTAAGGACTTTGTGAAGGTATTGTCCCCACTTACTAGATTGACGAAGAAGAATCTAATCATCTTAGTATATACACTTGGTAACATTGTTAGCATCTGTTTATTTTCAAGAGATAATTCAGGGAATGTTAGCATGACACGGCAGAAGTTGTAGTGCCAAGTATACTATAAGAAATAAGGTGGAATGGGAGGCGACATTGAAATGAGTTCTAACACATATTTTTGAAATAGAAATTAAGGAGGTACGCAATCGTGAAGTCAAGACAGTCAGAGCACAATGAAGCGAAGCTCAAGAAGATGCGAGTTAGAAGACCGAAGACTAGACACGCGCATTATACCCTTTTTTATGGTATATCCTTGATATCTCTTTTTCTGTAAAGTTTATTTACTAGTCTTTATCTTTTAAGTATATCCTCTCGATCATATCCTCGATCCTTAGGTAGAAGCCAATGGATGTAAACATGTGTTTGAGACATATTATGTTTGGTGGATGCAAAGTGTTTGCTAGTGGTTGCTCGTGGATGCATATACACACATTAGGCACTAGATCGGCTCAGTCACTTTCATATTGCATATGCATGAGTGAATTTTAGTATATATGAATTGAAACTTGATGTGTTATCATATGGATGTTACATTTGCATGAATGATTGTGCACTCATGTAGAAGTTATAAAGTATGATTAGGAATAATTGCAAACATGATGTACTCATGACACTAACATAAATTCGCATTAAGGAGGTCAACTGAATCAGTAGGCCGCCTGATTTTGCATTAGATGAGGACATGTACACACACTATGCATATGATCATGAAAGCATTAGAAATCTTTTTAAGGACAATGGACGCCTATGATTGAATGGCTGAGTAGATGGATGACGGATGTTGGATGTTAGGATACATTCTCCTTGACTTTGAGATTTCGGGGACAAAATCCTTTAAAGGAGGGGAGAATGTAACACCCCGTATTTTCTGTGGATATTAAAGTAACGAATTAATGGATACTTAATTTTAAAAATAGGAATTAAGGGAAACAGGTTACGTTATTGCATTCGTCTCGGAATTCTGCTTAGGATAGAGTCTGAGTTTGCGTAAATCGGACACCGTATGAAGAAGTTATAAGCCTTAGAAGTTTGTATACGCCCAAAGAAATATATATATATATATATGCATATAAAATAATTCTAGAAGTCAAAACAGGGTTCAAATCAAGAATTTGGGTCAAAGTAGGCTGAGCGGGAAATTTCCCGCTCAGAGGTGTCGACCCCACCCCCAAGGTGTCAACCCCCATATAGGGGGGTCGACACCTATGTCGACCCCCCTATAGGAGTGTAGACATAGGTGTCGACCCCCCTATAGGGGAGTCGACCCCTGTTGGCCCAGATCTGGCTGATGACGTGTTTCACCACATGCCGCATTATGATTCACTGTGTGACGTGGTATTCTGCTCTGGACGATTCTGATGGCCTCTAGACTGGTATGAAGGCTCTAAATCTCCCTATACACCTATATAAAGACCCATAAACCTATTGATTTCTCCGCACGAATTCATAGGCGTTTATATGCTGCTAAAACCTGAAGTGACCTAGCCTCCACCTTAATCAATCAAATTAGATTTTTCAAGTTAACAATCAAAGTCTACATCAAAGGAAAAGCTAATCAAATTCAGAAATCAAATCCCAGAATTCAAGATCGTTCTGTAATTTGTAAGTTCATGTTACTTTCAAAAATAAAATTTAACTGTGATTCTGACATTGTAATAAATCTAAATCTGAGATTATGCCTATTTTCTATCTGTCTTTCTATATCCATTGGATCTATCTTATTGATATTAATACGTCCATTCTTTGTCTCTTCTTTCCTTCTTTCCTTTTTGTTTTTATAGCAGGGCTACTGCGAGCCTGAGCCAAATCTCATAAGAGATGAACGTACGTTGGGAAAAATTAGGCATAATATATTATTTGGACATGACCAGCGCTAAAATTGGGCATAATATATGATTTGGACATGACCTGCGCTAAAATTGGGAAAAGTATTAAATTATGTATAATTGGGCATAACTGATTTGGGGACATAACACATGTTGTAATTAAAACATAAAGTGTATCGAACATATGACTTAAGATTTGAGGCATAAAGAATATTGGGCATATGACTTGGGGTTTGGGGCATAAATTGAAATGTAAATATGTAAGGCATAGTACATGTTGTGGTTTAAGACCTAAAATTAGGGCATATTATTTATGATAGTTCATGACTTGGAAGAAGGAGATTATTGTGTATAGTGATATATAGCTTAGGCATGAAAACCTATAGTAAGATAGGGATAACTATTGAATGTGAGCAAGCATAAATTGGGATTTTGGGTAATTGGCATGCGTTGTAATTAAAGGCTATAATTTGGCATAGTTTATACTGTGAGTCATGATTGGGGGTTTTTGGAGAATATTTTGAACGGTGCAATATGACTAAACCTTAGGGCATGTGTTATATTGTGATTTTTGGAACACGACTAGTTCTGTGAATTTGGGATGATTAGCATATAAAATCTGGACTTGGACATGTATGGTAAATATGCTAAAAGATAAACATACCTAACCCGAGGTTACATTGAGTTGCGGTGTAAAACTGCCCGGAGCCGCCCGGTATATCCAGTAACCTCAACAACACAGATCTAATGTAAGAGGTTAGTGCATTTAGCCCAAAACCCGAGGTTAGAATGAGTTTGCGGTAGAAGTCTTCCTGGAACCGCCTGGCACATCCAGCATCGCAAACAACAGTTCTAATGTGAGAGGTTGGGGCATTAATAAATTAATTAATGCCGATAAACAGACATGCTAGGAATGGTAAGGTTAAGTAAAATTTAGAACACTAAACCATTATAATATGTTAATTAGACAAGAAGGTGGGGTTCAGTAAATTTAGAACACTTAACCGTTATAACATGTTAATTAGACAAGTGAGCAGGGTTAAGTTAACCAATATGAGATGATGAATGAGTAAGGTTAAGTTAATAAGAAGCACTTAACCAATACAACATGATGAATGAGTAGGGTTAAGTTAATAAGAAACGCTTAACCAATATGACATGATGAACGGGCAGGGTTAAGTTAAAACAAGAGAGCAACACTTAACCAATATAATAGGATGCGTGGAAGGGTTAATTTAACACAAGAAGGCAACACTTAACCAATGTAACACAACAAGTGGGTGGGTTGTTAACTTGAATTGATTGATGACACTTAACCAATACAGCATGATGAACGCATGGGGTTAAGTTAATAAGAAACACTTAACCAATGTAACTTGATGAACGAATGGGGTTAAGTTAATGGGAAATACTTAACCAATATAACATGATGAATGAACGGGGTTAAGTTAATAGGAAACATTTAACCAATCCAACATGACGAGTGAGAAGGGTTAATAAGGAACACTTAACCAACATGACATGATGAGTGGGTGGGTTAAGTTAACATGAATGGACAAAACTTAACCAATATGACATAATGTGTAGGAGGGTTAAGTACATATCAGGTTGGTGGGTAATATTAGTAAATATAGGCCCACAAACTTAACCATCAAGTAAACATGTTTGAATCAGTGGGAGGGTTAAGTACATACCGGGTTGGTGGGTAATATTAGTAAATATAGGCCCACAAACTTAACCAGTAAGAAATCCTAGTAACGGGGACCCATTTCAGTAGTAATCCACATAGATGTATCAAGGTACCCTGAAATTAGGCAGGGTAGGGCACGATTACTGGACTGATTATAAGAGGTCAAAATAGCGGCAGGAGGTACGTCAGTGTAGGTTCCAAGGGATTACGAGCGTGCACGTACTCCGGAGTGGGAAAAAGCAAGCACTGGGTACCAGTAGTTATACATTGTGCATCTTGAATCGTGTTGGGTTGTTATAATAAGGATTGATACACCTTATGGTGGGACCAGCACAGAGTATCTACACGCAAGAGATGGCCGACTGACACAGACACATGGAACATTAACACAAGTAGAGAGCCGATCGATAGAGCAGTAAGGGTACGTCTAACATCTTCATGGCAATTTGGTTGATTGACGTAAGGTCCTCATACTAGATGTACACCTGAAGGCTACCACAATTGTGGGGATTGGGATCACATTATCATATGATTATTTTATACAAATTACTAGTTGGGACACTAGTTAGGTGGTGCAGAGATATAGAAATCATAATAACAGGGTAATAGCGAAGTAGAGAAAGAGTAGAAGTGCACTCAGGTTATCTTGCCTTATCATACCTATGATAATCGAATGTTATCTTGTTATCCTTGTTATCATGGTATTGTCTTATATTCAGTTTATTCAAGTCATAATGCTTTTTCCTATTTATATGTTGAAAGTCACTGGACTTACCAGACTTATGTCTGACCTAGTTTGTTTCGCCCCTTTTCTTCCGTCCAGCCCCCCTCACCCCCCCCCCCCCACCCCCCAGATTCACAGTGAGGAAATGTTACCACTTAGCTCGGTTTTCTTTCCAAGCTCAAAGATAGTCGATGTATTTCTTTGGAACCTCTTTTCCACTACTATGGCTGGTTCATGTTTTATTGCGGAATATCATTGTTATATTTTTATGCTTCTTTTATACTTGGAAGTTTTTGAATCAAGACAGAAGTTCTATGTATTACTTTTAAGTATGATTGAGACAAATTGTTGTAAAAGCTTGACTGAACCACATTGTTTATAAAATGACTTTATTTTCTGCTGCTTTTTTTGTTTTTCTTGTAATTTATCTTCATCTTTTACCTAAAAACGCTCCACCGAAGTTAAGGCATTCCCTTTGTAAGTGACCTTAACGGAGGTGGGGTGTTACACCCGCTAGCTCGCATCGCTGCCCCTAATCGTCTATCAGAGCCAATGTAACACCTTGCATTTTTAATTAAGTAAAATAAAATAAAATATTAAGAATATCCAGAATTTGTTCACGGGATTAGCGTCATTGCGTCCGTGGCAATTTTCTGGTCAATTTAGACCTATGAATTGCAGAAAACTAATTTAAGATGAAAAAGATACTTTTAAATGAAATATTGTAACAAACATGTAAAGAAGGTAAAAGAAAAAGAACAATGGCCACCATTTTTATAAGCCTAGTTAATAAAAGCCTATGTAATCCAGTTTGGTAAGAGCATGTGAATTTCAAGGGAGTGGCGCGAGTTCGATTCCCTCTGATTTTATACTTTTGTCTTAGGGGAATGACAAAATAATACATGTTCTAAGAAAAAAATACGTATATATGCACATATAAGGAAAATTGTACATATAAGGAAGTACAAAAATATATGTTGACATACAGATGTAAATATATGCATATAAGTGTGCAAATATATATAAGAGAAGTTCGAAATAGGGCTGCAATCAAAGAAATCCGGTAAGAATTAAATAACGGCATAAAGCCATTTGAATTTTGAAAATGAAATAAATGTTGTGTGTATATATATATATATGTGTGTGTGTAAAATGGATATTAGAAGTTTTGTATACATATAAAGAGTTTATATGTGAATAAATCAATAACAGTAAAATAAGAAAGTGACAAACATTTAAAATTAAAAACGTTAACAAAACAGCTTCCTGGACCCAAAATGGGTCGAACCAGAGGGTTATGTGGGTCGACCTACCCCTGATCTAGGCAGATTCATTTGATGAATCTAGACTATTTTTCTAATTACGTTCGTTGCTGACTCAGCGCTGCGTGTACGATAAGATCTTAAACACCTAAAAATAGGCTAGCGAAGTCTAGCATAAATCTCATATTTTCTGAGAGGATGTCTACACTTTGTCATTCTTCTTCCTCCGAAAATCTCTTCAGAAAATAAAATAATTAGTCAAAGATGTTGAGTCAAAGGTTTCATAGCATATTTTGATTAATGACAAGAAGGAGCTTCATGATCGACAAAAAGAAGAATCGAAGTTTTCGTAAGTTAGAGGTTGATTATTTAGAGTTATAAATGTTAAAGTCTATCCTCAAATAATCATACTCCTCATCACTTTTGAATATATACATAAATACACATTTTCTGTGCAAATTGACAAAAACCTGTCGACCTACAAAAAAAATCCTGTTGACCTTTTTCAAGATAGAGACAAAACCTGTCGACCTACAAAAAAATCATGTCGACCTACAAAAAAATCCTGTTGACCAACAAAACCTGTCGACCTACAAAAAAATCCTGTCAACCTACAAAACCTGTAGACCTGTCTTTTTCAACCTGTCGACCTCTTTCGGGAAATATGCACAGCAAATGTCCATTCATGAATATAACGTATATATATATTCAAATACCTGTCTACCTATCTTTTTTGACCTGTCAACAACTTTTCAAACAGCAAGCAACCTTTCGAAAAGTCATCTTCTTTCATCAAGAAATTTATCCATTTCTCTTCATCAAAAATCATCATTATTCATTGCAACTCTTCATCAATGATTACAACTCCTCATTCACTATAAATACATCTTGAATCATCATCCAAATAACTGATTCTTGCTCTAATTTCTGATCTTACTTTCTGAATACTCTTGCATTCTAAAAGCTCCCAAATTCAAGTTACTTATTGAATCCTTGATAATATTTCTCATATCTTGATACAACAAGCAACTAACTTCCTTCAAATCTTCACATTCAATTCATATACTTGAGGATAAGATTATAGGAAGGGTGTACTCAATTATTGACTAATCAGTCTTGAAACAAGAACACATTCAGAAGTCAAACTCTTGTAATTGTTGAAGTCCTGTGTGGGTAAGCTTGTAGCCCGTGAAATCAAGTGGCTAAACTTGTAGCCCGTAAATCAAGTAGTGTTGTGAACCTGTTCCTCAGGGTGGAGAGAGGGTGTTGTTTAGTGAAAAGCCGAAGAGGAGCTTCGGGACTGGACGTAGGACGGGAAGTCCGAACCAGTATAAAATTCCTAGTGTTTTTTTACTTTACTTTACTTTATCTTATTGCTTGTGTGTGATTTATCTTTCTAGATCGTATTTTTTTGCATAGCTATTGTGTAATACAAATTATCATATCATATTCCGCATAGCCATATTTAAAGATCCTGCATAAGTCGTGCACACCGACTTTTCAATTGGTATCAGAGCCTGGTGTTCTAGAGATCGTAACAACATCTTAGAACAAATGGCAATAAAGAAGTCTAGTCAAGGGATTAGAAAGTGGAAGAACAACAAAGCCGAATTAAGAGAGCAAGGAAGCAAATGTCTCATGGCTAAAGTCAGATCACAATCGGTATGTACAGATACTTTATATAAAGATCTTTTGTTAAACCATGAGAAATTATTGAAAGATTTCAAAACATTGAGTAAACTCAATACTGTCATTATAGCTGAGTCAAAAATTTGCTAGCAAGAAAATTCCAAATTAAAAGAATATAACAATGTTCTTTTAAAGGAAATCAATCTTTTGCAAAATAGAAATAAATCTTTAGAAGATTCTTTAAATAATTCTAGTTCTTTAATTTTGTCTCTTGAAAAAGGGAATGGAGCTTTAACTGAAAAGAATTTAGAATTATCTAAAGAATGTGAGTTCTTAAAGGTGAATAATAATATTTTGCAAAATGAAATTTCTGACTCAAAAGAAAATTTTGAAAAGTTACAATCTTCTTTAGATAATTCAGAATCTCAAATTTTAGGTCTCAAAACTGAGAATGATACTTTAAAAAGGAAAAATTCTGAATTAAATAAGGAAATTGATGATTTAAAGAATAACAAAATTTCTTTTGAAAATATCAATAGCGACTTTGGAAATAAATTTGATAAATGTGCAAATAAGTTCGCAAAATTTAATAAAGGTCAAAATGATTTAAATATGATTTTATCTAGATCTCGGCCTTTACATGATAAAAGTGGTTTAGGATATAATAAAACTAATCTTAGAAATAGTACTAGATATGCTTTCATGTACAATAAAAATATTACTGCTAGTACTAATGCTCATCCTAGATCCAATTATTATAGAAATTCGAATACTTCTATGACTAGAGATCTTTATAATAGATCTAGAAGTACGAAAAGGAATATCAATAGAGATTACTTAAGTATTTGGGTTCCTGTAAGTTGGAAAAACAGAGAAAAATATATCAATGATTGTTTTGATTCGGTAGTTAGTAACGAAAATTTTATCTTTAAAGGTTCCGTTAAACCCTCTTTGGTATGGTTACCTTCCATCTAACCCATGGACCCAAACAAAGCAAGTGGGTACCAAACTATATATGTTATATTTTTTTTGCAGGTACACCACTACAAAGAGAAGGTTATTCGATATCTCCTAAAGAAATTCAGGGGGAGCTTTATATTTGGAGAGAGAAAATCCAAGGTGTTGTCATTAATCAAAAAGGGGGAGAATGTTGAGACACGAGAATTTCGATTGATAACAACAAAATGAAGATCAATGGAAATCACGACATAGAGCTAAGATTATAGATATATAGATGTTTAAGGGGGAGCATATATACAGGGGGAGATAACGATTGCAATATTAAGCTATGTTGTCATAAATCAAAAAGGGGGAGAATGTTAAGTCAAAGGTTTCATAGCATATTTTGATTAATGACAAGAAGTAGCTTCATGATTGACAAAAAGAAGAATCGATGTTTTCGTAAGTTAGAGGTTGATTATTTAGAGTTATAAATGTTAAAATCTATCCTCAAATAATCATACTCCTCGTCATTTTTGAATATATACATAAATACACATTTTCTGTGCAAATTGACAAAAACCTGTCGACCTACAAAAAAAATCCTGTTGACCTTTTTCAAGACAGAGACAAAACCTGTCGACCTACAAAAAAAACCTATCGACCTACAAAAAAATCCTGTTGCCCTACAAAACCTGTCGACCTACAAAAAAAACCTGTCGACCTACAAAACCTGTCGACCTCTTTCGGGAAAAATGCACAGCAAATGTCCATTCATGAATATAACGTATATATAAATATTCAAATACCTGTCTACCTATCTTTTTCAACCTGTCAACAACTTTTCAAACAGTAAGCAACCTTTCGAAAAGTCATCTTCTTTCATCAAGAGATTTATCCATTTCTCTTCATCAAATATCATCATTATTCATTGCAACTTTTCATCAATGATTACAACTCCTCATTCACTATAAATACATCTAGAATCATCATCCAAATAACCGATTCTTGCTCCAATTTTTGATCTTACTTTCTGAATACTCTTGCATTCTAAAAACTCCCAAATTCAAGTTACTTATTGAATCCTTGATAACATTTCTCATATCTTGATTCAACAAGCAACTAACTTCCTTCAAATCTTCGCATTCAATTCATATACTTGAGGATAAGATTATAGGAAGGGTGTACTCAATTATTGACTAATCAGTGTTGAAACAAGAACACATTCAGAAGTCAAACTCTTGTAATTGTTGAAGTCCTGTGTGGGTAAGCTTGTATCCCGTGAAATCAAGTGGGTAAACTTGTAGGCCGTAAATCAAGTAGTGTTGTGAACCTGTTCCTCCGGGTGAAGAGAGGGTGTTGTTTAGTGAAAAGCCAAAGAGGAGCTTCGGGACTGGACGTAGGACGGGAAGTCCGAACTAGTATTAAATTCCTGGTGTTTTTTACTTTACTTTATCTTATTGCTTGTGTGTGATTTATCTTTCTAGATCATATTTATTTGCATAGCTATTGTATAATACAAATTATCATATCATATTCCGCATAGCCATATTTAAAGATCCTACATAAGTCGTGCACACCGACTTTTCAAAAGAAAATTCTTATTCATGACCCAGAGGAAAGAATGAATATTTAAAGAAAGGTTGTTCAGAATTCTGGTTGAAGTAAGGTAAATTCTTGGATCTGGTTAATTTAAATTTCTCCTCTTTCTTCCCTTTTTCTTTTAGTTGAGAATTATGGATCCATGGTTATTTAGGTCCTAGATTCATTTAGGGGAGCCATGGAATGTTAGGTTTGGACCAGATTCATGAATTGGAAAGCTATTAGGTGAGTGGATTTAAGTTATGCCTTTTTGATGATGGTATATTTATCATTTGGCATTCCCCGTTAATATATATATTAAATCTGTTGAAATGGTTAAACTGCTGAAATGTATAAACTTGTTAAAATATGTGCAAAGGACTACTGTTGTATATAGACTTTTTCTAATAACTTGTTAATTGGACAATGTAAGTTAAGTTACAGTAAAATTGGGAATAATTGTAATGTTATGTAAGGCCCATTTTCCATTAATCATCTGTCTGAGTTGGAATTTACCATAAATGTTGTAATTAGGAATTTGCAAAAAAAATGAATAATTGTTTAAGAATATTATTATGCTAAAAGATTGTAAATAAGAATTATAGTAAAATTTGGAAGAATGAATATGCCTAAATTTAGAGTAGTTAGTAAATTATAACCACACTTAGACATGAGGTTAAATTCAACTTGTGGTAGAAGTCTGCCCGGAACTGCCTGGAAAATGTAGCATCCACAAGTGGTTAACTTAATGTGAGGGGTCTAGTGCATAAATATACATGTGATAGTGCTAAGACACGATGTTAAGTCCAATTTGTGGTAGAAGTCTACCCGGAACCGCTCGGCAAATCCAGCATCCACAAGTAGTCGGCTTAATGTGAGAGGTCTGGTGCATAAACATACATACATACATACATATATATATATACATATGAATATATGTATATAACATGATAGAGATAAATGGCATCGACTGTAATTAATGGAAATGAATGAAAGTTACAAGAGTAAAAAAATTGGAATGAACAGGGAATGATAATAACCTATTATACTTAATTACATTAATAAGAATGTTATATAACAGGTAGGCTTGTCCAAGGGACAAGTTGAAATTATAACATAACTTATAATAAATGAAAAAGAGACATATTAGTAAACCTTAGTTAAGAGAACTAAGTTAATAAGTAAACAACAACAAGTTGTAGTGACAGTATAATAAGAAAGAATGAGGCAAACTTTTGAATGAAATAAGTTATATTTAATCATATATAATTAGTGACATGTTAACAGAAAACATGTGGACTGAGATAAAACATATTTAATTATATATTAAGTAGAACATGTTACTGTAACTATGAAACTGGACAATGAATTACATAGTAATAATATAAAGAGATTGTAGATTACAGACCTTGGATTACAATCTAGGAAATAACACATTATGGGCTTATTAATAAACTTAAATTGATTAAGTTAAATTAATTAAGTTAAATTAATGGAATTAATATGCATGATGGTTCCACTCCTTATAGATATAAGGGGCTCGAAGTGAACTTGGTAACTTGAATAAGAAATTAATATAATTGGAAATAACCAATTTAATTGGAAATCAGATGAGTTAGAGCAAACGCGTAATTAAACATTTAGACATTGGGTCTAATAATATGCTAGTGTGATGTGCTTGAGCCAGTCCGCACGTCTTAAGGTGAAGAACCCAACGGGGTATATCATCGGGGTGTCTAGACACATGGGAGGAGCACGTCCACTTGATTAAGAGGGTCGACTTACGGCTTGATTTCTTGGTGGGACTAGAAGGAAGCACGCGACTTATGAGGGATGTGGAGGGTACTCCCGGTAGTCCTCTGTGTGGTGACAGTGCTTAGGCTGTGCTCGCAGGGGTTGGGTCTACGTGTCACTACCCGGTGAGTATACCTTGACACAAAAGTAGCTTTGCAGTTAGAAGGCTGTGACGAGGTGACACTAGGGTGATTCGGCGATCGCCTCGGCAGGAGGTTGGGTCAGGACCAACACTCGATCGTAGATTGTCGGGTACACGTCATCGGCAATCAGTCGGATGCGAAAAGACTAGAGCTAAAACCAAGACGCCATCAACCTTTCATTATCAAGGCACGGTGGTTGAGGGACACACCAATTGGATGTTTAGATTGTTTGTTAGGGGCATGTCACTTAGCTCTTGTAGTCTTTACTAGTTGAGGGAGGATTTAGGTGGGACCATAACCACTGAAAATGCAGACCATAGCATCTGTGTATACAGATATCTGAAAATTCTTCCGATCGAGTTCCGTGTTTCTGACACAGCCCTGTTACGGAACTCGGTGCACAGTAGATAATACGTGCGGATACGTGCATATCGTATCCATATGGTGTTTCATCGAGGTTGACGCATTGAGTACAATTAACGATACGTGCGTGAGAAAGTCTAGATACATGCATGTCTGCTCCGGGTGGTGTATCGTAGACTTTAGGGCATTACTCTGTCATGGAATCTGATTTTATCGAATGGTTCGAAGTTGGAAGTCCGTACACTTATGTAGCATGGCGATGGTAGTTCTATATGGAACGTAGCGTTGTTATATAGAGATCTGTATGCCGCTCCAGTGAAAGATAAAGGACTCCATATATTTCTGTAGCATTACAGTAGAGACCGTGTGAGTGGGTTACCATAGGGCGTACCTTAATATTGGGGGTAGTTATATATATACTGTATTAGGTTAATCTACTGGGGAGTAGATGGGTACGACGTATGTGTAAGCCTTGAATACTGTTAACCCAAGTAACTTAATAAATAAGAAAATGTAATTGAACGGTATATGTAGGGTTACCCAAAGTGTGTAGTTTAAATCTAATAATCAGAACTTGTTTTCTGACCCCCTCCTCATGACGTACTCGCAGGTTAGATTTGTGGTAGAGATTTGCTAGCATTGGATACTAGTTATGCAATATTATTATCTGGGTAAGGCTATATTTTATTCCATTCTTCTATGAGATGTTTTCTGAGCTCTAATATGTTTATTATCTCTGTCTTTTCTACATGATACTAGAAAAACCAACATGGGTTTTGATAGATTAGAATTTTGAAAAAAAATCGGTCTGTCGGAGTTCGGGTTGTTACGTCCGGTATCAAAGCCAAATTTAGGATTCCTGTATAGATAGTGAGTGAACGTATTTGTATTTTTAAAATATAAGTATACTATATATATATATATATATATATATATATATATATACCTAGATCCATAGAGGATCCCGCTAAATAGAATGAAATGACCCGAAATCACCAGATCTCTAAAGAGACGAGAAACTGCAGATTTCTTTGAGAACATGACGCATCAGACACAAACAATAGAACATTTCATTGTTATTACAAAAATTACATTAGAGTACAAGAATATATTAGAGTATGAATAAATAATATACAGCTTAAAAACAATATTAGTGATTAAAATACATAGCAGCGGAAATTTAAATATATAAATACAATGCGTAGCGGAAATACAACAAATGACACAACTGAAAGAAATAGACGAATACAAAGCTTTTCGGATATTGCTCCAGCTGTAATCCAGGATCCTGTGAAAGAAAAATCTGCGAAAACCAAAACTACCAGCTGCCCGTGTGGAAAATATGGGCACCCAGAGTTTAGGTAGAAACAATAAACTCCGAGTCAGTCAGGGGACTGGTGTGAGAGCTAAAACAGTTATGAAATCTTTACTTTAAAAGTTTGGAAATCATGGGACCACGCCGTATAACACGGAACGGGTTTACTCTACATGAATCTTGGTTTAAAATAAAACAACGCAATGCTTTTTGGAAAATGAAGCTATTATAAGACTCAGGTCCCATCACACAATGCAACACAAGCCGGAGGATAGAGTTTTTCCCTTATAATAGCCAAACATGCTTGGTACGTTTAAAACAAATCATTTTGATATTACTATAAGTGCATAATGCCAAAACAATTTCAAATATTAATGTATCAATCATAGATAGCATGGGAACCATATATCAAGTCGCCATACTAGTTCTACAACTAAACCGAAGAATGTTATATTGGAAATTGGATTTCCATCATGAGTCAAGGCAAGGGATGCACTCCTTACAACCTCGGGCCTTCTCTAGCAGAATGACCCAGGATCCCCCGTAGTGAACCCATGGATCCTACAGTGGTGGTCCACACTTACGTTAGTGGATTGGTTATTCTTGAACACATGTTTCCCTGTACTATCCGACCTCTAAAATAGTCAGTACATCGACCATATCAAGAGCCACTAGGGACTCAAATCAGAGGCGCCTCGCAATCCATCATCCACATAAGTAAAAATGTCTAGGCTCCATACCATGACACCACTCCTAGCTAGAAAGAATCGTGAGCACTCACTGCGTCCCTTATCCGGTTTTTTAATCATACCAAGGTGTGAGGCTTACGAATTAACACTATACACAAAGGTATGCTATTAAATTCGTGCTTTGATCATCCACCACAAGACTCTGCTTTTCAACAAAAGCCTTGGTCATTTACATCTCAGCATGCCACGGTGACAATTCACGCCATACAACTGATGTCTATCAATATATATTACCTCTTATCTCATACGTCTCAGAGAAGAGTGTTAAGCAAGAGAATAAATTCTCTACCACCAAACAGATATATATTTAATAGAAATCAATCATTACAGAATGAAATCCAATGTCAGACACACATCCATTTACAAGTTTATTCTGGGTCTGAATGAAACCGGAGGCACCTTATTCCTCGTCCCATATGTCCAATACAGGGGAGAGGTCCTCGCATATCCGGTCGATCTCCAATTACGTCTGAACGATTACCACGTATTACATTGTCTTGGGTGTACGGCCGAATCATGACATCAATAATCATCCAAACAATGTGAAGAACTCCAGTCTTCAACCGCCGTCTTATCGTCGACTTTCGGTCGTCGTATTACTTATTCAGAATGGGTTAAACCCGGTCTTTTTAAATAACTCGCGTATTTTATAATCAATAATAAAGTGCTATAAAAACACATCATACGCCTCATTCCAATTCAGAATATTCTTTAATTCAAATATTCACATCTTTAGGGTAAGGTTCCCATTAATTGTATTAAATATAAATTCTTTTAAAATTATTCTTTAATCTTCCTTTGGATATCGATTTCAAAAGATTTTATTTTATCCATTATCAATTCTAGACCAAATTAAGGTTAATCAACTAGTCGGGATTAGCGAACTTTACTGAAGTAATGATTTATTTAATAATCCTAATCCCAACCTATTCTTCCCATGGAGCAAAACTAGTAGTACTCCATATCTAACACCCACTATGTTATCGGTAAATTTAATTTCCATTTCACGCTCAAATCTAACTAAAGATTTAACTATCGCCTGGAGTAAAAATGGTGGCACTCCATCTCGAAACATTTCTTAAATTTGGTAAATTTGAATACCTCATTCCCATTTTAATCTAATTAAAGATTCATTGAAACTCCGCTTAGTTTTAATCTCCAAAAATCATTATTTAATGATTATTCAAATTTAGGAAATAAATCCCGTATTTAACTGGGTTAAAGAATGAATGTCCTTTAAAACAATGTTCACGTTAACCCAAAATCATGTTCCATCAAAATTGGATCTTCATGGAAATCATAACAGTATATAATTGATATAAGCTTCTGTATCAGACTAATAATATAAATGGAATAAGGGTTAAGCCATTTAAATTCCATATATAGTAACGATCATCATTCGTTGAAGCTCATCTTAATTATTACCAAATCGAATTCCATTCAATTCCAATTAAATATATTAAATTGGGAAACTTTACTTTGGAAAATTTCCATTAAATGTTAATAAAAAGATTTATAAATTCCAAATCATATTTTCACTGTTAATAGGGTTAAAGAACAAAATGTTATTTAAAACACAGTTCACGATGAACCCAAAACCTAATTTCCATTCAATTCCAATTAAATATTAATTAATTGGTAAACTTCAATAATCTTAATTAAAAGATTTATTCTTTTCTCAACTGGGTGTAAGAACAGTGTTATTTAAGACACCATTCACGACAAACCCAAAATTCAATTTGATATTAAATACAAGGCTCTGAATAGAAATTTATATCAGCTTATATCCAATATCGAAATCTGAAATCAACAAATATCATATTAGGAATAATAATATGTATATCTTCCAAATTCCCCAACAATATCCGTATAATCACGGAATCCAATATCGAAATATTCCTAAAATAATTTCCACTCCAAATCCATTCCAATTTATATTTTGGAAAGCCCTGGTTATTTTAAAACCATTTCAAAAACCAAATTTATTTATTTCTAAAAATAATTGGATTATTATTCTAGTTATTAACTAGTTCATTTCGATAAAAATATATTTTTATCTTTTCTAATGTGGAATTTTTCACCCAAAATCTTTCCAAATCATTTATTATGATTTTATACAATTTTTCCAAATTTTTAATAATTTTATTATGGTCCTTTCAGTCGATTTCCATAAACAGTCATCGAACTACATTTACAGCGACCTTTTCCAAAATTGATTTGGACTATTTTAAAATCCAACTGTTAGACTTCTAATCACTTATTATCATTTGAAACCTCTTTTTGATAAGAACCCAAGGTTCAGGTTTTAGGAGAATCCGACGGTCGGATCTAGCGCCACGTCCATTTGAAGTTAATGGTCGAAATTTGTGAATGGTCGCTGCGTGGCGCGTTCTATTCAAACCATATGTATAATATATATATATATATATATATATATATATATATCTTCGATTTCATTTTAAAACGTATTTTATAAATCATTTTAAATTCATTTTAAAACGATTTCCACTTTATTTCAATTTTCAAATCAAAATTGAATATTTCTTTATAAATTCGTTTTAAGTTCATTTTACAACGATTTCAATTTCATTTTTAATTTTCAAATCAAAATTGAATATTTCTTATCATTTTAATATTAAAATGATAATATTTTTAAAATATCAGATTTTGAAATCTATTCTTTTTTATATTCATTATAAAATGAATAAAATCGATTGATAAACCCTTCCGCGTTAAAATGTCGTTGAATTACTCAACCCGGCTTCATATTCATCAAAGTTATGAATATTTCAATATTTTTGTATCCATCCAAAATCGGACATCAAAATCATATTTTGATTCTCTATTAAATATTATTTTAACACTATAATGAATAATATTTTAAAACTATACTGAAAAATATTTTAAAACTATACTGAATAATATTTTAAAACTATACTGGATAATATTTTAAAACTATATGTTATTTCTGAATTCGAATCAGAATCAATCAATTACCATATACATATATTTATGTGGATTTTCATACATCGCATGTATTCACAATAATGATAAATAATCATTAAACATCCACACATCATCCAGAATGCATTATACCTCTGTATAAGCATTAAAATAAATAAATAACGCTCATCACAGTCTGTCAACCCGCCAATTAACATATAATTAAATTCAGGGGAGATGTGAATAAATTACCATCCCCAGACCCATATGCGTTTTTCAAGCAACAACAGTCTATTCAAAATAATCACTGGTTAATTAATCTAACCAGTTCTAATTCGATTTCAATTATTTTTCTGATTTACCAATTTTCACTGTTTAAATTATAAATAAATAATTATAATTTAATTTCAATTACCACATTAATGTTAGCATTATATTTAATATGCTAATCATCACAACATCATAATCAAAACACAATACGGTAAATTAAATCGTCCATGGTCTGTGAACGAGGGAGGTGAGCTAACAGGCCCCATATACAATTTATAATGATTAAAACTGATAAAATTCTACATTGGCAATTCTATTTTTTTTATACATAAATACAATAACATAATAAAATATAATTTTGAGTGAAAAAAAGTGTACCAACCTGCATTCTACGCATCGAAGGATCGTAGGATATTTATTTCTTTCTCATATGAAGTCGTATGGTCATGTAACTTTGGGAAACAACCATTAGAGTCATTTCCCATGTTCATGATTTTTGTCGATTTTTAAATGACCGTTTTACCCCTAGTTGGTACTGTTTTGGCCATAACTTTTGACTGGAAAGGAGTTTTAACCTAAAACTACTCCTATTGGATTCGAATGATGGTTTCTCTTTCCGTAGAGTGGTTACATTAGCCAAACGGACTTGCCGTTTGGGAGATATGGCTGAAACAAGGTTTAGAAGGTGAAAAACAACTAATTGGGCTTAACCGGGTGATTAGCAACTAGGCCCAATGGGGGATTTCGGGATTTGGGGTATTTTAGGGCTGCTAGGGTTAGGATTTCGGTTTTAGACTCATTTTTCCAGCCGCCACTTACCTCCTTCAAGCTCTAGCAATGGCCTCCATCTTCTAATTTCATCCCAAATCGTCTCTAATCACTTTCTAATCGAAGATTAAGCAAAACTACATCAAATCAAGGGAGGGTAGCACCAAATCAGAGAAAGAGCTGCTGGAACACATAGGGATTGGATCCAAATCAGATATTATTTCAAATCTAAAGTTTGTTTGTGGCTAAGGTGAGTGATTTGCATTGTTTTTCACTAATTACGGCTAATTATGGTAATTAGCGAAATTATGACTCAGAAAAATCTAGAAAAATTCCTAAAATTCTTAAACATCATTTTATGTCTCTGATATGAATTTGGGTTAATTTCGACTAATTTTGTAAATCCCGGAATTTGGGGGATTAAGGGGTGATTAGTGATAATTAGCGAATTTATGCATGATTAAAATCTGGAAAAATATTCAGAAATTCTTAAATATTGTTTTAGACCTATGTTAGAAAATTTGGCTAATTTGGATAAGTTTTGCTAATTATATACCCAAAAATGATTAAGAGGGATTAAGGGGAAAATATGGGTTTTTGGGTATGTTTGATCCATTTTACATGGTATGATCGTTGTTTTGGTGTTTGTGAATGATTATACATGCTGCTATGACTGTATGGTATGCTTAGTGATTGTTTATAATAGTTAGAATGGTCAAAAACACCGTCGAGAGGCGTATAAACAGTCGCTGGAAGTTGCAGGAAAAGTGCAGGTTGAGACCCGAACCGGATCAGATCGGGTGGGGAGGCCCGGACCGAACCGTTGTGAAGCCCTTCCCCACGAACCGCTAGCAGGGCGTCTTATATGACCCGACCCGTGTAGTCTTCTCCGAACCGAACCCCCTGGAAGCACGTGAACTGATGGCCAAGGAGTTCTCCGACCCGATCCACCAGAAGCATTCCGATCTGAACCATTTACCTAACTCCGACCCGACCCGGAGATAAGATGAGGACTTGAGCTGCTTGCAACACGAACGGAGATTAATTACGAACCGAACCGGAGATGGAGACCACGAACTGAACCGATGGCTAGGCAAGATCCGAACTGATCTGAAGCATAATGAAGAAGGAAGACCGAACCGATCCGGTGAAGACTAAAAACCCGAGATGCAAAGGTAGTCCAAATGGAAGTTAGAGCTCAGGATCCAGATGGGAACCAATGAGTTCACTTCGTGATTGGGCTTTGCTGCGGGACGTGTACAAAGGGGTTGTCGGTATTCATAACTTTGGTTCACCATTGAGAGATGGATGGTGGGCTTGTAGTGATAGTTACACGGGATTGGATTCCGTCATGGCGCAAAGTATTAGGTGAACAAAGTAGTGGATATCGTATGCTTTACGCACTGAGTGAGGGATGTGAGGATGATTTCTATGCTTGATTGTTAGACACCACTATGACATGCACACCCCCACCCCCGTATCTCTTACACAATATGTTAGTGGCACCTTAGAGTATTGTACGGTATGTAGTGCTAACTCTTTGGTTGCAGGTCCAGGTTCAGGTATGATTGGATTATACCTGTTATTGTTATTGTTTTGTTAGATGCTTATCGCTCATACCAGGCTTTATGTTTGACCCAGAGTTTTATGTCTCCTCTTATTACTCTAGGTGCTCACACGAGCAGACTAGAGATAGGTTAACTGGTGATGCGCGAGTAGCTGATTCGGAGGCGAGCAGGAGGCTTCCACGTATGATATATAGATATTCTCCCTGTGTCGTTGGTGGTCGCTACTTGGGCATTAGTAGTGTATCTCCTTTATCTTGCTTTTGTTTTTGGAGACAGTTAGAAAAGTTGTAATAATGTTGGCTTTGGATCATAAGCTATATTTGGATTTTCCGCTGCTATGTTAATTTATTTTCAGCTTATGAACTGTCTCACCTGTTTTATGCCAAGTATGTTGTTATTATATTTTATCCTATGCGCTGTGAGACATTCTACAGGTTCCCTGATTAGTTCATTTCCTTCTTCCCTTTTTCTTCTGACGATCCGTCCCGTGCTAACTGGACATGTGTACAGCGCATGTTTGGAGTAAATGTTAGTTGGTGCGGGGCGGGCCGTCACAAGAAGCACATTCATTTCCACTCCATCAGTCTTTATTGAAATTTGATTTACACTAAATTAAACACACATTTAATTTAGTCAAAAATCCAGCTTGCTTCATTTCCATCCTGGTCAGTTCCATGTTGAAGAGTGCGTTGTTGCGAATCCAATGCAATTGAAATCGTCGGATTTCGACCTCGTATGGAAAAGATATGAATTTTTAAAGGTTAATCACATTATTAAATTTGTAAAATATAATTAAATTAACTAATCCTTTCTCCATCAGGCTTTTACTTCCGACCATCGCGCCTCCTATGGTTGCCGTGACTCCCATCCAAGAGCATCACGTCGAGCGCCGCCGCCAGAGCTTCCACCTCCCCCAATCTTGGCTAGCTCGCACCACAACGGTGACCGGAAAACTGTCATGAACGCTGCACGTTTGAGGCCTGAAATCGAACAATTTACTTGACCATTCTAGATCATGACCGTTCAAAGTAAAGAGCTCGCCTAGCTCTTCGATTTAGTTTCAATATGCTTTGAATTTCGCTGAACGAATTTGGATATCTGAGGAGATTTAATTTTGATCGATAATCGCCCTTGAACGCAGCTGACGGCAGAAGAGAGGTTTGGCCGGGGTTGAAAATGAAATTAGGTTTTAAAAAAATTTCTTTTATACCATTTATTTTAATATTTAACTCAATTAATTCTTGTTTATTGATCCAACTCCAATTCAAACCCAACGACTGTCGCCCCTAGCCAAATACCCCCATTCCAAACACAATGTGATATATTTCGTAAGCCAAATTGACTTTTTCGATCAGTTTTCGTCAAAATTAAAATATAAATCAATATATATTGAATTTAAACATACATTTTGATTTACCAGGGCTACATACTAACTCCAAAAATTACAGGTAAATAAATATAATTATGTTTTGATGATACGGTCCTAACAAAACTAATTTCGTCGAATTTGAAGACCGTTTGAAAAATGGCCATTTTCAAGTCGATTAAATTCAACTGAAATTTCGAAACGCATTTAAATTCTCTGCGCTCACATATTAATTCCAATAATTATGAAATTTGAAACCTGATAATAATTTGATATTCCGAATCCAATAAAAGTGGTTTCAACGAAAACAGAGGTCATTGCAAAATGGCTATTTTTAAGGGCTATATATTATAAAAATATATATGAATTCCATATCGACTATTTTAAATTTTAAACTAGCCATAACTTTTAGTTTATATTATAAAATCCGAAGTTTTCACTTTCATTAGAAAGATATAATTAAACAGATTCAAATATTTCTGGTTTTACTAAAATTCGATTTATTTTGAATCATATACATCCAATTTAAATTTAAAATCGAATTTTCAAATTACCGCGCCTTTGCGAGTTCATTTTATAATTAAAATAAATTTATACGTTTTAACTTAGATTTAAATAAATTTTTAGTCGTTATTATTTAAAATAAATTATTTAAATATTCAAAACCCACTAAAATAGCTAAAATAAAAAATTTAAATTGGTTCATAAATTCCGGGTTGTTACAATCTCCCCCACTAAAAATCTTTTCGTCCTCGAAAAGGAACGAAGCTGAAAGTTGTTTAACTAACCAACTCAATTTTCATTCTGGCTTTCATTCTTCAACTTTTCAGTTTTTAAGAATTTTAAAATTTCTCAAAAATTTGGCTAACACCCTAAATTTTAGAAAAATTTCGCCATAACCTCCTTTGTACGGGATGATTGGTAAAATTGCAACTTGCCTCACAGGGCCCTCATCAATCAAAAAGAAAATGAAAAAGCCAAGCGGCTTGCCAATCGGATCATAAAATCATCAAAACCCAAGAAATACAATAAACTCGTACCTATTTGTCGGGCATACAATTTTATTCCTCTTCTTAGCTTCCATGTTATGACCTGTTCAGTATGCGTGTGTATATGTATGCATTTTCATCAAATTTCAATTCAGTTCAGTATTTGACTCAATTTGGCTAAATTTACCTTTCATTCTCTTATTGGTTAAATTAATTATCATTCCAATATTTTTATTAGTTAAACTAATATCACACATTACAACTAGCAATAAATTTGGTTAATTATTTTTTTCAAACATATAACTTCTATTTATACTCAAAAATTATGTTTTCAGTGTAAAATTACAAACAATAAACCCTATCTAAGTTTTGGTTCTCACACCAACCAATTGGAAATATATAGATATCCCACCTTCGAAACTCGAACATAAATGTTGATGATGCAGTTGTCATCATCAAAATTATCCCCGGGCGAATAGAGTGTGATTCTATATCTACCCAGTATATTTGAGATTTCGAATACACGTGGATCAGACATATATTAAAAATCTCCTTATACCGATAGTCCAAAAATCAATCTAAAATAAAAAACTCAAATACATATAATAAGATGTGATTTTCAAAGCAAAATTCATTTTTTTAATATAATTAATACTCTTCTGACTCATTCTAGGGTATTAATAACGCTATCTCTAATGAGTCATTCTTATAGGATGTTACAACCTTATCTATGATGAATTCTTTCGTTTGGTTCTAATGTGCTATGTTCTCGAGCTCTGTAAACCAAATCTCTGATACCAAAATGAAATGACCTGAAATCCCCCGATTTCCGAAGAGATGAGAAACAATGGATTGCTTTGAGAACACGACGCATCAGACACAAACAATAGAATATTTCATTGTTATTACAACAATTACATCAGAGTACAATAATATATCAAAGTATGAATAAATAATATACAACTTAAAAATAATATCAGAGATTAAAATACATAGCAGCGGAAATTTAAATATATAAATATAAAGCGTAGTGGTAATACAACAACTGGCACAACTGAAAGAAATAGATGGATGCAAAGCTTTCTGAATATAGCTCCAGCTGTAATGCAGGATCCGATGAAAAAAAAATCTGCGAAAATCAAAACTACTAGCTGCTCGTGTGGAAAATATGGGCACCCAGAGTTTAGGTAGTAACAATAAACTCTGAGTCAGTCATGGAAGTGATGTGAGAACTAAAACAATTATTAAATCATTACTTTAAAAGTTGGGAAATCATGGGACCACACCGTATAACACCGAACGGGTTTACTCCACATGAATCTTAGTTTAAAATAAAACAACGCAATGCTTTTTAGAAAATGAAGCTATTATAAGAATCATGTCCCATCACACAATGCAACACAAGCCAGAGGATAGAGTTTTCCCTAACAATAGCCAAACATGCTTGGTACATTTAAAACAAATCATTTTGATATTACTATAAGTGCATAGTGTCTAAACAATTTCAAATATAAATGTATCAATCATAAACGGCATGGGTACCATATAACATGTCGCCATACTAGTTCTACAACTAAAACCGAAGAATGTCGTATTGGAAATTGAATTTCCATCATGAGTCAAGGTAAGGGATGTACTCCTTACTGATTTGGTCCATCTCTAGCAGAATGACCCGGGATCCCCCGTAGTGAACCCTTGGATCCTACAGTGCCGGTCCACACTTGCGTTAGTGGATTGGTTATTCATGAACACACGTTTCCCGGTCCTATCAGACCACTTAAATAGTCAGTACATCGACCATATCAATAGCCACTAGGGACTCAAATTCGAGGCAGCTCGCAATCGATCATCCATATAAGGCAAAATGTCTAGGCTCCATACCATGACACCACTCCTAGCTAGAAATAAATGTGTGCACTCACTGTGCCCCTTATCCCATTTTTAGCTCATATTGAGGTGTGAGGCTCGTGAATTAATGTTATATACAAAGCTATGCTAATTAAAGCCGTGCTTTGATCATCCGCTACAAGACTCTGCTTTTCAACAAAATCCTTGATCATTTGCGTCTCAGCATTCCACAATGACAATTCACGTTGTACAACTGATGTCTGTCAAATCAATATATAACCTTTAAGCTCGTACGTCTTAGAGAAGGGTGTTAAGTAAGAGAATTAATTCTCTGCCACCAAATAGAAATATGTTTAATAGAAATCAATCAATACAAAACGAAATCCAATGTCAGACACACATCCATTTATAAGTCCGTTCTCGGTCTGAACGAAACCGGAGGCACCTTATTCCTCATCCCATATGTCCAATATAGGAGAGCGGTCCTCGGATATCCGTTCGACCTCCAAGTACGTATGGATGATCACCGCTTATTACCTTGTCTTGGGGGTACGACCCAATCAAGACATCAGTAATCATCCAAATGATGTGAAGAACTACGGTCTTAAACGATGGTCTTCACCGTCGACTTTTAGTCGTGTATTAGTTATTTAGAATGGGTTAAACTCGGTCTTTCCGAATAACTTGCATATTTTATAATCAATAATCAAGTGCTATAAAAACACATCATAAACCTCATTCCAATTAAGAATATTCTTTTATTCAAATATTCACATCTTTAGGAAAAGGTTCCCATTAATTTTATCAAAGATAAATTCTTTTAAAATTATTCTTTAATCTTCCTTTGGATATCGATTTCAAAAGATTTTATTTTATCCTTTATCAATTCTAAACCAAATTAAGGTTTATCAACTAGTTGGGCTTAGCGAACTTTACCGAAGTAATCGTTTATTTAATAATCCCAATCTGTTCATCCCATGGTGCAAAACTGGTAGTACTCCATTTCCAACACCCACAATGTTATCGATAAATTGAATTTCCATTTCACGCTCAAATTTAATTAAAGATTTAACTATCGCCTGGAGTAAAACTGGAGGTACTCCATCGCGAAACATTTCTTAAATTTGGTAAATTTAATTACCCCATTTGCATTTTAATCTAATAAAAGATTCATTAAAACTCTGCTTAGTTTTAATCAACAAAAATCATTATTTAATAATTATTCAAATTTAGGAAATAAATCCCATCTTTAATTGGGTTGAAGAACGAATGTCGTTTAAAACAAAGTTCACGATAAATAAAAAATCACCTTCCATTAAAATGGATCTTCACGGAAATCATAATAGTATATAATCGGTATAAACTTCCGTATCATACTAATAATATAAATGGAATAACGGTTAAACCTTTTAAATTCCATATATAGTAACGATTTTCATTCATTGAAGCTCATCTCAATTATTACCAAATCAAATTCCATTCAATTCCAATTTAATATATTAAATTGGAAAACTTTACTTTGGAAAATTTCCATTAAATGTTAATAAAAAGATTTATAAATTCCAAATCATATTTTCACTATTAATAGGGTTAAAGAACAAAATGTTATTTAAAACACAGTTCACGATGAACCCAAAACCTAATTTCCATTCAGTTACAATTAAATATTAATTAATTAGTAAACTTCAATAATCTTAATTAAAAGAATTATTCTTTTCTCAACTAGATTTAAGAACAGTGTTATTTAAGACACTATTCACGACAAACCCAAAATTCAATTTGATATTAAATACAAGGCTCTGAATAGAAATTTATATCGGTTTATATTCAATATCAAAATCTGAAATCAACAAATATCGTACTAGGAATAACAATATGTATATCTTCCAAATTCCTCAATAATATCTATATAATCACAGAATCCAATATCGAAATATTCCCAAAATAATTTCCACTCCAAATCCATTCCAATTTATATTTTGGAAAGCCCTGGTTGTTTTAAAACCATTTCAAAATCCAAATTTATTTATTTCTAAAAATAATTGGATTATTATTCTTGTTATTAACTAGTTCATTTCGATAAAAATATATTTTTATCTTTTCAAATGTGGAATTTTTCACCCAAAATCTTTCTAAATCATTTATTATGATTTTTCACAATTTTTCCATATTTGTAATAATTCTATTAAGGCCCTTTCAGTAAATTTTCATAGACGGTCATTAAACTGCATTTACGGCGACATATTCCAAAATTAATTTGGACATATTTTATAATCCAACCGTTAGATTTCAAATCTATTATTATCATTCGAAAGCCCTTTTCGATACGAACCGAACAATTCCAATTTTATGAGAATTCGACATTCCGATCTCCCGTCACGTCCATTTGAAGTTAATGGTCGAAATTCGTGAACGGTCGCAGCGTGGCGCATTTTATTCAAACCGTATAATATATATATATATATATGTATGTATACACATATATACATATATATATATATATATATATATATATATCATCGATTTCGTTTTAAAATATATTTTATAAACCGTTTTAAATTTATTTTAAAACGATTTCCACTTTATTTCAATTTTCAAAACAAAATTGAATATTTCTTTATAAATTCATTTTAAGTTCATTTTAAAATGATTTCATTTTCAATTTTCAAATCAAAATTGAATATTTATTATCATTTTCATATTAAAATGATAATCTTTTCAAAATATCAGGTTCTGAAATCTATTCTTTTCGGTAATCATTATAAAATGAATAAAATCGATTAATAAACCCTTTCGGGTTAAAATGGCGTTTAACTACTCAACTCGGCTTCATATTCATCACTGTTATGAATATTTCAGTGTTTTTGTGTCCATCCAAAATCGACATCAAAGTCATATTATTTTGATTCTTTATTTAATATTATTTTAAAACTTTAATGAATATTATTATAATACTATACTGAATATTATTTTAAAACTATACTGAATAATATTTTAAAACTAACTGAATAATATTTTTAAAATATACGTTATTTCTGAATCGGAATCAGACTCAATCAATTACCATATAAATATATTTATATGGATTTTCATGCATCCCATGAATTCACAATAATGATAAATAATCATTAAACACCCACACATCATCCAGAGTGCATTCTACCTCTGTATAAGCGTTAAACTTAAGAAATAATGCTCATCACAGTCTGTCAACCCACCAATTAACATATAATTAAATTTTGGGGTGATGTGAATAAATAAACATCCCCAGACCCGGATGGGGTTTTCAAGCAACAACAGTCTATTCAAAATAATCACTGATTAATCAATTTTACCAGTTCTAATTCGATCTGAATTATTTTTCTGATTTACCAATTTTCACTATTTAAATTATAAATAAATATTTATAATTTAATTTCAATTACCACATTAATCTTAACATTATTTTTAAAATATTATTCATCACAACATCACAATAAAAACACAACACAGTCAATTAAATCGTCCATGGTTTGTGGATGAGGGAGGTGAGCTAACTGGCACCGTATACAATTTATAATGATTAAAATCGATAAATTTCTACACTGGCAATTCTATATATTTTTATATATGAAACAATAACATAATGAAATATAATTTTGAGTGAATAGGAGTTCTCACATTCGTTTCCACTCCGTCAGTCTTTATTGAAGATTAAAATTTTAAACTAAATTAAATGCATGTTTAATTTAGTCAAAAATCTAACTTGCTCCATTTTCATCCTGGCCAGTTCCATGTTGAAGAGTTCGTTGTTGCAAATCCAACGCAACTAAAATCATCGAATTCCGACCTTGTATGGAAAAGATATGAATTTTTAAAGGTTAATCACATTATTAAGATTATAAAATATAATTAAATTTACTAATCCTTTCTCTAATTACCTTCCTCTTCCGATTAACTACTCAGGCCTATTCAAAAATTTGAACCCATCATTGGCTTTTACTTCTGACCACCACGCCTCCTATGGTTGTCATGACCCCCATCCAATAGCACCACGTCGAGCGCCGCCGCTTGAGCTTCCACCTCCCCCTATCATGCCCAGCTCGCACCACCGCGATGACCGAAAACCAGTCATGAATGTCGCGCCTTTAAGGCCTGAAATCAAACAATTCAATTGACTATTCTCGATCATGAACATCCAAAGTGAAGAGCTCGCCTAGCACTTCGATTTAGCCTCAATATGCTTTGAATTTCGAATGGATTTGGATATCAGAGGGGATTTAATTTTGAACAATAATCGCCCTTGAACGCAGCTGACGGTGGAAGAGAGGTTTGATCGGGGTTGAAAATGAAATTAGGGTTTTAAAAAATCCTTTTATACCATTTATTTTAATATCTAACTCAATTAATTCTTGTTTATCGATCCAACTCCAGTTCACACCCAACGACTATCACCCCTAGCCAAATACCCCCATTTCGAACGCAATGGGATATGTTTCGTAAGCCAATTTGACTGTTTCGATCAGTTTTTGTCAAAATTAAAATATAAATCAATATATATTAAATTTAAATGTACATTTTCATTTACCGAGGCCACATATTGACTCCAAAAATTACAAAAAAACAAATCTAGCTATGTAACACCCCGAAAATTCTATAACTGTGAAATTTATGAATTAAAGTATAATCAAATTCAAATCAAAGAACTAAGGGAAACGGGATATGCCATTGCGTTCGTCTCGGAAAAATACGCGAAATAGAGTCCGAGTTTTCGAAAAACGGAGTCCGAATGAAGAAGATATGGCCTTCGGAAGTTTTGAATCAAATTTAAAATTCAAACAGAATAAAATAATAATTTAAATTCGGGCCCATTGGGCCAGGGTGGAAGAACACCCGCCTGGGCCACCCAGGTCGACTGGGCTGTCGACCTGGGCTACCCATGTCGACAGGGCTGTCGACAGCCCTGTCGACAGGGGTATCGACCTGGTCGAGCCCAGTCAACCTGGCTGGCCAGGTCGGTGTGTGGTCGGATTTCTGTGGTCTGCTTTGTCATTAGGGCTAGGTGGCGGGTTTTTATTGGTCTCTCTTCCTAATGAATGGCTATGATCTAACCTAGCAACATCAAGGGTCCTAATCAATTCCTAACCTCTATATAAACAACCCTAGACTAAACCCTAATCTATTCATTCAAAATAAGATTATAGCCGCCATGTTGCTGAGGAACGACAAAGAATAGCCGTCGACTAGAGAAAGGATTAGGGAGAAAGTTCTAGGCCTAGAGCAATTCAAGCAACCTAAAGCTAATCAATTCAACAAAAGAATCGTATCTCTTAATAAGAGAATTCGCCGCAACCATTGTAAGTAGAGTATTACTTTGGTATAATAAACAACTGTGTTGATGTGTATGCTTGAATTGTGGCAATGGAAGTAATTTATATTTGTGCGTTCTTATTAATTTATATACGTTTGTATATTCTTGAATTATATTATTCATTATAAAGAACTACATGCGGTAGTTCTATGCAAGTAAACGTTTGGAATATTGCGCAAATTATGTAGTCTATGTTGAAGCTACATGTATATAGTTGAGTGAAATTTATGCAAGTTTGGGCTTTGTTATTATGCCATCATGACGTATAATTTTATGCATAAATCATTTTGCAAGTAATTGAAACAAGTTTGGTTATTATAGTTCATATGAAACTATGTGAAATTTTGACACCATAATCCATGATTAAGTCTATCTTGTTTATATGATGACATATATGAGACATGGCTAGGTTAGACTCAAAAATCCCTTTTTGCAAGTTTAAAGCAAACACCATGTTTAGGAATATTTATGCATAAGTATGTTTATACCATCGTTGTGTGATTAGGCTTAAATCGTAATTAAGTTGAATTATGCTATGTTCATGCTAGAAGTATTTATGCCATGCTTATGTTTGACCATATTCCATGCCTATGCTAGAAGTATTTTATGCCATGCTTATGTTTGACAATATGCCATGTTTATGCTAGAAGTATTTAGGCCATACTTATGTTTGACATTATGCCTAAGTAAGAATATATGTTCATGTTGTAGTTAAACCTATGCAAGTTTACATGCCTTGATTTATGTCACCTATGTTTTATGACCGAAATGCATGTCACCACTATGCAAGTACACCAATTTCTATTATGTATTTTCCAACGTCATATGCAAGTTCATGCGCTCACTTTCCCCTCTTTGTGTATACGCCATAAGCCTCCCCTTTTCGCATGGCTAAATTGGGCTTTAAAAGGGTAAGCCCAATATATAGGAACGAACGTGTAAAACGGGGGAAAATAACGTTGGGTTAAAAAAAAAAAAAAAAAATTAATGAATGAAAATATAAAATAGAAGGGCCCAAATTCAAGTATGGGTTGGGCCCATGATTGGTGTAACCTTTACACCATTAACTTAATAATGGGCCGCAAATATTTACATATAAGAAATAAAGAAGAATGACAAGATATATAAATGTAGAAAATACGATATGTTTAACCCGAGGTTGGATTGAGTTGTGATGTAAACCTGCCCGGAACCGCCCGGCTGTCCAGTAGTCACAACAATACCTATCCAATGTGGGAGGTTAAACATGGAGCCCAATAAGGACCCGAGGTTAGACTGAGTTGTGGCGTAAGACTGCCCGGAACCAACCGGCAACAGGCAGCCACAGCAATACCTGTCTAATGTGAGAGGTTAGGGCCTTAATAAGACAATTAAGGCTGAATCAGGATTGTTAGGATTAAGTGGACTAAGACTTAATCAAAATGGAACATGCTAAACTAAACGGACTGGTGGGGTTAGGTTAGAAAACACTTAACCAACTTAGCATGTTGGCTAGAGATAGAAAACCTAGTAACGGGGGACCCTTTTCAGCAGTAACCCTAAAAGGTGTATCAGGATACCTTGAAACTAGGCAGGGTGGGGCACGATTACTGGGCTGATTGTAAGAGGTCAAATCGATGGCGGTGGTGTAGCAGTGTAGGTTCTAACGGTGTGCGGGCGTGCACGCACTCCGGCGCAGAAAAATAAAGCACTGGACACCAGTAGCATACCTTTGCACTCTAAGGTTGTGTCGGGTTGCCACTATGGGACTTGATACACCCCATGGTGGGACCAGCATAGGTAACTACAGACATCGGGGGCCGTAAGACACATGTAACTATGCGAGTAGGAGCCGATCATCATTGAATGGATCACATCACCCTGATTATGGGTGCCAATTGGAAACTAGTTTATATGGGTTCAGAGATTAACATGGGGTACGATAGTATATTCGACCCTAGACAACTTAACCAAGTTTATAGTGTTGCCCACTTCTTGTTTTACTTATCATACCCAGTTCTTTATTCATAGACAAAGTAGTACTAGACTTACTCAGGCTTTATGTCTGAATCTATGTTTCTTTCGTCTTCTTTCTTCCGTTCCCCCCCCCCAGGTCCTCAGGGAGGGAACACAGCAGCTTGACCTACCTCAACATCCAGCTTGAAGAAGAGAAATGTATTGCTTGGACTTTCCTGTTTTGAACTATGGCTTTGGACAATCCACTATGGGGCTTTGGCAGTTTGTCTATGTTTTATTTATGCTTCTTTAAAAATAATGTACTCAAGACAGATTATGAAGTGTTATGTTATGTTTTTGGAAAGGATGCTGTTGTAACACGTATTTGACTTATTGAAATAAAGTTTGTTGTTCTTCCGCTGTTTACAAATATGTGTTCTTATATCTGTCTTGTATATCTGTGACTTGTACTTATAAACCTCCACCAAAATTAGGGCATTCCCTTTGAGAGTGACCCTAACGGAGGTGGGGTGTTTCACTTGGTATCAGAGCCAGGTTTACCAGATAAGATAAAAAGTTTTGAAAAATTATTTTCAAAAAGGAAATTTAAAGAAGCATTTTTAAAAGAAAAATATTATTTTATTTTTAAAAGGCAAAGTCCACTCCCCAAAGCCATAGGAACTATCTCTTATCCTTCGTTTTGAATCTATCCTTTTTTGTTTCAGCATGTCCCAAGAACTTAACTTGCCTGAAGGGGTACCCATACCTGGTTGGTTTAGACGTTTCTTAGAAGCAAGGGCCACTCAGCCAGGTCCTACTATTCCGCCTCCCCCAACTGAAGGAAATCATCCAGCCGCAGCAGCACCTTTTCCTCCACCTCCTCCACGGGGAAACACATTCGCTAAGATATGTAAAGATTTTAAAGCTATGGGAGGAAGGGATTTCCATGGAACTGAGTCCTTCGTAGCAGCTAGGAATTGGCTAAAAGAAACGGAGGACCTATTCATCATCTTTGAGGTAGAAGATAGACAAAAGGTACAACTAGCGGTGTGGCTATTGAAGGGCGAGGCTTCCTACTGGTGGGAAGTCACCAATGCTGAAAGACCAGTGGATACATGGGAGGACTTTAGGGCAAGGTTTGAGACTAAGTTTCTCTCAGATGCAGAAAGAAGTTTGCAGTTGGAAAAATTCTTATTTCTTAAGCAAGGAGACAAGACTGTCAGAGAGTATGTGAATCAGTTCGATGAGCTGGCTAGGTTTGGGCTTGACCTAGTCAACACCCCGCATAAGAAGGCTCTCCGTTTCGTCAAGGGGTTAAATGAGCCATTACATAGTTTGGCCATGACCCATATACCCATGGGAGCCACGTATGAAAGATTGGTGCAAATGGCATTGCTGAACGAAGAGGACAAGGGCAAGAAGGAGACCAAGGCAGAAAGCTCTCAAGGGAAGAAAGAGGGTTTGCAGCCTAAGAAGACAGACTTTAAGAAGGGCGGAAAAGGCAACAAAGAGAAGAGGAAGTGTAATTTCTGTGGCAAAGTGGGGCACTTAGTAAAGGACTGCCGGAAAAAGAAGGCTAAGGAGAATGGTGGGTGCTTTTCGTGCGGTCAGACAGGCCACAGGGCTAAGGACTGCCCAAGGAAACGAGGACAGGGGCAGGGCGCTGGATCCACCCCAGGGGCACAGGTTCATGTGCTAGAAGCACCACCATTGCAACAGCGAGGTACAAATACTTCTGTAGAAAGTGTAGTTTATCTTTATGATCACCCCGTTCGAACTTTGTTTGATTCTGGCGCATCACACTCCTTTATCTCGTCTGCTTTAGTAGAATCTCTGCACCTAAAAACTAGTATGGTAGAGGACCCCTTAATTGTTTCAAACCCAATTGGGGGCCCAGCTCATTTGTCTATGATCTGTCTGGATTTGAAAATTTCTATCCTAAGTGTAGAATTTCTATGTAGTGCCTTTGTTTTGGGCTTTTCGGGGTATGGTTTGATTTTGGGCATGGATTGGCTATCCAGTAATGGGGCTGTCCTTGATTGTGAGAAAAGGGTTGTTAGGCTCCTAACCCGGCTCGGTAATACTTTGGAAATTTCTTGTAATCCCTCGTATGCGGTTATGCTTAGTTATCTTGAATCGCTAGATGCCTCTGTTGAAAATTTGCAATCAGTTAGAGTGGTCCGGGAATATCCGGATGTCTTTGAAGAGGTGAAGGGCTTGCCTCCGAAGCGGGAAATAGACTTCCGCATATATCTTGTAGATAATGCAAAGCCCGTTGCGTTGCCCGTTAGACATATGGCTCCACGAGAAAGGAAAGAGCTCAGTAAACAGATTAAAGAGCTTCTAGAAAAGGGGTTCATTAGGAGGAGCATTTCAGAATGGGGCGCTCCAGTGGTGTTCGCTACAAAGGCGGATGGTTCACTCCGTCTATGTGTTGACTATAGGGAGCTCAACAAGCTAACGAAAAAGAATAGGCACCCTCTCCCTAGAATTGACGATTTATTTGACCAGCTTGTAGGAGCGTCTGTTTTCTCCCAACTCGATTTAGCAACCGGTTTTCATCAGCTAAGGGTGGCTGAAGATAGCATCGATAAAACGGCGTTCAGAACCCCAGACGGTTTCTTTGAATGGCTTGTCATGCCTTTCGGCTTGACAAATGCACCTGCTTACTTCGTGGACCTGATGAGTAGGGTATTTAGAGATTTCCTCAACAAATTCGTCGTGGTCTTCGTAGATGATATCCTTATCTTCTCAAAGAGTGAAGAGGAACATGCTCAGCACTTAAGGGCAATCATGGAAACTTTGCGAGTCCATCAACTAAAAGCCAAATTCTCCAAATGCCACTTTTGGAGAGAAGAGGTGAGGTTCCTTGGGCACATAGTATCCAAACAAGGGTTAGCAGTGGACCCCGCTAAGGTAGTGGCGGTACAAGATTGGAAGACACCAAGGAATGCAACTGAGGTCCGAAGCTTTCTAGGACTAGCGGGTTTCTATCGAAAGTTCATAAGGGATTTTGCAAAAATCTCAGCTCCGCTCACGAAATTGACTAAGAAGAATCTAGTGTTTAATTGGGATTTGGATTGCGAGTTTGCTTTCCAACGACTGAAAAGGGCTCTTACAACAGCCCCAGTTTTGACGCTGCCAGATGGGAGCAAGATGTTCACTGTTTATACGGATGCATGTGGGACAGGGCTAGGCGCCGTCTTAATGCAAGAAGGAAGGGTAGTAGCTTATGGCGGGAGGCAGTTGAAGGTGCACGAAAAGAACTACCCAACCCACGATCTTGAGTTAGCCGCCATCGTCTTTGCACTCAAGTCTTGGCGACACTATCTCCTAGGTGAGAAGTTCGAACTTTACACTGACCATAAATCGTTGAAATATCTTTTCTCGCAGAAAGATCTTAACTTGAGGCAACAAAGATGGATGGAGTTTCTTGCCTCGTACGATTTCGAAATCTCCTATACTCCGGGCAAAGGCAACGTAGTGGCAGACGCGTTGAGCCGAAAGAAATTGACCCTAAGCCCGTTGTTTGTTGAAAGACAAAGCCTAGAGTTTATAGCCAGCTTCGACTTTAGGCCCTCCTCCGATTTCGTACCGGGCTTGCTTGCATCTCTCGAAGTGCGCCCAACTTTAGTGGATTCAGTAGGGACAGCACAACGCGAAGACCCTCAACTTGTGGAAATAATTGATAGGCTAATTAGGGGTGAGACTTCAAGTCACCTCAACAGATACTCCATTGACGATAAGGGTGTACTAAGGCGAGACGGAAGACTATGCGTCCCACAAGCAAAAGATTTAGTGAAGAAGGTTCTCGAGGAAGCGCATCATTCCAAGATGACGATACACCCAGGCGGAGATAAAATGTACAAAGACATAAAAAGGACTTTCTTTTGGAATGGCATGAAAAAGGACGTGGCAGAATTCGTTTCCAAGTGTATGGTGTGCCAACAGGTTAAAGCGGAACAGAAGAAGCCTGGCGGACTGCTACATCCTCTGGAGGTCCCGCAGTGGAAGTGGGATAGCATCTCAATGGACTTCATCGATGGGCTGCCTAGGTCTAGGAGAGGCAACACTAGTATTTGGGTAATAGTGGATAGGCTTACTAAAAGCGCCCACTTTTTACCTGTCAAAAGTAAGAGAACTGCCTCATCCCTAGCATCACTTTACCTCAAGGAAATCGTGCGACTCCATGGAATACCATCTAGCATTGTTAGTGACCGAGACCCCATCTTCACCAGTGAGTTTTGGCGGAGTCTGCAAGAAGCAGTAGGAACGCAGTTATGCTTAAGCACAGCCTATCATCCCCAAACCGACGGACAAACAGAGAGAGTGAACAGAGTTTTGGAAGACCTCTTAAGGCTATGCGTCCTCAACTTCGGTGGGACATGGGAAGACCACCTTCCTTTGGTGGAATTTGCCTACAATAACAGCTATCAAGCAACCATCGGAATGGCGCCCTTCGAAGCTTTATACGGAAGACCGTGCCGATCGCCCACTTGTTGGTGGGAGTCCACGGATAAGCTCATTCTTGGACCAGACATGATCCGAGAGACCTCAGAGAAAGTAGACTTAATACGAAGAAGGATGAAGACGGCCCAAGGCAGACAAAAGTCCTATGCCGACAAGAGGAGGACCGACCTTGAATTCGAAGTTGGAGACAGAGTTTTTCTCAAGGTATCACCGCTAAGAAACGTTGTTCGTTTTGGAACCACAGGAAAGCTAGCGCCAAGATTCATAGGACCATTCCCTATTATCGAGAAGATTGGGAAAATGGCCTATAGGTTAGAGCTACCCGAGAAGTTGGCTGGAGTCCACAACGTCTTTCACGTTTCACATCTCCGAAAATGTCTTCATGAGTCTGCTGAAGTGGTAGAGCCAAATATCCTCGAAGAGGCCGAAGTGGAACGCGAAGCAACCATAAGGAGAGTTCCTACCCGTATATTAGGAACGGAAGTGAAGAAGCTACGCAACCGTGAAGTCAAGCTCGTCAAAGTTCAGTGGAGCGACGCCGAGGGAGACGCGACTTGGGAAACTGAAGATAGAATCCGTACAGCCTACCCTTTTCTGTTCGAGGGTACATCCTTGATCCTTCATTTTCCTTAAGTTGCGCTTTTATCTATCTTTTAGGTATATTTTCTCGACCGTATCTTTTAGATAGAATCTTTTTGGATGGAAACATGTAGTTGAAACATGTTATGGATGATGGTTGCAAGTGGTTGCAAGTGGTTGCTAGTGGTTGCTCGTGGTTGCATATACACACACAATCTAGGTATTAGATCGGCTCAGTCACTTCATATTGCATATGCATATATGTTTGCATTCGAATGTGGTTGAATTTTTATGTGTTGTCATATGGATGCTGCATTTGTATTGAATGATTGTGCACTCATGTAGAATCAAAAATAGGAAAATTTGCATACATAATGGATTCATTGGCACTTACATAACTCGCATTAAGGAGGTCAACTGAATCAGTAGACCGCCTGATTTTGCATTAGATAAGTACATGTACACACACACTTTGCATATGATCATGAAGCATTAGAAGTCTTTTAAGGACAATGGATGCCCGTGTTTGATGGATGAGTAGATGGATGATTGGATGTTAGGATATACATTCCTACTAACTTGAAGATTTCGGGGACGAAATCCTTTTAAGTGGGGGAGAATGTAACACCCCAAAAATTCTATAACTGTGAAATTTATGAATTAAAGTATAATCAAATTCAAATCAAAGAACTAAGGGAAACGGGATACGCCATTGCGTTCGTCTCGGAAAAATACGCGAAATAGAGTCCGAGTTTTCGAAAAACGGAGTCCGAATGAAGAAGATATGGCCTTCGGAAGTTTTGAATCAAATTTAAAATTCAAACAGAATAAAATAATAATTTAAATTCGGGCCCATTGGGCCAGGGTGGAAGAACACCCGCCTGGGCCACCCAGGTCGACTGGGCTGTCGACCTGGGCTACCCATGTCGACAGGGCTGTCGACAGCCCTGTCGACAGGGGTATCGACCTGGTCGAGCCCAGTCAACCTGGCTGGCCAGGTCGGTGTGTGGTCGGATTTCTGTGGTCTGCTTTGTCATTAGGGCTAGGTGGCGGGTTTTTATTGGTCTCTCTTCCTAATGAATGGCTATGATCTAACCTAGCAACATCAAGGGTCCTAATCAATTCCTAACCTCTATATAAACAACCCTAGACTAAACCCTAATCTATTCATTCAAAATAAGATTATAGCCGCCATGTTGCTGAGGAACGACAAAGAATAGCCGTCGACTAGAGAAAGGATTAGGGAGAAAGTTCTAGGCCTAGAGCAATTCAAGCAACCTAAAGCTAATCAATTCAACAAAAGAATCGTATCTCTTAATAAGAGAATTCGCCGCAACCATTGTAAGTAGAGTATTACTTTGGTATAATAAACAACTGTGTTGATGTGTATGCTTGAATTGTGGCAATGGAAGTAATTTATATTTGTGCGTTCTTATTAATTTATATACGTTTGTATATGCTTGAATTATATTATTCATTATAAAGAACTACATGCGGTAGTTCTATGCAAGTAAACGTTTGGAATATTGCGCAAATTATGTAGTCTATGTTGAAGCTACATGTATATAGTTGAGTGAAATTTATGCAAGTTTGGGCTTTGTTATTATGCCATCATGACGTATAATTTTATGCATAAATCATTTTGCAAGTAATTGAAACAAGTTTGGTTATTATAGTTCATATGAAACTATGTGAAATTTTGACACCATAATCCATGATTAAGTCTATCTTGTTTATATGATGACATATATGAGACATGGCTAGGTTAGACTCAAAAATCCCTTTTTGCAAGTTTAAAGCAAACACCATGTTTAGGAATATTTATGCATAAGTATGTTTATACCATCGTTGTGTGATTAGGCTTAAATCATAATTAAGTTGAATTATGCTATGTTCATGCTAGAAGTATTTATGCCATGCTTATGTTTGACCATATTCCATGCCTATGCTAGAAGTATTTTATGCCATGCTTATGTTTGACAATATGCCATGTTTATGCTAGAAGTATTTAGGCCATACTTATGTTTGACATTATGCCTAAGTAAGAATATAGGTTCATGTTGTAGTTAAACCTATGCAAGTTTACATGCCTTGATTTATGTCACCTATGTTTTATGACCGAAATGCATGTCACCACTATGCAAGTACACCAATTTCTATTATGTATTTTCCAACGTCATATGCAAGTTCATGCGCTCACTTTCCCCTCTTTGTGTATACGCCATAAGCCTCCCCTTTTCGCATGGCTAAATTGGGCTTTAAAAGGGTAAGCCCAATATATAGGAACGAACGTGTAAAACGGGGGAAAATAACGTTGGGTAAAAAAAAAAAAAAAATTAATGAATGAAAATATAAAATAGAAGGGCCCAAATTCAAGTATGGGTTGGGCCCATGATTGGTGTAACCTTTACACCATTAACTTAATAATGGGCCGCAAATATTTACATATAAGAAATAAAGAAGAATGACAAGATATATAAATGTAGAAAATACGATATGTTTAACCCGAGGTTGGATTGAGTTGTGATGTAAACCTGCCCGGAACCGCCCGGCTGTCCAGTAGTCACAACAATACCTATCCAATGTGGGAGGTTAAACATGGAGCCCAATAAGGACCCGAGGTTAGACTGAGTTGTGGCGTAAGACTGCCCGGAACCAACCGGCAACAGGCAGCCACAGCAATACCTGTCTAATGTGAGAGGTTAGGGCCTTAATAAGACAATTAAGGCTGAATCAGGATTGTTAGGATTAAGTGGACTAAGACTTAATCAAAATGGAACATGCTAAACTAAACGGACTGGTGGGGTTAGGTTAGAAAACACTTAACCAACTTAGCATGTTGGCTAGAGATAGAAAACCTAGTAACGGGGGACCCTTTTCAGCAGTAACCCTAAAAGGTGTATCAGGATACCCTGAAACTAGGCAGGGTGGGGCACGATTACTGGGCTGATTGTAAGAGGTCAAATCGACGGCGGTGGTGTAGCAGTGTAGGTTCTAACGGTGTGCGGGCGTGCACGCACTCCGGCGCACAAAAATAAAGCACTGGACACCAGTAGCATACCTTTGCACTCTAAGGTTGTGTCGGGTTGCCACTATGGGACTTGATACACCCCATGGTGGGACCAGCATAGGTAACTACAGACATCGGGGGCCGTAAGACACATGTAACTATGCGAGTAGGAGCCGATCATCATTGAATGGATCACATCACCCTGATTATGGGTGCCAATTGGAAACTAGTTTATATGGGTTCAGAGATTAACATGGGGTACGATAGTATATTCGACCCTAGACAACTTAACCAAGTTTATAGTGTTGCCCACTTCCTGTTTTACTTATCATACCCAGTTCTTTATTCATAGACAAAGTAGTACTAGACTTACTCAGGCTTTATGTCTGACTCTATGTTTCTTTCGTCTTCTTTCTTCCGTTTCCCCCCCAGGTCCTCAGGGAGGGAACACAGCAGCTTGACCTACCTCAACATCCAGCTTGAAGAAGAGAAATGTATTGCTTGGACTTTCCTGTTTTGAACTATGGCTTTGGACAATCCACTATGGGGCTTTGGCAGTTTGTCTATGTTTTATTTATGCTTCTTTAAAAATAATGTACTCAAGACAGATTATGAAGTGTTATGTTATGTTTTTGGAAAGGATGCTGTTGTAACACGTATTTGACTTATTGAAATAAAGTTTGTTGTTCTTCCGCTGTTTACAAATATGTGTTCTTATATCTGTCTTGTATATCTGTGACTTGTACTTATAAACCTCCACCAAAATTAGGGCATTCCCTTTGAGAGTGACCCTAACGGAGGTGGGGTGTTTCAAGCTATGTTTTGACGATACGGTCTTAACAAAACTAATTTCGTCGAATTTGGAGACCGTTCGAAAAATAGCCATTTTCCAGTCGATTAAATTCAATTTAAATTTCAAAACACATTTGAATTGACTGCGCTCACATATTAATTCCAAAAATTATGAAATTTAAAATCTGATAATAATTTGACATTCCGGATCCAACAAAAGTGGTTTTGTCAAAAACGGAGGTCATTTGCAAAATGGATATTTTTAAGGGCTATATATATCATAAAATATATATAAATTCCATAGCGACTATTTTAAATTTTAAACTAGGCATAACTTTCAATATATATTATAAAATCTGAAATTTTCACATTCGTTAGAAAGATATAATTAAACAGATTCAAATGTTTCTGGTTTTACTGAAATCCGATTTATTTTGAATCTTATACATTCAATTGAAATTTAAAATCGAATTTTCAGACTACCATGCCATTTCGAGTTCGTTTTATAATTAAAATAAATTTATATGTTTTAACTTTGATTTAAATAATTTTTTAGTCGTTATTATTTAAAATAAATTATTTTAAATATTCAAAACCCATTAAAGTAGCCAAAATAAAAAAATTAAATTGGTTTAGAAATTCTGGGTTGTTACATAGAAAGATCATAATAGGGTATCTGTTTTGCACACTAAATGAACGAATATGGAAATATGAGACCCTTGGGTAATTTGAGTGGGAACTGTACAATATACTTTGTATGGACGAAAGGTCAATCCCATATGTTAATAATTTAGGTTAGTGGGTTTGGAAGTGAAACCTTATAAATTGGAAAAGGGTTATAAAGAGATAATTGGATTACGAATATATATAGTTGAGAGAATTGACTTTGTAGGAGTGTCTAGGAAAGCCTAGTTAAGTTGGAAACCCACTTGTTGTCTAACCCATTGTTAACTTCTGAGAACTTGAAGTTGTAAAAGCTTTTGGAAATGGTTTATGGTATTTTCAAGTTTTGATCTTAAAAGTTACAGTTTTAAAAATATGTAAAGAACATATTGAGTTTTGAAGTAAAATGGGCTATATTTTGGAAACAGTGATTTCTTGTGAAAATTTTGTTTAAAATGGATTCTCTTATAAAAAGGTGCACATTATAAAGCATGTATAGCTCGCTAGTTTTCGAGTTATATAGCATGAAAGGATTAAAAAGAAAAACATAGAAAATGTTGCATTTTGATGTGGCATTCTTGTTGAAACTGGAATTTTTAGGAAAAAAAGTTTTGAAATTTCTATTCTTTTGACAATCATTTTTGATAAATTGTTTTGAGATAAAATTTTGTTAGTTGGACAAAATAAGTTGTAGAAATTAATAATAGAGTAGATGGTTGCGCCTTGTAGTAAGTAACTGAACTGACCTCATAAGCGAGAACAATTGTAAACCTGATTGAGAAATAGTTGTCCTTATATACTCCAATTTTTGTGATTTGAAAAAAAATTGTTTTACATTTTTATAAAATGACATGTTTTATGGTTTGGCAAAAGTAAGTTTTGGTGAGGAAAATAAGGTTTTGATACTTTTAACCTTCGGAAGAAAAGTGAAATGAAAAGGCCAAACCGTATTTTAAAAAGTATGGAGTAGGTAAGGATTAGTGCCTAGGAAAGACAGGAAAAATTTTGAGGCTATAAAGTAGATGGCAAGAGTTATCTTGGAATAATAGTAAGTTCCCGTAGAATGTGTAAGCATTGAGAAGCCTAAGGTGTTGCTTGAAAATGACTGTTGGTACACAACTAGGACTAGTGGTGACTACTAGACGGTGAAGGGCAAGTAAGTGTTTAGATCTTGTTGCTGATTTTCCCTGTTAGGGGTAAGATCCGTTATTACATTTTTGTTGGGATCGTTCTATTATTTTGCTTCTATTGGGTATTTAGGGTAACACCTAAACATGTCATTGATCTTGTGGTTCGAAATTTTCTGTCTGAGGGGGACATGGCCTTGAGGTTCTTGGCCCTTAGTAGTAGCCGTGTAGATTGTTTGTTTTTCTGTTTTAGTTGAAGGATTAAAAGACTTATTTGAAACTAAACTTAGATCAAAGGATTAAGTTAAATAAGCTAAGAAAAGAGTAATAGTACAACTAAAAAGGAAACAAAAAAATTATAAAGAATTTAAAGAAAAATGGAAAATTCAAAGAAAAGGTGAATAAGAGTAATTTTTTCTAAGATAAGTTGAAAACGAAAATCTTTAATAAAGAAAGTTTTCTTATATGGATTGTGCTTGGATAGGAGAATAGGGAATCTTTATATAATAGTTACATAAAATCCAAGTAAGGATAGAAAAAGTGACTAAAAGAAAAACGGAGGATGTGAAGCTTTCCATTTTCCACCTTTTTATAACATAAGAAATCGAATTTAGAAAATTATATTTTTCTGAAATTCAAAAATAAAGTTGCTTAGTAGGGTTTTGGATGCAAAAATTGGATGAACTACGCTCTTACTCAGTAAGAGTGTGGGAAAATTTGGAAGAAAAAGTATTTTGGTTTTCAAATATTGCATTCATATAAAAATTGCCAGTATATTTAGGATGTGTGCATCATGCCTTCAAAAAGATTTTCAATAAAAAATTGCATTCATGTAAGATGTACCGCTTAGGCATTCATTTCATTCATGTGTTATTATATTGAATTACACTTTGCACTAGTACACAAATGGCTGCAAAATTGGATGCGTGCATGATGGTTGTGATTTATGCGAGGAATTACTTGACTTTACCCTTACTAGATTTCGGAGATGAAATTTCTTAAGGGTTGGAAAATGTAACACCTCGCACTTTTAATTAAGTAAAATAAAATAAAATTTAAAGAAATTCCAGAATTTGGTCATGGGATTAGCGTCATTGCATCCATGATGATTTTCTGTTCAATTTAGACCTATGGATTGCAGAAAACTGATTTAAGATGAAAGAGATACCTTTAAATGAAATATTGTAACAAACATGAAAAGAAGGCAAAAGAAATAGAACAATGACCACCATTGTTTTAAGCCTTATTAATATGTAGTCCAGTTGGTAAGAGCATGCGACTTTCAAGGAAATGGTGCAAGTTCGATTCCCGCCGATGTTATATTTTTGTTTTAGGGGAACGGCTAAAATAATACATGTTCTAAGAAGAAAGTAGGTATTCATGCACATATAAGGAAATTGTACACATAAGGAAGTACAAAGTTATATGTATACACGCATATATTTGTGCAAATATAAATATAAATATATATACACAAAAGAGAATTTCTAAATAAGGCTACAATCAAAGTAATCTGGTAAGAATTAAATAACGGCATAACGCCAATTGAATTTTGAAAATGAAATAAAAGTTGTGCATATGTATACGTGTAAAATGGATATAAGAAGTTTCGTATATATAAGGAGTTTATATGTAAATTAATCAAGAAATGTGAAACAAGAAAGTGACAAGCATTTAAAATTAAGAACGTTAACAAAACAACTCGCTGGACCAAATATGGGTCGACCCACACCTGGCTGGGTCGACCCAGAGGGGTATGTGGGTCAACCCACCCCTGATCTAGGATGAATCATTTGATTAATCTGGACTGTTTTCTAACCACGTTCATTGTTGACACAACGCTGCATGTACGATAAGATCTTGAACACCTATAAATAGACTAGGAAAGCCTAGCCTAAATCACATATTTTCTGAGAGGATGTCTAGACTCTGTCATTCTTCCTCCACCTCAAATCTCTTCAGAAAATAGAATAATTAGTCTAATGACATTTTCTGAAGCAAGATCTGGAGGAAAAGAATGTATATTTGCAAATGGGTGTTCAAAATTCTGTTCGAAGTAAGGTAAATTCTTGGATCTGGTCAATTTAAATTTCTCCTCTTTCTTCCCGTTTTCTTTTAGTTGAGAATTGTGGATCCATGGTTATTTAAGTTGTAGATTCAGTTAGGGGAGCCATGGAATGCTAGGGCTGGACTAGATTCATGAATTGGAAAGCTATTAGGTGAGTGGATTTAATTTATGTCTTTTTGATGATGGCATATTTATCGTTTGGCATTCCCCGTTAATATGTATATTAAATCTTTTGATATGATTAAATTGCTGAAATGTATAAACTTGTTAAAATATGTGAAAATGATTACTGTTGTATATATACCTGTTCTAATAACTTGTTAATTGAACATGGTAAGTTAAGTTATAGTAAAATTGGGAATAATTGTAATGTTGTATAAGGCTCGTTTTCCATTAATCATCTTGTGGTAGAAATCTGCCCGGAACCGCCCGGCAAATCCAGCATCCACAAGTGGTTAATTTAATGTGAGGGGTCTAGTGCATAAATATACATGTGACAGTGCTAAGACACGAGGTTAAGTCCAATTTGTGGTAGAAGTCCGCCCATAAGCGCCCGGCAAATCCAGCATCCGCAAGTGGTCGGCTTAATGTGAGAGGTCTGGTGCATAAACATATATGTGTGTGTGTGTATAATAGGACAGAGATAAATGGCATCGATTGTAATTAATGGAAATGAATGAAAGTTACAACAGTGGAATGAACGGGGAAAGATAACAACCTATTATAATTAATTACATTAAAAAGAATGTTATATAATAGGTAGGCTTGTCCTAGGGACAAATAGAAATTATAACATAAGTTATAATAAATTAAAAAGAAACTTATTAGTAAATCTTAGTTAAGAGAACTAAGTTAATAAGTAAACAACAAGTTGTAGTGACAGTGTAAGATGAAATTATGATTAAATAAGAAAGAATGAGGCAAACTTATGAATGAAATAAGTTATATTTATAATAAGTGACATGTTAACAGAAAGCACGTGGACTGAGATAAGATACACTTAATTATATATTAAATAGAACATGTTATTGTAACTATGAAATCGGATAATGAATTACATGGAAATAATGTAAAGAGATTGTAGATTACAGATCTTGGATTACAATCTAGGAAATAACATGTTATGGGCTTATTAATAAATGGATTAAGTCATACAACTGGAATTAATAAGCAAGAGGGGTCCATTCCTTAGATATTTAAGGGGATCGGAGTAAACTTGGTAAATTGAATAAGAAATTAATATAATGGGAAATAACCAATTTAATTGGAAATCAGATGAGGTAGAGCAAGCGCGTACCTAAACATTTATACATAGGGTCTAATAATGTGTTAGCATGATGCACTTGAGTCAGTCCGCACATCTGAAGGTGAAGAACGCGGCTCGACTTACGGCTTGATTTCTTGGTGGGACTGGAAGGAAGCATGCGGCTTCCGAGGGACGTGATGGTACCCCTGGTAGTCCTTTGTGTGGTGACAGTGCTTAGGCTGTGCTCGTAGGGGTTGGGTTTGCGCATTACTACCCGGTGAGTATACCTTGACTGCAAAAGTAGCTTTGCAGTTATAAGGCTGTGACAAGATCACACTAGGGTGATTCGGCGATCGCCTTGGCTGGAGGCTGGGTCAGGACCAACACAGGATAGTAGATCGTTCGGTACCCGTCATCGGCAGTTAGTGGACTAGAGCAAAAACCAAGACGCCATCAACCTTTCATTATCGAGACATAGTGGTTGAGGGACACACCAATTGGATGTTTAGATTGTTTGTTTGGGGTACGTCACTTAGCTCTTATAGTCTTTACTAGTTGAGGGAGGGGTCATATGGGACCATATCTACTGAAAATGCAGACCATGGAATCTGTGTATACAGATATCTGAAACGCCCCCGATCGAGTTTCGTGTTTCTAACACAACCTTGTTACGAAACTCGGTGCATATTAGATAATGCGTGCGGATACATGCATATCGTTTATGGATGGTGTATCATCGAGGTTGAGGCATCGAGTACGATTAACGATATGTACGTGAGAAAGTCTTGATACGAGCATGTGTGTTCCGGGTAGTGTATCGTAGACTCTGGGGCATTACTCTGTCATGTAATCTGATTCGATCGAATGGTTCGAAGGTGGCAGTCCATACGATTACATAGCACGGTGATGACAGTGCTATGCAGAACATAGCGTTGTTATATAGAGATCCGTACGTCGTTCTGGTGAAGGATGAGGGACTATGTATATTTCTATGGCATTACGGCGGAGACCGTGCGAGTGGGGTACCATGGGCGTACCTTAATATTAGGGTTAGCTACATAGATACTGTATTAGGTTAATCTACTGGGGAGTAGATACGTACGACGTGTATGTAAGCCTTGAGTGCTATTAACCTAAGTAACTTAATAAATAAGAAAATGTAACTGAATGGTATATGTAGGGTTATCCAAAATGTGTAGTTTAAATCCAGTCACCAGAGCTTGTTTTCTGACCCCCTCCTCATAACATACTCGTGGGTTAGATTTGTGGCAGAGATATGATTGCGTTGGATACTGTTAAGCAATATTATAATCTGGATAATGCTATATTTTGACTATATTATATTTTATTTCATTCCGCTGTGAGATGTTTTTTATGCTCTGATATGTTTATTATCTCTGTCGTTCCTGTAGGATACCAGACAAACCAACATGGGTTTCGATAGATTAGAATTTTGAAAAAATATTCGATCTGTCGGAATTCGGGTTGTTATAGCCACCGCCCCTATCTGCTCCGTGTTGCCACCGCCGCTGTTTCTTCCTTGTTCTAGGTATCATAAAATAGTTTTTGTTCACTTTATTGTTTCATGTTATCTATTAATTCAAGGTTTGACCCGATTTAATTCAATGTTATATCAGATTTTATATGAAACCATTAAGAGATCTTTGTTACTATGAAATATATTTTTTCTTATATTTTATTACATCCAAAATACAGTACATATCATGGGCCTCATTGGAAAGTAGCATTTACATTTGTTGTTGGATTTTGGATATAAATTAGATTTTGCAAACAATGCCATACAAGTAAGCTTTAAAAAAATGATTATGTTTGTCATGCACATTTTCCTTACAGTTTTGAAGAAACATTAGCTATTTGCCTATTTCAGATGGCATATACTAGTATTTAATTCAAATAAAATATGTATGGTATTGAGCCCTAAAATATTGTAAGGACTGGCTCGAGCTTTGGCGGCAGATTTATCAGGTTCCTTTTAGTTTATTTGATGACAAAACACTTACTTTTTCTTCCTTGAAGTCTAGAATGTAAAATGAAATTTATTTACGTTTTTCCCCAACCATTGGTCGATATGGAAGCAATGCAGCAAATACAATATTTGCATCTTGGATGGCTTTTGGAAACATTTTAGGTTACTCTTCCAGCTCAATTGGACAATCGCACAAGTATGTTTCCTGCCAAAGTTTAGGTTAAATTTAAAATTTGTCTAAATGTACATTATGCAATATGCATATTTACGTTTTCTATTATGACCTGTAATCCCTTGTTTGATTGATGGGCAATTGGTTTCCTTTCCTTAATACAAGAGCCTACTGCGATGCTTGTGCAAATTTAAAGGGTGCGTTTTTAGTGGTTGTGTTAAGGTATTCCTTTTTATCTATATATCTGAAATTTCAATATGTCTGATATGTATCAATGAATAACCGTACATACTAAATATCATTTTCCAAGCAGTTGTTCCTCCTTGTATGCATGACAGTGACCATTATAATAGCAAAAGAAATTCCTTTATCTCAGTTAACCAAAAAGGGGGAAGTAATACAAAAAATAGGATTCCTTGATATTTTCATAAGCATTAAAAAATTGCCTTCATGAATGCACTCCATGCTTCTCATTACTGCTATCGCCTGGGTATGTACATAATTTTAGATGGTGCCTTATTTTCTGCAATGGGGTTTATGCATTTATGTATTTTCTGCAACTTGAATACTAGAGAGAAGAAGAAGCTTGAGAAACCATTACCAGGTAAGTATATATTTAATCATTGTATCCAGTTTGGTCTATATAGTTGCGTTTGATGCAAAAGTTATTAGATATAAGAAATGTGTTAAAACAATTGAAAGCCTGCAACTTTGAATGCATGTATATGTCAACATTCTAAGTACCTAAAGTATAAACTCAAGTCCACTCATACTGTTTCGTTAATGATATGGGTTATAAAGACGAAATTGAGATAAAACATGCAAAAATAAATGTTTTAGGTCATAGACGAAATTTTAACTCTCAATTGAAGTAGATATAAATAAGTGTATGATGTCCCATACTAAAGAAATAGTGAGGGAATAAAGTTAACTGCTATCACCAGCAATTAGCTTATGTCTGTGTATTCAAGTACAAATTATTGAAGATGGAAAAAAGGGAATTGGAAGTAATTCGAAATAATAGAAATTGGAAGTTTGTACTAAATTCATTTCATTTTCAAGTATCTTTTAACCATTCATCATAAGACATTGGTTATGTAAGGTCTCATGTATAGCATGAATAAATGGAATGTCATTTCATTTTATTTGGAATTCTTTATAATCTATTCATTACTGGGTATATTGATTTGTAAGTGTCTTTTCCTCCACTGTGTAAACAATTGAAATGTATTCGAATAATGTTTAGTATGGCCTCCTCAAAAGAAGAAATGGTCATGGTACGATATTTTTGCAAATAATTTAGTTTTGGTTAATATATTTATTCCTATATATTCATGTAATCTATCTGATTGATAAAATTAGATATGCATGTAGGAAGAGTTGGTCATGGATCTCTCTCATAAAATTGAAATTAACTTCCTTAATAAACCTTTGACTTGAGTATCTTTTGTGTTATTTCATTCATTAGATTAGACACAAAACAATCGGTTTTTTACAAAAACTGAAAACTTCAATTAGCCAATGCATTGTTATTTTAGTTATTTATTTTATAAGATTTTTTCCTATTTATCTCAGTTAAAATCGATATGAAAAAATTATTATATCATATAATAAGTTTATAATGTTACGTTAGTATTCCCGTTTTGGACTTTATAACTATGATACATTTAAATAATATGTTTTATCACCTCATCTTCATGTTTGATAAATTCAACCACCTATGTTATTCCTTTTCTATTCATTTATTTGCATATATGATGTATTTTTTTCATAGTCATGTTTACCTATGAATGAGTTTTAAATTTCAATTTTTATTGGCTTCACAATTCAATACTAAATAAGCACACATAGATTATGCACATTGCACTATAATTTCTGTGTTTCCCACATAAATGGAAAGTCATAAAAATTTCTTTAATAGGTTGCTAAGGACTGAACTGGATAATTTGATCATAAGATCATTTGGTTGAGTTTACATGACTATACGAAAAAATTTCTTAAGAGAGAGCTATATTACTCGAATTAAACTCAAAACCTAAATATGGTATACGTGCTTGCTAAGCACATAGGTGATTTTTTTTGTATTTTAATATGATGAAATAAGTAAGTATTGATTGTGTTTAGTGCTTATGGCATTATTTGCTTACTCTTTAGTTCAATTGTATTTATATTCCTACATGATAAAATTACCCTTTTTTGTTAACCAATATAATTTAAATATTTTGTTCCATGCAAACTTTGTCTTAATATGAAAGTTGTAATTTATATTTATTGGGAGACATTGATGTGCATGATGGTGTTGAGAGACTGTGTGTTATCCAAATGCAAAGTTGCCGTAATTGATTTGGTGCTTATAAAAAAAGAAATTATTTATAGCAAAGCATTACATTTATGTTTTACTGCGCCGAAACTAAAGAAACAGTGAAACTGAGCCTTTTCGCTTAATTTAGCTGAGCCTTAAGGCTCAGTATTGCTAAGCCTTAAGGCTCAATAGAACTGAACCTTAAGGATCATTTTTGCTGAGCCTTAAGGCTCAACTTTGCGCTTTGCCGACCCGATCGGCTCAGGTTTGCTAAACCAATAATGGCTCGGTAAACTGAGCCTTTGGGCTCAGTTAAGCTGAGTCGTTCGGCTCTGTAATGCTGAGCCATTCTACAAATTCTTCCGAGTACTCGTTGGTTTGTTTAGCAAATTGTTCCACCTTCCATACGTTTTGAGCTTATTAGCTTGTTTATTTATGCGTGTTTATCCTTTATTTAGTGCTTGTTTATTTGTGTTTGTTTATTCGTCGTGTGCTATTTGGATTAAACAATTTATGTGCAGATATATAGAGACAATATATAGGTTTGATGTTTTGGATGATAAAGAGAAACTTATGGAGAAAGTAGAAAAGCTAAGAAGTAAAAATAAAGAAATGAGTATCACGATTAACAATCTACAAGAAGATTTAGGTTCCATGCAGGAGGAGATGAGTTCTGTGCAAGAGTTTATATGAGGGTTGAGGCAGAAGCAAGAATTGGAGATATGACATGCTTTATGAGTTATTCTTATTTTGGCAGTGGGTTTGACGTTCTATTTGTATAAGGTACAATATATGATCGATGTTTGAATTAGATGAAATGACCATGTTTGAGTTATGTAGCAATTTTATTTTGTGTTTGTTGGACGTGATTTACTTCAAAAACATTTGTAGCAAGTTTATGCTAATTTGATCATAATATTTTTTTTACATCAATGTTTTTATTGATGTATATTGTTACTTTTTTGTTGTTCGATTTTATCAAATTTCGTTATGATATGTGTGGTAGATGACGATAAATATAAAAGAACCATATTGATTTTTGGTGTGCAGTGGCATAGGAAATGGGTAAGAAAAATACATTTTTTGCATTTTAAACAGAAGTAGATTAGGCGTAGAGAATGCGTATGAGGTTAGACGAAGTGAATGCAGGGGGAATGTTGCGTTGGGAAGGCGTAGGGAACTTGGTATAGGAAACACGTAGGGATAAGGGCATAGGGAATTTTTTGCGACGAGCTATTTTCTAACTTTTGTTTTCGTATAGGGAAGGCGTAGGGAAATTCGAATCCCTACATCTTCCCTACGCCAAACTGGCATAGGGAATTCAAAATTCTTTTGTAGTGAATATAGTTCACAAAATTTCATCGTAACTTTTCCTTTTTGTTTCCTACGTACTTGCATTTGTGTACAATGTAGGAAACAAAAGGGATGTGCTACCGAAAGTTTATTGAATCGTTTCAGGCGAAATAGTATACGAAATATAAGTGTTTACCATGCTTGTGATGGGAAGTACGACGGCTAACCATGGGAAAAAAGATAACAATAAATCAACGCTTCTATATTGTACTTTTAAGTGGGGTAAAATTAACATATATAACTTTTTGTATGGATACACTGAAAAATAAAATGTGACATATTTGGAAATATTTTTGAATAAATGTACTTTATTTATTTATTTACGTGTGGAACTTAAGGCTTTGCTCAAGCCACAAATGTACTTATTTTTTAATTTGTAAAATAGGCATTTAAATTCAAATATTATAAATATAAAATGTGACAATGAAAATAAGGCTTTTTTGAATTTGTATTCTCAAGAACCAATATTTGTTTTAAAATTGTGACTCATTTTCTTAAATAGGAAAGTAATCGATTATTTTGTTGATCGGAGGAGATTGATGTATTAATGAAGTGGCTTGTGAGGCTCGATAAATGAAGATTTTTATAATGGTATAAGCATATTTGTTGAATCTTCTTTAAGTAATAAGCCTTTTTTGAATTTGTACTCTTGAGAACCAATATTTGTTATTGAAATTGTTACCCATTTTCTCAAATAGGAAAAATAATCAATTATTTTATTGATCGGAAGAGACGGATGTATCAAAGAAGGGGGTTGAAAGGCTCAATAAAAGAAGACTTTTTAATAGTGTAAACATATTTGTTGAATTTGCTTTAAGTAGTAATGGAAACGACGTAGAAATTCATTGTCCATGTAGTAGGTATAGACTTTTAAAGTATTTGTTAGTCAATATTGTGGAAGTCCATTTGTGCAAAAATGGTTTTGTACCTAAGTGTTATATTGAGATCGACATGGAGAAGTTGTAGCATTACTTCTGTAGAGCCTGAATTAGAGAAACTGGTAATGAAATTGTCATGAAAAACCGTATAGAAAATATGGTTGAAAATGTTGCACGACCAATGTTCCCTATGGTTGAAGTTGGCAACGATGATTGTGACGATCCCAAAACCCCGTGACACGGTGTTAAGGATAATCATTGGAATATAACACATTAATCATCATTAGCAGATCACAGATAATAGCATAAACAGAAAATAGAATAATTTACACACATATGACAGCGGAATCATATAGATATCATCACATAAGAGAAGCACAGTACATGATACAACTTAGTGTATAATGATACATAATCAGTCACCATCGCCCGAGGCGGAATCATACATAAAGAGTACACAAAAGGAATATCAGTCTACATCGCCAGTGGCGGAATCATAATATAGATACAATAATGGCGGAGAAAATCCAAGTCAGCACAGTGTAGTCAAGCCTCGCCATGAGCCAAAAGGTGCGTCAGAAACCTGTAACTAGGCTGCCCGTGTGAAAATGAGGGCACCCGAGTTTGCAAGGTGAAACAAACTACGAGTCAGTCATGGGACTGGTATGAGAAATCTACTCAACTTATTAACAACAATAATAAGGCAAATCAAAGGACCACGCCACTTTCGCGGAACGGGTTTACTCCAATGAGTGCTAGTGCATGAAATAAAGTAAATGATTAAATCAACGCAATGCTTTTTATAAAATGAAGCCATTATAAGACTCAGGTCCCATCACACAATGCAACGCAAGCCGGAGGATAGAGTTCTACCTTATAATGGCCAAAGATGTTTCATACGAATAAAACAAAGGTGTTTGGTATTATTACTAGTGCATATATGTTTCAAAAGCGATTTCAATCATAAATATCAATCCTAGGCGGCATAGATACCATCTACTATGTCGCCGTACTAGTAATACAATCACATCCGCAAATTTCGTATTGGAAATTGGATTCCTTCATGAGTCGAGGCAAGGGGCAAGCTCCTCTCCGATTCGAGACACTCTAGCAAATGTCCCAGGACCCCACTATGATCCTTGGATCTTCAGGGCCGGTCCTCTCTTACTTTTGAGGATTAATTATTCTTGAACACACGTTTCCCGGTCCTTACAGACCTATATCGAGGCGCCTCGCATTCCAACAACCACACAGGTGAAAAGTATATATAATGTCAGGGCTGGTAGGTCACTGACACCACCTTAGCTAGAAAGAAACGTCGTGCTCTCCCTGCAGTCACTCTCCCGTTTTTGACTCATACCGAGGTGTGAGGCTCACGAATTCACGTTATACACAAAGCTACGTCACACAGACCATGCTTTGATCATCAACCACAAGACTTTGCTTTGCAACAGAAGCCTCGATCATATGCCACTTAGGCGTGCCACACAGGCAATCCACTCCATGCGACTGATTTCTGTCAATACATAACCTCTGAGCTCGTACGTCTCAGAGAAGGGCGTTAAGCAAGAGAATAAATTCTCCGCCGCCAAACAGATATATATTTAACAGAGATCAATCAACACAGAACAAAATCCAATGTCAGACACACAGTCCATTTACAAGTCCGTTCTGGGTCTGAACGAAACCGGAGGCACCAATTCCTCGCATATCCGTACAATCAACAATATGTTTGGACGGCTACTACTTCAATTCCTTCATGGTAGCTACTCCAATCACGAGTATCAGTAGTGCCCATCCATCCAATGTGGAGATCGTCGGTCTTCAGTCGTCTTCGACTCTTCCACTTCTCAACGTCGATCGATTATTCGAAATGAGATAAACTCGGCCTTTTCAAATAACCCACGTATATTTAGATTTTCAAATCAATTAATCACATGGTTGGACCATTCAACATTCACATTTCAGTTATTTAGTTATAATTTTCATGTCAAATACATTCAACCATCACATATCAAGCAAACACAACAAAATTGGTTTATTTCCACTCTATATCGTCCATAATATTTTATAACGATATATCGCCATTTTTATTTAATTTAAAATGGCCATATTTAATTAAACGACGTTTCAGGTCGTGTCGATGCACTGGCGCTGCTTTCCACTAATTTTGTTTTACTCATATATGAAAATCTAACCGTTGGATCTTCACAAATTTAACATCATTAGGAAGGTCATTTCAAAACGAACCCAACGGTTTCAGCTTTGGGAAAATCCGACGGTCGGATCTTCCACACCAACCATTTGAAGTTACGATTTCAATTTACGAACTGCAGCGTCGTTATTCGGTTTAATTTAATTATATTTATATATATATATATAAATATAATCATTTCTGGCACTGTTTTTCTTCAGTTTTGAATTAAACAGACAATCCAACCGTCGGATCTTCACAAAGTTGGTGCCGTTGGAAAGATATTTCCAAGACGAACCCAACGGTTGAGGTTTCGGAAAAATCCAATGGTCGGATCTTCCGCACTAGTCATTTGAAATCACGGTTTCAAAATATGAACTGCACGGCCACGTTTCGTTTTAATTCTATTTATATTTATATATTTATATAAATATAGTTCATTCAAAAATTCCAATATCGTTTCCACTTCAATTATTTCACTAACGCCTTTAATTTTTGGAAAATTTCGCCATAACATCCTTTGTACGGGAGGGTCTGGGAAAATTCCCAAATAGCTACACGGGCGTCTCATATCAAAAAGAAAAAGAAAAAGCCAAGCGGCTAGCCAACAGGCTCATAAAATCATCACCCAAACAAAGCGGTAAATGTGTACCTATTTGTCGGGCACAAAATTCTATTTCTCTTCTCTAGCCCCTTTTTCTTTAACCTGTTCAATAGATATGCATGTACATATATACAATTTCTAACATTTATCATTTTCCATTCAATTGCATGTTTGATTTGCTTTGGTTTAAAAACACCATTCATTCGAATGTTGCATGCATAGGCTAAAATCATATCATTAGCTAGTTAATGTATATTTCAACTCATGCACGTTTATTTGAACAAGTGGCTATTTTTAACACTTCACAGTTCAAAGATGATAATTTTGGCGAACTAAAATAGATTTCAACACATGACTATTTTATTTAGTTCCTATGCATGTTAAAAATAATATTTCTATCACAAATATTTATTTCAACGTCCGCATATCTTTAGCATATCACACATATGATAAAAATGATATTTTTATCATTTATAATATTTATTCAACAAATAGACGTTTCAACACTTCATAGTTTCAATAAAAATGTAATTTTTATTGTTCGATCTTTTTATTCAACTCATGAATATTTCCACTACACACACTTCTCAACAAATGAGCATTTCCACACATGGACATTTTATTTATGTTGTTCAAATTAGAAAGATGAAATTTTGATTGTTGAAACTATTTATATAAGGCGAATATTTTGCATACTTCATACATATATAAAAATGTGATTTTTATTGATTAAACACTTCATTCATTTACAAATGAATTTAATTTTCACACAACACTTTTCAACACATGAATATTTCCACACATGGACATAGTTTCAATATATGGCTTTAATTTCAATGTATGTAAAATAATTTCAACATATGAAAATAATTCTAACACACAAAGATTATTCAAAATTTCGGCAGCATAACGGCAGGGTAGTTAAAACCGGCACCGTCCCTAGTACGGCTCCTCGCTCTACCTTAAAACCTCGCGGTTTTTGACAATGGGGATTCATGCATCTAATTCACACGCAGGCGGCATGTTTATTTTTATTTCCACAAATATTTCCAATTCATTTCAATCACCAATGGGTATTTTTCAACTACAACCAAACAATATCAACCACAAACAATTATTCAACCATTCGTATTTTTCATCCAATATTTCACACCAATTCACCACAATAAATATCGTCTATGGTTTGTGGACGAGGGGAGTATATATATATATATAATATATATATTTGCTATATTTCACTAGCATTTCAACACATATATCAATTATTCTATGCATGTAAAAATTCATACTTCGCTCATATAGCTTACACTACGCATGTACATGAGGTATACAACACGTATGTAATTTATATTTCGCTTATATAAATTATACACGACATTTTCCATTCAATTTCACGTTAATTTAGATTTCTCACCTTGGTTTTCTGAGCGCTAAAAATCGATACGATGTCAGAAAAATCCGCAGCTTCTTCTATTGGGTAGAGAGCTTCCTTGCGGTCTCGATGTTTCCTGTTTCATCGAATTTCGTCAACACACCAAAAAGATATGATTTTTTAAAGTGTAAAGATCAAAGAAAAACGCACTTTCACGAGCTTCAAAACTAGGTTTACAATTTTCGAGAAATCCGTGGCACATGGGGACGATCAGGGAGTTGGACGTGGAAGAGGGGAGAGAGGGCTTTAAATCGGTGGTGGTTTGGTGGCGTTCGGTGGTCGGTGGCGTTCAGGGCGGCGGCAGGAAGCGTTCGACTTTCTGGCATCGATGCAGGCGGAGGAGGCGACGAGGGGGGCGGCGGTTGGGTCGGATTTGAAGAGGAGGCTGGGGCGCGTCGGATGGTGGCGGCGGCGGAGGCTATAGGTGGCGGTAGCGGCGGCGGCGGAGGAGAGAAGGTGGTGAACGCGTTTCGCCGTTGATCGGGGGGGGGGGTTCTTTTTTTTATTTTTTTTATTTTAAAATTTATGAAAGGAAAAATATGATTGGCCGAGACTATATTAAATTTTTAAATAGTGTTTTCTTAAACGAACTCCTTTTTAAACCCAACGACTGTCGCCCCTAGCTAAATACCCCCATTCCGAACACAATGGGATATGTTTCGTAGGCCAATTCGACTGTTACAGTCAGTTATTTTTCAAATTAAAGTATAAAACATTTAATTTTTAACTCTGAACACACATTTCAATTTGCCAGGGCCACAAACTGATTCGAAAAATTCCAGAAAAATAAATCTAGCTATGTTTTGACGCTATGGTCACAAAACTAGTTTCGTCGAATTCTGAGGTCGTTTGAAAAATGGCCATTTTCTGGTCGATCCAATTTAACAAAAATCGACCAAACACATTTTCTTTTGCCACGCTCACATACTAGCTTCAAAAATTATGAAATTTGAAACCTAGCAATAGTTTGACATCCCGGACCCAACAAAAGTGGTTTCGTCGAATTCCGAGGTCGTATGCGAAATATCAATTTTCCAGGGCTATATTCTATATACCGACCCCTCTGAAAATTCATTCGGCCATAACTTTTGATTCCCGTTATGAAACTTCGATTTTCCAGATTCGTTAGAAAGGTATTGAATAACAGATTTAAATATTTTTGGTTTCACTAAAATCCGTTATATTTTCCACCCTGCGTAGTCAGTCAAAGTATGAATTCAAATTTTCAAACTGACTCACTATTTTTAATTCACTATTTTATTGAAATATTCTATTTCAATTGTTCAAATTCCTTTGAAATAATCAATTTAAAAATTTTAAATTGGCTCGCATTTTCCGGGTTATTACAATGATGAAACTGTTGAAGAACCAAATATTGAAGTAAAAAAAAAATTATGATTTACAAGATGCTGCTAAGAAACCTATTTGGGATGGTTGTAAAAGCTACATCCGATTATCAGTAATCGCAATTCATTGCGAAAAAGTCAAAATACAACATCATCGAAGCTGGATTTATAGCCGATGTACAAGCTATAAAAATACATATGTTACCCGATAATTTTATATATGAAAATCACTATGAAGTTAAAAAAACTTACGTCGGATTTTGGTTTACCTTATCAAAAAATAGATGCACGTTTAAAATGACTGCATGTTATTTTAAAAAGAATACATAAATCTAGGAAATTGTAAAATATGTAATCAGGAAAGATACAAACAAAGAAAAAAAAGGGAAGAAAGCTTTGTACAAAATTATGCATGACTTACCTATCACTCTTAGGCTTCAAAGATTATATGCATCTTCTGTAACTACATCTCATATGAGATAACATAGTGTGAGAATGGATGAAGAGGGTACATTGACACATCCAGCCGATAGAGAAGCACGAAAACATTTCAATAAATTTTATCATAATTTTGCATTGGAGAGTCGTAATGTTATACTTGGATTATTTATGGATGGTTTTTCACCATTTTCTCAAATGGCGCTAAATATTTATCCCGACATATTATCATCGGACCTTATAATTTACCTTCGTGAATGTAAAGTAAACGCAATATATGTTTATTATCGTTGTCATTCCTGGCCCAAACGATCGACACAAAAAACGATGTTTATTTACACCCATTGATCGAACAGCTAAAAACACTGTGGAATGAAGTAGTAGAAACATACAACGTTTCAAAGAATAATTTTGTTTCGAATGTTTGCTTCTTTGTTGTCGACTATAAGTATTTTTTCTGTCTATGCAATGCTTTCAAGATGGAGTACATCTGATCACATGTCCACATCTCATGGAAGAAACACGGACGTTTTCTATATCGAACGGTAAGAAAATTTTGACTATTATCAATGTTTTCTCCATGTTAATCATCCCTTCGGAGGACACAAGAAAATAGCTAATAGAATAGCAACCAGATAACCACCAATAATATGGTCGGTGAAGATATATATACAAACTTTTAAGGGACTATACAAAATATATGAAACTGTAGTGCAAACAGAAATTGAAGTCAATTCGACTATTCATAACTGGTGCAAATAAAGTATATTTTAGTCGTTGCCGTATTGAAAACATTTTCTGCTTCGTCATAAAAATGATATGAAACACAATGAGAAAGTTGTATTTGATAATATTTTTAACACAATTTTGAATGTCAAGGGAAATACTAAGAATGATTTGAAATCAAGACGCGATATACTAAAATTATGCAAACGTCCTAAGCTTCGTATGAAACCAAATGACGATAAAAAACCTCAAAATATGTTATGAGTTAGATAATAATCAAGTTAAAGTTGTGTTAAAATGGATAGAAGGGTTAAATTTTCCTAAGGGGGTTCATCAAATCTTCGTAGATGTGTTGACTTTAAAAACGAACGAAATGAAAAGCCACAACTATCGCATAATGACTTGCAGCTAGCATGGCATTACTAGATGCAGAAGATGAGGATGAACTACCGGGATTCCATGTCGCGATCGAGCAAAAATAGCAAAAGCCAAACTGGATGGGGACGAATGTAGGGAAATGATGACTGAAACACTAGGATAGCGATGAGGCGAAAGTAAGTATACTAAACTTTTTTTAATTATTTAATTGATACATAAATATTTAAAAATATTTGGTCGGTAAATAATGTATTAAATTAAACGTATAGGCAGAGTCGGAAATAAATTTTGCAAATAAGAAAAAAAATCTCGTCATTCATGTAGGAGGATCGAAGTCTTTTCAGCAGTATCAGTATATGTTGCACAATTAAGAACAAACATTTATAACATAATCATGTATGCATTACGTTTGAGTCAGCAATTTAATATAGATTCAAGAATCATATTTGAAGAAGCACAATTAGCACATTATGTTGTAATCTTGATATCATTATTATAGACTAAATTAAATAAGTGTTACAAGCTAGCAGACAGAGACGAGTCCGCCAAATCAGAACCGATATCGATCTAGGAGAGATTGAAGAGTTGAGGGCTAAGGTGGCACAACTGAAAGATCAGCACTGTCGCCAGACCACTAAGATGACCGCTGCTGGATCATCGTATTGCTGAGTACAGGCAGCGACATGGTGACCGCTTTCCTTCTTCTGTTGGTACGGGAGGTTTTGAAGATGATTGACCGTTTGTTATGTATGTTTATTATTGTTAGTTGGTTAAACGTAAGTTGGTTAAACGTAAGTTGGTACGGGAATTATGATAGATTCTGTGTTATGTATATTGTTCGATGGTAGGCATGGTGGTATTTGTATTGTATGTATTTTATAACATTATTTTCATGCCGAAGGAAGTAGAGCTGTAAATTTTGTCTGAATGTCCGACGTTAGGTCGTGTCCGTGACCGAAATACGTCCGTTCGATTTTCACTTAAGACACAAGTTAGGACAAAAAAATTTGTACGAGAAAAAAATTCATGTTCGGTCTGGGCTCGTCCGAATTACTTGTAATCCGACGTATAGTTGCGAGAAAATCTAGTAAAACGTACAAAATGTGCTATGTCCGACCGAATCCGATCGTGTCCGTGTTTGAAAAACATATGTCCGTGTCCAACCGATTTTATTTAGGATACGAATTAGGACAACGAAATTTGTCCGAGAAAAAAGTTGGTCCAATCCGTGTTCAATCCGATTTTTTTGGATAGAAACTGAACACATATCCGTTCGGTCCGGTCCAACCGATTTACACCCCTAAGAGGAAGTGACCATGCTGATAAAAATCTAACAAGATCGTGGGTTTGGTTTACTATATCACCAAACATAGTCTATGAAGTGTACGGTGCAAACATCAAATCCCAATATTCATAAATAGCAATAAATAAGTTATGCCTTTATTTAGACATTGCACGACAGATCTTCATTGTTGATTCCCCAATTTTTAACATACTATTTCCCTTTAAAACCGCAGCTATATTTGTTGGCAAACTTAAACCATAGAAGTAAGTCAGTCAGTAACGGATTAATAAACCGGGATTATGGACTTGCCATTAATGCAGTTGATGTATCTATTTACTCAAATTAGTAGTTCAGTAAAAAGGTTATCAATCCGTGATTTGAAAAGACAAAGGTCAAAGTACTGTTAGTATAAACATATCTGCATGTACTTATATGACATGCCAACATGGATAAAAAAAAGTGGCTTTCTATTTACGCCTTAAGATATACCTGCTTCAAAAGGTTCTTAAAGCAAAAGATACAGTTACATTTGATACAAATAATTATGATAATATGCTTTTAGAAAAACCAATATACCATCAACTGCTCTTAAAAGATTATAAATGCATCAATGATTATAAATCTGATAAATGAATTTTATAAGTTAACCCACTGGTTAATGAAGTTCTTCAGTATCCATTGCCAGGTAATTGCTTTCCTAACAAGTTGAAGCAATGAAGTTAGTTAGAACACATATCTTGTAAATAAATTAAAAAAAAAAAAAAAAATGAAGATAGAATTCAACGTTTTATATTTAGAAGTACTAATTTAATTCTAATAAACAAATTTGACTTTTATTTATTTATTTTTAGTGGGTGTAAATTGGCTTTAATAAGGTTGCTTATTTTTCTCTTTAACTATGAGTGACAAAGATAGCACAAGGCTCAACTAAAAATATTTTTTGAGTGTCCATTACAAAATAATAATAATAAAAAAAATCTGGAAAAAAGTTTGTTTTACCTACCCAAAACTTAAATATGCTGATAAGTGCAAGGATCAATGAATATTGATACTTGCAAACTAACAGCATATTTGCTTGCGTATTTGAAGGGGAAAAACAATTCATACACACTGACACACACCCCAGTCAAATAAGTGTCAGATATAAAAAAGGTTCGTTCATGATACAATTCTAAGATCATATGTAAATCAGGTTTGATTAGAACTAGCAGTTTGTTTAGGCAGAAATACACACATTTGGAAGAAAAGAAGTGCAAAATGAGACAGTAAACTTGAAGAAAATTGACAAGAAGTGAAGTACCAACTACGTACTTCTGAAACATAGGTTGTATGGTGCACGTGCAGGTGCAACAGTGAACTGTGGAAGGAAGAACAGTAAACCCCATCCATCTTAAACCATACTTGTTCTTTTATTAACTCATCATCACATATATTGATATATATAACAATTAAGTCAACTCCTCAACTTAGTGATGCGGTATATATAAATATACATATACATTTAATCAAAATTTCATACTGACAACATAACAGTAACATATATGTACATGATGAAGAGATGGAAGAGAGAGCTTGAACGGAACTGCAGTTTGCAGCTGCTAAATCCAATCAATCCATCTTTCTTTCACCCCTCATCATCATCATCAATTTCTGGAAACTCTGAACATTCATCTTCTTCATATTTATTCATTTTGTTTCATTATGTTTCTCTTCTGAACACATGACTCTCCATGGTTCTATTTGTCTTTTTTTAATTAACTAACGAGCCCTTATTCTTAATCTATACAGAGTATTGTTTTTTTATAGGAAATACATAATGATTTTCTATATTTTAAACACTATTACCTGAAAGGAAGACGAGGAACAATGAAAATATTGTTGGACTACTTATATATTTTCATTTCAGCTACTCGTAAAGCCGATACCCACGAGGTAAATATATATAGATAGGCTTTTTAGAACAGGAGGCTTTACTACATGGAACACTAAAGGGATGCTAGTGTTGTCTTAACAAGATCTGCTAGTACTATATTCCATCCATCTCCAATATTAAAATGGATACTTGTTCACGTACTGGGATACTTTTATTAGTTCTGTACATGTATAACATCCACTGTTGCTTCATTTAAATTTGTATCTATTTACTCAAATTAGTAGTTCAGTAAAAAGGTTATCACTCCGTGATTTGAAAAGATAAATGCATCAATGATTATAAATCTGATAAATGAATTATATAAGTGAACCCACTGGTTAATGGGACTTGAAAAGACAACGGTTAAAGTACTGTTAGTATAAACATATCTGCATGTACATATATGACAGGGATTAAAAAAAAAAAAGGTGGTTTAATATTTACGCCCTAAGAATAATATATACCTCGTTCAAAAAGTTCATAAAGCTAGTGATAAACAGAACATTTGATACAATTAATATATGATAATATGCTTTCAGAAAAACCAATATATATAGCATTAACTGCTCTTAAAAGATTATAAATGCATTTAGCAATGTTTATAAATCTGATAAATGAATGATAAGCTAATCCACTGGTTAATGATAAGCTAGTGATAAATGAATGATAAGTTAGAACACATATTTTGTGGAAAAAAACAAAGGATTCAATGTTCTACTATTTTTAGAAGTAGGTTCAATTCTAATAAACAAATTTGACGTTTTTTATTTATTTTTAATGGGCGTAAAATTCGCTTTAAGGTTGCATATTTTTCTCTTTAATCATGGGTGACAAAAATAGCACAAGGCTCAGCTTAAAATATCTGTTGAGTGTCCATGGCATCATTGGCATGTTCTGATCTTTGCAGCTCAAACGTCAATGTTATTTTTCAGAAAAATCTTGGGGAAAAAAAAATACACACATTTACTTAAATATGCTGATAAACGTGTGCAAGGATCGATAATACTTGCAAATTAACAGCACATTTACTTGTGAAATACACACATTTGGAAGAAAGAAGTGCAAAATGAGTCAGTAAAGAAAATTGATAAGAAGTGAAGTACCAACTACGTACTTGTGAAAAATAGGTTGATGGATGGATGGTGCAGGTGAAGGTGCAACTGTGAACTGTGGAAGGAAGAACAGTAAACCCCATCCATCTTAAACCATACTTTTTCTTTTATTGACTCATCATCACCCCCCCCCCCCCCACCCACCCCCCCCCCCGCCCCCCCCCCCCCCACACACATATATATATTTGTTCATTTTGTTTTATTATGTTTCTCTTCTTAGCACATGACTCTCTACCGCTCTGTTTATCTTTTTGATTAACTAAGGAGACTTTATTTTTAATTTATATAGAGAAATGTTTTCATTGAGGGTACACAAATAATGGAGAACAGCCAACCTTTCTCATAGGAAATACACAATGATTTATTTTAATACCATTTCCTGAAAGAGAAAGGGGGAACAATAAAATATTGTCGGACTACTTATATTCATTTCAGCTACACCAAAAAACGGCACACAGGAGATAAATATATAGATAGGCTTTTAGAACAGGAGGCTTTACTACGTGGAACACTAAAGGGATGCTAGCGTTGTCTTAACAAGATCTGCTAGTACTATATTCCATCCATCTCCAATATTAAAATGGATACTTGTTCACGTACTGGAATACTTCATTTTAAACTTCTGTTCAGTCTCTCAAATAGGCCAATTATCTATTACTCTAGGCAGCAACTAGTCATGTTCTAGTTCTATTGTTGATACAAGTGTGACATAAGAACATGCATCTCAATTTTGTACCCGACACAGTATGTATTCAATAGTATGAATACTACTTTTGCCGCTGCAAAAATGTAACTGAAGAAATCTCGAAGCAGGCACTATGTTCTAAAATGAAATGTAGTCAGAAACTATATTCTAGATCATTTGAGATTCTTAGAAAATAAAGAAAAAGCCCATGTATGAACTAATATATAGAACGCAGACCTTGGGTTTATACGTAATATGTGGGGTAAAGCCCATTAAAAATGTTTCAAACTTGAGAATATTCTTGGTACCTGTTATCTATCAATGCTTTCCTCCATTGTTACTTTGCTTCGAAATGAATCCAGCAAATTCTAGTTTTGTGTCTTCAAATAGCAGCAACAATAGTGAAGCCCCAGCTGAGTTGGAAATAAGACCAGGAGGCATGTTGGTTCAGAAGAGGGAAGATTCCGGCGAGCCCGTAGGGCCATTGATCAAAATTAGGGTTTGTCATGATACTTCTCGGTGTTGGATTTTATTTTCGCTTTTGACTTTGATACCAATTGTTGATGGAGTAGAGAATATATGATACTAGTTTGTTGGAGAAAGAAGACAATAATTTGTAGAAGGAAGAACTATTTTTATTTCTTGCTTTTTTTCCTTCATTCACTTTTCCAACTAAAATGACTACGTATATATAGCGGTTTACAAACCATTTCAATAGACACAACATTAAATGAACATAACTTTTCGCTGAACAGACATGGCACTTCACTGAACGGACATGACACTTCACTGAACAGACATGACACTTGACGAACGGATATGACTCTTGATGAATGGACATGACTTTTGACGAATGGACGTGTCTCTTGATGAATGAACATGTCTTTTTATTTTAATATATACTTAATGAATTTTGGTTTACGCCAACAATGCCTCCCCTAAACCAAAATTCATTCGAACATCCAATGCGGCAACACTTCTTGAACACGATATCACTTGTGCTCTTTTGGTCATTCATACCGCTATCCAATTTATATTTTATATATTTCGGTAGAAATATGAATATTATCCAAACTTTCTTTTTTGTGTTCTTTTTCTTCAATATCAATATCGTTGATATGGGAGCAACTGCATCTGTTTGTCCTTTAGACGATGCTATGCTTAAAGCGCTGGAAATAATAAGCCGCACACATTCGACACAAGGGCTTCCATCATGAATATGGTGTGCTGAAATCTTCAAGAGCTCATCTTTGAGTCTCCTGAGATGCCGCAGTGACTGGATAATAATATTATGAAAGCATTTGTATCCCTTAACATCATTTTTAAGACCTAGTGACTTCAGAGAATAAAACTCTGTTGGCAGTGGGCAGTCCTTGGTGATTGCTCCCTCTCTTTCTGCATCGGCGAAATTGAGTTCGACATTACCATCTACTTTACCTAATTCCTTTTCTGATGTTGCTTGTAAATCAATATTTAGAATAGAGTCTTCTGCCAGTGTCTGTAGTAAATCCTTTGAAATTCCAACAACATTCACATTATCAACTTGAATGTCAACCATACCAGCATCCTCGGCAGATGTAGAATCAGTAGCATCGTTTGTTTCTTGGGTACCTTTAGCACCATTTGCATCTTTGATGTCGTTAGCATCATTTGCTTCTTTCATTATCTCGAATGATCCATCTTCAGTCACCATGACCTTCTTCTTTTTGGTTCTGCTGCAACATTTTTGTGCTTTAACTCCATCCTTTTGTTCTTGTTATGCTCAACTACGGGTGTATTGCTCTGAAAAGAATTTTCTTTTTTTGAAATCACAATTTTAGATTCTTTTCCCATATCCGCAATGCTACTAGCCGTGTCTTTGACATCATTTTCGGTAGTTTCTTTTGCAGCATCGTCGACCTTGGGCGGTGATTCACCATCTTTTTCTTCTTCACAACATCACCATATTTTATATTGTTTGCATTATCTTTCACATCATCGGTTGACTTAACCTCTTCAATATGTACTTTGGCTTCATTGCCATTTGGCATGTTTGCGGGCTCAGTTTCTCTACTTTCAGCTTTTTCAGCTTTGGCTTCAGAAATAGCCCCTTTCAATTTATCTTCTTATGTGTTCTCCTCCACATTCATACCATAAATCTCCTTTAATAACTTCCACGCATCTTTTGTGCAATTTTCTCCAATAATATGATCATATGCTTCATCATCGATATTCGCAATCATCACAATACGAGCTTGCAGGTCATTCCAACTCAATATTGTGATCGATTTTCTTTCTTCTCTGTCAAATTTTTAGTATCTTTTGGATCTTCAAAGGCATTTTAAACGATCTCCCATAATCCATTAGAGATTAATTCTTCTTTCTTTTTGTCACTCCACGCTTCAATGTTTTCTTTTGTTGGAACAAACGGAAAAAGAAATTGAAATGCCATATTTCAACCAGGGCTCTGATACCAGTTTGTTGGATTTTATTTTGGCTTTTAGTTTTGATACCAATTGTTGATGGAGTAGAGAAGATATGATACTAGTTCGTTGGAGGAAGGAGACAATAATTTGTAGGAGGAAGAACTATTTTTATTTCTTGCTTTTTTCCTTACTTCATTCACTTTTCCAACTAAAATGGCCACGTATATATAGTGGTTACAAACCATTTTAATAGACACAACATTAAATGAACATGACTTTTCACCGAACAAACATGACACTTCACTGAACGAACATGACACTTCACTGAACAGACATGACACTTGACGAACGGATATTACTCTTGATGAATGGACATGACTTTTGACGAATGGACATGTCTCATGATGAATGGACATGTCTTTTTATTTTAATAGACACTTAATGAATTTTGGTTTACGCCAACACTCGGCATGAACTTCATGTTCCTGCGCAAACCACGTTTGGTAAAAAGAAGAAGAATTTTTTCTGTATAATCGTTTTGTTTTTATGCATTTTAGTTGAAGCGAATTTTTAATCGATATTTTTATGTTTGGTTTACTTTCCCATGTTGATGAATCATTTACTTTGGATTTGCAGTAGATAAAGTTGAACCTTTGTGGATTAGTTATCTGAATTGTTATCGGACTAAACCGTTTGCGGTTAATTTGGTTATGTCGCATCTTCTTGCAAGTGACTGGCTAAAAAACAAGCAATGAGTAACAGAGAATAATAAGAGCATTTCCAATAGCTACTTATCCATGCCCTGAATCAGTAATTTGTGATGCTTTTGTTCTCAAATAGATGTTGGAAACATAATATTTAGGCAAATATTACGGGGTCAAATCTGAATTTAGAATTGGTCCCACATGTTGATTTTACCAACGCGTTATGGAGAGCGTCGATTTTTTTGGCATGCGTTAAAAAAATCGAAGCGCTTCATAAAGCATTGGTAAAATCGGCATTCTCCCTCCTTACACAATTTCATTTACCGTGTTATTATTTTTATGATCTGTACAGCTATACAACGATCATATTTTGCTTCAGCGAATATAAATCATTCATGTATTCGTATAATGATTATAAAATGGTCAAAATACCTTTTCTAATGTTATAATTAATTTGACAGGAATTAGGGTTTTATAGATTTTAGACCTTTCCCAAATATGATAGTTTCAGATGTTAATTATAGATGGTTAATAACACGTACAAATACAATAAAATGCTTATGTTTAAATAAAGAACTAAACTATCATTACTGCATAATTTCATACAATCATAAAATAAAATACAAGTTCGGACAAGTACACATCATAAAAAAGGCATTAAGATAACTAAACATATCCCTACAATGGTTCCATAAACGATTCATAAGGTCTTTCTGCAGTCTATTATGGAGTTGTGTATCTCTAAACAAAACTTGACGGTTCAATTGTATGTTGAATTCTTCTTCTGTTATTTGTGTGTATTATTGAAATACATCGGGTGGTTGTGAAGCACCTTTGTATTCGTAGTGGTGTTGCTCGTCATCCATATCTCGTTCATCTTCTATGATCATATTATGTAGAACTATACAGACAAACATGATTGTAGACATCTTTTTCCTAGACCACAACCGAAATGGATTACTTGTCATTGCAAATCTAGCTTGTAAAACACCAAAAGCTTGTTCTACATCTTTTCTTTGTCCCTCCTGTATCGCCACGAATTTGTCTTGTTTAGGAGTCAACGGATTTGGACTGTTTTAATAATGGTGCTCCATTTTGGGTAAATGTCATCACCTAGATAATAGCCATGTTTGTAAGTATTTTGGCCAATGGTAAATGTTAAAGGAGGTACCTGGCCTAGAGCAAGATCATTAAACAGATTGGATCTTTCTTCAACATTTAAGCCCTTATTCGAACTGGGCATTCCAAAGAAAGCATGCCATATATACAAGTCATAAGATGCTACGGCTTCCAAAATGATGGTTGGTCGTCTTTCCTTACCGTTGTACGAACCTTGTAATCCCTTAGGGAAATTCTTCCATTCCCAGTGCATATAGTTCAGACTTCCTAACATACCCGGTCAGCCCTGCTTTCGTGCATCTCTCTAAGGGATTACAATAAGTATCAAACTATATTGGGATCGAGTTGCTCCGGGTAATGAAAAACCAAGCTATATGCCATAAATCTCTGATGCACGATTACTTCAACGATAGTTGCACTAACGGGCCTGATATGTTTCGTAGAAGATTGGATCTCCAAGGAGCAACTCGATCCCAATAAGTATCAAAATCTGCTCCTGGTAATGAAAAATCCTGCGTATCAACTCATTCTGCCTATCTCATATCCTGTATGTAATGTCTCTCGATGGAATGCCGCAATGCAAACATATCATCAGTAAAAATTGGATCTCCGGGCACATGCAACTCACTGGGCCCCTGATAATAACAGCGATCTCCCAAGTACCAAATAGGAAGGTAGGATGGCAGGAGCAAGACGACACGGTGAACAAATAAACGACATGTAATGACTAATGGTTGTCCATCACCTAACGGGCCACCCTCGGATAGAGACATCCAATAAATAGTCCAAGTTGCTCGTAATATGTTGGCCCTCAACCTCAAATCATTCTGAGATCGGGCCTCCATCAAGTCGTCTAACACCAGCAGGAGCACGTTGGACTATGTGACTAGTCTCCCATCGATGCATGCGTGGGAAAAAGGACTCGACAGCGTGACTGGCGGTCGGAGCTATGCATGGATGCATGTTGGTCATGTACTCGTAGTACCAACACTGCAACATGTACCAAAAACCAAACATCTGCTAAACATCTCCAAAAGCATAAGAGACCAGTGCAGTGTATAGACATCCCAATATAGCTGAGCCCCAATCAATCATATGCAAATGCTCTAAATCAGCTAGTGCTGCTAGGTAGTTCAATCGAATGGTACTCTTTTGGTTCGAAAAGAATGTCGAACCAAAGAGATATAAAAGGGAAGCCCAGAGTACTATGTCATGCATATCCACTACATCCATATATGCCAGAACGTACTCAAGTAAATATGCAATGGAAACAACTCCTTTGGATATACGATCGATAACAAAACCAGGAAAATATAATTTTCGGTCTGTTACTAAACTATAAAATAATAGTTTGTACTACTTACGTACTTTGGTGGACTATTTAACAGTGCAATAAAGATATATGTTAAATTAAGAAATTATACCTAAACGGTCTCAAGAGAAGTAAAAGAACGGTGAGTGAATCCCTATGGTAACTCATGAAGAATCCGTAGGTCCAAACTCGTCGTCTCTGCTGCTGGTGGAGCGTGCACAAGACGAGCTGCATCATCCATCTGAGCTTGTATGGCCCATCTACCGACGTTCGTAACTCATGGCGGCATCCTGACGTCCAAAGCAATTTTTTTTTAAAAATGAGGATTTATAATGAAGTTATGAGGATTTCGTCCTAGCGCACTGTATTAATAGACGCGCTAGGCCGCAGGCCGATTTAATCGGCGCGTTATGCTAACGTGCCAATTAAATCGTCATGCTTTGATTAAATTGATGTGCGTTGATAAAATCGGTGCGCATCTGACCGGAGATTTAATAAAATCTCCCCTAAATCTTACGAGTCGTAAGAGTACGACTCGTAAGATTGTTGGAGATGCTCTAACAATATCTAGTTTACTAGTAAGGAATCATTTGTTTAATAGACAAAACTTAAGACAAACGTTTGGTTTTAAATTCTGACAAAGCATCCATACACCCTACCAGGGACAAAGCTTAGTATTGGCAAGCCGAGGTCAATGCCCCAGGTGAAAACATTGAGTACTATCATAGAAATGAAATTATACTACTGGGCCCTAGCTAAAGATGAATTGTTTTTGGGCCTTACACAATGAAACAAATATCTCAGTTTCATTTGTACATAAAGGAGAACTAGAGATTCATAGATCTTCTTTGAATGTGGCTCTAGCTAATCTTAAATGTTAGCTCCGCCACTGCACCCTACCAACAACTGCACCATCCATGAGGCACTCTCTAATTGCATGCGCACACGAACATTTCAAAATTTCCCTTCAAAATTATGTTTAAATTTACAGTAAATACAAATATAGTAATGTCTGAGGTTCACTTTTGATGTTGTGAAGTCGGATGTTTTAAAATAATTTAGTTTTCTTTATGCATAATCTCGCTAACACAAAGAACATATATGTTGAAACTCGTATAGGTCTTTTGATTTATTTATTTTGTACAAGAGAGGAAGGTGGATAAAAGCGGGATTTATAAGGAGTGAAATCTTAATTCTACTCTTGTATGTGTTTGTTAGCACACAGCCTAATACCAAGACTGCGTTACCTAGTACCAAGGTTGTAAGAATGGCTAAGGGTAAGCATCGACTAGGGATTTATCAATTAGGCTTAACTGAGGAATAATAGTAGTTTTTTTTATAAAATCATGCATTTTAGGTAAAATTCTAGTATTTTATTTACTGTTAACTTATCCATAATGGTAAATCATAAATTTTGTTGGATCTTGGAGCAACAGTTGAGACAAAATCACCAGAAATAAACATTTTGATGCTTATAAAATAAGTCAAGCCGAAATTGGTGCATAGATGGTGCTTGTAAACCTATTTATATGCTTAAATAATGTAGATTGTCATCTAGGTGGATTATTAAAAAATCAAGCCTGTAAGGCTAGTCTAGTGCCTAAGCAGGGTCTAGATGAAAATCTAGAAGGTTTTTTCAAATGCTTCCTGGTACACAATTTTAAACCAAATAAATTATTAAATTTCATTCAATAATCAGATGAAATAATGTTAAATAATTTTACTTTGTTATATTTGTATTTTTAATTACGTAACGCTATAAATTGAATAATGAAATAGCAATATTGTTCTGAATACAAGTTAAGAAACTAACCTTTTTTTGATAAATGATAATTTAGCATATCCAATGTAATGTTTAACAGATTATCAGTATATCAATCTTTGGTATAACGATAACAGTAAAAAAAAATTGATTTACCAATAAAAATGGTACGGATTGTAGTATTTATTAAATGGCAACAGTAACCATTATTATAACAACCTTAAAATAAATACAAGCAAGTTTTGTATAAATAAACATAACATTTAACACTCACATCTAATACATTAAGGTATAACTTCTAATTAATCGATATTTTCCACCAAATTTTAAAGTATAATTGCTCCTTCATATTTAGTTTTTTTTTTTACCGAAATTATTTTTCTAATAATTTAGGTAGTTGGAAAATTGTACAACATTACATTATATTTATTTTCGTTTTTGTTTTTAGATGACGACCCTCCTTTATATTACTAGAATACATGCGCAAAAAACATTTGCAAGTCCAAAAAGAGTTAGAGTTGATGCTTGACCATTAAGCATGTGCACTATTCATCATCAGGTTTAAACCCATTGCCCTTCCATCTAGCTATGCATTTTGCTTGTTGATGTCAATTCTCTTATCATATTTGTCTTCTGGGTTCCATTGTATGTCCTCTAATGATAAGAGTCATCTACCATACCACCGTTTGGTACGATTCTAAATATCATGATTTTTAGAATCAGTATGTGACCGTGAGCAATTTTTAAAGTGAAAAACAGATAATATTTTGACTTTAAAAATTAGTTGTTTGTGTATACGAACTCGGAATTCAACGAAACTTGTCCGTTGGGTCCGTAATATTGAAGAGTAGCCGCATATCAATTTTTATAGAAAACGAATCCGTATGTGATAACATGAATTTTTAAACCACGAAAACAAGCATAAATTGGACAAAATAAAATATATAAAACTAATAAAAAAATATTTCCCCTCTCCTATATAATATCTTAACCCTCCCTAACCATAGTCACTTCTTTCTTTAGCAAAAGTTTATGCCGCACCCTCCTCTTCCAAACTGAAAACAAATCAGCCTTCCTCCACTATATAATATCCTTTCCACTTCCATAACCTAATTCTATTTCTCAATGTCACGCTACCGCTCTCCTTTCTCTTCAACGTGAGTTTCCCCCTTCTCACCTCCTCCTTCTCCTCCTCTGATCTCTCCTCTCCTCCTTCCTCTTCTTAAAAAAACCGAACCTCCAAAGCTCCAAGGCCCCAAATCGCCGCCACCGACCACCAGCAGCCTCCCTAACCGCCTGCGCCCCTCCCCGCTACCTCAGTACCGCCTGTAAGCTTTTATTTTTATTTTTTTATTTATTTATGAGATTAAAAATGTGATTTTTAATTGATGTAACAAACATAAAGATATGATTTTTAATCGCATAAAGATATGATTTTCATTCGCGTAAAGATATGATTTTTAATCGCATAAAGATATGATTTTTAATCACATAAAGATATGATTTTTAATCACATAAAGATATGATTTATAATCACATAAAATTATGATTTTTATTTATAAAAAAATATGATTCTTATTTACATAAAGTTATGATTTTTAAATACATAGAGTTATGATATTTAGTTTTATGTAAACATGTCATCTTGGTCGGTTAAAGATAGGATTCTTATCGTTGGAAGAAAATATTTTTGGCAAGTTAAAAATATAATTCTTAATCTATGAACATTGTTTATGAAAATATGATTTCATTGTTTAGGAAAATATGATTTCATTGTTTAGGAGAATATGATTTCATTGTTTAGGAAAATATGGATTCATTATTTATGCAAATATGATTTCATTATTTATGAATGTATGATTTCATTGTTTATGAAAATATGATTTCATTGTTTAGGAAAATATGATTTCATTGTTTAGGAAAATATGATTTCATTGTTTGTAACACCCCACCTCCGCCAGGGTGGCTCTTGCAAGCACTCTGACTTTAGAGGGGCGTTTGTACCGGGTAAACATGCATAATGATATATCAAGGCAGAACAAGAACATATGTATATATGTAAACAGAGTAAATAAGATAAGTAAAACAGCGGAAGATTTCAAACTATTTCAAAACAAGTCTGGTACAACATAATGTCAACTTTCCAAATACACAAGTCTAGATAAAAACAACATCACTGAAAAACTGAAATACATAAGTACTATTCCCAAAATAAGTGATAACCATAGCTAGCTTCATGTCAAGACCATACATGAGCTAACATCCCACAAGCAAGCAATCAGAAATCCAAGCTAAGCTCCAATATTCCCACCCTGAGAACCTGGGGGGGGGGGGGGGGGACGGAAGAAAAGAGGCGAAAGAAAAACAGGTCAGTCAAAAAGACTGAGTAAGCCCTACTACAATCAATGTAAACTGATAAAATTAACTGGCATGAGCAGCAGGGATGATCATAAGGATAACAACATACTAGCATGATGATTAACTAACAAGGTAAATAAAGGTGTCATCGCATAATCAGGTTTAAGGTTTTTGCACCACAGGTGTACTAGCAAGCTAACTTGAATTGAATAAACAAGTATTGATCCCTTGGCCCAAGCTTTGGCCCAATAACATGAAGTGACCCTAATACGAGGTCCAATAACATGAAGTGACCCTAATACGAGGTCCAATAACATGAAGTGACCCTAATACGAGGTCCAATAACATGAAGTGACCCTAATACGAGGTCCAATAACATGAAGTGACCCTAATACGAGGTCCAATAACATGAAGTGACCCTGATACGAGGTCCAACCAAACGGTCTAGTTGATCGGCTCCCTATAAGCCTGACTCGTCACATGTTGGTGTCAATACGGCCCAAACATAATTGTAGTCGGACTGTGCTGGGTCCACCCTTCGGGTGTATCAAGCCCTAGGGTGTCAACCCCTGTACACCATAAACATGAGTGCACAGTCTCGATCTACTGGTACCCATGGGTGACTTCTCCAAATACGGACTACGTGCACGACCATAGTCCGTCCGGAACTACATCGGCGTACCACCCGGCCGTCGTTTTTGGTCGCTTATACCAGTCCAGTAATCGTGCCCCCACCCTAGCCTAGTCCCTAGGGTCATGATGATACAAACTTGGGATTACTGCTGGAGTGGACCCCCTTTGCTAGGATTTTCTAGTGGGTTAAGTACGGTTTAACCCTTTTACTAATCATGGATTAACTTGGTTAAGTGTAACGATGGGTTCACGACTTAACCCCGATTAATCCACCAAGTCCAAATTGGTTAAGTATTAAGTGGACCATGACTTAACCCTAATCATGAGGCATTAATTAATTAATGTGCCTTAACCTCTCACATTAGACTTTGTTGCGGTTACTAATTAAGCCGGTCGGTTCCGGGTAGCTTTACACTACAACTTGGTCTAACCTCGGGTTCAAGGTACAACATGACCAACTTCTCACATTGGGTCCTATTGTTTGTAGCAACTAGTTAAGCCGGTCGGTTCCGGGTAGGTTTACGCTACAAACTCAACCCAACCTCGAGTTGGTCACACTTATATTTTCTAAGTGTCATGTCCATTATGTTTACCAAACATATTACAAGTTTTCAAGCATTTGGGTAGACCTAACTTAATAGGTAAATTCCCAATGGGTAGACCTAACTTAATAGGTAAATTCCCAATCTTATGTTTTTATGTCTTTTAAGTTTACCCAACCCCAAACGCAATCCCATCGCTTACATATCGCAATAGCGCATAAAGGATAGAAAGAGGGAACTTGGCATAATCATGACATAAAGGTGTTGAAGCCACAAGTTTAACATGGTGGCATATGAAATGTACATATGTTCATATACTTGCATATTACATTTTTAGGCCTCAAAAGCATGCATAAAACCAAACTTAGCATATTGGTGATACATGGTGATAAATGACATGTAGAAATGGCCATAAGTTCGCATTTAGTCTCACATGCAAGTTATCATAAGAGATATGATAACTTACATGTTGCCAAAATGCAACCTTTAACATAAAGCTTGAAGCTTTACGTTCATATACTCAAGGTAAGCTTGCATACCATGATAACATGAGTAAAATGATCCACCCAAACTTGCATACATAACATGACAACTTGCATATCATAACATGACAAACTTGCATAACATAACATGGCAAACTTGCATATCATAACATATCAAACTTGCATAACATAACATGGCAAACTTGCATATCATAACATATCAAACTTGCATAACATGACATAGTAAACTTGCATATCATGGCAAACTTGCATATCATAATGATCAACCAAACTTGCATCATTCATTTAACTTTAGAGTTTAAATATGAAAGTAGAAAAGGGCTTACAATGCTTATGAAGACACAAAAATATATATAGATTGAGACAAAGCCCTTATGCAATCAAATAAACCCAAAATGCAAGCTCCAATAGAAAAACCCTTGAGCCAAAATGATCAAAACCCTTGCTTTATGATGTAAATATGGAAACTTGACTTGAATGCAAGCTAATGACACTCATACAAGCATGAAAACTCTTGTATGCATGGAAAATCTCTCATAGAAATAACTTAGAATTTTATGAAGAGAGTGGAGGCCATGAGAGGAATGATTTTGCCATAGTTTAGTTACTTGAATGAATAATGATGATTTAGGGTTAGGTTAGGGGCTTATTTATAGAGATTAGGATTAGTTTTAGCCTTAGGATTAAACCCTAATTCCAATCTCAGCCCTCAAAACCGAATCTGGCCCCCAAACTCAACACAACTCCAAAATGGTGCACCAGGCAAAACTGCCCGGCTGAACCAAGTCGACACCCAAGTCGACAGGGCTGTCGACTTGGGCCTAACCATGTCGACTGCCCAGTCGACAGGGCTGTCGACATGGGTGGTCTGGCGGGAAATTTCCCGCCTGCGCCCAACTGCCCTAATTTCCAAATTCAAACTTGAATTTGAAATCTGTTTTTACTTTGAAATTTTCTGAAAACTTCGTTGGGCCTTAATCGGGTCATACGGACTCCGATTTTCGAAAACTCGGACTCTATTTCGCGTATTTTTCCGAGACGAACGCAATGGCACAGCCCGTTTCCCTTGATTCAGATTTATAAATTAAATTCTGCCTCGATTTATGTTATAACAGGTTATTGAAAATACGGGTTGTTACATTCTCCCCTCCTTAAAGGATTTCGTCCCCGAAATCTCTAAGTTAGGAAGAACATATCCTACCATCCAACATCCATCTACTCAAAACATCATCCCCGAGCAATCATTGTCCTTACAAGATTCCAAATGTTGTATGAACATATGCAAAGGTGTGTGTATATGTACTTATCTAATGCAAATATCATCAATGCAAATTATGTTAGTGAAATGAATCCATATGTATGCAATTCCTAACATAATGTATAACATCTATATGTGTGCACATAACATACATCCGTATGCAACATCCATGTGATAACACAAAAAAATTCATCCATGAATAAGCATAAACACTCATGCATATGCAATATGAGGAGTGTGTGAGCCGATCTAGTGCCTAATGTGTATAATGCATCCACGAGTAACCACTTGCAAACACTTGCAACCACTTCCAAACATCAAGCATAACATGTTTCAAACACATGTTTCATCCAAAGGGTTTCTACCTAAGGTTCTCATGACAAGATTAACATGATAAACTAGAAAATCAAGACAAACATGGATAGCAAAAGATACGCTACAAAGAGATCGGGAAGATAAGCAGGATATACTCCTTTCGGATTACGAGAAATCCCTTCCTAACCCAACCCATATTCTATAAAAGCCCAAAAGGTTTAGTCAACCTAGCGGACCCCTCCAAACCCTGACATGTATTACTAGCCAATAAGTCATACCTCCCGACAGAAATAGGACCGAGAATGGGACCGAGAGGATATACGTAAAAAGATAGCATGCGAGTAAGCTCTACGGAACAATAGGGATCAAGGATATACTCTTAGAAAGAGATATAATGCGCGTATCTAGTCTTCAGTCTTCTAAGCCGCATTTTCTTGTGCTTAATCCCATCGTGCCTTGACCGTCTTTTAACTTCGCAATTCCATAGTTCTTAATTCTTGTTCCCAAAATATGAGTTAGAACTCATTTCACCGTTGCCTCTCGTTCCACTTCCACTTATTCTTTGCCTAAAATACTTGGCTTAAACATAACTGCGTGCTCATGGTTTCGTGCAAGCTTTCCAAAATTCACCAGTGAATCCTGGGTCTCGTTTACTTACTATAAAGTATTCCACGCAGCAGAACTTTTCTTGAAAATACCAATCCACGTTGCCAAACTGGAGCTGAGGTAAGGGCTCTCTTGAGCCTTTGAAAAGCAAGCTCACACTCCAAGTCCCATGCAAAGACTAAGTTCTTCTTCGTCAACTTAGTAAGAGGGGCCGAAATCTTAGCGAAGTCCCTGATGAACTTCCTATAGTAGCCCGCCAGACCAAGAAAGCTTCTTACTTCGGTTGCATTCCTAGGAGTCTTCTAGTCTTGAACCACAACCACTTTCGCGGGATCCACCGCTATGGCTTGCTTAGAGAATATATGTCCAAGAAACCGAACTTCCCTTCTCCAAAAATGACATTTGGAGAACTTGGCTTTCAACGGATGCGCTCTAAGCGTATCCATCACTTCCTTGAGATGCCTTGCATGTTCTTCCTCATCCTTTGAGAAGACCAGAATATCATCCACGAAGACAACAACAAACTTGTTAAGGAACACCCTGGACACCCTACTCATCAAGTCCACGAAGTAGGCGGCTGCATTAGTCAAACCGAATGGCATGACCAGCCATTCTAAGAATCCATCTGGAGTTCTGAACGCAGTTTTGCCTATACTATCCTCAGCTACTCTGAGATGATGGAATCCAGTAGCAAGATCAAGAGAAAACAGATGCTCCTACAAGCTGATCAAACAAATCATCGATCCTTGGCAATGGTTGTCTATTCTCTTTGTTTAACTCACGATAATCAACACAAAGTCTAAGAGAACCATCTTCCTTGATAGTAAATACTACAGGCGCTCCCCATTCAGATATACTTCGTCTAATGAAGTTCTTCTCAAGCAACTCCTTGACTTACTGTCTTAACTCTCATCTTGCGGGGCCATGTGCCTAACCGGCCACGAAACTATCTTGGCATTATCAACCAGATAAATGCTGAAATCTATCTCTCGTTTAGGGGTAACCCCCTTCACTTCACCCAAGATATCAGGATATTCTCGGACCACCCTCACCGATTGCAAACTATCGATAGATGAGTTGAGGGATTCAAGATAACACAACATGACGGGACTCATAGGGTTACTAGAAATTTTTAGGGTATTACCGAGGCGAGTCATGAGCCTCTCAACCCTGTGCTCAAAAATCAAGAATGGCTCCAAAACTGGACAACCAATCCATGCCCAAAATCAACCCATACCCCATGAAACCGAGAATATAAGCATCACGCGAGAATTCTATACTCAAGATAGAGATTTTCAAATCCACGTAGATAATAGACAAATGGGCGGAACCCCCAATTGGATTTGAAACACACACGGGATCATTAACTAGACTAGTACTTAGGTGCAAACTTTCAACTAAACCAGATGAAATAAACTATGCGATGCGCCAGAATCAAACAAAGTACGAACAGGAAAATAAGAAATGTAAACAAGACTTTCAACAGAAATACTACCTCGATCGGGAACTGGAGCGGCATTGAGAGCATGAACTTGCCCTCCCGAAGGTCCAGCACGCTGAGTCTGACCCTGGCCTTGCCCTTGCTTCTTCGGGCAATCCCTAGTGAAGTGTCCCATTTCTCCACAGTTAAAGCAAGTGCCCATCCTTTTTCTGCAATCCTTGTTTAGATGAGTCGAGCTTCCACAAGTAAAGCACCTTTTTTCCTTCTTATCTTCCTCTTGAAGCAGGGCCATATTTACCAAACTCTCGAAGGTTGCTCCGATGGGTATATGAGATATGGCCAAACCGCGCAATGGCTCGTTTAGTCCTAGAGCAAAGTGCATGGCCTTCTTCTGAGCTGTGTTAACCAAGTCTAAACCGAACCGAGCAAGTTGATTAAACTTATCTACGTATTCCCTAATAGTCATGTCCCCTTTCTTTAGTGATAGGAACCTCTCCATCTGAAGGTTCTCCTCTGCTGACGATAAAAACCTCAGTCCAAACCTTCTTTTGAACTCATCCCAAGTCTCAATTGGTCTAGTAGTGGTGGTGACTACCCACCAATAAGCAGCTTCCCCTTTCAATAACCATACCGCCAACAGAACGTTCCTACGATCTTCTACATCTAAGATAGCAAGGAGGTCTTCAGTTTCCTTTAACCAGTTTCTTGCCTCAACAGAAGTCTCCATCCCAACAAAATTCTTGCAACCCATCGCCTTAAAGTCTTTGCAAATCTCCGCGAAATCCGCTCGTGGATGCTGAGGGGGAGGAGGAATGTCCGCGGGGTCGGCTACACTTGCCCTTTCCCCCATGTATCTCCTAAACCAAATAGGTACTTGAGCGCCTTCCGGAATGGCAAAGTTATCGGCCATACTGAAAATGAAGAAAAAGATAGATTCAGAATGGAGAAAAACGAAGGAATTTTTGCTAATGGCTTTTTGGGGAATAGCCTTTAAAATAAACTAGACTTTTCTTTGGAAAATACTTTATACTTGGTTTTGAAAATAGTTTTCCAAAAGTTTTAAAAAACCTTTTTGTTCCTTCTCGTAAACCATATGCTCTGATACCAAATGTAACACCCCACCTCCGCCAGGGTGGCTCTTGCAAGCACTCTGACTTTGGAGGGGCGTTTGTACCGGGTAAACATGCATAATGATATATCAAGGCAGAACAAGAACATATGTATATATGTAAACAGAGTAAATAAGATAAGTAAAACAGCGGAAGATTTTAAACTATTTCAAAACAAGTCTGGTACAACATAATGTCAACTTTCCAAATACACAAGTCTAGATAAAAACAACATCACTGAAAAACTGAAATACATAAGTACTATCCCCAAAATAAGTGATAACCATAGCTAGCTTCATGTCAAGACCGTACATGAGCTAAAATCCCACAAGCAAGCGATCAGAAATCCAAGCTAAGCTCCAATATTCCCACCCTGAGAACCTGGGGGGGGGGGGGGGGGGACGGAAGAAAAGAGGCGAAAGAAAAACAGGTCAGTCAAAAAGACTGAGTAAGCCCTACTACAATCAATGTAAACTGATAAAATTAACTGGCATGAGCAGCAGGGATGATCATAAGGATAACAACATACTAGCATGATGATTAACTAACAAGGTAGATAAAGGTGTCATCGCATAATCAGGTTTAAGGTTTTTGCACCACAGGTGTACTAGCAAGCTAACATGACTTGAATAAAAAAGTATTGATCCCTTGGCCCAAGCTTTGGCCCAATAACATGAAGTGACCCTAATACGAGGTCCAATAACATGAAGTGACCCTAATACGAGGTCCAATAACATGAAGTGACCCTAATACGAGGTCCAATAACATGAAGTGACCCTAATTCGAGGTCCAATAACATGAAGTGACCCTTATACGAGGTCCAATAACATGAAGTGACCCTAATACGAGGTCCAATAACATGAAGTGACCCTAATACGAGGTCCAATAACATGAAGTGACCCTAATACGAGGTCCAATAACATGAAGTGACCCTAATACGAGGTCCAATAACATGAAGTGACCCTAATACGAGGTCCAATAACATGAAGTGACCCTAATACGAGGTCCAACCAAACGGTCTAGTCGATCGGCACCCTATAAGCCTAACTCGTCACGTGTTGGTGTCAATACGACCCAAACATAATTGTAGTCGGACTGTGCTGGGTCCACCCTTCGGGTGTATCAAGCCCTAGGGTGTCAGCCCCTGTACACCATAAACATGAGTGCACAGTCTCGATCTACTGGTACCCATGGGTGACTTCTCCAAATACGGACTACGTGCACGACCATAGTCCGTCCGGAACTACATCGGCGTACCACCCGGGCGTCGCTTTTGGTCGCTTATACCAGTCCAGTAATCGTGCCCCCACCCTAGCCTAGTCCCTAGGGTCATAATGATACAAACTTGGGATTACTGCTGGAGTGGACCCCCTTTGCTAGGATTTTCTAGTGGGTTAAGTACGGTTTAACCCTTTTACTAATCATGGATTAACTTGGTTAAGTGTAACGGTGGGTTCACGACTTAACCCCGATTAATCCGCCAAGTCCAAATTGGTTAAGTATTAAGTGGACCATGACTTAACCCTAATCATGAGGCATTAATTAATTAATGTGCCTTAACCTCTCACATTAGACTTTGTTGCGGTTACTAATTAAGCCGGTCGGTTCCGGGTAGCTTTACACCACAACTTGGTCTAACCTCGGGTTCAAGGTACAACATGACCAACTTCTCACATTGGGTCCTATTGTTTGTAGCAACTAGTTAAGCCGGTCGGTTCCGGGTAGGTTTACGCTACAAACTCAACCCAACCTCGAGTTGGTCACACTTATATTTTCTAAGTGTCATGTCCATTATGTTTACCAAACATATTACAAGTTTTCAAGCATTTGGGTAGACCTAACTTAATAGGTAAATTCCCAATGGGTAGACCTAACTTAATAGGTAAATTCCCAATCTTATGTTTTTATGTCTTTTAAGTTTACCCAACCCCAAACGCAATCCCATCGCTTACATATCGCAATAGCGCATAAAGGATAGAAAGAGGGAACTTGGCATAATCATGACATAAAGGTGTTGAAGCCACAAGTTTAACACGGTGGCATATGAAATGTACATATGTTCATATACTTGCATATTACATTTTTAGGCCTCAAAAGCATGCATAAAACCAAACTTAGCATATTGGTGATACATGGTGATAAATGACATGTAGAAATGGCCATAAGTTCGCATTTAGCCTCACATGCAAGTTATCATAAGAGATATGATAACTTACATGTTGCCAAAATGCAACCTTTAACATAAAGCTTGAAGCTTTACGTTCATATACTCAAGGTAAGCTTGCATACCATGATAACATGAGTAAAATGATCCACCCAAACTTGCATACATAACATGACAACTTGCATATCATAACATGACAAACTTGCATAACATAACATGGCAAACTTGCATATCATAACATATCAAACTTGCATAACATAACATGGCAAACTTGCATATCATAACATATCAAACTTGCATAACATGACATAGTAAACTTGCATATCATGGCAAACTTGCATATCATAATGATCAACCAAACTTGCATCATTCATTTAACTTTAGAGTTTAAATATGAAAGTAGAAAAGGGCTTACAATGCTTATGAAGACACAAAAATATATATAGATTGAGATAAAGCCCTTATGCAATCAAATAAACCCAAAATGCAAGCTCCAATAGGAAAACCCTTGAGCCAAAATGATCAAAACCCTTGCTTTATGATGTAAATATGGAAACTTGACTTGAATGCAAGCTAATGACACTCATACAAGCTTGAAAACACTTGTATGCATGGAAAATCTCTCATAGAAATAACTTAGAATTTTATGAAGAGAGTGGAGGCCATGAGAGGAATGATTTTGCCATAGTTTAGTTACTTGAATGAATAATGATGATTTAGGGTTAGGTTAGGGGCTTATTTATAGAGATTAGGATTAGTTTTAGCCTTAGGATTAAACCGTAATTCCAATCTCAGCCCTCAAAACCGAATCTGGCCCCCAAACTCAACACAACTCCAAAATGGTGCACCAGGCAAAACTGCCCGGCTGAACCAAGTCGACACCCAAGTCGACAGGGCTGTCGACTTGGGCCTAACCATGTCGACTGCCCAGTCGACAGGGCTGTCGACATGGGTGGTCTGGCGGGAAATTTCCCGCCTGCGCCCAACTGCCCTAATTTCCAAATTCAAACTTGAATTTGAAATCTGTTTTTACTTTGAAATTTTCTGAAAACTTCGTTGGGCCTTAATCAGGTCATACGGACTCCGATTTTCGAAAACTCGGACTCTATTTCGCGTATTTTTCCGAGACGAACGCAATGGCACAGCCCGTTTCCCTTGATTCAGAATTATAAATTAAATTCTGCCTCGATTTATGTTATAACAGGTTATTGAAAATACGGGTTGTTACATTGTTTATGAAAATATGGTTTTTTTTCTTGTATAGAAAAATGTGATTTTTCATTGTATAGAAAAATATGACTTTTCTTTGTATAGAAAAATGTGATTTTTCATTTTATAGAAAAATGTGATTTTTCATTGTATAGAAAAATGTGATTTTTCATTGTATAGAAAAATGTGATTTTTCACTGTATAGAAAAATGTGATTTTTTGATTATATAAAAGATATGATTTTTAGATTATATAAAAGATATGAATAGATTATGAAAATATGACTTATATATCTAGAGATTATAAAAATATGATCTTTATATATGGAGCGAATTAAAAATATGATTTTTATATATATAGTAGCGATATAAAAATGTGATTTTTAATGTAAACTGCGTGAAACAAATTGCTTAGAAATCACGGTGAAGGATACAACGCGTGGAAACAAATCCAAATCCAAACCATTGTCCGCAAAAGAATGAAGGAGTGGAAACCAAAGGTGAGAACTTCTCACTATAATTTCGTTTACAGTTAAATATACACTAGGATGCAGACGGTGCTTAGTAGCACCCGACACCTTTGATGGAAACCATGATTGTTTGTTTAAACTGTATTGTGATATGATTGTGGTGTGAAATGAAAAATAAAATATTTATGTGTTGAATAAAATGTGCAAATATTAAAAATATCATTTTTATTGTATAAATGAACTATATAAAATATTCATATGTAATTATAATTTTTAACTTATATATGTGAACGACATAAAATTCTCCTGAAATGAAAACAAATATTCATTTACAAATCGGACGATTTATTTATGTACACCCATTTGACTGATATTGATTGGGACGATAAATTTTACACATCGTCCAACTGCACAAAAAAATAATCTATATTTGTTGTTTGAAAACCCCACACGGGTATTGAGATGATATTGGACATACACTAATCCCAATATTTAGTTGTATCTCAACTGATGGGTTGACAGGCTGTGATGAGCGTTAATTATTTATTTTTAATGCTTATGCAGTTGTGTAATGCATTCTGGATGATGGTTGATTGTTTATCATGGTTATTATATACATGTGTTGTATGAAATCCATATAAATAATATTATACGGTAATTGTTTGGGTCTCATTCCAATTTGGAAAATAAAGAATGTTTTAAGAGAATATTTTAAAAATAAAGAATATTTTAAAATATAAAGAATATTTTAAAAATAATAAATATTTTAAAATAATATGTAACAACCCGTATTTTTCGATAACGTGTTAAGACGAGAATCAAGGCAGAATTTAATTTTAAATTCTGAATCAAGTAAAACGGGCTATGCCATTGCGTTCGTCTCAGAAAAATACGTGAAATAGAGTCTGAGTTTTCGAGAATCGGAGTCCGTATGATCAAGATATGGCCTCGCGAAGTTTCACGAAAAATTCCCAAATTAAAGTATACTTAATTAAGTGAAATGGGTTGCGCAGAGAAATATATATATATTGATATATATATATATATATATATATATAATTGAAAATTAAATAAATAAATATGCAAAAATGTTCAAAACAGCGAATTGGGAGAGGGGAATAACCGAACCGGCCGATTTTTGAGGTCGACCCGAGCTCGCTGGGTCGACTAGGGGTTAATCCAGGGTGTTTGGCTGTCAACCCGTGGGCCGATTCGCTCAAATGCAGATTTTGCATTTGGATGGTTCTCATGGTTCATCTTTAATCTAAAGGCCCTAGATGGTTCCTACACTTGACTTCTTCCCCAAGACATGCTTTGATGGCTTGGATTGAATCTAGGTTTAATCCTATGGCCTAAAACACTTGCCTAATCTATAAATAAGACCCTAACCTATCCTAAATCCTCATTATTCATTCATGCAACCAAACTATGGCAAAATTTTACCTCTCATGGCCTCCACTCTCTTCATAAAATTTCTAAATGGTTTCTATGAGAGATTTTCCATGCATACAAGTGTTTTCAAGCTTGTATGAGTGTCATTAGCTTGCATTCAAGTCAAGTTTCTATCTTTGCATCATAAAGGAAGGGTTTTGATCATTTTGGCTCAAGGGTTTTTATGTTAGAGCTTGCATTTTGGGTCTATTTGATTGCATAAGGGCTTTGTCATATCTTTTGTGCCTTCATAGCAATGTAAGCCCTTTCCCTACTCTTAGATATTAACTATGAAGTTAAATGTTCATGTTGCAAGTTTGGGTTTGATCATTGAGTATGATACATGCTATCATGTCATGCAAGTTTATGAAGTCATTATCTTGATCTTGTGAGCTAAAAGCTACAACCTTTATGTTGAAATGTTGCATTATGCAACATGAGAACCCTCATAACCTTTATGTCAACTTGCATATGAAGTCATAACCCTTATATGATGATATATGCGAGTTACTAGTCATCATTCCATGTCTTTTGTCACCATGATTCGCTTATGTGCCAAGTTTGGGTTTATGCATGTTTTTGAGAATGTAACATGCAAGTTAATGAACACATTTGTGCCTCATTTGCCACCATGATTAACTTGTGGCTTAATATCCATTTTTGTCATGCCTTAGCCAAGTCTCTTCTTTTAATCCATTACGTTGTCGCGAACGTATATGTGAGTTTAAAAGCGTTGGGTTATGTTATGGGTAATTTCTAATGACATGAAAATACAACTTGAAAACATTACTTGAAATATAACATGGAAGTTGACATGTAAGTATGCATAAAAACATAAGCTTGGGAATTTACCTATTAAGTTAGGTCTACCCTTTGGGAATTTACCTATTAAGTTAGGTCTACCCAAATGCTTGAAAACTTGTAACATGTTTTGGGAAACATGATGGACATGACACTTAGATAATATAAGTGTGGCCAACTCGAGGTTGGGTTGAGTTTGCAACGTAAAACTACCCGGAACCGATCGGGCTAACTAGTAGTTGCAAACAATAGGACCCAATGTGAGAAGTTGGTCATGTTGTGCTTGAACCCGAGGTTAGACCAAGTTGTGGTGTAAAGCTACCCGGAACCGACTGGCTTAACTAGTAACCACAACAAAGTCTAATGTGAGAGGTGAAGGTGCATTAAGTAATTAATGCCACATGATAGGGTTAAGTTAATTTGATTAATGACTCTTAACCAAATATGACATGGACAAATGGGTTAAGTAATTTGATTAGGCTAATGATACTTAACAAAACATGACAAGGTTGGGTAGGTTAAGTAACTTGATTTGCCTAATGACACTTAACCATTTTTATATGACTAGTGGATGGGGTTAAGTTAACCAACACTTAATCAATCCAACGCGATAACTTGGTAAGGTTAAGTAAGTTTTCTTAATGACGCTTAACCGAAAAATACGGTTAACGAATGGGGTTAAGATTAGACTCAAATAGTCTAAACATGGAAATCGGATGGGGTTAAGTTAGCCTAGACTTAATTAATCCCACTTGGTAGTTTAATGGGGTTAAGTTAAACACTTAACTAATCTAAACATGATGAATTGATGTGGTTAAGTGAGCTATACTTAACCAATCTAACTCGTGAATTTATTGAGGTTAAGTTAACCTATACTTAACCGATCTAACGTGAAAACATGATAAGGCTAAGTCACGAATCGCTTGAATACACTTGACCGATTTGACTGAGTAAATTGATAGGGTCAAGTTGATATATACTTAACCAATCTAGAATGATAATTGGACGAGGTTAAGTCGTGAATTGCTTAATACATACTTAACCAACGTGAGCATGGTTTGTAGGGTTAAGTCTTGGACTTGGATACTTAGCCAATTTTGACATGATTTGAAGACGGGTTAAGTCTTGGACTTGGACACTTAGCCAATTTTGACATGATTTGTAGACGGGTTAAGTCATGAACTTAAGTGACACTTAATCCATTATGTAAACCCTAGTTCTGAGGATTAGGTGGATAACCATAGTTAACAAGGATAACGGGAATAAGGCTAAGTGGTAAACCTTAGTTGAAGAATAACTAAGTAATGATTCTTAGTCAAGAAAATTTAGACTGGTTCATAGATAGATGAGTAACCTAATACGGTAGGTCATCGTTTAAGTATACGAGTAGGAGCAAGTATCTGATTTGGATAAAGGCTCCAGCGAACTGGGTAACGAAGAAGCGGCTTTGGGGAACGTGAGGGTATTCTTGGTATCCCTCTATGAGCTGCCAGGTGATTATACTAGGCTCATGAGAGGTTAAGGTCTGCGTTAGAAAAACAAAGAGTATGCCTTGGTTTCTATACGAGCGACCTAAAGACGGGGATGGATAGGGGATAGTCGACGATACACAGTCGTACCCTAGATAGCATTTCGTCAGGCTACCTACCATCTTTGGTCAAGCGTGTACGTACGGAAAGGCAGAGAACACCCAATAGACCATAATTGCTATCTAATTATGGTTGCGGTAAGGCTTGGATGTGGGTTGGCCAGTGTTGTGTTCTCATACAGGATTTATCCTGTCTTGTCTTTCACTAGTTGAGGGAGTGGTCTCGTGGGACCATAGCCACGTATAGGAAAAAACAGACCTTAGCATCTGCATCGGCAGATAAATTGAAAGCTCCCGACCGAGTCCTGTATTTCCTGGTCTGCCCGGTGACAGGACTCGGATGGCACGATGTGATACATGTGCATACAGTCATGGAAAACGATTCACGATGAATGCGTGGGAAAAAGGGCGCGGTTGACGGTTAGCGTAAATCCCAGTGAACCTGGGTGGTTGAACCAAAACCGAGATACGAAAACGTGCAATAGGTAAGCGTAATCCCTAGTGGCCCTAGGTAGCATAAGTCCTAGTTGTACAAACGATAATTCATGTTGGAAGACCCTAGCTAGGTTTAGGGTAACAGTCCAAACTGATCTTAAGGATCATGGAACTATGTTAAAGTAATGTAGAATCTCATGGGAAAGCCCGTATGGTCTACGGCAAGGGACTGAACATTTACATGGAATAAAACATACAAGTTGAGTAACCTATATATACGATATATTAGGTTGACATGGACCATTACACGACTTTTGAGTGAGGGTCATTCTTGGTTAACACATGATACGGTGGGGATACTAGTACGGTAGGTGCAGAGCTAAAATGCAGGATAGATATCATGGGACGTTATACGTGATAGTTATCTTGGGGATATTATACTTGATAGAAACCTGACGATGTGATAACTTGTTTTATGTTGACATCGTAATTTATCATGACACCTTAGTTTATCTGAGTTCAGTAGTTCATCCTGTTATTTTGATTTAGCTTATCTATCTTGTCATCATGCTTATGTTCATCTCAGTTTCTCATGTCAGTTAACTTTACTAGTTTTTATGCTAATAGTAGATAGGGCTTACTCAGTCTTTTTGACTGACCCGTTTTGTTTCGCCTCTTTTCTTCCGTTCCCCCCAGGTTACAGGGAGGAAATACTGTTGTTTAGTTCGGACTTCTTCTGCTTGAAGGTCATCATGGATGGCTTGGACTTTTCTTGGCTAATGGCTACTTTACTGTTTTTACTTGGGGAATAATTTATGAAAATGTCTTTATGCTTCTTTACTATTGCAAGACAGGTTTTGATGTACTCTGATGTAAAAGGCTTTAGACCTTATTTATTCATGTTATGAAAGTTTGATTTTACTTCCGCTATTTTTATATGTTCTGTCTTGTGATATTTCTGTGCATGTTTACCAATAATGCCCCTCTAAAGCTAGTGCATTCCTTTGCGAGTGACCCTAGCGGAGGCGGGGTGTTACACGTGGTATCAGAGCAGAAGGTTACCAGACTGGGCAAAAGTTTTTAAAGATCTTCTGAAAACTATTTGAAAAAAAAACCGTTTACAAAGAAGCATTTTTCAAGAAAATATTCTTTTAAAAGAAAAAGGCTATTCCCCAAAGGCCATTAGCACTATCCTTGTTTCCTTAATTGAATCTCTTCTCCTTTCTTTCCTCCATATGTAGTCACAGTGGTTTTAACTGCGACTAGTCTTTTCTATCTACGAAAGTGCTTTCCATGCGATGGAGGTGGTTTTCAAGAGACCAGTGGCCGCGTTATAAGAAAGGATAGTGAGAAAGAGGATAAAGGATACGAGCTTAAGGATGAACAACTTGTTGGTATGGCTTATTCCTCAAAGGAGGGAGAAAGATGAACAGTGAAACCCATGACGAGAAAGTATCTTTGGTATGGTGAAACGGGACGGATAGTTAAGTATTGTGGGACAAGGACAAGATCATCGTTGTATACTCTCACTAGAGTACCTGAGTAGGGGGATAACATCCTTGTTGAAGATCTAGTTATTCTTTTCTATCATCCCGCCAAGACTTTGTTTTGATCCACGCATCATTTAAGTCCGCTTTGGTAGTTGAGTCTCTGCACCTTAAGTACTAACGTAATAGAGAATCCCATTTTTGTCTCAAAGTCCTATTGGAGAATCAGTCCATTTATACATGACTTGTTTGGATTTGGGAATGTCTATGCCAAATGTTGAGTTTGGAAATAATGCTTATGTTTATAAGCTATGGATGGATTCTAGGGATGAAGTGGTTATCCAGTAGGGGGTGCCACTCTCGGTTTTGATAGGAGGGTAGTTAGACCTTTTGACTAGCCTTGGTAATGCCCTCGAAGTATCGGGTAACCTTTTTGAGGTTCTGTCATGACTAGTTACTTAGAATCCCTTGATGCCTTTATTGGAAATTTGAAGCCCGATCGAGTGGTGTTCGCCAATAAGACGGATGGTTTACTTCATTTATGCATGGGTTATAGAGATCACCCTAGTAAGTGCGCATGATAACCTGATTGACATCTGTTTACTTTCAAGAGAAAGTTCTTCTACATGGAATGCCTTGTAGTATATAAACGAGATCCAAGATTCACTAGTGAATTTTGGAAAGCTTGCATGAGATCATGAGTACGCAGTCATGTTTGCGTCAAGTATTCTAGGAAAAGGATAAGTGCAAGTGGAACGAGAGGCGACGAAGAAATGAGTTCCAGCTCATGTTATGGAAACAGGAATAAGAAGCTACAAAATCGCGAAGTTAAAAGACGACTTTGATGGTCAAAGACTAGATACGCGCATGATATCTCTTTTTGGGAGTACATCCTTGATCCCTGTTTTCTGTAGAGCTTACTTGTAGGCTATCTTTTGTGGACATCCTCTTGGTCCTATTCTCCGTTACAAACCCTGTAAGGAGTTTGTCCTGTTTATCTTCTCGACCCTGTTTCAGGGAATTCTAGGTAGAACCCTATGGATGTAAACATGTATTTGAAACATGTTATGATTGATATGGTTGCAAGTGGTTGCACGTGGTTGCTCGTGGATGCGCGAAAACACATTAGATACTAGCTCGACTCGGTCACATTTCATATTGCATATGCACGAGTATTTATACTTGTTTATGGATGAAATCAAATGTATTATCATGCGGTTGTTGCATATGAATGAATGATTGTGCACGCATATAGTATCTATATGACTAGGACTATTTGCATACATGTTGGATTCATGGCACTATACATATTTTGCATTAGAAAGATTATTCAGGCCTGATCATTAGCATTAGCTAAGGAACATGTACACACACGTTTTGCATATACTCATACAGCATTAGAAATCATCTAAGGACAATGGTTGCTTGTGGATGATGTTTTGAGTAGATGGATGATGGATGGTAGGATATGTTCTTCCTAACTTGGAGATTTCGGGGACGAAATCCTAAAAGGTGGGGAGAATGTAACAACCCGTATTTTTCGATAACGTGTTAAGACGAGAATCAAGGCAGAATTTAATTTTAAATTCTAAATCAAGTAAAACGGGCAATGCCATTGCGTTCGTCTCGGAAAAATACGCGAAATAGAGTCTGAGTTTTCGAGAATCGGAGTCCGTATGATCAAGATATGGCCTCGCGAAGTTTCACGAAAAATTCCCAAATTAAAGTATACTTAATTAAGTGAAATGGGTTGCGCAGAGAAATATATACATATTGATATATATATATATATATATATATAATTTAAAATTAAATAAATAAATATGCAAAAATGTTCAAAACAGCGAATTGGGAGAGGAGAATAACCGAACCGACCGATTTTTGAGGTCGACCTGAGCCCGCTGGGTCGAGTGGGGGTTAATCCAGGGTGTTTGGCTGTCAACCCGTGGGCCGATTCGCTCAAATGCAGATTTTGCATTTGGATGGTTCTCATGGTTCATCTTTAATCTAAAGGCCCTAGATGGTTCCTACACTTGACTTCTTCCCCAAGACATGCTTTGATGGCTTGGATTGAATCTAGGTTTAATCCTATGGCCTAAAACACTTACCTAATCTATAAATAAGACCCTAACCTATCCTAAATCCTCATTATTCATTCATGCAACTAAACTATGGCAAAATTTTACCTCTCATGGCCTCCACTCTCTTCATAAAATTTCTAAATGGTTTCTATGAAAGATTTTCCATGCATACACGTGTTTTCAAGCTTGTATGAGTGTCATTAGCTTGCATTCAAGTCAAGTTTCTATCTTTGCATCATAAAGCAAGGGTTTTGATCATTTTGGCTCAAGGGTTTTTATGTTAGAGCTTGCATTTTGGGTCTATTTGATTGCATAAGGGCTTTGTCATATCTTTTGTGCCTTCATAGCAATGTAAGCCCTTTCCCTACTCTTAGATATTAACTATGAAGTTAAATGTTCATGTTGCAAGTTTGGGTTTGATCATTGAGTATGATACATGCTATCATGTCATGCAAGTTTATGAAGTCATTATCTTGATCTTGTGAGCTAAAAGCTACAACCTTTATGTTGAAATGTTGCATTATGCAACATGAGAACCCTCATAACCTTTATGTCAACTTGCATATGAAGTCATAACCCTTATATGATGATATATGCGAGTTACTAGTCATCATTCCATGTCTTTTGTCACCATGATTCGCTTATGTGCCAAGTTTGGGTTTATGCATGTTTTTGAGAATGTAACATGCAAGTTAATGAACACATTTGTGCCTCATTTGCCACCATGATTAACTTGTGGCTTAATATCCATTTTTGTCATGCCTTTGCCAAGTCTCTTCTTTTAATCCATTACGTTGTCGCGAACGTATATATGAGTTTAAAAGCATTGGGTTATGTTATGGGTAATTTCTAATGACATGAAAATACAACTTGAAAACATGACTTGAAATATAACATGGAAGTTGACATGTAAGTATGCATAAAAACATAAGCTTGGGAATTTACCTATTAAGTTAGGTCTACCCTTTGGGAATTTACCTATTAAGTTAGGTCTACCCAAATGCTTGAAAACTTGTAACATGTTTTGGGAAACATGATGGACATGACACTTAGATAATATAAGTGTGGCCAACTCGAGGTTGGTTTGAGTTTGCAACGTAAAACTACCCGGAACCGACCGGCCTAACTAGTAGTTGCAAACAATAGGACCCAATGTGAGAAGTTGGTCATGTTGTGCTTGAACCCGAGGTTAGACCAAGTTGTGGTGTAAAGCTACCCGGAACCGACCGGCTTAACTAGTAACCACAACAAAGTCTAATGTGAGAGGTGAAGGTGCATTAAGTAATTAATGCCACATGATAGGGTTAAGTTAATTTGATTAATGACTCTTAACCAAATATGACATGGACAAATGGGTTAAGTAATTTGATTAGGCTAATGATACTTAACAAAACATGACAAGGTTGGGTAGGTTAAGTAACTTGATTTGCCTAATGACACTTAACCATTTTTATATGACTAGTGGATGGGGTTAAGTTAACCAACACTTAATCAATCCAACGCGATAACTTGGTAAGGTTAAGTAAGTTTTCTTAATGACGCTTAACCGAAAAATACGGTTAACGAATGGGGTTAAGATTAGACTCAACTAGTCTAAACATGGAAATCGGATGGGGTTAAGTTAGCCTAGACTTAATTAATCCCACTTGGTAGTTTAATGGGGTTAAGTTAAACACTTAACTAATCTAAACATGATGAATTGATGTGGTTAAGTGAGCTATACTTAACCAATCTAACTCGTGAATTTATTGAGGTTAAGTTAACATATACTTAACCGATCTAACGTGAAAACATGATAAGGCTAAGTCACGAATCGCTTGAATACACTTGACCGATTTGACTGAGTAAATTGATAGGGTCAAGTTAATATATACTTAACCAATCTAGAATGATAATTGGACGAGGTTAAGTCGTGAATTGCTTAATACATACTTAACCAACGTGAGCATGGTTTGTAGGGTTAAGTCTTGGACTTGGATACTTAGCCAATTTTGACATGATTTGAAGACGGGTTAAGTCTTGGACTTGGATACTTAGCCAATTTTGACATGATTTGTAGACGGGTTAAGTCATGAACTTAAGTGACACTTAATCCATTATGTAAACCCTAGTTCTGAGGATTAGGTGGATAACCATAGTTAACAAGGATAACGGGAATAAGGCTAAGTGGTAAACCTTAGTTGAAGAATAACTAAGTAATGATTCTTAGTCAAGAAAATTTAGACCAGTTCATAGATAGATGAGTAACCTAATACGGTAGGTCATCATTTAAGTATACGAGTAGGAGCAAGTATCTGATTTGGATAAAGGCTCCAGCGAACTAGGTAACGAAGCAGCGGCTTCGGGGAACGTGAGGGTATTCTTGGTATCCCTCTATGAGCTGCCAGGTAATTATACTAGGCTCATGAGAGGTTAAGGTCTGCGTTAGAAAAACCAAGAGTATGCCTTGGTTCTATATGAGCGACCTAAAGACGGGGATGGATAGGGGATAGTCGACGATACACGGTCGTACCCTAGATAGCATTTCGTCAGGCTACCTACCATCTTTGGTCAAGCGTGTACGTACGGAAAGGCAGAGAACACTCAATAGACCATAATTGCTATCTAATTATGGTTGCGGTAAGGCTTGGATGTGGGTTGGCCAGTGTTGTGTTCTCATACAGGATTTATCCTGTCTTGTCTTTCACTAGTTGAGGGAGTGGTCTCGTGGGACCATAGCCACGTATAGGAAAAAACAGACCTTAGCATCTGCATCGGCAGATAAATTGAAAGCTCCCGACCGAGTCCTGTATTTCCTGGTCTGCCCTATGACAGGACTCGGATGGCACGATGTGATACATGTGCATACAGTCATGGAAAACGATTCACGATGAATGCGTGGGAAAAAGGGCGCGGTTGACGGTTAGCGTAAATCCCAGTGGCCCTGGGTGGTTGAACCAAAACCGAGATACGAAAACGTGCAATAGGTAAGCGTAATCCCTAGTGGCCCTAGGTAGCATAAGTCCTAGTTGTACAAACGATAATTCATGTTGGAAGACCCTAGCTAGGTTTAGGGTAACAGTCCAAACTGATCTTAAGGATCATGGAACTATGTTAAAGTAATGTAGAATCTCATGGGAAAGCCCGTATGGTCTACGGCAAGGGACTGAACATTTACATGGAATAAAACATACAAGTTGAGTAACCTATATATACGATATATTAGGTTGACATGGACCATTACACGACTTTTGAGTGAGGGTCATTCTTGGTTAACACATGATACGGTGGGGATACTAGTACGGTAGGTGCAGAGCTAAAATGCAGGATAGATATCATGGGACGTTATACGTGATAGTTATCTTGGGGATATTATACTTGATAGAAACCTGACGATGTGATAACTTGTTTTATGTTGACATCGTAATTTATCATGACACCTTAGTTTATCTGAGTTCAGTAGTTCATCCTGTTATTTTGATTTAGCTTATCTATCTTGTCATCATGCTTATGTTCATCTCAGTTTCTCATGTCAGTTAACTTTACTAGTTTTTATGCTAATAGTAGATAGGGCTTACTCAGTCTTTTTGACTGACCCGTTTTGTTTCGCCTCTTTTCTTCCGTTCCCCCCAGGTTACAGGGAGGAAATACTGTTGTTTAGTTCGGACTTCTTCTGCTTGAAGGTCATCATGGATGGCTTGGACTTTTCTTGGCTAATGGCTACTTTACTGTTTTTACTTGGGGAATAATTTATGAAAATGTCTTTATGCTTCTTTACTATTGCAAGACAGGTTTTGATGTACTCTGATGTAAAAGGCTTTAGACCTTATTTATTCATGTTATGAAAGTTTGATTTTACTTCCGCTATTTTTATATGTTCTGTCTTGTGATATTTCTGTGCATGTTTACCAATAATGCCCCTCTAAAGCTAGTGCATTCCTTTGCGAGTGACCCTAGCGGAGGCGGGGTGTTACATAATATTTAGTGAAGAATAAGTCTTTTAATTAAGATTATTAGAGTTCCAATTATCTTTAGTAATTGGAGTAAAATGAAATGTGAATTGTGTTTATTGTGAACTATGTTTTTAACGACATTCGTTCTTTAACCTGATTAATAGTGAAAATATAATTTGTAATTTATAAATCTTTTATTAGTATTTAAATGGAAATTTTCCAAAGTAAAGTTTTCCAATTTAATAAAAGAAATTGGAATTGAATGGAATTCGATTTGGTAATAATCAAGACGAGCTTCTATGGATGAAGACCGTTACTATACATGGAATTTAAAAGGCTTTGCCGCTATTCCATTTATATTATTAGTCTGAGATGAAAATTTATATCGATTATATATTGATCTGTTTTCCGTGTAGATTCTATTTTTATGGAAAATGATTTGGGTTTATCGTGAACTGTGTTTTAAAGGACATTGGTTCTTTAACCCAAGTAAAAACAGGATTTATTTCCCAAGCTTGAATGATAATTAAATAATGATTTTTGAGATTAAGACTGAATAAAAGTTTTAATGAATCTTTAATTAGATTAAAATGAGAAAGAGATAATTAAATTTATCGAATTCATGAAATGATCGAGAATGAAGTACCTCCAGTTTTACATCAGGCGATAGTTAAATCTTTAATTAGATTTGAACGTGAAATGGTAATTAATTTTACCGATAACATAGTGGGTGTTATATATGGAGTACTTCCAGTTTTGCTCCATGGGATGAATAGGTTGGGAGTGGGATAATAAATAATAAATGATTACTTCGGTAAGGTTCATTAATCCCGACTAGTTTTATAAACCTTAATTTGGTTTGGAAGTCTTAAAAGATAAAACAATATTCTTTTGAAATGGACATCCAAAGGAAGTATGAAGAATAAATTTAAAAGAATTTTTTTTGATAAAATTAAATGGAACCTTTCCCTAATAATGTGAATATTTTATTAAAAGAATATTCTGAATTGGAATGAGGAGTATGATGTGTTTTTATGGCACTTGATTATAAAATACGCGAGTTATTCGGAAAGACTGGGTTTAACCCATTTTGAATAATTACTACGACGACCAAAATTCAACGATGAAGACGGTGGTTGAAGATCGGAGATCTTCACATCGTTCGGATGATTACTGATGTCTTGATTGGGCCATACACCCAAGACAAGGTAATAAGTGGTGATCGTCCAAACATACTTGAAGATCGATGTATATGCGAGGAACTCTCTCCCGTATTGGACATATGAGACGAGGAATAATGAAATATCCCGTAACTTCCCCGTGAAGGAAAGCACGAATACTTTGAGAACAACACACAAAAGGACGCAGACGGAAGAACATTTCATTGTTATTACAACAATTCCATCAGATACAAGAATATACAGAGTATAAATGATTAAATTACATTCGATAAATATCAGAGATTACAATAAATTACATAGCAGCGGAAAAATATACAAAACACAACTGAAAGTGATACACGGATACAGAGCTTTCCGAGCATCGTTCCAGCGGTAAATCAGGACCCTGTGGACATAAATCTGCAAAACCGAAACTACTAGCTGCCCGTGGAAAATAGGGGCACCCAGAGTTTAGGTTAAAACAATAAACTCCAGGTCAGTCATGTGACTGGTGTGAGAACTAAAACAGTTATTAATCTTTATTTTTTTAAGTTAGGTAAATCAAGGGACCACGCCGTATAACACAGAACGGGTTTCCTCCCAAGAATACCAGTGCATAAAACAAACAGCGCAATGCTAAATAAAGAAAAATGAAGCTGTTATAAGACCCAGGTCCCATCACACAATGCAACGCAAGCCGGAGGATAGGGTTTTTACCTTATAACCGCCAAAGCATGCTTGATACGTTTAAAACACATTATTTGATACTATTATAGGTGTATAGTGTCAAACAATTTCAATCATAAATATCAATCATAGGCGGCATGAATGACCCATACCACTATGTCGCCATACTAGGTTCTACAAATAAAACCGCACTATCACGTATTGGAAATTGGATTTCCGTCATGAGCCGAGGCAAGGGGCAAGCTCCTCTCCGCGTTCGAGACACTCTAGCAAATGCCTCAGGACCCCACTATGATCCTTTGGAACCTACAAGGCCGGTCCTCTCTTACTTTTGAGGATTAGTTATTCCTGAACACACGTTTCCCGGTCCTTACAGACCTATATCCGAGGCGTCTCGTATCCAACAACCACACAGGTGAAAAGTATATAAATGTCAGTGCTGGTAAGTCACTGACACCACCCTAGCTAGAAAGAAACGTCGTGCACTCCTTGGGTCCGTATCCCGTTTTTGACTCATACCGAGGTGTGAGGCTCGCGAATTCACGTTATACACAAAGCTACGCCACACAGGCCGTGCTTTGATCATCAACCACAAGACTTTGCTTTTCAACAGAAGCCTTGATCAATTGCCACTTACGCGTGCCACATTGGCAATTCACTCCATGCGACTGATGTCCATCGATATACAACCTCTGAGCTCGTACGTCTCAGAGAAGGGCGTTAAGCAAGAGAATAAATTCTCCGCCGCCAAACAGATGTATATTTAATAGAGATCAATCAACACAGAATACAATCCAATGTCAGACACACAATCCATTTACAAGTTCGTTCTGGGTCTGAACGAAACCGGAGGCACTTTCCTCGCATATCCATCCATCTCCAGGTATGTCTGGACGATCACCAACTGTTTCCCTCATCTTGGGTGTACAGCCCAATCAAGATCATCAGTAATCACTCAAACGATGTGAAGACTTCCGGTCTTCTACCACCGTCTTCACCTTCGACATCTCGTCGAATCGGTTATTCAGAATGGGTATAACCCCGGCCTTTCTGAATAACCCACGTATATAATAAACGAATGTTACACAAACACAACAAACGCCTCATTCCAATTCAGAATATTCTTTTATTTACAAAATCACATTCTTAGGGAAAGATTCCCATTAATTTTATCCAAGATAAATTCTTCTAAATTTATCCTATAATCTTCCTTTGGATATCATTTCAAACCATTTTATGGTTTTCCAAACTAGTCGGGATTAGCGAACCACACCGAAGTAATTATTTATTTTATTTCCCAATCCCAACCTATATATCCCATGGAGCAAAACTGGTGATACTCCATTCCTAACACCACGGTGTTATCGGTAAAATTAATTACCATTTCACGTTCAAATCTAATTAAAGATTTAACTATCGCTTTGGAGCAAAACTGGTGATACTCCATTCTCGATCACTTTTCAGATTTGATAATTTAAATTATCAATTCACATTTTAATCTAATTAAGGATTCAATAAAACTCCACTTAGTTTTAATTTTCTCAAAAATCAATATTCTGTCTTTAACTGGGTTAGAGAACCAATGTCATCTAAAACACGATTCACGATAAACCCAAATCACATTTGATATTAAATACAAGGCTCTGAATAGAAAATATATCGGCTTATATTCAATATCAAATTCTGAAACCAACAAATATCGTATTGGAAATAACGATATAAAATATATCTTTCAAATTCCCAAAACAATATCTGTATAGTCACGAAATCCAACATCGAAATATCCCGAAGATAATTTCGATTCAGCTCCAGTCCAATCCACGCATTGGAAATTATCGATTATTTTCAAAATCACTTTCAAATTCAATTTATTTATTTCAAAAATAAATTGATTTTAATTCTAGTTCAAAACTAGTTCATTTCGACAAAATTCATTTTTATCCTTTCAAATGTGGAATTTTCCAGCCCAATTTTTCCCAAATCATATATTATGATTTTACACAAATTATAGATATTTTTAATAATTTTATCAAGGTCCGTACAGTCGATTTCCATCAACGGCCATCGAACTGCACTTACAGCGACCTTTTTCAAATTTGATTTGGACATAATTCCAAATCCAACCGTTAGATTTCAAATTTCTAAGTTCATTGGAAAGCTCTTTTCGATACGAACCCAACGGTTCCGGTTTTAGGAGAATCCGACGGTCGGATCTCCCGCAATGTCCGTTTGAAATAAATGGTCGAAATTCACGAACTACTGCGGCGCGGCGCGTTCTATTCAGGCCATTATATTATATATATAATATATATAATATATATTTCGTCGATTTCTATTTAAAACGAATTTTATAAATCGTTTAAAATCGTTTCAAAAGCAATTTCAACTTTCTTTTCAATTCAAATCAAAATTGAATTCTTCTTTATAAATTCGTTTTAAAATTCATTTCTATTCAATTCAAATTTTAATTCAATTTGAATTCATTTCAATTCACTTTCAATTCAATTTGAATTCGTTTTCAATTCAATTCATTTCGAAATCGTTTTCAATTCAATTCATTTCGAAATCGTTTTCAATTCATTTCATTTCGAAATCGTTTTCAATTCATTTCGAAATCGTTTTCAATTCATTTCATTTCGAAATCGTTTTCAATTCAATTCATTTCGAAATCGTTTTCAATTCATTTCATTTCGAAATCGTTTTCAATTCATTTCATTTCGAAATCGTTTTCAATTCATTTCATTTCGAAATCGTTTTCAATTCAATTCATTTCGAAATCGTTTTCAATTCAATTCATTTCGAAATCGTTTTCAATTCAATTCATTTCGAAATCGTTTTCAATTCATTTCATTTCGAAATATTCGATTTCGAAATCACTTTTCAATATTCATTTTAAAATGAATAAAATCGATATAAATATCGTTCACGTCAAAATGGCGTCAAACTAATCAACACGGCTTCATAAATTTCTATTTCAAATATTTCTTTTTCAAAATAGTTGTTATTATCAAAATATTTCGTTCAACACATGACCAATCTCAATGGATGAGTACTGTCAACGCATGAACCTTTATTTTATAATATTCTTTATTTTTCAAATTGGAATGAGGCCCAATCAATAACCATATAATGTTAATTATATGGATGCCATACAACACATGTATATAATAGCTTTGAAAAATAATCAACCATCAACCAAAGTGCACCACACAACTGCATAAGCATCAAATATAAATAATCGACGCTTACACAGTCTATCGACCAATCGATCGACAATAATTTAATAATTGGGATTAGTGTACACCAAATATCATCCCAACACCCGTGTGGGGTTTCAAATCAACAAACACACATTTTGTTTGTGCAGTTGGGCGATGTGTAAAATTTATCAACCCAATCAATATCAGTCAAATCAGTGTAAATAAACAAATCGGCCGATTTGTTTATAAATATTTATTTATTCACTTTCACGTTAAAAATTATATTTTTAACGTCAAAAATATTTATTTCAACACTTGAATTTCTATTAGTTCATTTACACAACAAAAATGATATTTTTATTTTTCTAACATATTTTAGAAAATTTCGGCGGCATAACGACACGATACTAGAAACGGGACGAGGCCTAGCCTTATCCCCGGTCTAGTGAAGGCCCATGCCATTCACACATCAATCAAATCACTTTCGTTATGCAAACCACAAAATTTGGAGTAAGAGTCTAACCTAGCCTTACTCCTTCGCCTTATAACGGCGCACGTCTAATCCTAACCCATTTATCGATTCGATTTTCCACACCACAAACCACATTCAAACCAATATCGCAATCAATCACCAAACAGCCAAACAAACAAGTCCATGGTCTGTAGACGATTGTGTCGGGTGCTACTAAACACCGTCTGCATCCTAGTATATATATATATAACTAGAAAATAAATTGAAGAGTGAGAAATTCTCACCGAAAGCTATCTAGTACCACGACACTCCTATTGTAGAGATCTTCGTCGTTCTCGCCTTTTCTTCTCCTTTGTTGCCCGTAGCCACTACATATAGAAATCACACATTTATATATTTCGATGTCTTTAAAATAAAAATCACATTTTTATTTATTCACTTTCAATTTAAAAATCATATTTTTATAATCACTTCATATATTTAAAAATTGAATTTTTTCTACGTTGTTCAATATATAAAAATAAGCATATTTCACAACGCTACTATATAGATAAAGATTATATTTTTATCACCTTATTCTTCATATAAAGATTTCGCCCTTTCAAAAATAAAGTTTTCGCCTTTTCAAAAACAAAGTTTTCGCCTTTATAAAAATAAAGTTTTCATCTTTATAAAAATCTCATTTTTTTTCTACACATATAAAGATTATATTTTTAATACTTTAAAAATATAAAAATCATATTTTTAATTCTTTAAAAATATAAAAATCATATTTTTAATTCTTTAAAAATATAAAAATCATATTTTTTTTACCTAATAAAAATCATAGCTTTTGTTAAATAAAAATCAAATCTTTTCAAATAAAAATTTCAATCTATTCGTATTATAAAATATAAACTTTTTCTAATGTTAAAGATCTAATATTTCATGAATCAAAAATCATAACTTTACTCTTCTAAAAATAGGATCTTTCATGAATTAAAAAGTGTATATTTCCTATCGTTAAAATCACATATTAATCACAACTTTTTATATATATATATATAAATCTGAGCTTTACACTCATAAAAATCTGAGCTTTTAAATCTATAAAAATCTGAGTTTTAAATCAATAAAAATATGAGTTTTAAATCAATAAAAATAAATAAAATAATGAAAAATACAAGGCTCACAGTTTTCGATTGAAGGAGGGGGGGGGGGGTTTCTGACTGGTGGTCGGCGCTGGTGGTCGTTGGTGGTGAGGGGAGGCTGCTATTAACTACTGGAAGGGAGGGTTTCTTCGTAGTGGCGTAGAGGAGGACGGGGAAGCTCGCAGGTGGTTGTCGGCGCAGTGGTGGCGCCTGGAAGGGGGGGGGGTTTCTTCTCGGTTCTCGATTTGGGCATGGACGAGGGGTTCTTCGTGAGTTCGAATCAGGGAGGAGAAGGAGGAGAGGGTCGAAGGCAAGAGGGGGTGCGGAGGGGCGGTTGGCCTGAGCATGGCGATGGGCGTGGTGGACCAGAACGGGGCGGTGGCGGCTGGCTATCGATCGCTTTTCCTTCTTTTTTTTCTTTGTAAAACTGAATCGAGAAAAGAAAAGGAAGGGGGGCATCGGTTATAAGGGGAGGAAGGGGGTTTTCTTTTTTTTATTTATTTTTATTTACTATTTTATTATTTTTAAAAGTTGACTTTTACATACGTCATCAAAACGAGGCCCACCACCTGTCGTCCATAGCGTTTAACCCCCATTCCGAACACAATGGGATATGTATCGTCAGCTGATTCGGCTGTTACAATCAGTTTCCGTTAAATTTACATTTAAATCACTATATTGAATTTTAAACGTACATTTCAAATTACCGGGGTCACATACTAACTTTAAAAATTGCAGAAAAATATTTTCTAGCTTCGTATTGACGATACGGTCCTAACAAAACTAGTTTCGCCGAATTCTGAGACCGTTGGAAAAATGGCCATTTTCCAGTCGATTAAAATCAACTAAAACTGGTCAAACGCATTTTCCTTTGCCACGCTCACATATTGATTTGAAAAATTATGAAATTTGAAACCTAGCAATAATTTGACACTACGGATCCAACAAAAGTGGTTTCGTCGAAATCCGAGGTCGTTTGCAAAAAGTCCATTTTTATGGGCCTGAATTCCATAGCGACTATTCAGAATTTTCAATTGGACAAAACTTTTGATTCCCGCTATGAAATCTCGATTTTTCGGATTCGTTGGAAAGATATCATCAATTAGATCCTAATGTTTTTGGTTTCGCTAAAATCCGGATTGTTTTGCACCCGGTACATTCAATTGAAGTTTGAAATCGAATTATCAAACTACCGCGCCATTTTCAATTCTATTTATAATTATATATAAATATTTATATTCTAACGACGACGCGTATAATATATACGTTCTATTAAATTCAAAATAAATTTCTCGTCGATATTATTTAAAATAATCCATTTTAAATATTCAAAATTCACTAAAATTGCCAAAATAAAAATTTTAAACTGGCCCAGATTTTCGGGTTATTATAATCTCCCCCACTTAAAACTTTTCGTCCCCGAAAAGGAACAAAGTCGAAAGTGGTTTGATTATTCAACTCTACGTTCGATTTGACTTCCATTCTCCAACTCTTTAGTTTCTGAGAATTTTCAAATTTTCAAAAATTTGGCTAACACCCTAAATTTTCGAAAAATTCCGCCATAACCTCCCCTGCACCGGGAGCATCGGGGAATTTCAAATAGCTTCCCCGGTCCTTCAGATCTCAAAAAGAAAAAGAAAAAGCCAAGCGGCTAGCCAATAGGCTCATAAAATCATCATCACCCAAACAAAACAGTAAATTACGTAGTAAACATGTACCTATTTGTCGGGCAAACAAAATTTATTCTTCGGCTCTAGCCTCCTTGCTATGACCTGTTCAATGTAAGTATATGTATATGCAAACAAATGCAACCGATTTTCAATACAATACAATATTTGATTATATTAGGCTAAATGGTTAAAATTTAGCAAACAATTAAACAAACAACCCAAACATCAATCAATTAGTAAATTAGAGTTTCAAATTCTCAATTTGATATATATATACGGAAAATCTTGTTTTTGATGCCAATTCACAACAATGTGTTCTAACTATATAAGTTTTGGTTCTCACACCAGTCTAATGGAAATATATAGAAATCACACCTTCGAAACACGAACATAAATATTGATGATGTGGTCACATTATCAAAATTATCCCCGGGTGTCTAGAATGTGATTCTATGTCTACCCAGTATATTAAAACTTCGAATATACGTTCATGATGCGTATACGCGAAATCTATATATACTCGATTGTCCAAATTCAAAATAAATAAATATTCAAATACGTATAAAACGATTCAAATTTTAAAACAAAATTGTTTTCTTTTGAAAAATATACTCTTCAAACTCGTTCTAGGACACTACTGATCCTATCTCTAACGAGTCATTCTAATTGGATATTACTAATCCAATATCTGATGAATTCTTTCGTATGGTTCTAATGTGCCTTGTTCTCGAGCTCTGTAAACCAAAGCTCTGATACCAACTGAAATATCCCGTAACTTCCCCGTGAAGGAAAGCACGAATACTTTGAGAACAACACACAAAAGGACGCAGACGGAAGAACATTTCATTGTTATTACAACAATTCCATCAGATACAAGAATATACAGAGTATAAATGATTAAATTACATTCGATAAATATCAGAGATTACAATAAATTACATAGCAGCGGAAAAATATACAAAACACAACTGAAAGTGATACACGGATACAGAGCTTTCCGAGCATCGTTCCAGCGGTAAATCAGGACCCTGTGGACATAAATCTGCAAAACCGAAACTACTAGCTGCCCGTGGAAAATAGGGGCACCCAGAGTTTAGGTTAAAACAATAAACTCCAGGTCAGTCATGTGACTGGTGTGAGAACTAAAACAGTTATTAATCTTTATTTTTTTAAGTTAGGTAAATCAAGGGACCACGCCGTATAACACGGAACGGGTTTCCTCCCAAGAATACCAGTGCATAAAACAAATAGCGCAATGCTAAATAAAGAAAAATGAAGCTGTTATAAGACCCAGGTCCCATCACACAATGCAACGCAAGCCGGAGGATAGGGTTTTTACCTTATAACAGCCAAAGCATGCTTGATACGTTTAAAACATATTATTTGATACTATTATAGGTGTATAGTGTCAAACAATTTCAATCATAAATATCAATCATAGGCGGCATGAATGACCCATACCACTATGTCGCCATACTAGGTTCTACAAATAAAACCGCACTATCACGTATTGGAAATTGGATTTCCGTCATGAGCCGAGGCAAGGGGCAAGCTCCTCTCCGCGTTCGAGACACTCTAGCAAATGCCTCAGGACCCCACTATGATCCTTTGGAACCTCCAAGGCCGGTCCTCTCTTACTTTTGAGGATTAGTTATTCCTGAACACACGTTTCCCGGTCCTTACAGACCTATATCCGAGGCGCCTCGTATCCAACAACCACACAGGTGAAAAGTATATAAATGTCAGGGCTGGTAGGTCACTGACACCACCCTAGCTAGAAAGAAACGTCGTGCACTCCTTGGGTCCGTATCCCGTTTTTGACTCATACCGAGGTGTGAGGCTCGCGAATTCACGTTATACACAAAGCTACGCCACACAGGCCGTGCTTTGATCATTAACCACAAGACTTTGCTTTTCAACAAAAGCCTTGATCAATTGCCACTTACGCGTGCCACATTGGCAATTCACTCCATGCGACTGATGTCCATCGATATACAACCTCTGAGCTCGTACGTCTCAGAGAAGGGCGTTAAGCAAGAGAATAAATTCTCCGCCGCCAAACAGATGTATATTTAATAGATATCAATCAACACAGAATACAATCCAATGTCAGACACACAATCCATTTACAAGTTCGTTCTGGGTCTGAACGAAACCGGAGGCACTTTCCTCGCATATCCATCCATCTCCAGGTACGTCTGGACGATCACCAACTGTTTCCCTCATCTTGGGTGTACAACCCAATCAAGATCATCAGTAATCACTCAAACGATGTGAAGACTTCCGGTCTTCTACCACCGTCTTCACCTTCGACATCTCGTCGAATCGGTTATTCAGAATGGGTATAACCCCGTCCTTTCTGAATAACCCACGTATATAATAAACGAATGTTACACAAACACAACAAACGCCTCATTCCAATTCAGAATATTCTTTTATTTACAAAATCACATTCTTAGGGAAAGATTCCCATTAATTTTATCCAAGATAAATTCTTCTAAATTTATCCTATAATCTTCCTTTGGATATCATTTCAAACCATTTTATGGTTTTCCAAACTAGTCGGGATTAGCGAACCACACCGAAGTAATTATTTATTTTATTTCCCAATCCCAACCTATATATCCCATGGAGCAAAACTGGTGATACTCCATTCCTAACACCACGGTGTTATCGGTAAAATTAATTACCATTTCACGTTCAAATCTAATTAAAGATTTAACTATCGCTTTGGAGCAAAACTGGTGATACTCCATTCTCGATCACTTTTCAGATTTGATAATTTAAATTATCAATTCACATTTTAATCTAATTAAGGATTCAATAAAACTCCACTTAGTTTTAATTTTCTCAAAAATCAATATTCTGTCTTTAACTGGGTTAGAGAACCAATGTCATCTAAAACACGATTCACGATAAACCCAAATCACATTTGATATTAAATACAAGGCTCTGAATAGAAAATATATCGGCTTATATTCAATATCAAATTCTGAAACCAACAAATATCGTATTGGAAATAACGATATAAAATATATCTTTCAAATTCCCAAAACAATATCTGTATAGTCACGAAATCCAACATCGAAATATCCCGAAGATAATTTCGATTCAGCTCCAATCCAATCCACGCATTGGAAATTATCGATTATTTTCAAAATCACTTTCAAATTCAATTTATTTATTTCAAAAATAAATTGATTTTAATTCTAGTTCAAAACTAGTTCATTTCGACAAAATTCATTTTTATCCTTTCAAATGTGGAATTTTCCAGCCCAATTTTTCCCAAATCATATATTTTGATTTTACACAAATTATAGATATTTTTAATAATTTTATCAAGGTCCGTACAGTCGATTTCCATCAATGGCCATCGAACTGCACTTACAGCGACCTTTTTCAAATTTGATTTGGACATAATTCCAAATCCAACCGTTAGATTTCAAATTTCTAATATTCATTGGAAAGCTCTTTTCGATACGAACCCAACGGTTCCGGTTTTAGGAGAATCCGACGGTCGGATCTCCCGCAATGTCCGTTTGAAATAAATGGTCGAAATTCACGAACTGCCGCGGCGCGGCGCGTTCTATTCAGGCCATTATATTATATATATAATATATATAATATATATTTCGTCGATTTCTATTTAAAACGAATTTTATAAATCGTTTAAAATCGTTTCAAAAGCAATTTCAACTTTCTTTTCAATTCAAATCAAAATTGAATTCTTCTTTATAAATTCGTTTTAAAATTCATTTCTATTCAATTCAAATTTTAATTCAATTTGAATTCATTTCAATTCACTTTCAATTCAATTTGAATTCGTTTTCAATTCAATTCATTTCGAAATCGTTTTCAATTCAATTCATTTTGAAATCGTTTTCAATTCAATTCATTTCGAAATCGTTTTCAATTCATTTCATTTCGAAATCGTTTTCAATTCATTTCGAAATCGTTTTCAATTCATTTCATTTCGAAATCGTTTTCAATTCAATTCATTTCGAAATCGTTTTCAGTTCATTTCATTTCGAAATCGTTTTCAATTCAATTCATTTCGAAATCGTTTTCAATTCATTTCATTTCGAAATCGTTTTCAATTCAATTCATTTCGAAATCATTTTCAATTCATTTCATTTCGAAATCGTTTTCAATTCAATTCATTTCGAAATCGTTTTCAATTCATTTCATTTCGAAATATTCGATTTCGAAATCACTTTTCAATATTCATTTTAAAATGAATAAAATCGATATAAATATCGTTCACGTCAAAATGGCGTCAAACTAATCAACACGGCTTCATAAATTTCTATTTCAAATATTTCTTTTTCAAAATAGTTGTTATTATCAAAATATTTCGTTCAACACATGACCAATCTCAATGGATGAGTACTGTCAACGCATGAACCTTTATTTTATAATATTCTTTATTTTTCAAATTGGAATGAGGCCCAATCAATAACCATATAATGTTAATTATATGGATGCCATACAACACATGTATATAATAGCTTTGAAAAATAATCAACCATCAACCAAAGTGCACCACACAACTGCATAAGCATCAAATATAAATAATCGACGCTTACACAGTCTGTCGACCAATCGATCGACAATAATTTAATAATTGGGATTAGTGTACACCAAATATCATCCCAACACCCGTGTGGGGTTTCAAATCAACAAACACACATTTTGTTTGTGCAGTTGGGCGATGTGTAAAATTTATCAACCCAATCAATATCAGTCAAATCAGTGTAGATAAACAAATCAACCGATTTGTTTATAAATATTTATTTATTCACTTTCACGTTAAAAATTATAGTTTTAACGTCAAAAATATTTATTTCAACACTTGAATTTCTATTAGTTCATTTACACAACAAAAATGATATTTTTATTTTTCTAACATATTTTAGAAAATTTCGGCGGCATAACGGCACGATACTAGAAACGGGACGAGGCCTAGCCTTATCCCCAGTCTAGTGAAGGCCCACGCCATTCACACATCAATCAAATCACTTTCGTTATGCAAACCACAAAATTTGGAGTAAGAGTCTAACTTAGCCTTACTCCTTCGCCTTATAACGGCGCACGTCTAATCCTAACCCATTTATCGATTCGATTTTCCACACCACAAACCACATTCAAACCAATATCGCAATCAATCACCAAACAGCCAAACAAACAAGTCCATGGTCTGTGGATGATTGTGTCGGGTGCTACTAAACACCGTCTGCATCCTAGTATATATATATAACTAGAAAATAAATTGAAGAGTGAGAAATTCTCACCGAAAGCTATCCAATACCACGACACTCCTATTGTAGAGATCTTCGTCGTTCTCGCCTTTTCTTCTCCTTTGTTGCCCGTAGCCACTACATAAAGAAATCACACATTTTTATATTTCGATGTCTTTAAAATAAAAATCACATTTTTATTTATTCACTTTCAATTTAAAAATCATATTTTTATAATCACTTCATATATTTAAAAATCGAATTTTTTCTACGTTGTTCAATATATAAAAATAAGCATATTTCACAACGCTACTATATAGATAAAGATTATATTTTTATCACCTTATTCTTCATATAAAGATTTCGCCCTTTCAAAAATAAAGTTTTCGCCTTTTCAAAAATAAAGTTTTCGCCTTTATAAAAATAAAGTTTTCATCTTTATAAAAATCTCATTTTTTTTCTACACATATAAAGATTATATTTTTAATACTTTAAAAATATAAAAATCATATTTTTAATTCTTTAAAAATATAAAAATCATATTTTTAATTCTTTAGAAATATAAAAATCATATTTTTTTTTACCAAATAAAAATCATAGCTTTTGTTAAATAAAAATCAAATCTTTTCAAATAAAAATTTCAATCTATTCGTATTATAAAATATAAACTTTTCTAATGTTAAAGATCTAATATTTCATGAATCAAAAATCATAACTTTACTCTTCTAAAAATAGGATCTTTCATGAATTAAAAAGTGTATATTTCCTATTGTTAAAATCACATATTAATCACAACTTTTTATATATATATAAATCTGAGCTTTACACTCATAAAAATCTGAGCTTTTAAATCTATAAAAATCTGAGTTTTAAATCAATAAAAATATGAGTTTTAAATCAATAAAAATAAATAAAATAATGAAAAATACAAGGCTCACAGTTTTCGATTGAAGGAGGGGGGGTTTCTGACTGGTGGTCGGCGCTGGTGGTCGTTGGTGGTGAGGGGAGGCTGCTGTTAACTACTGGAAGGGAGGGTTTCTTCGCAATGGCGCAGAGGAGGACAGGGAAGCTCGCAGGTGGTTGTCGGCGCAGTGGTGGCGCCTGGAAGGGGGGGGGGGGGTTTCTTCTCGGTTCTCGATTTGGGCATGGACGAGGGGTTCTTCGTGAGTTCGAATCAGGGAGGAGAAGGAGGAGAGGGTCGAAGGCAAGAGGGGGTGCGGAGGGGCGGTTGGCCTGAGCATGGCGATCGGCGCGGTGGACCAGAACGGGGCGGTGGCGGCTGGCTATCGATCGCTTTTCCTTCTTCTTGTTTTTTTCTTTGTAAAACTGAATCGAGAAAAGAAAAGGAAGGGGGGGCCATCGGTTATAAGGGGAGGAAGGGGGTTTTTTTATTTATTTATTATTTTATTATTTTTAAAAGTTGACTTTTACATACGTCATCAAAACGAGGCCCACCACCTGTCATCCATAGCGTTTAACCCCCATTCCGAACACAATGGGATATGTATCGTCAGCTGATTCGGCTGTTACAATCAGTTTCCGTTAAATTTACATTTAAATCACTATATTGAATTTTAAACGTACATTTCAAATTACCGGGGTCACATACCAACTTTAAAAATTGTAGAAAAATATTTTCTAGCTTCGTATTGACGATACGGTCCTAACAAAACTAGTTTCGCCGAATTCTGAGACCGTTAGAAAAATGGCCATTTTCCAGTCGATTAAAATCAACTGAAACTGGTCAAACGCGTTTTCCTTTGCCACGCTCACATATTGATTCGAAAAATTATGAAATTTGAAACCTAGCAATAATTTGACACTACGGATCCAACAAAAGTGGTTTCGTCGAAATCCGAGGTCGTTTGCAAAAAGTCCATTTTTATGGGCCTGAATTCCATAGCGACTATTCAGAATTTTCAATTGGACAAAACTTTTGATTCCCGCTATGAAATCTCGATTTTTCGGATTCGTTGGAAAGATATCATCAATTAGATCCTAATGTTTTTGGTTTCGCTAAAATCCGGATTGTTTTGCACCCGGTACATTCAATTGAAGTTTGAAATCGAATTATCGAACTACCGCGCCATTTTCAATTCTATTTATAATTATATATAAATATTTATATTCTAACGACGACGCGTATAATATATACGTTCTATTATATTCAAAATAAATTTCTCGTCGATATTATTTAAAATAATCTATTTTAAATATTCAAAATTCACTAAAATTGCCAAAATAAAAATTTTAAACTGGCCCAGATTTTCGGGTTATTACAAATAAGGTGCCTCCGGTTTCGTTCAGACCCAGAACATACTTGTAAATGGATGTATATCTGACATTGGATTTCATTATATGCTAATTGATTTCTATTAAATATATATCTGTTTGGGGGCGGAGAATTTATTCTCCTGCTTAACACCCTTCTCTGAGACGTACGAGCTTAGAGGTTATATACTGATAGACATCGGTTGCATGGCATGAACTGTCAGTGTGGCATGCTAAGATGCAAATGATCAAGGCTTTCGTTGAAATGAAGAGTCTTGTGGATGATGATCAAAGCACAGCTTTAGTTGTTTGTGTTCTGTTGTCTCATGTTCTCAACTCAATTCGGGCTTTCCCGTAAGGCAAGTTTAGGTCTTCTCAGAAGATTATTTGTTCGAGGAAACTAGAGGAATAGTAATTAAATTTGTTGAGTAGTAGTGATTGGACCCATCCGGTCAGATCTTGATTTTGTTTCGGTGGATCTAGTCAAGTCTAACTTGTATATTTTGTAACTTTGAATCGATTCGATATTTGATTTGGATCGGTTCGAGTCCAGTTGTATCATAGTTGTGAAACATCTAGGCATGCGTCGTGGCGCATAGTGCGACGCTTGTGCCATTTTTGCTTATAGCGCGACGTATATGAAAAGTCGTGTTAAATGGTGCATGGCGCAAAAATGGCATGCCTTTATTTTATTTTATTGTTCTTTATTTTTTCTTATCAAACTGCATAAAAATTAGTATTTATCATAACAAAAAAAAGAATAGGCTACCTCAAGATAAAGTAAACGATTTGGTATTTACAATCGAGCATTGAAAAGACGGTATAACATTTGCGACATTATTGATACAATATCTTTGATTTTGAACGAAGTTGATGATTGCAATGAATGGTTAACGAGAAATATAGAGATGCATCTCATGCTGAAGATAAGCTTGTATTTGATGATAATAATGACTTGACTTAGGATGTTGCTACTAGAGCAGCAGCAGTGGAGGAAGTTAGAGATCCATGTAGAAAAACATTCAAATCGAGAGGTTTTTTAGCATTTGCCTCAGCTCCTTTACATATTCACGAAGAAGAAACAAATCTAACTTATACGGATGAGGAGGATGAGGAAGATGAGGAAGCTTATGAATTCGATGATGCAGACAATGATTTGGAAAATGTAATTGTTGAATCAGATTCAGATTTCAAGTTTATCAATAGTATGTATTATTATTTTGGATTTGAAAACTATTATGCTTGAAATTCTATGCTCATGATATTTCATTTGATGATCTTTTTTTGTAAAATGCCTAAAATTCTTTGTTGCATATGTTTTTGCAAAAAATATCGAATGTTTTAAAAAAAATGTTGAATGTTAAATTTGTTAAATCAATTAAACATGTATAGTAAATTAAAATGACATGCCCCATTTGCCGCGTTCTGCTCCAAAGCTCCAGAAATGTTTTACGCCTTTTTGCGTCGTGTGGCATTAATAAAATTGGGTTGTTAATAACACTATATATATATATATTCTTGTTTTTGTCTAATATTTTTATCTAGCTCGGTTGTTTATGTTAGCTTTCATCAACTAGACTCGACCCAAATCTATCGAGTTTAAGTTGAGGTTGGATCTGTTTGGTTCTGATTTGCGACTATCGGTTCTAATTACCCGCTTTAGTTCGATGTGATAATTATATATATATATATATAATTTTGTTGGAGATTATTCCGAAATGTGATCATATCAGTGTACACAAATAATGTAGTATGGTAGAGATTGGTTTGAATTGAGAATGAAAAATAAGTAGTAGTAATAAACAATAATAAACCATAAAAAAGGAAATGTCCTTCTTTTTTGCATCATGAGTGCCATTTGTGCCATTCTCCACACCTTTCCTTGTGCGTGCGACATAAGGATAAAAAGCACAAACGTTGCACTACGTCTTCTGCCATGACATGTGCTGCCCCACGCTTTTGTAACTATCATTGAAAATAAACATAGATTTAAGTATACAATACTTGTTAAAAGTTGCAATAATGTGTAAAACAAGATTTTCATTCTTCTCAAGCCCAATTTGGCACAATTCTTTGTTTCAGTTGAAAAGCATCATGATTTAGTTCGTGTTATTGTGATACCACATGAAATTGCCAACATTTTCTAATGTTGGAGTGAACAGTTCAAAACGAGTGATTTAATTGTTTTGGAACATCTGGATTCAACAATTTTAAAACGTCCAAATTAGCATTCCAGTTCGTGTGCACACAATTTTCAAAGCACAAGTGTATTGTGTTTTGTAACGCATGTACGGAAACAGAATACAATTGTTAAGTGTGAATTGTGGTAACATAGACTGAGAGCAACAAATCAAGCAGCTTTTTAGGTACATGATATATTGAAGCTGCATCATATCCCATGCTTGGTATATCTTGACAAACATGTAATATGGACATTAAGATGCTCTGGATTTGTTAGCAGGGTAGTTGACTAGAAAATACAAGAACACATGCATGCGTGCACACGGAATTTTAAATGGTTTCTGCTTAACCAAGCATTCTTCAGGGGAACTAGCAATAATTTGGTTTTTTTGGACTTGTAAGTACAAGCATTTCTTGTTGTCTCCAAATTAAGTTAGCTGAAGAATTTTTGTAGGACTTTCCCCAGGGTTTTCGTTGATTGCTAATAAGGAATACTTTGTCCATAGGTGAATTAAAGAAGATTTTAATTCAGATGACTGGGTTGGAACTTCAAGACCAAAGATTGTTATTTCAAAGTTTTTCTTATCACATCTAAATATGTCATTTATATGTAAAAATCGACGGTGGCAATCCCACAAACACTGCTTACCACCATGCTCCAGTGTAAATGCTTTTGTTGAATCCATGCACACAGGGCAAGATAATTTACCTCCCATACTCCAGCCCGAAAGTATCCCGTATGCGGGAAAAGCGCTTATCATCCATAATAAACAAGCAGATAGTTCGAAATTTTTTCCTTTTTGACACATCGTACGTGTTAAAACCCTCTACCCACATTTTCTTCAGGTCCTCAATTAAAGGCTGCAAGTAAACATCTATTCCATTTTTCGGATTATTGGGTCTAGGGACAATTAGGGTTAAAACATGTATGGATTTTGCATACATATCCAAGGAGGTAAATTGCAAGGTGTCAAAATAACTGGCCAAGTGGAGTATTTTTTACCGTACTGAATAAAAGGTTGGAAACCATTAGTGTATAAACCGAGCCTAATATTTCGCGACTCATTGGCAAAATCAAGATATTTGTCATTGAAATGTTTCCATGCTTCTCCATTTGTAGGATGACATAAAATCCCTTTCTCTCGAAACCGTTCACTATGCCATCTCATCTACTCCATAGTGGCATAAGACGAATACAATCTTTGCAATTTAATAATAATAGAAAGATAATGTAAACGAGTTAATGGCACACCTTTACTGTTACTTTTTTCTCGTATCTTCCTAAGCCACAAAATTTACATTATGAATGGTTTATGTCTTCTTTCCAATATAGCATACAACCACCTTGACATGTATTTATCTTTTCATATGACAATCCGAATGCGGACACTTGTTTTTTTAATTGATACCAATTTTCAGCAAATCTAGTCTGCGAATAAGATGGGACAACATCTCGAATTAAACTAAATACGTCATTCATTATTTTTTTGGTACCGTTGTTTGTGGATTATATTGCAACTAGCCTAGTAGTCGCTGCCAAATCTGCCAGGACGTCCATCAAAAAGCGTTTTTTTATGCTTCTAACATGTCAAAAAAAGATTTAGCTTTTGGATTGGCTCTTCCACTACATCCAATGAATTAGACAACATGCTCGGACCAATGAAATCAATAACAATTTCGGTCATTCTATTTTCTATAGTAGTAGATTCATGAAAATCAACATCAAAATTTTCATTACCATCCTCAACAACTAACGATGTATTAATAACGTTTACTGCTTCTTCACGATGATTTATCCACACATAGTAATCGTCCATAAAAACATTTTTAGTCAAATGTCTTTGAATAATTTCACGAGGATGATGTTTTGTAGCTTTGCACTTCTTACAAGGACAACGAATTTCCGTCATGTTTGTCCCATTAGAAGATGCCATTAACATGAACTCGGTAAAACCTCTTAAAAATTGAAATGGAATTGTTCCTTTATGTCCAACATCTTTGTACATCCAAGCGCGACGAACTTTCAAATTTTCCATCTCCTACTACATAATTAAGACATGTTATATTATAAGATGAGTATTTATATTATTATTATTATTATAAAGAACTTCAGTAATTTCATTATTTCAATAGTTATCTAACCATTGTATTATTTTATTTTGCTGGATACAATTTCAAATTTGTACACATACAAATACAATATTAGATCTATGCTATTTTAAATTGAAAATTCTTATTCTTTTAAATGTTTAAATTCTTCCATTTATGCAAATTAAATATATCTTATCCCAACTCTAATAGAATTTTGTCTATTGTTTATTTGATCGAAACTTTAGGTAGAGCTGTTTATTTATGAGCTCAGTCAACCTACTTCCCATTACAGACAAAACATTATTTTTTTACATTTCATAAATCATTTCGCCTCAAGTGGTAAAATAAAATTTCAGCAGCACTTCTCCTTATTCCTTATATCTTACGCCTATGGGTGTGCATGGGGAACACAGAAGAAGTACCCTCAAAATTTATCACCATTTTAATGAAAATGATTTATGTAATGTAAAAAATTAGTTTTGTTTGTAACTTGACCAATACAGGGGCAAATCTGACAAATACTGTATTAGGTAAATATTGATGTTTCTTTCACAACAAAAATAACGATCATATACATACCTGTAAAACTGGGCCAAACATTAATCTATGATCAATAAAATTTAGTTAACTTTTACTTATCGTAGTAATAATATTTTTGTACTGTTTTCAAAATTATGTGCACAATAATTTAAATAATCAATATAAACATTTAAGGGAAAAAGGATAATTTAAAGAGCTAAAAATGGAAGAATATAAGCTTAAATAGTGTTATGTGTTGTATCTATTTATTGGGCTATAAAAAGGTTGTAGTTTGGATCTTATGAAAATTTGTTCACACACACTTTTAAAAATGGAAATGATGTATCATCATCCCATAAGTAATATAAATTATTCTAAATCAAGATATATTTACATTTGTATCTCATGTAAGTGAATTTTAGTTAGAACACTAAACAGTTTGTAAAAGGTTATTTTATACATTTATTTACTAATTTTCTCTCTCTTCATCTTCGAAAATGAGAAAAATAGAGTTGATAACAAGTCACGCGTTGCACTGCACTGTGTGTCTTGTGTATTACGCTACAGATCAAAATCATCTTGCACTTCCTTTCTTGCCAACTACAATTCCCGATATTATGCTACTGTAACTTTCAATGGCGTACATTATATTATCCAGCCCTGGTCTGTAAGCATTCTCCCTAACTGCAGAACTACATTATTCAACACAGAAAAGGTAAGTTCCCAATTTAGTTTATTTAATGATGATTATAGAAATTTACACACTGTCACAATTTACAACTACCCTTGATGATTCAATTCCAGTGCTCAGTTTTGAAAGAACCTTTTGTACTACCACTTAAAAGTAGTTTTGAATGGTAATTTTAAGTAGTAACAACTATATTAGGGGTAGTTTTTTTCCTTTTCTTTTTCAAAATTTAGTTGTAAAAGAATAAATAAGTTAGAAGCAAGTTTCTTTTGTACACGACAACTTCTAACTAACATATATTTTATTTTTATCCTCGTTAGCTTTTGTCAAACAGTTGAATGAAAATGAGAAAATTAGGTGTGTAACACCCCGTATTTTCTGTAAATGTTAATGTAACAAATCAAAGTATACTTAATTTTTAATAGAAGAATTAAGGGAAACGGGTTTTTCCATTGCATTCGTCTCGGAATTCTGCTTGAGATAGAGTCTGAGTTTGCGTGAATCGGACTTCGTATGAAGAAGTTATGGCCTTCGGAAGTTTCAGCTCAAATTTAAAAATAGCTCGAAATTGAATTCAAAATTCAAAACAGAACCCAGAAGCGGGCTGGGCGGGAAATTTCCCGCCCAGGACCCAGGTCGACCAGGGGGTCGACCTCTCCCCTATAGGTCGACCTGCCCTGTTTTTCTAGACCCGAGGCAGAATTCATTTTTATGTATCCGGGCTGATTTCTGGACCAAATTCATGAGTTCTACGCTATATAAACGCCCCCAAACTTCACTTTCTCCACACAACTTCATTACGCCTATACTCTGCCTCAATCCTAATTAAAATAAATCTTATTCTCCATTAAAAAAGTTATAGTTCTTCTTCAAATTGGAGATTCAAACAAATTAAAGCTTCAAGAAGGGAATCAAAAGCTAATCCAACAGCTTCGAGCAACGTCATGCGAATCATAGCAAATCACCATAATGCTATCTTATAATCCTTTTCTAAACCGATCACTGTAGGTTAGGTTATTCCTTAGATTTGAACGTGTAATTGGAATTGTGAATGTAATGAATCAAAATATAGAACTATAACAATTTTCAAGTTAATTATCTTTGATTCGTGCTTATGTCAAATCTAACGTTATCTATGCCTTTGGATCTGATTCTCGATTCTGGCCTAGAACTTACTGTGGCTAATTGCCAATGACTATGATTATGGGACTTTTGCCTAAGACTATGACTATGAAACTGTTGTCCATGAAACTATTGCCTATGACTATGATCCATGACAAAGAGACTATTACATATGATTATGACTATAAGACTGTTGCCTATGACTATGACTATGATTCATAATTTTGAGACAATTGCATATGATTCATGAATATGAGACTATTACCAAGATTTATGACTATGAGACTATTGCCTATGACATTGATTAAGAAACTATTGTGATTAGTCGCCCATGACTATTGTGGTTAATTTCCTATAACTATTGCGGTCAGTGACTTATGCCTATTCCCATTAACCTATTAGGTTGTACTTCGAACTGGCATTATGTTGGACCAAATCACCTATGCCTATTCCCTTATTATGTTGGATCCCATTTTTTGGGTGTAACTTGCCTAGTTTATTCCTATCCACTGTTATGTACATCAAATCCATTGGACCCATTATTTTTGTATTTGGTTCATTCTTGCATGCCTATTCTTTTATGTCAATTCTCGTGCTTATCCCCTATTCCTTACTTTGATACTATTAGTATCATTTCATGAGTACTTAGAAATTTGTGAAATCATGTTATACGTACGATTATGGCGCGAGAATTTGGGCGTAGCTTAATTAAATTAGTTTGGCATAATAAATACGTTGGCATAATCTAAATTGGCTATAATAGTGAATGATTTACATGCATATTAGACTTGGGCATAAGTTTATAAATTGAATTGGCTGCAAAGGGTGTAATTGGCGTGTAAACCAAGTTTTGGACATAAATGTTAAATTAGAATATTAAACCTAGTTTTGACATGAACCGTAGATTGGAATATTAATCTAGATTGGGCATGAATTGTAAAAAGGGAATATTAAATCTAAAATTGATACAAACTGCAAGTTGGGCGGATTGATAGGTAAATCAAGTTTTGGGCATAGAATATAAACATGCTAATTTGCATGACAAATAAATTTGATCTAGGCTAAATTGATTTACGGAAAATTTACGTAAATAGTAAATATGTAAATTTAGTAAAAGACAAATATGCCTAACCCGAGGTTAGACTGATTTGTGGTGTAAAACTGCCCGGAACTGACCGGTACATCCAGTGACCACAACAATACATGTCTAATGTGGGTGGTTAGTGCATCAAGCCCAGAAAGACCCGAGATTACACTGAGTTGTGGTGTAAACCTGCCCGGAACCGACCGGCACATCCAGTAAGCACAACAATATCTGTCTAATATGAGTGGTTAGTGCTTTAATTAATTAATTAATTAATTAATTAATTAAGGCTCATGAATAAATCAAGCTAGAAATGGTGAGGTTAAGTAATTAGGGGAACACTTAACCGTAATAACATGTTAATTAGACAAGTGGGTGAGGTTAAGTAAATTTAGAACAGTTAATCGTTGTAACATGTTAATCAAGCAGATGATAGGGTTATGTTAACTAAGGTAACACTTAACCAAAATATATAATGACATGTGGTGGGGTTAAGTAATACACGAGGAAAACACTTAACCAATTATATAACATGATGTATGGAAAGGGTTAAGTTAACATGAGAACAACACTTAACCAATATAACATGATTTGAGGTAGGGTCAAGTCTACACCAGAAGGAAACACTTAACCAACATTGTGTGACGGTGGATGGGTTAAGTCAACTTGAATTGATTAATGACACTTGACTAGTATAACTTGATGAGCTAATGGGGTTAAGTTAAATGGGGAATACTTAACCGATATAACCTGATGACTGAACATGGTTAAGTTAATAAATCACACTTAACCAATCCAACAAGATAAGCGAGAAAGGTTAAGTTAATAAGAACCACTTAACCAACATGACTTGACAAGTGGGAAGGTTAAATACACGTCGGGTTAGTGGGTAATATATATATATATATATATATATATATATATATATATATATATATGCCCACAAAACTTAACCGTTAAATAAACATGCTTGAATCAATGGGAGGGTTAAGTACATCTCGTGTAGGTGGGTAATATTAGTACATATAGGCCCATAAACTTAACCGTTAAGAAAACATGCTAGAATCGGTGGGAGGGTTAAGTACATCTCGTGTAGGTGGGTAATATTTGTATATATAGGCCCACAGACTTAACCAGCAGGAAACCCTAGTAACAGGGACCCATTTTAGCAGTAACCCACATAGATGTAACATGGGACCCTGAAACTAGGTAGGGTGGGGCATGATTACTGGGCTGATTATAAGCGGTCGAAGATAATGGCAGGGGGTACGTCAGTGTAGGTTCCGACGGTTTACGGGTGTGCACGAACTCTGGCGTGGGAAAAAGAAGGCGCTGGGTAGCAGTAGTTATACACTGTGCATCTTGAATCGTGTCGGGTCGCTATCATAAGGCTTGATGCACCTTATGGTTGGGCTAGCACAGAGTATCTACACGCAAGAGAGGGCCGACTGACACAGACACACGGAAAATTAATACAAAGTAGGTAGCATAATCCCTAGCTGGACATAGATCGCGTAAACCCTGAATCCGAGAAGCGTTCAATAGGTAGCATAAACCCCAGTGGCCCTGGGTAGCATAAACCCTGGTTGAATCTAGTAAGCACTCGATAGTAAGCCCTAGATTAGATCTAGGTAATAAATGGAATCCCCATAATAGATGCACACCTGAAGGCAACCGCAAATACGGGGATTAGGATCACGTTATCATATGATTATAGATTACTAGTTTGGACACCAGTTAGGTAGTGCAAAGATACAGAAATCAGTATAAACAGGGTAGTTGCGAAGCAGAGAAGGAGTAGAAGCGCATTCAGTTTATCAGTACATTCAGTTTATCTTGCCATATTCCATGCTTATCCCATATTATCTTGTTACTATGGTTTAGTCTTATATTTAGTTTATTCATGTCATGACCCTTTTCCTTGTTTAAATACTAAGAATCACTGGACTTACCAGACTTTATGCCTGACCTAGTTTGCTTTCGCCTCTTTTCCTCCATTCCCCCCCAAGGTAGTCAGGGAGGGAATAGCTCAGGTTTGTTTGGACCGTTACTTCTTTCCAAGCTTGAAGACTCTTTGACGTGTTACCTTGTACTCTCTCTTCAACTGTTATGGCTGGCTCATGCTTTATTTGGGAAAATCATTTTATGCTTCTTTATTTTTGTAAACAAGACAGGATACTTTGGTATTGTAAAACATTCTTTGTACATGTTGTTTATCAATGAAATAAAGTTTTATTTATTTTTCACTGCTTTAATTGTCTGTCTTGTAATTTATCCGCATCTTTTACCAATAATGCTCCACCAAAATTAAGGCATTCCCTTTGTGAGTGACCTTAACGGAGGTGGGGTGTTTCACTTGGTATCAGAGCTGAAGGTTACCGGATCAGATAGAAAGATTTGAAAAATTATTTCAAAATGGTTTTAAAAGAAGCATTTTCCAAAGAAAAGTTTTGTTTTAAAGGCATATTCCCCAAAGCCATATGCACTATTTTTTGATCCTCCATTTGAATCCTTGTTTCCTTCTTTCCTAAGTCTCCGGGGCTCCTGGCTTTCTTGGAAGTAACCTCATCGCAGCATGGTTTCGTAGGCTCGACAAGACAACGACACTTGTCAAAGGGCAAACAAGTGCCCAACTTCCATCTGTAGCCGTAGCAGTTTCACCTGCGGCTAATTTTCTTTCGAGCTTTGTAGGATTCTCCGTGCGATGGAAGCAGCTTTCGAGAGACATGTCAACAAGTTACACAAGGATGGCAAAGTTGAGAATGAGGGGGTCTGGCTACGGAGCACAACACAAGGATGAAGAACCCATGGATATAGGCTTGGCTCTTAAAGGAGGGGAGGAAAAAATAGTAAAACCTAAGACAAGAGGAGTTATCTTTACTAGGCTATGACGAGTCATATAATTGAGGACAAGGGCAAGAACAAGGGACAGGATTTTCCGGAAGGCGAGTGTATGCTTTCACCGCCAGCATACTTGAGAGAGAGGCAGTAAGATTTCGATTAAAAGAGTTTTTCCTTTTTGATTATCCTGTTATTACTCCTTCCAATTTTAGCGCTTCACATCTGTATATATCTGCTTCATAGTTAAGTCTCTGCACCCTAGATATTGTGTAGTAGAGGATCCCATTATAGTCTTGAATCCATTGCTGGTTCGGCCCATCTATCTTTGACTTGTGAGGATTTGAGAATAGCTATATTTATGCTTATGTTTTTTTTGGGCTATGGGTTGATTCTAGGCATTGATTGGTTAGCTAGTAATTATGAAACAAGGGTAGTTAGACTTTCGACTTGCCTCGAGAATACCCTTGAGATTTCGTACGATCCTAAGGGATCAGTTTGTCTTAGCTACCTAGAATCACTTTACTTATCTATCGACGATTTTCGATCCGTTGGGGTAGTCCATGAGTACGCAAGATATTTTGATTAGGGTAGGGGTTTCCCCCTAAAAATTTGAGACAGACTTCCGCATGTATCTAGATGACACTGCAAAGCAGTTATGCAATCAACGATAATTCTGGAGCAAGATTAGCAAGGATAGCCAGAGTCGGTAAAGTGCTTAATTGTTTGGTTGTTTTATTAGTATCATCTCACATATATCGCCCAAATTCGAAGAAGGTATCCCTTGGGTGCTTGTCTGATATTGGTTTAGGCCTTTGGGGTTTGTACTTGAGGGATGTCGAGTTCGACTAGGATGGTTTGCGTGAGAAATAAATGGTTGGGGGCTGGCACCCTAAGTTAGGCTGACATTAAGAGAGGTAATAAGCACATAGTAACCATTAGCTTTAAACCCTCAGATTTGCAGCATGATGGATAATCTAAGTAGAGGAGAGACATCTAATCATCTTAGGTATATACACTTGGTATCATGATTAACATATGTTTTATCTTGGAAAGATAGTTCGACTACGTTGGATACCCTCTAGCATAGTAAGTGATCGAAGGCCTATCTTTACTAGTGGGTTTTGGAAAGGGAGATCAAGAAGCTTCGCAAACATGAAGTTAAGTTAGATAAGGTACAGTGGAGTGAAGCTCAAGAAGATGCGACTTAGAAGACTGAAGACTAGATATGCACATCTTACCTTTTTTAAGGGTATATCCTTGATTCCTCTTTTTATGAAAAATCTATTTGTATGTTAGTCTTTAGCTTTTAAGTATATCCTCTCGATCCTATCCTTAAGTAGAAGCCAATGGATGTAAACATGTATTTGAGAAATGTTATGTTTGGTGGACGCAAGTGGTTACAAGTGTTTGCTAGTGGTTGCTCGTGGATGCATATACACACATTAGGCACTAGATCGACTCAGTCACTTTCATGTTTACATATGCCTATATATATTTGTATATGGATTAAAACTTGATGTGTTATCATACGTATGTTGCATATGGATGAATGAATATGCACGCATATAGTACTTACATGACTAGGGATAATTGCATACATGATGGACTCATGGCACTGACATAATTCGCATTAAGTAGGTCAACTGAATCAGTAGACCGCCTGATTTTACATTAGATAAGGACATGTACACACACTATGCATAGAATCATGAAGGCATTAGAAATCATTTTAGGGACAATGGATGCCTGTGATTGAATGGTTGAGCAGATGGATGTTGTATGTTAGGATACATTCTTCTTAACTTGAAGATTTCGAGGACGAAATCCTTTAAGGAGTGGAGAATGTAACACCCCGTATTTCCTGTAAACGTTATGTAACAAATCAAAGTATACTTAATTTTTAAGAGAAGAATTAAGGGAAACGGGTTATGCCATTGCGTTCATCTTGGAATTCTGCTTGAGATAGAGTCCGAGTTTGCAGGAATCGGACTTCGTATGAAGAAGTTATGGCCTTCGGAAGTTTCAGCTCAAATTTAGAAACAGCTCGAAACTGAATTCAAAATTCAAAACAGAACCCAGAAGCGGGCTGGACGGGAAATTTCCCGCCCAGAACCCAGGTCGACCAAGGGGTCGACCTCCCCCTATAGGTCGACTTGGGGGTCGACCTGCCCTGTTTTTCCAGATCAGGGGCAGAATTCTTTTTTTTTTTTGTATCCGGGCTGATTTCTGGACCAAATTCATGAGTTCTACGCTATATAAACACCCCCAAACTTCACTTTCTCCACACAACTTCATTACGCCTATACTTTGACTCAATCCTAATTAAAATAAATCTTATTCTCCATTAAAACAAGTTATAGTTCTTCTTCAAATTGGAGATTCAAATCAAGTTAAAGCTTCAAGAAGGGAATCAAAGGCTAATCCAACGGCTTCGAGCAACGTCACGCGAATCATAGCAAATCATCACAATGCTATCTTATAATCCTTTTCTAAACCGATCACTATAAGTTCGGTTATTCCTTAGATTTGAACGTGTAATTGGAATTGTGAATGTAATGAATCAAAATATAGAACTATACCAATTTGCAAGTAAATTATCTTTGATTCGTGCTTATGTCAAATCTAACGTTATCTATGCCTTTGGATCTGATTCTCGATTGTGGCCTAGAACTTATTGTGGCTGATTGCCAATGATTATGATTATGGGAAATTTGCCTAAGACTATGACTATGAAACTGTTGCTCATGAAACTATTGCCTATGACCATGATCCATAACAAAGAGACTATTACATTCGACTATGACTATAAGACTGTTGCCTATGACTATGACTATGATTCATAATTTTGAGACAATTGCAAATGATTCATGACTATGAGACTATTACCAAGATTTATGACTATGAGACTATTGCCTATGACATTGATTAAGAAACTATTGTGATTAGTCGCCCATGACTATTGTGGTTAATTTCCTATAACTATTGTGGTCAGTGACTTATGCCTATTCCGATTAACCTATTAGGTTGTACTTCGAACTGGCATTATGTTGGACCAAATCACCTATGCCTATTCCCTTTGTTATGTTGGATCGCTTTTTTTTGGGTGTAACTTTTCTAGTTTATTCCTACTCACTGTTTTGTACATCAAACCCATTGGAACCATTATTATCGTATTTAGTTCATTCTTGCATGGCTATTCTTTTATGTCAATTCTCGTGCTTATCCCCTATTCCTTGCTTTGATACTCTTAGCATCATTTCATGAGTACTTAGAAATTTGTGAAATCATGTTATACGTACGATTACGGCGCGGGAATTTGGGCATAGCTTAATTAAGTTAGTTTGGCATAATAAATATGTTGGCATAATCTAAATTGGCTATAATAGTGAATGATTTACATGCATATTAGACTTGGGCATAAGTTGATAAATTCAATTGGCCGCAATGGATGTAATTGGCATGTAAACCAAGTTTTGGACATAAACGGTAAATTAGAATATTAAATCTAGTTTTGACATGAACCATAGATTGGAATATTAATCTAGATTGGGCATGAATTGTAAAAGGGGAATATTAAATCTAAAATTGGTATAAACTGCAAGTTGGGCTGATTGATATGTAAATCAAGTTTTGGGCATAGAATATAAATATGCTAATTTGCATGAATAATAAATATGATCCAGGCTAAACTGATTTACGGAAAATTTACATAAATAGTAAATATGTAAATTTAGTAAAAGACGAATATGCCTAACCCGAGGTTAGACTGAGTTGTGGTGTAAATCTGCCCAGAACCGACTGGCACATCCAGTGACCACAACAATACTTGTCCAATGTGGGTGGTTAGTGCATCAAGCCCAGAAAGACCCGCGGTTAGACTGAGTTGTGGTGTAAACCTGCCCGGAACCGACCGGCACATCCAGTAACCACAACAATTTCTGTCTAATGTGAGTGGTTGGTGCTTTAATTAATTAATTAATTTAGGCTCATGAATAAATCAAGCTAGAAATGGTGAGGTTAAGAAATTAGGGAAACACTTAACCGTAATAACATGTTAATTAGACAAGTGGGTGAGGTTAAGTAAATTTAGAACAGTTAACCGTTGTAACATGTTAATCAAGCAGGTGATAGGGTTAAGTTAACTAAGGTAACACTTAACCAAAATATATAATGACATGTGGTGGGGTTAAGTAATACAAGAGGAAAACACTTAACCAATTATATAACATGATGTATGGGAAGGGTTAAGTTAACACCAGAACAACACTTAACCAATATAACATGATTTGAGGTAGGGTCAAGTAAACACCAGAAGGAAACACTTAACCAACATGACGTGATGACTGGATGGGTTAAGTCAACTTGAATTGATTAATGACACTTGACCAGCATAACTTGATGAGCTAATGGGGTTAAGTTAAATGGGGAATACTTAAACAATATAACATGAAGACTGAACAGGGTTAAGTTAATAAATCTCACTTAACCAATCCAACAAGATAAGCGAGAAAGGTTAAGTTAATAAGAACCACTTAACCAACATGACTTGACGAGTGGGAAGGTTAAGTACACGTCAGGTTGGTGGGTAATATTTGTTTATATATATAGGCCCACAAAACTTAACCATTAAATAAACATGCTTGAATCTATGGGAGGGTTAAGTACATCTCATGTAGGTGGGTAATATTAGTACATATAGGCCCACAAACTTAACCGTTAAGAAAACATGCTAGAATCGGTGGGAAGGTTAAGTACATCTTGTGTAGGTGGGTAATATTTGTATATATAGGCCCACAAACTTAACTAGCAGGAAACCCTAGTAACGGGGACCCATTTTAGCAGTAACCCACATAGATGTATCATGGTATCCTGAAACTAGGCAGGGTGGGGCACGATTACTGGAATGATTATAAGCGTTCAAAGATAACGGCAGGGGGTACGTCAGTGTAGGTTCCGACGGTTTACGGGCATGCACGTACTTCGGAGTGGGAAAAGAAGGCACTGGGTACCAGTAGTTATACAACGTGCATCTTGAATCGTGTCAGGTCGCTATCATAAGGCTTGAAACACCTTATGGTGGGGCCAGCACAGAGTATCTACATGCAAGAGAGGGCCGACTGACACAAACACATGGAAAATTAGTACAAAGTAGGTAGCATAATCCCTAGTTGGACCTAGGTCGCGTAAACCTTGAATCCGAGAAGCGTTCAATAGGTAGCATAAACCCCAGTGGCCCTGGGTAGCGTAAACCCTAGTCGAATCTAGTAAGCACTTGATAGTAAGCCCTAGGTTAGATCTATGTAATAAACGGAATCCCCATAGTAGAAGCACACCTGAAGGCAACCGCAAATACGGGGATTGGGATCACGTTATCATATGATTATAGATTACTAGTTTGGACACCAGTTAGGTAGTGCAGAGATATAGAAATCAGTATAAACAGGGTAGTTGCGAAGCAGAGAAGGAGTAGAAGCTCATTCAGTTTATCAGTACATTCAGTTTATCGGTACATTCAGCTTATCTTGCCATATGCCATGCTTATCCCATATTATCTTGTTACTATGGTTTAGTCTTATATTTAGTTTATTCATGTCATGACCCTTTTCCTCATTTAAATACTAAGAATCACTAGACTTACCAGACTTTATGTCTGACCTAGTTTGCTTTTGCCTCTTTTCGTCCGCCCCCCCCCTCGCAGGTAGCCAGGGAGGGAATAGCTCACGTTTGTTTGGACCGTTACTCTTTCCAAGCTTGAAGACTCTTTGACGTGTTGCCTTGGACTCTCTCTTCTACTGCTATGGCTGGCTCATGCTTTATTTGGGGAAATCATTTTATGCTTCTTTATTTTTGTAAACAAGACATGATACTTTGGTATTGTAAAACAATCTTTGTACAAGCTGTTTATCAATGAAATAAAGTTTTATTTATTTGCCGCTGCTTTAATTGTCTGTCTTGTAATTTATCTGCATATTTTACCTAAAATGCTCCACCGAAATTAAGGCATTCCCTTTGTGAGTGACCTTAATGGAGGTGGGGTGTTTCAAGGTATTTCGATTGTTTAAGCAATTTCCAAACATGATTTTGACATATTCAAGCTTTTACCTACAATGCACTGATTAGCGATGGTTTATGTGAGCTTAACATTTTGGTCCTGGCCTAAACCTCAACGTGTAGCATAAACAGTTCTAACTGGGCCTTTATCATGAAAGTATGAATTTAGTTGTTTATAATGTACACCATATATCATGTACTTCCAATGACTGTTTACACCAGTTTTAAGAAATTTGGTTATGTAGTCAATGATTGGATTAGCCAACTTCGTCTTATCATGTACTACAACTTAACTTCTACCATTACCGTAACTCATTTAAAGCATATGCACTTTCCAAAGTGCAAAACTTTGTGCTACTTTTGATATAATTAAATTCATTTAACGAGCAACATGCATTTCAATAAACATTTCGACATAACTTAAACCAGCAAGCAAGAAACTGAATGGCATAAATTATGTAACTTAAAAAGGTTCAACCAATCATAAGGGATTCTAATAATTTTTGAAGGGATAATCTAAACTGGAATAGATATAAGTGTGCCTTAAGAGAGTATATCTATTTGGTAGACTCTGATCATCTTGCTTTGAATGTTGACTAATAATTTACGATGTTATAATATACCACTATAATGATAGCACCTATTCTGACCCTTGGCAAGATAACCAGATCTGGGTGAAATCTTTAGTCGGATATAAATTGCGCAAGAATCATTTTCTCAACTTCTTTAGCCTAATTAGGCGGCGTGACTAAGGAGGCAAAGAGACGGGGCGACTAAGGAGGCAGAATGTTGGCACGGCGACGCAGAGACGACGGCTCAGTTGCTCAGAGACATGCTTGAATGTAGGGCAGCGGCTCGACGGCATGGTGGAGAGAAGATTTTGGGATTTTTGGTATTAATCTGATGAAACGGTGGAATGGAAAAAGGGGTGCGGTTGAATGAAAAACTGATGGTGGGGAAGCGGTTGTTTTGAATGGGTGCGGTTATTTTGACTGTAATTTTAGAGCCATTTAAAGAAATTTCAACCTATTTAAAACGCGTAGGAAATGAGTAGGGAATTCCCTACATAGTCCCTACACCTTTCACATATTTTGACATTTTCCCTACGCTGCGGCTATGCGGCGTAGGGAAACTAGATTGGAAAATTGTCCCTTTTTTTAGTGAAACAAGCATGCTTATAAAGTCACAATTACTGCTTTGTATTGATACTTATAATACTATAGGAGCTACTCTGCAAGTCTTTTTTCTTGAATTCAAAGCCTACAATTATAGTGGTGGCGTAGTATAGTTTAATCTATTATTTTACATGGTCATAATTAATGTACTTAATGATAAACTTGAGAAAACCAAAAAGAAATATAATTATATTACTTGGAATTGTATACTTTTACATTTCCAGTCATAATTTTTTAATGTTCAAAAATAAATAGGAATATTATTTGAATTAGGCCAGTTTATAACAAAAATAGGCCGGCTTCTAAACTAGTTTGTAACAACCCGAATTCTGACAGACCGACTTATTTTCAAAATTATAATCTATCGAAGCCCGTGTTGGTTTATCTACTATCCTACAGAAAAGACAGAGATAATAAACATATCAGAGCTCAGTAAACATCTCACGATAGAATGGAATAAAATATAATCAAAATACAGACTTACCCAGATAATAATACTGCCTAACTAGTATCCAAAACTATCATATCTCTGCCCCAAATCTAACCTACGAGTATGTTATGAGGAGGGGGTCAGAACACAAGTTTTGGTGACTGGATTTAAACTACACATTTTGGATAATCCAACATATACCGTTCAGTTACATTTTCTTATTTATTAGGTAAGTCGGGTTAACAACACTCAAGGCTTACACACACGTCATACTCATCTACTCCCCAGTAGATTAACCTAGTACAGTATATATATAGCTACCCCGAAATTAAGGTACACCCCATGGTACCCCACTCGCATGGTCTCCGCCGTAACGTCACAGAAATATATGCAGTCTCTCATTCTACGTTGGAGCAATATACAGATCTATATATAACAACGCTATGTTCTGCATAGAACCGCCATGCTATGTAAGCGCAAGGACTTCCACCTTCGAACCATTCAATCAAATCAAATTCCGTCATAGAGCAATGGCCTAGAGTCTATTATACACTACCCGAAGCATACATTCATGTATCTAGACTTTCTCACGTACGTATTGTTAATCGTACTCGATGCCTCGACCTTGATGATACACCATCCAGAAACGGTATGCATGTATTCGCACGTATTATCTAATATGCACCGAGTTTCGTAACAGGGATATATCAGATACATGAAACTCGGTCGGGAGCCTTTTTAGATATATGTGTACACAGATGCCATGGTCTACATTTTCAGTGGCTATGGTCCTACCCGACCCCTCCCTCAACTAGTGAAAGACAAACAGAATTGAGAGCTAGTGACGTGGTCCAAAAAACATCAAACAACATCCTAATTGGCATGTCCCGCAACCAAAGACTTGATAGCGAAAGGTCGATGATCTGTAGGTTTAGCTCTCCATCTTTCAGCATTACGCATCACGTTGACTGTCAGTGGTTGGTACCCGGCGACTACTATCAAACATATGGTTAGACCCGCCAAAGGCAAACAAATAAAATGGTCGAAACCCGCCTGGTCACGAGGCAACCGGATCGTCGAATCACCTATGCCACCCTACATCCTTCTGACTGCCCCATATTATGGCGGACAAGGTATACTCATCGGGTAGTAATGCATAGAGCTAACCTCTACGAGCACAAAAAGCTGTCACAGCACAGAGGACTGCTAGGAGTACCCTCCATGTATCAGGAAGCTACGTGCTTTCCATTCCTGTCCTTCAGAGCCAACAGAATATCAGAAGAACAGATAGAATAATCAAATGGACGTGCGCTACCTTTATGCCTCATGACACCAAGATGATCTACCCTGTTACTGCCTGAATTTCAAATTCCTAATAATCTGAATTCCGACAGACCGATTGATTTTCAAAATTCTAATCTATCAAAACCCACGTTGGTTTGTCTGTTATCCAACAGAAAATACAGAGATAATAAACATATCAAAGCTTAGAAAACATCTCACAGCAGAATGGAATAAAATATAATATAATCAAATATAGCCATACCCAGATAATAGTACTGCCTAACCAGTATCGTAAGCTATAATATCTCTGCCACAAATCTAACCTGCGAGTATGTTATGAGGAAGGGGTCAGAACACAAGTTCTGGTGACAGGATTTAAACTACATATTCTGTAAAACCCCACATATATTGTCCAATTACATTTTCTTATTTATTTGTTTACATGTATTTATAGCACTCAAGACTTACACACACGTCCTATGCATCTACTTCCCAGTAGATTAACCATATATATATATATATATATATATATATATATATATATATATAGCTACCCCCAATTATTAAGGTACACCCCATGGTACCCTACTCGCACGGTCTCCGCCGTAACGCCATAGAAATATACGCAATCCCTCATCCTACGTCAGAGCGACGTACGGATCCCAATATAACAACGCTACGTTCCGAATAGACCCGCCATCGCTGTGCTACGTAAGCATACAGACCGCCACCTTCGAATCATTCGATCGAATTAATTTCCATCACAGAGTAATGCCTTAGAATCTATGATACACCACCCGGAGCAGACATGCATGTATTTTGACTTTCTCATGCACATATCAATAATCGTACTTGATACCTCAGCCTCAATGATACAACATCTGGAAACTGTATGCATGTATCCGCACATATTATATATTATGCACCGAGTTCCATAACAGGGCTATATCAGATACACGGAACTCGGTCGGGAGCCATTTCAAATATCTGTATATATGAATGTAATGGTCTACATTTTCATAGTGACTATGGTCCCCCGACCCCTCCGTCAACTAGTGAAAGGCCAACAGATGTTAGAGCCAGTGACCCGCCCCTAACAAACAATCAACATCCAAATTGGCGTGTCCCGCAACCAAAGCCTCGATAATAAAAGGTCAATGTTCTTTTGGTTTAACTCTCCGCCTTTCCGCATCGCTGACTTTCCATGACCGTTACCCGACGATTACTATCAGTCAGATGGTTAGACCCGCCTAAGGAAAACAGATGAGATGATCGTAACCCGTCTAGTCACAAGGCACCCTACAGCCTTTTGACTACCCACTATCATGGCAATCAAGGTATACTTACCTGGTAGAAACACACAAACCCAAGCTCTGCGAGCACAGCCTAAACGCTGCCACCACACAGAGGACTACCAGGAGTACCCTCCACGTCTTAGGAAGTCGTGTGCTTCCCCTTCCAGTCCTTTGGAACTAGCAGAATATCAGCAGAACAACATGAAGAACAGGCAGAATAATAAGATGGACCAGCTCTCCCCTCATGTCTCATGACACCATGATGATCTACCCTGTTGGGTTCTTCACTTTCAGACGTACAGACTAGTCCAAGTGCCTCAGGGTAACATGTTATTAGCCTTAATGTCCAAACGTTTAATTACATGCTTTCTCTACCTCATTAGACTTCTGGTTAACTTGGTTATTTCAACTCATATTAACTTTTTATTCAGGTTACCAAGTTCTTCTTGCTTATTAATTTCAGTTATATAGCTTACCCCATTTAAGTTTATTAATAAGCCTTTAACATGTTATTCTTATAAGCATATTTCAGATTTTCTAGTTTTAAGATAACAGGTTCTTCTTATCAGCAGGATTCAGATTCTCAGGTTTACAGATTACCTAATGTATAATTAAGTACAACTTATTACCTTTCATGAATTTGCCCTTCTTTTCTCTACTTTTTACAAACAACAAGTTTCAGGTTTCTAAATTTAAATATTACTAAGTACAACTTATATAATACAAAAGTTATCTCATTTTCTCTATCATCTATTATAACCTAAGTTATAATTTCCACTTGTCCCTAGAATAAGCCCACCTATTATCTTTCCTTTTCCCCTTCAGGTTTATTCATTATAGGTTATTATCATTCCTTGTTCATCCCAATTCTTTTATTGTTATAGGATTCATTCATTTCCATTAACTGCAATTAATGCCATTTAGTTTTTTGCAGTTATATACATACAATATATGTTAATGCACCAGACCCCTGACATTAAGTTAACCAATCGTGGATGTTGGATTTGCCGGGCAGCTCTAGGCAGACTTCTACCACAAGTTGAACTTAACCTCGTGTCTTAGCACCAATATATGTATGTTTACGCACCAGACCCCTCATATTAAATTAACCACTTGTGGTTGCTGGATCTGTCGGGTGGCTCTGAGCAGACTTCTACCACAAGTTGAATTTAACTTCGTGTCAAAGTGCGATTACAATTTTTATTTACTGTAAATTTTGGCATATTCATTCTTCCAAATTTTACTGTAATTCTATTTGCAATCTTTAGGCATAATAATATTCTTGAACAAATATTCATGTTCATTGTAAATTCCATAATTACAACATTTACAGTAAATTCCAACTAAAACAAATGGAAATAGGCTTTATACAGTAGAAATATTCTCAATTTAGGTTTCAAGATTACAGTATTGCAGAAGTTTCATCATTTATACGAAGGATACAATTCAATTTTAATTACAACAGTATTAATTTCAAACAGATTTCAGCGGGTTAAACATTTCAGGTGATTTACATTTCAATAGATTACAACAGGTTAAACATTTCGGTTGATTAATTATAAATATTAATGGGAAATGCCAAACGATAGATATACCATTATGAAAAGGTATAACTTAAATCCACTCACCTAATAGCTTTCCAATTCATGAATCTGGTTCAGACCTTGCATTCCATGGCTCTCCCAACTGAATCTAGAATGTAAATAACCATGGATTCACAATTCTCAAATTAAAAGAAAAGGGGAGAAAGAAGAGAAATCTAAAACTAGATCCAAGAATTTACCTCACTTCGATCAGAATTCTGAACACTCATTTGTCAATATACATTCTTTTCCTCCAGATCTTGAATCATAATTTTCTAAGACTAATTATTCTATTTTGTGAAGAGATTTGAGGAGGAAGAAGAATGGAAGAGTCTAGACAGTCTCTCAAAAAATATGAGATTTAGGCTAGGCTCTGCTAGCCTATTTATAGGTGTTCAAGAAAGTGGATATGATCTTGTACACGTAGCGCTGAGTTAGCAATGAATGTGGTTTGAAAAAAAGCCTAGGTACGCCGAATGAACCTACCCAGATTAGGGGTGGGTCCACCCACATACCCCCTGGGTCAACCCTAGGGTCGACTTAGCCCCCTTGGGTCGACCCAGCCCCATTGGGTCGACCCATTTGGTCTAGATTCCCTCTTTACTTTCTTGCTTCATTCGTTTGAATTTATGAAGTTAGTTAAATATTATATTTACATATAAACTTTTTATATGTATACAAAACTTTTAGTGCCCATTTTACACGTATATACATATATGAAAATTTTATTTCATTTTAAAAATTCAAACGACATTATGTCGTCATTTAATTCTTACCATTTCCATTGATTGCAAGTTTATTTTGAACTTCTCTTCTTTATATATATATATATATATATATATATATATATGCCCATATATATATATATATGCATATATTACATATGCATGTATACATGTATTTTTGTACTTCCTTATACGTAGAATTTTCCTCATATGTGCATACATACCTATTTTCCTCTTAGAACATATATTATTTTAGTCGTTCCTCTAAAATAAAAATATAGCGCCCGCGGGAATCGAATTTGTGGCCACTCTCTTGAAAGTCACATGCTCTTACCAATTGGACTGCACAGGCTTTTGTTAACAAGACTAAAAACAATGGTGGTTATTGTTCTTTTCTTATACCTTCTTTACATGTTTATTGTAATATTTTATTTAAAGGTATCTCTTCCTTCTTAAATCGGTTTTCTATGATCCATAGGTCTAAATTGACCAGAAAATGACCACATACACGATGACGCTAATCCTATGGCCAAATTCTGGAAGCTCTTCAAATTTTATTTCACTTAAAAAATGTAGGGTGTAACATAATTACAAAAATTAGTCACTTGGCATTATCCGGGATTACGCATGTTTAATTTTTTTCTCTGAAGGCGTTATCTAGGATAACACTGGTTTACATTTTACACTAGCGTTATCCCAGATAACCCTCTGTTAATTTCCTACACATTCCAAAAGAGCCTGTGAGCATATGAATTAGTGGTATCTCAGATAACGTTAGTAAGCATTATCTAACATAACGCTCTGTTGATTTCTCACTATCTCCAAAAGAGGCAGTGAGCGAATTTAGGCTGTCGCAACATAATACAATAACAAAGAAAATTACCAAACGACTAAGCTATCAACATATACTATTTGACCAACATGTCAACTACATATCTACCAACAAAAATAATCATATCCCATATACATAACGAAAAAAACAATAACATATCCAATATACATAACGAACATAACAATAACATGTCCGAATTACATGCGGACGATAACAATATCATATCCAAATTACATAACGAACATAAGGTTCGACATGAAACATTAGAACTGCGTATCCACTAACAAATCAATAGCATATATCCATCCAAATAAATACATCTTACGGAATAGGTACATAGATTAGACCGTAGCAAATTATCCAGTAAAAATGTAAAACCACCTCCAAATCACTTCAATTGTCTCAGAAGCCGAGGCGTTTTTCTTTTCGGTTGTGGTTGAAGTTTTTCCTCCTCTGGTGTTGACGGATCCACTTCTGTTCTTGGATGCCCTACTCTACTTGTTCTGGAAGCGGTTGTAAAGGTCCGACCGGTACGGAATGTTGTGAAGACGAGTCACCAGACGCTTGCTTGTAAACTTTCCTGCGGCTTACGTGCTTCTTCCATTATCGGGGAGCTCAAGGTAGTCGAATAACATCCAATTGAGCAGCTGGCGGCGGAGGTGGTGTAGGAGGTCTTGATCTATCCATTTTGTTCTTAGACAAGCAAGAATGTAGAAATTGTTTATTCAACAAGCACTTCCTTTTACTTTTCTCCGCAATTTCTTGCTCTAACTCATCCACTAACTCAAGTGGTGTCCGTGGCAGACACCATCCGCCTATAAACAAATACAAAAAGTTATGTCATTTGGAAATTTTACATGACCTAGAAATTGAAAATGTACCACATTCCTTTCAAGAGGAGCTCTAGGTTCGAAGGAAGAAGGGAATGTGGGAGGTTGTGGAGGTGGTCTTGGCAGCATGAACCGATGTGTAATGTTCCAGTATCATGCCATGCAATCTTGCTCGGTTAGCGGGGCATCATGTTCTTTTCCCGATGGGCATAACGATTACCCCACAAGTCAAGCATGGTGTCATACAACTCTTCATTTACTTCAACTTGATAACAAGGGGTAGGCTAAGGATGATGCTTCCATAATCCAAACTATCTAATAACTTTATCCGAAAGATGGTATGCACGATCTGTAAGTGAATACAAAAGCAATTTAGTTCTCTGTATCCCTCTAGACTGGGTGCACAGTGCGGGTAGCGTATGTAGGTCTTCTTCACTATAGCGATTCTATGCCACTACACAGGCGGAAAGAACATCCAGTTCATTCCTATAGAACATTAAATTGCGTCTACGTGCCCTTTTGGTTCTTTTTGGTCCGATCCACTTGCACGTACATAAATGTGTTTACAAATTACCATGAACGCAAATGTTTATCAAATGAAAATAGTAATTGTATTTGTACCATGCTGCATACGACTTCGTGTTGCCCACTACCGGTCTCTTCATGAATATACGCCCGACTGGAAGGTAGGTCTTGGACGAAAGCTGCAAAATAATGATATGTTGTTTTTTCATTTTTTTCTCATAATCATTTGCATTAATACCTAAATGAGACTCAAGCATCCACCCGTCTCCTTTGTTGCGCCAAAGCTGTCCTAGTGAACTCTACGTATGTGGTAGATAGAACCGCAACACCCCATGCATATGTTCTACACTCATAAAAGTCCGCAATCAGAGGGAGCTAATGAAGAGCAACTCTAGATTTCGACCTAACGCAGAACATGCGCTAAGTAATAATGTGCAACATGATGGCACGAGTTTGATGTTGAATTTGTAGTGGAGTTGCATTTGGAAGAACATCACCCACAAACTAAGAACGATACCACGTACTCAAAACATTCTCATTCCCCCACCAAGCCTCTTCCCACGGAGTTAGGCAAAACAAATTCTCAAGCATTAACTTGTAATTTTTTAAAGTATTAATTCTAAGAATCGGCTCACCATCTATTGGCAACCCGAATAATACAGCGACATCGTTCAACGTTATCTTCGTCTCACCATCTCGTAGATGGAATTTGGATGTCTCCGGTCTCCACCTATCAAGTAAGGCCGTGATCAAGTTTTGATCTAGTTATGCATAACCAATCTTGTGCACCAACCCTAATCCAGATCTATCTAACACTACAACAAAAAACACTTTTAGCAACTGGCAATATCTGTTGCAGTAGAATAGTTGCAACGGGCCTGCACCCGTTGGTATAATCATAGTTGCAAAAAATCTTGCAACATTTTCCGCCTGTTGCAATAAGATGTTGCAGTATACTTTTTGCAATAGGCCTTTGCTGTTGCAACTGATTCTTTCGCAACAACAAACGACGGTTGCAAAATAGTCTTATACAATTTTGTGTCGGTTGCAAAAGATTTCTTCATAACTGTTATTGTTTGTTGAAATTGAATCTTTTACAAAATGTTTTGCGATTCAACTATTATAAAATAATGATTTCATAAATTAAAATACATACAATTTAAATATCAGCTCAAAGATAATACTGCTCTAAAATATTTCATTAAATATTCACAAAAGTTCAAATTTTATTATAATAACTGTAAATTCAAGCAAAAACAACACAGTGAAAAAGACGGTTACAGATATACATATACATATACATATACATATATATATATATATATATATATAAACATCTCTCTTCAAGATTACAAATTATTTACATTTTAATATTATAATGATATGGAATATTCAATTTTGATTTAAAATTGAATTGAAGTGAATATCGTTTTAAAATAAATTTAAAATGAATTTATAATGAAATATTCAATTTTGATTTAAAAATTGAAATGAAATGGAAATCATTTTAAAATAAATGTAAAACGAATTTATAATGAAATATTCAATTTTGATTTGAAAATTGAAATGAAGTGGACATCGTTTTAAAATAAATTTAAAAAGAATTTACAATGAAATATTCAATTTTCATTTGAAAATTGAAATGAAGAGGAAATAGTTTTAAAATAAATTTAAAATGAATTTACAATGAAATATTCTATTTTGATTTGAAAATTGAAATGAAGTGAAAATCGTTTTAAAATAAATTTAAACAATTTTATAATGAAATATTCAATTTTGATTTGAAAATCGAAATGAATTGAAAATCGTTTTAAAATAAATTTAAAATGAATTTATAATGAAATATTCAATTTTGATTTGAAAATTGAAATGAAGTGAAAATCGTTTTAAAATGAATTTAAAACGAATATATAAAGGAAAATTTAGTTTTGATTTAAAATTGAAACGGAAGTGGAAATCGTTTTTAAAGCAAATTTAAAACGATTTATAAAATTCGTTTTAAATAGAAACCGATGATATGTATATTATATATATATGATCGCTTGAATAAAACGCGCCTCGCAGCGACCGTTCGCGAATTTCGACCATTGACTTCAAATTGATGTTACGGGAGATCCGACCGTCGGATTCTCCTAAAACCAACACCATTGGGTTCGTATCAAAAAGAGATTTCCAATGAATAGAAGAGATTTGAATCTAATGGCTGGATTTTAAGATATGTCCAAATCAGTTATGGAAAAAGTCGTTGTGGATGTAGTTCGGCGGTCGCTATTGGAAACCGACTGTACGTGCGATATTAAAAATATGGAAAAATTATGTAAAATCATAACAAATGATTTGGAAATATTTTGGATGAAAAATTCCAGTTTTGAAAATATAAAAAAATATTTTTATCGAAATGGACTAGTTAATAACTAGAATAATAATCCAATTATTTTTAGAAATAAATAAATTGGATTTGAAAATGATTTAAAATAACCAGAATTTTTCCGATAGATAAATTGGAATGGATTTGGAGTGGAAATAATCTTCGGAATATCTCGATATTGGATTTTGTGATTATACGGATATTGTTATGGGAATTTGGATGATACAGATTTTGTTATTCCTAATACGATATCTGTTGGTTTCAGAATTTGATATTGAATATAAGCCGATATAATTTCTATTTAGAGCCTTGTATTTGATATCAAATTGGATTTTGGGTTTATCGTGAACAGTGTCTTCATTAACACTGTTCTTAAACCCAGTTGAGAAAAGAATAAATCTTTAAATTAAGATTTAGTTTAGTTTTCCAATTAATTAATATTTAATTAGAATTGAATAAAAGAATTGGTTGGGTTTATCGTGAACCGGTGTTTTAAATAACACTTGTTCTTTAACCCAATTAACAGTGAAGAATATGATTTGGAATTTATAATCTTTCAATTAAGGTTAATAGAATTTTCTAAAGTAAAGACTTCTAATTTAATATATTAAATTAGAATTGAATGGAATCCGGTTTGGTAATAATCGAAGTGAGTTTCTATGGAGGAAACTGTTAATACATATGGAATTTAAAAGGCTTTGTCATTATTCCATTTATAATATTTGCCGGATAAGGAAATTGATATCGATTATATATTAATCTATTTTTCCGTAAAGATTCCATGGTTAATGGAATGTGATTTTTGGTTTATCGTGAACTGTGTTTTAAATGACATTGGTTCTTTAACCCAGTTAAAGACAATATTACATGTCTAACATTGTATTTCGAATTGTATTGTTGATCTCTGCTAAATGTATATCTGTTTGGTGGCGGAGAATTTATTCTCTTGCTTAACACCCTTCTCTAAGACGTATGAGCTCTGAAGTTATATATTGGCAGAAATTAGTGGTATTGTGTAGATGGTCGATGTGAATGTTTGATTACCCAAGTTAAATAATCATTAATAATGATTTATGGGAAGATTAAAACTAAGTGAAGTTTTAATGAATCTTTAATCAGATTGAAATGTGAATGTGATAATAATTTAAATTACCAAATTTGAGAAAATGATTGAGAATGGAGTATCACCAGTTTTGCTCTAAGCGATAATTAAATCTTTAATTAGATTTGAACATGAAATAGTAATTAATTTTTGCCAATAACACTGTGGTGTTAGATATGGAATATTACCAGTTTTACTCCATGGGTCGAATAGGTTGGGATTGGGAAATATAATAAGTGATTACTTCGGTAAGGTGTGCTAATTCCGACTAGTTTGGAAAACCTTAATTTGGTTTAAAATGTGAAAAGAATATTTGAAGAAAAGAATATTCTGGATTGGAATGAGGCATATGATGTGTTGTTGTAGCACTTGATTATAAGATACGCGAGTTATTCGGAAAGACCGGGTTTAAGCCATTTTCAATAATTGATACAATGAAAAGTCAAAGAGATTGAAGACGGTGCAAGACCGACAATCTTCACATCAAATGGACGGGTTGCTACTGATGCCCATGACTGGAGTTGCGACCATAAAGGGGATACAGTGGTAGCCATCCAGACGTATTTGTTGATTGTTCGGGTATGTGAGGGCCTCTCTCCTGTAATGGATATACGGGACGAGGAATAAGGTGCCTCCGGTTTCGTTTTGACCTAGAACGGACTTGTAAATGGATGGTGTGTCTGATGTTGTATTCCTTTATACTGTATTCGTTGATCTCTGCTAAATATATATTTGTTTGGTGGTGGAGAATTTTTTCTCTTGCTTAACACCCTTCTCTGAGACGTACGAGCTCAGAGGTTATATATCGGCAGAAATCAGTGGTACGGTATGGAATGATAGTGTGGCATGCTGAGATGTAGTGATCCAAACTTTAGTTGAAAAGCAAAGTTCAGTGGATGATGATCAAAGCATAGCTTTTAGTAGCACAGCTTTGTGTAGCATTAATTCGCGTGCCTGACACATCGGTATGATGGTGAATAGATGGTTAGATCAGTATACTTTTGATATAAAGATGGATTCAGTCGAATGAGATGAGCTGAGTGTGGTCGCTCCACACTCAGAGGGATAGGACACACCCCCCGATTCTCAAAAGGATAGAGTATACGGTGTTTTCCCATGCATGGGACATAAGCCATTGAGATACTTGATATCCTGGATATAGTGTGGATGTGCATTACGGTGTTTTCTCAGCACGGGACGTAAGCCGTTGTGAATTGGACTACACGATATATCTTTTGAATTAGGGATCATTAGTATGGAAATCCACACTTCCAATATGAAATTTTGCTATTTTAGTTGTAAACCTATATATGGCAACATATATGGTACCCATATCGTCTATGATTGATACATTTATATTTGAAGCTAATTTCTTCACTCATAGTATTAATAAAAAGATTTGTTTTAAAACATACCAAGCATATTTAGCTATTATAAGGTAAAACTCTATCCTCTGTCTTGCATTGCATTGTGTTATGGGACCTAAGTCTTATAATAGCTTCATTTTTCTTTATTTAGCATTGCATTATTTGTTTTAGGCACTGGTATTCTTGGGGGTAAAACTGTTCCATGTTATACGGCGATGTCCCTTGATTTACTTAACTTAAAAATAAATATTAATAATTGTTTTTGTAACATCCCACCTCCACTAGGGTCACTCATGAGGGTAATGCACTAGTTTTGGAGGAGCGTTATCGAGGTAAACAAACACAGAAATATTACAAGACAAAACATAGATAAAACAGCGGAAGAATCAAAAGATAAATTTCATTACTTTCAAAAGAGTCAAAACCTTTTACATCAAATAGCCAAGGTCAATATTTTCCACTACAACAAATTCTGTCTTGCATAAATAAAGAAGCATAAACTTAAAACATTAAAAGTAGCTTAATTCCCTAAAGGTAGCAGAAAATGCAGCCATAGCATAGCCCAAGATCAAACCGTACATGAGCCGACCGAAAGCAAATCAAATCCAAGCTAAGTGATAGAGTTTCCTCCCTGAGAACCTGGGGGAAATGGAAGAAAAAGAGGCAAAAGAAAATGGGTCATTCATAAAGATTGGTAAGTCCAAGTGACTTTCAGCACAAAAACAGATAAAGGTAACATGACATGTATAAACTGAAAGTAATCATATGGATGATGACAAGTTGGGCAAGATAGACTAAGATAACATGATAAATCAAGTATAAATCAAGTATAGCATCACATATTCAAGGTTCGCTGCATCAACTGTACTAGAATCCCAAACCCATGTCTTATATTAATCATGAAATGATTCCTTGGCCCAACATCATGAAATGACCCATTTCTATGTCCAACGAAATGATCCACTAGTCGATCGGCTCCCTACAAGTTCTAGCTCGTCATGTGTCTATGTCATACGGCCCTATCATGAATGTAGTCACCTGTGCAAGGTCCACCATAGGGTGTATCAAGCCCTATGGTGCCAACCATCGACATGAATCAAGAATGCACAGATAAACCTTTTGATGCCCAATGCCTGCTTTTTCAACTCCGGAACACGTGCACGACCATAGCCCGCCTGAACCTACATTGGCGCACCAACACATCCGTCGTTCTGGTCGCTTACAATCAGCCCAGTAATCGTGCCCCACCTTGCCTAGTTCCAGGGTACCATGATACATCTAGTGGGTTACTGCTGAAATAGACGCGTAACTAGGGTTTCCGTCCAGCAGGTTAAGTGTTGTTTTTTAAATTCGAGACTTAACCCTTATCAGTCTAGCATGTCAAATTGTCTAAGTGTTGTCATTTAAGTTTGTGACTTAGCCCTATAATTCTCGTGTCAAGTTGGTTAGGTATTGTCGTTCAAGTTCATGTCCTAACCCTACAAATCATGTCTCATGTTGGTTAAGTGTTGTCTTTCATGTTCATGACTTAACCCTATCATGTGGCATTAATTCATTAATTCACCCCAACCACTCACATTAGACCTGTTGTTGTGGTCACTGGATATTTCGGGCGGTTCTGGGCAGATTTACGCCACAACTCTGTCTAACCTCGGGTTTCAAGCGCGATATGACCAACTACTCACGTTGGATCCTATCGTTCGCAGTCACTAGATTTGCCGGCGGTTCCGGGCAGATTTACACTGCAAACTCAACCCAGCCTCGAGTTGGCCATTTTCAAGTACATTCTAGTGTCATGTCCATGTTCAAGATTCATGTCAAGTTCGTGTCTAGTTTCAAGGATAAGTTTCATGTCCACATCCATATTCAAGTTATGACAATGTTCATGTTTCAAGTTTTGCCTATTATCAAGTTCATAATTCATGTTCGTAACCAATTCATATTTTTCTAATCTACCCAAATTGTATTCCCATCGCACGTAAACATGAATCGATCCATACTGCAAATAAATCCAAATCTCAAAATAAAGGGAATAACATCAAAACTATGATAGGCAAAAGGGACGAGCATAAAGCGATAAAAAGGGTTACAAGACTAGCACGATATAACTTGAGATAATTGGTTACAACATCACTATCATATAGGATTTCAAATATAATAGGATAAGGCGATAGTCGCGATAAAATTTGACATAAAAGAATAGGCATGCGAAAGCAAGCCAAATACAAGGATAATGGATCCTATGGTTTTGGTGTACATAATAGCGAATAAACTAAGCAAGTCACACCCTAGGTATGCGACCAACAAACTGCAAATTCGGTGTACAACAGGGGTTTCAACTATGGGCATGAACAATCAACTATAATAGTCTCAGGTAATTAACCCCAATAGTCATAGTCATGGTCATAGGTAGAAATCTCATAATTAAGAACCATAAGCGATTAATCACAATAGCCATGGTTAATTATCCAAAATAGTTCTAGGTAATAGTCATAGGCAATTAACGGTAATAGTTTCAAAGTCATGGTCATAGATAATAGCCTTATGTTCATAATCATAGGTAATAATTCTCATAGTCAAGAGTCATAGGTGATTAGCCACAAATGTCCTTGTCATAGTCATATGCAACAGTCTTACGTTCACTGTCATAGGCATAGGCATTACTTATGTTCACAGTCATAGGCATATGCATAGTCTTATGTTCACAGTCATAGGCATGGGCATAGTCTTAGGCCATTAACAATAGTTTCAACGTCATAGGCATGTCAAGGTTATAGTCATGAAAGGGTTTGATTTACAACATGAATAGGCCCAAAGCAATATTCACGAAAGTCAAGATCCAAGATGAACAAGAATAGATATGAATCAATTATCATACATAGATCCAATTCCAATTTACAACGTGGATATTAATTTCACAGTTTTTATCTAAAAGTAACTTGAACTTACATATCGTGGTCTAAGAAATTTAGATGTAGAAGCCAAGTCTAGAAATTGGTCATTGAATTGTTGAATCGCTGAATCTTACTTTGATTGTAGAAGCAAATCCCCAATTCCTAGCCGTAGTCTTCAAGAAATAATCTTTGCGTTTTAATTTAATTTAATTCAGAGGAGGAAGAAGAAGCCATGATCATCTAGAGTTTGAGCAGCATAAGGTTAGAGAAGAATGGTGTAAAGAGAATGAGGCTAGGAGGTTGTTTATATAGAATTTCAAACTAAGTTGAGCTGTCGATGAAGCTAGAAGTAATCAAGGCCATCCATCTCAAGAGAAGCCAATCAGAAAGTGACAAGTCAGCCCTAGTGACACACCAGAGCTCAGAAATTCGACCAGAACCCGACCAGGCCATGCAGGGCCGGACCAAGCAGGCTTCCGCTCGGCGTGGGCGCACCTGCCAAGTGCGCCAATGCAAAATTGCATGGGCGCACTTCCCAAGTGCGCCAGTGCAATTTTGTTCTGGCGCTTTTCCTAAGTGCGCCAGTGCATTCTGGCCCGTTTCTGGTTTTTCTGCCTAAATTCATTCATCCATATCTTCTTCGTACGATATCTGTTTTATGCAAACTCGGACTCTATTTCAAGCAGAATTCCGAGACGAACACAATGGCGTACCCCATTTCCGTTGATTCTTATTTTAAAATTAATTCTTCCTTGATTTATGGTTTTAACACGTTACTAAAATTCGGGTTGTTACATTCTCCCCTCCTTAAAGGATTTCGTCCCCGAAATCTTCAAGTTAAGAAGAATGCATCCTATCATCCAATCAACCATTTATTCAACCATCATCCACAAGCAACCATTGTCCTAAAAGATTCTAATGCTATATGAACATATGCAGAAAGTGTGTGTATATGTTCCTTATCTAATGCAAATGATCAGGCCTGATTGATCTTCTTAATGCAAAATATGTTTAGTGCCATGAATCCAACATTTATGCAAATAGTCCTAGTCACATAAACGCTATATGTGTGCACAAACATTCTTCCATATGCAACATTCATATGATAACACATTCAATTTCATCCATAAACAAGTATAAACACTCATGCATATGCAATATGAAAATGTGTCTGAGCCGATCTAGTGCCTAATGTGTGTTATGCAACCACGAGCAACCACTTGCGACCACTTGCAACCATTTGCAAACATCAACCATAACATGTTTTAATCACATGTTTACATCCAAAAGGGTTCTACCTAAGGTTCTCAAGATAGGATTGAGGAGATAAACAAGATAAAACAAAGCGTCAAGGAGAAGAAGTTAAAGATGTACCCCAGAGGGTCCTGCCTGCGGGGATTGCCCTTGCTTCTTAGGGCAGTTCTTGTTGATGTGTCCAAGCTTACCACATTGAAAGTGAGCACCTATCTTCTTCTTCCTTCTTTTACAATCCTTGATAACATGCCCAACTATACCACAGAAGTTGCACTTCCTCTTATCACGTGACTTGTTATTATTGTTATCGTTGTTCTCGCCTCCCTTCTGGAAGTCTTTCTTCTCGTTCTGAGACTCATCCGCCTTAACTTATCACTCAAACCTTTCCTATGTTACATGTTAACAAGCCGCATGGAAACTATCTCCATCATACGGAAAACCCTCTACGATGCTAGAAAGAAGATTAGCCGCAGGTAAAAACTACTGCGACTACAGATGGAGAAAAGAAAGGAAAAGAGATTCAAATGTGGAAACAAAGGATAATGCTAATGGCTTTTGGGGAATAGACTTCAAATAAAACAAGACTTTTCTTGAAAAATGCTTCTTTGTAAATGGTTTTTGAAAATAATTTTAGAAGGTTTTAAAAGCTTTTGCCCAGTCTGGTAACCTTCTGCTCTGATACCAAATGTAACACCCCACCTCCACTAGGGCCACTCACAAAGGGAATGCACTAGTTTTGGAGCAGCGTTATCGAGGTAAACAAACACAGAAATATTACAAGACAGAACATAGAGAAAACAACGGAAGAATCAAAAGTTAAATTTCATTACTTTCAAAAAGAGTCAAAACCTTTTACATCAAATAGCCAAGGTCATTATTTTCCATTACAACAAATTCTGTCTTGCATAAATAAAGAAGCATAAACTTAAAACATCAAAAGTAGCTTAATTCCCTAAAGGTAGCAGAAAATGTAGCCATAGCATAGCCCAAGATCAAACCGTACATGAGACGACCGAAAGCAAGTGAAATCTAAGCTAAGTGATAGGGTTTCCTCCCTGAGAACCTGGGGGGAAACAGAAGAAAAAAAGGCGAAAGAAAACGGGTCAGTCATAAAGATTGGTAAGTCCAAGTGACTTTCAACATAAAAACAGATAAAGGTAACATGACATGTATAAACTGAAAGTAATCATATGGATGATGACAAGATGGGCAAGATAGACTCAGATAACATGATAAATCAAGTATAAATCAAGTATAGCATCACGTATTCATGGTTCGGTGCATCAACTGTACTAGAATCCCAAACCTATGTCTTTTATTAATCATGAAATGATTCCTTGGCCCAATATCATGAAATGACCCATTTCTATGTCCAACGAAACGATCCACTAGCCGATCGGCTCCCTACAAGTTCTAGCTCGTCATTTGTCTGTGTCATACAACCCTATCACAAATGTAGTCACCTGTGCTAGGTCCACTATAGGGTGTATCAAGCCCTATGGCGCCAACCACCGACACAAATCAAGAATGCACAGACAAACCTACTGATGCCCAATGCCTGCTTTTTCAACTCCGGACCACGTGCACGACCATAGCCCGCCTGAACCTGCACTGGCACACCAACACAGCCGTCATTTTGGTCGCTTACAATCAGCCCAGTAATCGTGCCCCACCCTGCCTAGTTCCAGGGTAACATGATACATCTAGTGGGTTACTGCTGAAATGGACGCGTAACTAGGGTTTCCGTCCAGCAGGTTAAGTGTTGTCGGTTAAATTCGAGACTTAACCCTTATCAGTCTAGCATGTCAAATTGGCTAAGTGTTGTCATTTAAGTTCGTGACTTAGCCCTATAATTCACGTGTCAAGTTGGTTAGGTGTTGTCGTTCAAGTTCATGACCTAACCCTACAAATCATGTCTCAAGTTTTTTAAGTGTTGTCTTTCATGTTCATGACTTAACCCTATCATGTGGCATTAATTCATTAATGCACCCCAACCACTCACATTAGACCAGTTGTGGTGGTCACTGGATATGACGGGCGGTCTCGGGAAGATTTACACCACAACTCAGTCTAACCTCGGGTTTCAAGCGAGATATGACCAACTACTCACATTGGATCCTATCATTTGCAGTCACTGGATTTGCCGGGCGGTTCCGGGCAGATTTACACTGCAAACTCAACCCAACCTCGAGTTGTCCATTTTCAAGTTCATTCTAGTGTCATGTCCATGTTCAAGATTCATGTCAAGTTCGTGTCAAGTTTCAAGGATAAGTTTCATGTCCACATCCATATTCAAGTTATAACAATGTTCACATTTCAGGTTTTTCCTATTATCAAGTTCATAATTCATGTTCGTAACCAATTCATATTTTGCCTATTCTACCCAAATTGTATTCCCATTGCACGTAAACGTGAATCGATCCATACTACAAATAAATCCAAATCTCAAAATAAAGGGAATAACATCAAAACTATGATAGGCAAAATGGACGAGAATAAAGCGATAAAAAGGGATACAAGACTAGCATGATATAACTTGAGATAATTGGTTACAACATCACTGTCATATAGGATTTCAAATCTAATAGGATAAGGCGATAGTCACGATAAAAGTTGACATAAAAGAATAGGCATGCGAAAGCAAGCCAAATACAAGGATAATGGATCCAATGGTTTTGGTGTACATAATAGCCAATAAACTAAGCAAGTCACACCCTAGGTATGCGACCAACAAACTGCAAATTTGGTGTACACCATGGGTTTCAACTATGGGCATGAACAATCAACTATAACAGTCTCAGGTAATTAACCCCAATAGTCATAGTCATGGTCATAGGTAGAAATCTCATAATTAAGAACCATAAGCGATTAATCACTATAGTCATGGTTAATTATCCAAAATAGTTCTAAGCAATAGTCATAGGCAATTAACGGTAATAGTTCCAAAGTCATGGTCATAGATAATAGCCTTATGTTCATAATCATAGGTAATAATTCTTATAGTCAAGGGTCATAGGTGATTAGCAACAATTGTCCTTGTCATAGTCATAGGCAACAGTCTTACGTTCACCGTCATAGGCATAGGCATAGTCTTATGTTCACAGTCATGGGCATAGTCTTATGTTCACATTCATAGGCATAGTTTTAGGCCATTAACAATAGTTTCAACATCATAGGCATGTCAAGGTTATAGTCATGGAAGGGTTTGATTTACAACATGAATAGGCCCAAAGCAATATTCACGAAAGTCAAGATCCAAGATGAACAAGAATAGATATGAATCAATTATCATACATAGATCCAATTCAAATTTACAACATGGATATTCATTTTACAGTTTTTATCTAAAAGTAACTTGAACATACAGATCGTGGTCTAAGAAATTTAGATGCAGAAGTCAAGTCAAATTGGTCATTGAATTGTTCAATCGCTGAATCTTGCTTTGATTGTAGAAGCAAATCCCCAATTCCTAGCCGTAGTCTTCAAGAAATAATCTTCGCGTTTTAATTTAATTTAATTTAGAGGAAGAAGAAGAAGCCATGATCATCAAGAGTTTGAGCAGCATAAGGTTAGAGAAGAATGGTGTAAAGAGAATGTGGCTAGGAGGCTGTTTATATAGAATTTCAAACTAATTAGAGCCGTCGATGAAGCTAGAAGTAATCAAGGCCATCCATCTCAAGAGAAGCCAATCAGAAAGTGACAAGTTAGCTCTAGTGACACACCAGAGCTCAGAAATTCAACCAGAACCCGACCAGGCCAGCCAGGGCCTGACCAAGCAGGTTTCTGCTCGGCGTGGGCGCACTTGCCAAGTGCGCCAATGCAAAATTCCATGGGCGCACTTCCCAAGTGCGCCAGTGCAATTTTGTTTTTGTGCACTTTCCAAGTGCACCAGTGCATTCTGGCCCATTTCTAGTTTTCCTGCCTAAATTTGTTCGTCCATATCTTCTTCGTACGGTATCCTTTTTACGCAAACTCGGACTCTATTTCAAGCAGAATTCCGAGACGCACGCAATGGCATACCCCATTTCCCTTGATTCTTATTTTAAAAATTAATTCTGCCTTGATTTATGGTTTTAAAATGTTATTAAAATTCGGGTTGTTATAGTTTTAGTTCTCACACTAGTCCTATGACTGGCTTAGACTTTATTGTTTTCACCTAAACTCTGGGTTCCCATATTTTCCACACGTGCAGCTTATAGTTTTGGTTTTCGCGGATATTTCTTTTTACAGGATCCTGGATTACAGCTGGCGCGATATTCAGAAAGCTTTGTGTACGTATATTTCTTTTAGTTGTGTTAGTTGTTATTTTCCGCTACGCATTGTACTTATGTATTATTTTTCGCTGCTATGTATTTTAATTTTTGATATTTTTTTTGTTATGTAATTATTCGTATTCTGATATATTCTTGTATTCTGATGTAATTGTTGTAATAAGCAACGAAACGTTCTATTGTTTGTGTTTTGATTTATCGTTTTCCCAATTCAATCCGGGCTTTCCCATAAGGGTGAGTTTGGGTCGTATCAGTTTGGTATCAGAGCTTTGGTTTTCAAAGCTCGAGAACAAGACACATTAGAGCCAAACGAAATAATTCATCAGGTAATATCCAATAAGAATGACTCTTTAGAGATCAGATCAGTAGTATCCTAGAATGAGTTTCAAAGAGTTTTATTTTTAAAATAAAAATGATAGCAAATTTTGTTTTGAAATTTAAAACTTATTATATGTATTTGAGTATTTTATTTTAAATTGATTTGGACTATCGTGTATATGAAGATTTTGCATATACGCCTAGCTAGCGTGTGTACGAAGTCTCAAATATACTAGATGGATATGGAATCACACTCTGGTTGCCTGGGCATAATTCTAATGATGATGCATCATCATCATCGATATTTATGTTTGAGTTTCGAAAGTGGGATATCTATATATTTCCGATTGACTAGTGTGAGAGCCAAAACTTAGATAGGGTTTGTTGTTGTGAATTAGCATCAAAAATATGATTTTTGAGTATATATAAAGTTATATATTTGAAAAGATAATCAACTAATTGATTGCTGGTTGTGAAGTTTGTTTATTAGTTTTACTAATTAAAATATTGGAATGATAATTAATTTAACCACTAAGCGAATGAAAGGTAAATATAGCCAAATTGAATTAATCACTGAACTGAATTGAAAATTGATTGAAATTGCGTATACGTACATGTATATACAATGAACAGGTCATAGCAGGGAAGCTAAGAAGAGGAATACAATTGTATGCCCGACAAATCGGTACACATTTACTGTGTTTCTTGGGTTTTGATGATTTTATTAGCAGATTGGCTAGCCACTTGGTTTTTTATTTTCTTTTTGGATTGATGAGGGCCCTGTGAGGCAAGTTGCGGTTTTAAATATCAACCGATACAAAGGAGGTTATGGCAAATTTTTTTGAAAATTTAAGGTGTTAGCCAAATTTTTGAGAAATTAGAAAATGCTTAGAAAATACAAAAAGTTGAAGAATAATAGCCTGAATGAAAGTTTAGTTGGTCAGTTAAACAACTTTCAGCTCTGTTCCTTTTCGAGGACGAAAAGAATTTAAGTGGGGAAGATTGTAAAAACCCGGAAATTCTGAACCAACTTAATTTTTTTTAGCTATTTTAATGGATTTTGAATATTTAAAATGTTTTATTTTAAAAAATAACTACTAAAAATTTATTTTTTTCAAAGTTAGAACGCATTAATTTATTTTATTTATAAAAGGAGCCTGAAATGGCGTGGCAGTTTGAAAATTCAATTTTAAATTTCAATTGAATGTATGGGATTCAAAATAAATTGGATTTCAGTAAAACCCGAAATATTTGAATTTGTTTGATTACATCTTTCTAACGAATATAAGAAATTCAGATTTCATAATATAAATTGAAAGTTATGTCCAATTTAAAATTTAAAATAGTTGCTATGGAAATTATATATATATATATATATATATATATATATATATATAATATAACCCTTAAAAATAGCCATTTTGCAAACGACCTCCATTTTCGATGAAACAACTTTTGTTGGATCCGGAATGTCAAATTATTGCTAGATTCCAGTTTTCATAATTTTTGGAATTAATATGTGAGCGGGGTGAATTAAAACGCATTTGGTAATTTATGTTTGAATTTAATCGACGGGAAAATGGCCATTTTTCAAATAGTCTCCAAATTCGACAAAATTAGTTTTGTTAGTACCGTATCGTCAAAACATGCTTGATTTATTTTTTTGTAATTTTTGAAGTCAGTCTGTGGCCCTAGTAAATTAAAATGTATAATTAAATTCATTATATATTGATTTATATTTTAATTTCGATAAAAACTAATCAAAACAGTCGAATTGGCTTACGAAACATATCTCATTGTGTCCGGAATGGGGGTATTTGGCTAGGCCGACAGTCATTGGGTTTGATTTGGAGTTCATGATGGTTTTAACTTTTTGAATGAATTAAAATATTATATATATAGAGAGAAAATTTTAAACCCAAAGTTTCCTCACAACTTCTAACCTTCCGCCAGCTCTAAAAAGAAAAAAACCGAGGGCCAACGCTCTCTGATTTTGATTCCTCTTTTTCTCCAAATCCATGAATCTGTTCCACAAAGTTGATAAACCAAATTTCAAGTGAGCAGCGAGATGTAGAAGATGAACGGTAGAGATTGGATTTTATTTCGTAAATCTGGAGATTTTCGCCCTCAAAGGGCTTGAATTTTGTGGCATTTCCGGCGCTAAGGAAGCCACCGAGTTCGGTGTTGTCGTGGGAGGTGGCGGGCGAGTTGAAGGGCTATCAGATGGGGCGCGTGGATCGGCGGCAGGTGGTCAGGAGGAGGAGCGACGGGGTGATGGTTAAAGAGGGTGATGGGTTTCAACGTTCGAAGAAAAGTAATGAAGGAAGATGGTGATTAAGGAATTAATGATGTAATTATTAAATTTAATTATCATTTAATTATTTTAATTAATGTAAATTGTTTGTATGACCATACCTCTTTCATATGAGATCAGAATTGAACGTTTTCAGTTGCGTTGCGCTCGTATCAGCGAGTACTACATTTCAAAACTAATTAGAACAGAAATGGAGCACATTAGAATTTTAGGGAAATTCAAATCCAAACAGAATTGAAATTCAAAAATAAAAGAATGGCGTGGTGGAAACCGACTGTGAGAACTACTTCTCACTCAAATTATTTTCCAGTTATTATATAATAGGTTGCAGACGGAGCTTTGTAGCTCCGGACACTATTTTTCTGTACAAACCATGGTTGATTGTTTGTTTGGATTGTGATTTGGACTCTTATTGTCTGATATTTCTATATATAAAATTATTTATATAAAAAATTTATATAAATTATCATGAAATGAAAATAAAATCAATATTCATTTACAAATCGGGCGGTTTGTTTATGTACACTTATATATCTTATATTGATTGGGATGATAAATTTTACACATCGCCCAACAGCACAAATAATAATTAGTATTTGTTGTTTGAAAAACCCACACGGGTATTGGAATAATATTTGACATACACTGATCCCAATAATTAGTGGTATGTCAATCGATGGGTTGACAGACTGTATAAGCGTTATTTATTTATTTTAATGCTTATATAGTTCTAAAATGCTCTCTGGATGTTGTATGAAATCTTTAATGATTGTTTATCATTATTGTTGTATACAAGTGATGTACGAAATCCATATAACTGAAATCATATGGTAATTGATTGAGTCTGATTCCAGTTCAGAATTAACGAATATTTAAAAATAATATTCAGTGAATATTGAAATGTGAAGCCGTATTAAGTACTTAAATGCCATTTTAACACAAACAGGATTTTCTGTTGATTTTATTCATTTTATAATGGATTTCGAAAAGTGATTTCAATTGAATTTGGTTTTGAAAATATTATCATTTTAATATTATAATGATATGAAATATTCAATTTTGATATAAAATTGAAATGAAGTGGAAATCATTTTGAAATAAATTTAAAACGAATTTATAATGAAATATTCAATTTTGATTTGAAAATTGAAATGAAGTAGAAATCGTTTTGAAATAAATTTTAAAAGAATTTATAAAGAAATATTCAATTTTGATTTGAAAATTGAAATGAAGTGGAAATCGTTTTAAAATAAATTAAAAATGAATTTATAATTTAATATTCAATTTTTTTTTTTGAAAATTGAACTGAAGTGGAAATCGTTTTAAAATAAATTTAAAACGAATTTATAATGAAATATTCAATTTTGATTCGAAAATTGAAATGAAGTGAAAAGTGTTTTAGAATAAATTTAAAATGAATCTATAATGAAATATTCAATTTTGATTTGAAAATTGAAATGAAGTGAAAATCGTTTTAAAATAAATTTAAAACGAATTTATAATGAAATATTCAATTTTGATTTGAAAATTGAAATGAAGTGAAAATCTTTTTAAAATGAATTTAAAATGAATTTATAAAGGAATATTTAGTTTTGATTTAAAATTGAATGGAAGTGGAAATCGTTTTTAAAACAATTTATAAAATTTGTTTTAAATAGAAATCGACGATACATACTATATATATATATATATATATATATATATATATAATGGCCTGAATATGATGCATAGTGACCGTTCGCGATTTTTCGACCATTAACTTCAAATTGATGTTACGGGAGATCCAACCGTCGAATTCTCCTAAAACCAGGACCGTTGGGTTCGTATCGAAAAGAGCTTTCCAATGAATATAAGAGATTTTAAATCTAATAATTGGATTTTAAAATATGTCCAAATCAGTTTTGGAAAAGATCGCTATGGATGCAGTTCGGTGGCCGTTATTGGAAACCGACTGTACGGTGATATTAAAATTATTAAAAATATGGAAAAATTCTATAAAATCATAATAAATGATTTGGAAAGGTTTTGGATGAAAATTTCCTATTTTGAAAAGATAAAAATATATTTTTATCGAAATGAACTAGTTAATAACGAGAATAATAATCCAATTATTTTTAGAAATAAATAAATTGGATTTAAAAATGGTTCTAAATAACCAGAATTTTTCCAATAAATATTTGAAATGGAAATAATCTTCGAAATATTTCGATATTAGATTCCGTGATTATACGGATATTGTTATGGGAATTTGAAAGATATAGATATCGTTATTCCTAATTTGATATCCATTGGTTTCAGAATTTGACATTGAATATAAGCCAATATAATTTCTATTCAGAGCCTTGTATTTGATGTCAAATTGGATTTTGGGATTGGATTTTGGGTTTGTCCGGAATGGTGTCTTCATTAACACTTTTCTTAAACCTAGTGGAGAAAAGAATAAATCTTAAAATTAAGATATAGTGAAGTTTTCCAACTAATTAATATTTAATTGGAATTGAATTTTGTGTTTATCGTGAACGGTGTTTTAAATAACACTTGTTCTTTAACCCAATTAATAGTGAAGAATATGATTTTGAATTTATAATATTTTAATTAAGTTTAATGGAATTTTCCAAAGTAAAGATTTTTAGTTTAATATATTAAATTGGAATTGAATGGAATTCGATGTGGTAATAATTGAAGTGAGTTTTTGTGGAGGAAGACTAGTAATATATATGGTGTTTAAAAGTCTTTATCATTATTCCATTTATATTATTAGTCGAATACGGAAATTGATATCGATTATGTGTTTATCTATTTTTCCGTGAAGATTCCATGGTTAATGGAATGTGATAGTTTATCATGGACTGTGTTTTAAATGACATTGTTTCTTTGACCCAGTTAAAGACAGGATTACATATTTAACATCGTATTTCGAACTATATTGTTGATCTCTTCTGAATATATATCTATTTAGTGGCAGAGAATTTATTCTCTTACTTAACACCCTTCTCTAAGACATACCAGCTCAGAGGTTATATACTGGCAGAAATCAGTAGTAAGGTGTAAATGGTCGATGTGACATGTTTGATTTCCCAAACTTAATAATCATTAACAATGATTTTTGGGAAGATTAAAACTAAGTGGAGTTTTAATGAATCTTTAATTAGATTGAAATGTGAATGTGATCATTTAAATTATCAAATTTGGGAAAATGATCGAGAATGGAGTATCACAAGTTTTGCTCCAAGCGATAGTTAAATCTTTAATTTGATTTGAACGTGAAATGTTAATTAATTTTTACCGATAAGACCGTGGTGTTAGATATGGAGTATTACCAATTTTTCTCCATGGGATGAATAGGTTGATATTGGGAAATATAATAAGTGATTACATCGGTAAGGTGCACTAATCCCAGCTAGTTTGAAAAACCTTAATTTGGTTTAAATTGTGAATAGAATGTTTCAATAAAAGAATATTCTGGATTGGAATAAGGCGTATGATGTGTTGTTATAGCACTTGGTTATAAGATACGCGAGTTATTCGGAAAGACCGGGTTTAACCCATTCTGAATAATCGATACGACGAAAAGTTGAAGAGATTGAAGACGGTGCAAGACTGACTATCTTCACATCAAATGGATGGTTAGCTACTGACACCCATGATTGGAGTAGCTACCTTGAAGGGGCTATAATGGTAGCCATGCGGACGTATTTGATGATTGTTTGGGTATGCGAGGGCCTCTCTCCTGTATTGGATATACAGGACAAGAAATAAGGTGCCTCCGATTTCGTTTATACCTAGAACGGACTTGTAATTGAATGGTGTGTCTGACATTGTACTCCTTTATAATGTATTAGTTGATCTCTGCTAAATATATATCTATTAGATGGTAGAGAATTTATTCTCTTGCTTAACACCCTTCTCTGAGAAGTATGAGCTCAAAGATTATATATTGAGAGAAATCAGTGGTACGGTATGGATTGATATGTGGCATGCTGAGATGCAGTGATCCAAATTTTTGTTGAAAAGCAAAGTTTGGTGGATGATGGTCATAGCATAGCTTTAGGTAGCATAACTTTAAGTAGCATAGCTTTGTGTAGCATTAATTCATGAGCCTCACACATCAGTATGATGGTGAACTAATAGTTAGATTAGTATACTTTTGATATGAGGATGGATTCCGTCGACCGAGATAAGCTGAGTGTGGTCGTTCCATGCTCAGAGAGATAGGGCACACCCCCTGAGTCTCAAAAGGATAGAGTATACGGTGTTTTATCATGCACGGGACGTAAGTCGTTGAGATACTCTATATCCTGGATATAGTGCGGATGTGCGTTGCGGTGCTTTCTCATGCATGGGACGTAAGCCGTTGTGTATTGCACTACGAGATAGACCCTTCGAACTAGGAGCCATCAGTATGGAAATCCAAACTTCCAATATGGTATTTTGCAGTTTTACTTGTAAACCTATAATGGCGACATGATATATGGTACCCATGCCGTTTATGATTGATACATTTATATTTGAAGCTGATTTCTTCACTTACAGTAATAATAAAAAGATTTGTTTTAAAACGTACAAAGCATATTTGGCTATCATAAGGTAAAACTCTAACCTCCGGCTTGAGTTGCATTGTGTAATGGGACCTAAGTCTTATAATAGATTCATTTATCTTTATTTAGCATTGCGCTGTTTATTTTAGGCACTGGTATACTCCCGTTCTGTGTTATACGGCATGGTCCCTTGATTTACCTAACTTCAAAATAAAGATTAATAACTGTTTTAATTTTTACATCAGTCCTATGATTGACTCGGAGTTTATTGTTTTCACCTAAACTTTGGGTGCCCATATTTTCCTTAGGTGTAGCTAGTTGTTTTGGTTTTCGCAAATATTTCTTTTCACAAGATCCTAGATTACAGTGGGAGATATATTCGGAAAGCTTCGTATTTGTATATTTCTTTCAGTTGTGTCAGTTATTCTTTTCCGCTACGCATTGTACTTATGTATTATTTTCCGCTACTATGTTTTTTAATCTCTGATATTATTCTATTTTATAATTATTTGTACTCTAATATATTCCTATACTCTGATGTAATTGTGGTAATAAGCAACGAAATGTTCTATTGTTTGTGTTCTGATTGGTAATGTTCTCAATTCAGTCCGGGCTTTCCCGTTAGGGTGAGTTTGGGTCATCTCAGAATGATTCAAAATTTTTTTAGATACATACACAACTTAATGATCTTACAGATGTCTAAATGGTGATTTTCCACATTTAACATGATGAACCAATTATAAGTTTGATCTCAATAATAGAAAAACAAGGCACATATATTGAATAAACCTACTTGACACATCAAAGAAACAGCTACATCGAGATTCATCAGCAAGAAGCTCTGTATCTACCTGAATCGTTGATCTTCTTCGCTACACCAGCAGGCTCCACAACAATAGCAGCAGGTGACAAGAAGAAGCATGTCTTTTGTTGCAACTCCTACGGCTTCCAAGCACCAAGCTGCATGCTTTTTATTACCTCCATCTTTTTCCTCGGCAACATCTCCATCAGCGGGTTCGACAAGAGGAGCTCTATTCAAATTGACATGTTTGCTCAATCACCTTTTCTTGCAAGTTCAGAGGAAGTGAATCCAGCAAAGTAATCAATAGCGATATAAACTGACCCAATCTGAGCCCGATATGAACTTTTTTGGTCAAAAAATTGCTAATTTTCGCCATTTAAGTGAAACCTAAGTTAATAAACCTTAGCCTTCTCTGTTTTTAATAGACGTAGAGTGTGATAATAAAATCAGGTGAGAACTAGAAGCGGGATAAGCGATGAGATTCTAGAGATTAGGGTTTTCGTTTTTAGAGTTCAGGAGAGAACTGGAAGCGGGAATTTGATTTTGGCGATCTCTAGAGATTAGGTTTTTCATTTTAGAGAAGCCATGGGATTTCAATTATGAAGCAGGAAACGAAAAATGGAAGCGGGATTGGTAAATTTGTGGACTCGTCGGGAAAAAAGGAAGCAGGATTAAGTGATGCAGATTCACTTATATTTCGGCCTACCAAATGCACGTAAACCTAATCCCCTCTATATGGGATTGTAATTATTAACAATTTTAATTTAAGAATAATTATTAATAGATTTAAATTAACTTTTCATTATATAATGATTTGTAATTAATTGTGACTAATATTTGATTGTACAATTTAATAATTAGCTTTTGATATTTATTTAATTCTTAAGAACCATTAATCAATATCTACTTTTAACAATTCATTAATCAATAGTATTTAGTAAGTAGAAGCAATACTAATTATCGAAATATTAAATATAGATTGTAATAATTATTAAGTGCAAATGACTAAATATTAAGTATATATTATTACTTATGCATTATTATTTGAAACTACCAATAAATTAGTTAAGTATTAAGTATTAATAATTAATTATACAATATTATTAATTATTAAAAATAATTATAAGTTATTACTTAATAATTATATAAAAAAAATTATAAACTATTAAAATAGTACTTATTTATTATTAAAAACATTAGTCATAAATCATAATATAATATTAATATAATTTAAAATTGTTAATCATTATTTATGAATTATCAATTGTAATAAATTATTAAATGATATAGTTAGTATACATCATTATTTATACCTTACTACTAGAAATTATCAATTACTTACCTATGCAATATTAATTATTAAAATAACTATAAACAGTTAATTGTTAAAAATACCATATTTTATTTTAAGTACTACTTATTCAAAATTATTTATTTAATATTTAATAGTACTTATTAAAATTTATTTAATTATTTGTTTTTCGTTACCTCATGACTATAATTAAATATTAAGTATTAAATGTTAATCGTTATGTGATAAACCAAAAAATGGTCCTAACACCCAACTGATTATGTTTTGGAGAGATGAATAAGGAATCATAAACTAAAAAGAGGAAAAATCAATCAACACACGAGATTTATAGTGGTTTGGCGTTAATGAGCCTACGTCCACTACACATTTTCTCATTTCATTCATAGATTACAATTACAAGGCTTCGAATCATTCAAACACTCAATAACCATGAATTTATCTCTTCGAATTCACTGATTTAATAGGAGGAGATGACGCTTTTTTGTGGAGGAATGTTGGCCATGGCGGCCACGAAAAAACTGAGTAACAAAAGTCCCCTCAATGTATTGTTCGAATGTATATTTATAGGTAGAAAGTTGGTTAGGAAAGAGTGGCCACGTGGCAGCATAAGGAAGGTCTCGAGTGTAGTGGAGAAAGTGGAGGAGGTGGCTTCTATTCGTGAGGCAACACGTGTACAACAATCCAGATTAATAGGTTAGAGAATAGGTCTTCGTTAAAGGGCATTTGCATTCTTCAGGAGAGGGTGTCGGGTCGGCTTCCTCTAATCTGAACCAATGCTCATGTTGCCAAATCTCTTTGTTGTGTGCAACAACCATTCCTGGTGGTTCAGTTCCCTTCACCTCGACCCGAAACGGTGCAGCACTTATGTTCTGATACTCCATCTATTATTGTATGTAGGATCAAAACCCGATCCGATCCGATCTCTCTAATCCGATCCGATCAGAGCTCTCTAATCCGACCCGAGCTCTCCAATCCGATCTGAGTTATAGTTTTAGAATATATGAGAGCTTTAACCTCTAACATATATAACCCTCATAATCTGGGTTTTAGATGGCCTGGTCACAAAACAGGCTAACATTTTGCCCCCAAAGTATGTCTTATCGAAGATGAGGCGTGCTTTGAATATGCCGAGTTGAATATTTCTGGAAAGTCATACATCCTTGAGAAGGCTTTATTAAATTGTTGTGTCCTCTTGAATAGTTTTGATGTTTCGTCTCTTTATTGTATAGGCAGCTTGTCATATATCATAACGCGTCCATAGGTGCTCATCGAGTCAAATTCTATAGCCAGAGTAGTCGAAATGATTAAGTAATCATTTAAACCTCATCGAATCAAGACATCAAACTCCTTTATCATTGGCCGTGAAAGATCATTGGCTCCCATGTATGATCGTACATGCACAAGTTAATGCCAAACAACACCAATTTTCTACTCAAGTCAAGCATATTACCGAATCAGGCTTTCTTTTATGTATAAGTCAATGTAAGAAATAATCATCCAAGTCGTAAGGTAGTATAAGAATCTTCGGGTTCTGAGCTAGCATCTGGACCATAAGGATAGAGCGCATTAGAATTGGCATATGAATATGTCATATGTGTTGGGATTTGGACTATCTCGATATCAAGATATTTTCTTAGGGCTGCACGGTCGCATCGAATAGTTACAATAAGGGATCTGAAGGCCAAGATCACTTCGGATCATGTCAATAGAAAATCAAAAACCAATGGTCACGCTGGATCATACTGAGAGGAATACACGACCGCTACAGATCGTTCTATAGTCCCGCGATCACATACGAGTCAGTACGAGATGTTATCAAAATCATATTATCAGAATCAAGATAAGAGCTAGCCTGTAAGTTAATGTTCGTGCTCCCGGGGTCAGTGAAGGACTAGCGAAGTCAATGTTTATGCCCTCAGTGTCGGTGGGGGTTGGGCCAAGTCAACTGAACACCCAACATTTTTTCCTTTATGCTTTATCATAAAAACGTCAAGATCGTCCTTTTTGACATTAGCATCCTCTAGTTGTAAGAATCTGTCTTTCTTAAGGTAGAATTCATCAAGATCTTCTAGTGGGTCTCGGTATGGAGAGACTTTGAGGTCTGAATTATCCAAAATACCGGATACATCTTCTATCAACTCCATAGGTGGTCCAGGTCGATCTACCAATGTCACTTTGGCGTTGAAGCTCTCAAGGAATGCATGCAGGGTCTAGCTAGACCTTTATTTGACTGAAATGAGTAACATGGTGTTCTTAGGTCGAGAGATGTGGACTTTAACTGCTCAATGAAGTGGGTGACAAATGTTTTCTGGCGTTAGTCGATTCAGATGCATGCCACCAAAATTGTTTATGAACAATGTAAGTCAAGAGTCAGAAATGGTAGCTTGAAGTGTGGGGATTGCTGGATGTCTCATGTGAAAGAGTTTTGATTGACGTTGCTCAAGCTGCCTTTGAGGTGTGCCGCTTCTGGTGAAGCATCAATTAGCGTCGGCATTCCGGCCATCATGTTTGAGGAATTGTCCCAATTATCCACTTTAGCGTTGGCATCCCCAGAACAAAGTCTTGAAGTAGGTGGACGCCAGTCTTTTGCTTCTTGGTTTCGCATATTTAATAGCCATCAATCAGGCTTCTGTCCTTTAATTCTGAATGGTGACCCACGGCTCGGAGATATGCGGGTTAATCTTGAGGAGCCATTCTTTTATTTGTAGTCCGGGATCTTGTAGAACTCCGATGATAGTAAATGTGCATAAAGTCGGCGAATTGTCGAATTACATTACTCGAAACTCGTATCCCATGCCCCCACCTATGAGGGGTTTTTCTACGCAGTGAGCATCAAATCCATTTCTTTTATGAATTCATGCTTCCTCATCAACTCATAAGTTATAGTTTGATACAAAATAATTTGTTCGTGTCTAGCTCATGTTAAGTTTTTGGTTTCCCATTCGAGTTCTGAGGATCGGAGTCAGGTGGCGATAAGCTCAAATTTTAGTCACCTCAAATGCCTCCACTTGCCTCCTGCATTATGGAATGGGAAACTTTAGGTTGAAGTTGAGTTGTATTTATAGCACTCATCTGAGTTGGAGCAGAGTTTGTTCGAACTTCGTTTAAGTTTCGGTGGCTCTTGCATTGCCACCGTTTTCATCAAAAAAGTTACGGTCAGAAGTTGCATGTTGCACATGTCTGGAAGGAGGTTGATTGCATCTTGTTTCATTCAAGACGATGTTGCCAACTTGTCCTACGAACTCATGCATTATGAGTTGCGGAACAGGGAGCTTTTGAGCCAAGTTCATTGTCGCTTGAATTCCAATCGGTGCTCGCTCAAGCGAGTAACTCGTAGTTGTTCGGCCTTTCGTCTATTCAAGTAAAGAAATTGTCTAACATTTTATGTCACTTCTGGAGAAGTTTGTCTTGTCGAGCCATCTGGGTTCTCAATTCAACAAGGGCACCATCCATTTCATATCTAGTCTGATATGCGGAGAGACCACCGTGAAAGGAAATCTTTTGATTTCCTTCATTCGTAGCACCTTCTGCGCCAGCATCCTCAGCATGGAAGAAGGTTATATCCTCCTTCTTCTTAGCCCTTGATTCGGAGTATCTAGAAATCCATTTCCATGCAAGCTAGAAGTCGAAGTAATGGTGTTCCCCTTGTCCGAGGACTTTCAATCGGGAAGTCCGATTGGACTTGCAAACGGACGTTCACTCTGCATCCATTCTGTGGTCCTTAATTGGTCGGTCAATATCAAAGCATAAGTTAGACACGGACATATAATTTATGCCATTTGTAAATACTTTCAACAGTATTCCCCTAGTCCAGGGGTAATGGCAAGAGATAGGTGGTCGTATCACATCCCTCTCAAATTTAGACATGCATGCATGGGCAAGACATTGCTTTCAAATCTCATGTGATTTCATTTTCCATTCAGTGTACTTGCAACGAGGTACTCGTCGTTTCACTTGAGATACCACTCCCAAGGCCTCCCTTCGGTCGTCGCCTCAGGTCGCGTGATATGTTATTGAATATCCCACTCTTAAGGCCTCCATTCTCCTACTGCTTTAAGTTGTGCAGAAAGTTTAGCTTCAGGCCTTAGCGTTAATCCTTCGAACGCAACCCTTTATTGGTGTTGCGAGTGCGATTCCCACATCTTTATCTTGTTATCTTCTATACACAAATCAAACAAGAGTTTCAGTTCAGCATTCCTGGAAACATTTATTTCTACAATAAAAACTATTTACTAAACTAAGTAATAAACAAAATTGGGGAGTGATGTGTATGTATATGCCCCCAATCAGTCTTGAATAAAGTGCCTGACCAGGGCTTGTTTGGGATTGATTAGGATCGATATTAGATTTCCCCCAATCCTTTAGTAGGAAGTGCAGGCTCAGCTTTCAATCTTTCCCCCAATCCTTCAGTGGGGTAGGAAACCTTTTTCTTTGGCACTTGCTCTCAATGCCTTTATGCTCTCCTGTCATATGCCCAGGTTAGATTGCGAACAAAGCTTTTGGTCTTGTCCCTAATCCTTCAGTAAGGTAGGAGTTCATTCGTGATGCTCAGTCTTGGCATCTTTATACTATCTCGTCGTATGCCAAGTGTAGAGTGTGGTCAAGGCGGTCTTTAACCGTGGTGCACCTTCACGCCCTATGGACATCGCCTCCTCGTCCTTTACACTCTCTCTCAGATCATGAGAGTTAGAGTTGTGGACGTCATCTTTCGTCCTTGATACTCTCTCTCGGATCATGAGAGTTGTGGACGTCATCTTCCCGTCCTTTATCTCTCTTTCGAATCATGAGGTTTAGAGTTGTGGATCGAGTGGTCTTTAATCTTGGCGTGCCCATCACACTCGTCCTAGATTTACTTCTGTCCAAACTCTAAGAAATAGAGTCAGCCAGGAAAATAGTCAGATCACATCTGCCAAGGTTTTGTGTTCCTCCGATCAATCTACGGGAGGAGTGATTGGCACCGAACCTCGGGTACTTGCACCATTCATATCGATTGAGTTAGTCATGTCAATAACTCAGGAAGCATGTAAAAGTAAATTAAATGATTTAAAAGTTGGCATATCAAGAGGCAATGTTGCCTCCTTTATTTGGATTCATGAAATCTGATGGCGTCAAACATAGGATCGAGCCATGTAGATGGTCGAACTACATCCATTTGGTATTGATTCCCGACATAGAAATGCAACAGTCAATGCACAATTATCTTGAAGTCTGCCACGTGTAAGCCAAGGAGTGGATGGTCATCTCAGATCCACCTTGAGCTATACAACTTCTCTCAGGCAGAGGGTATGGCTTTGTTAATGAGCAGTTCAGTCAAGCTCTTCATGGTATTGCTCCATAAATCTATATGTGGGTGTTACAAGTCTGATCGTTATCAAATCCTAGGTACCTTTTAAATGAATGAATATCATTCGGTGCGAAAATGGCATTGCATGCTCTTTGCAGGTCCATTTTGCCTTGCTTAATCTCTACCAGGGGATGGTTGCCTAAATCTTTAGCTGGTGATGAACGTCTTTTCAAGTTGCCTTGGGATGGCGGTCCCAAGAGTAAACAGACCTTGATTGAGGTATTGGAGCGACAAAGGCAGCTAGGTAAATACTGTAAGCGAATAACGAGGTCACATCTCCTTTGAATCGCCTTCTTACCCTCATGCCAAGGGCAAGGATTAAGTGTTAGTGAGTCATATCTACACCGCTAATGGTAGCACATCATCACATTGGTGCTAGGATGGTAATTGTCATGAAAACAACGGATCCATGCTTATAGAGACTCTTGCGCTTTCCATGTTAGGAAATAGGATATGGCTGCCAGAGAGGTAGTCCTATCCCATCGATCTGCAGATATACCTTCGATCCCACGTGAGGAATAAGAGCTGATGCACAGACAACCAGTCAGCATACAGGCTTAAGTATTTTAAACCTTTAACTCACCAATATTTGGGCAAGACTAATGCAGTCGGTCATGCAAGCTTATGATGTGTCGGCTTTGAATCAGATGATGTAATCATGAGCAATCCATGCTCGAATCTCTAGTTGCCCCCAGCATCTGAGGCATGAGTTACTTTACAGATAATCAATGAAGGGAGTGGAACTATGAATCTTCATTCTCTAACTCCAAAACGTTGTTTATCGAATAATTTAGGGCGGTGAATCAACAATGAGATCCGTTGATGTTTATCTCGGGACAACTTCCCAAGGGAAATAAGCAATGTTGCCTTGCATTCCAAATCTTAAGGCATAGAGAACCATGGAATATCTTTCACTTCTCAGTAACGAAATGATTCTGTGCTGCAGGATGTTCTTTATGGTGGTTGTCCATGACTCTCTCCTGGTTTCGGTCTCCAATATTGGATCGACTTCTATCCGGTCAATAATCAGAGTTTCTAGTGTCTCGATTGGAACCATTTCACATTAACCTTCTTAACAGGTACAAGTTTTAATATCCAGTCGCGATATGTAGCATCATTGATGAATCCATTATCTTTCAGCTTCTCTACTTCTTCTTTCATGGCAGTTGACCTCTCCGAGCCCAGCATATGCCTCTTTTGCTTAGCAAGGGGATACTTTGGGTTTACGTTCAATGCATGACACATAATCGATGGTGATATCCTATGCATGTCCGCATAAGTCCATGCAAATGCAACCAGATTGGATCGTAGAAAATTTGTCAGTTCACTCGTCTGGAGGTGGTCCAAATGGGATTCGGTTTTCAAGACCTTTGCCAGGTCGTCGTTATCAATTGGAATACCTGCAGTTGCTTCATTAGATGTCACCATTCTGCATCCCAAATTTTAATCCTCTCTAGGGTCCACTGCTTTGGCAGATAATCTGACGACTCCTTTTTCGATGCCCCCTTTATTTGCTATGCTGACACCTCCTTCTGAGGAGGGGAAGTATTTTTGGGTTCCATGTCATCTCCATTGCGTAGCATCTCCCAATTAGCTAAATAGCAGGCTCTTCCAGTAACATGGTCTTCATTGACCATTCCCATTCCAGCTTTTATTAGGAACTTTAGCAGTAAACACCAGGGTGCAATGTAAGCTCTAAATGCCGCTAGAGCTGGTCAGTCTAGACCTTAGTCAGATGAACTTGACTATGATAGCGTGGCTTGCAAGGCTTGAAGTAATGTTCATGTTTTCTGTCACAACTGATGTATAAAATGGAGGGCTAATGGTTGATTCATATTTGTTTTGATCTCAAACCCTCATCAATTGACCAAGGTCATATGGTGACTGGTGAGTAGTCGAGTTGCTATCATCCGGGCAAAGATTCATATGTCCAATCATGGTTTGCGGTGGTTAAACTGGTACCTATATCTTGGCACCAAAGTATGTTGATTTAACCCTTATCTGGTGGAAATCAATCGTCATCAATGCGGCTGATGGCAGATGGGCATTGCAAAGGCTAACTAAGTTTTTCACGAAGTGAACCACATGATATATGTCTTTCACCATGTCATACAAATGAAGAGAAATTTGTAGTGTTAGTATTCATAGTTGCTTACTGGTATCCTGTCATTGAGAACCATTGTTGCTAAGATCATTCGAGTCATCTTCAGAACAGTGCCCGGACTGCTCCATTTCAAAATCATTCGATATTCCGTCGGCTGAACAAGTTTAATTCATGTCAACCAGGTGGTCACTAATCATTTAAGAACAACATCACTTGCATTGGCGAGGTCTATACACCAAAGAAACCATGAGAGACGAGGTTAACAGGAAACAATCTTTCTCCTGTACACTGCCATAGTTTGTATGCCAAATTTGTTCAATAGCTCCTCACATTGAATAATCGGTAAATATAGGTCATAGCCTTCGGAGCAATCCCAGCCGTTGCCATTTTGTTGTGATATTCTCTAACTATTTGTCTAATCTTCATTGACAAACTTTGATGACTGTTGTTGGCCAAAATATATGTCAAGCCGTCAGCAGGTCCGGGCGTAGTGCAGGGGGGTCCGTGGCCCCATAGTCCCGGTGGCGATCGACCTAATCGGTTATGTCGGAAATATGGGCACCGCAATGTTGGAGCCTTTTCTGAAATGATCTGAAAAACGTATTTTTTTTCCAAAAACAGCCGATCCGGGAAGGATCGAAATTTGCCTTCAAGTTGCGGTTCGGAAGTGTCTCTTCGGGTCGGGTCGAGTCATGTGTCCGGATCGGATCGAGAAGGACGGGTCAGATCGGGTAAGGTCTCCATCAGTTGGTAAATTCCAGAACGCTCATTTCAGTGTGGATTGGGTTTGAGCCCTCGGTTCGGGTTGGACCCGATCCGGTCATACTCGACCCAAGGGTCTGCATATTGGTGGGGACTTGCACGTCATCTCGCTGTCCTCCATTTTCTTCTGGGTTCCATCTGACCCGAATGCTGCGAGCAGAGCCTTTCTTCATGAAACCTGAGCCTTTCACCCATGTTATCAGTTAGAGAATATCCACCTAATTTTCATGCGCTCTAGCGATTACAAAGTCTTTTCATTAATTCCATCACATATGCTTCCTTGGAGATCCATAGGAGTCTGATTAATTAGGAAACATTCATTCGCGACATGTAATCGACTTAAGTCAGGTACGAATCTCTCCTCAACGAATTATGACATCCATAAGTTGATGAGAAGATATATGATCGAGAATCGGTTCATTCTCAGTGAAAACACCAAAATGTTAGATCAAAAAATGGTCCTAACACCTAATTGATTATGTTATGGAGAGAATAATGAGGAATCTTAAACTAAAAACAGGAAAAATCAATCAACACACGAGATTTATAGTGGTCCGGCGTTAATGAGCCTACGTCCACTTCACATTTTCTCATTTCATTCATAGATTACAATTACAAGGCTTTGAATAATTCAAACACTCAATTATCACGAATTTGTCTCTCCGAATTCATTGATTAATAGGAGGAGATGGCGATTTCTTGTGGAGGAATATTGGTCATGGCAGCCATGAACAAACTGAGTACCAAAATTCCCCTCAATGTGTTGTTCGGATGTATATTTATAGGTAGAAAGTTGGTTAGGGACACTACAAGAAAATGATATATTGATAGCAGAAAGGATTGCATGAAAATTTGCCTTGCTATAATTAAGCAGTTAGTGGTCATCTAGATTAAATGACAAATTTATTTAGGTTAAATGACAACTTCATTTCACGCTGTAATTAAGAAAAAGAAAAAAATTGGCGGTGGAATACTAAATTTCCCCCCTTAATTTTCGTAGGCCGCCAAATTCCTCTTTTTTACCTTCACTCACAAAATCCCTAACTCACGTATCTTCTCTTTAATCCCTTCTCACTCTGAATCTTTGTTCCTTAAACCGCTCCTCCACTGTCGATTACTGCGCGGTTCTTCACTAAAGATTTGTAACAAAGGTCGGCTCACTCACGAATCAGTCGCCGCCTCGCTCCCTTCACCGTCATCTTCCACCACGGTGATCTTTATGCTGCTAAAATAACTTATCAACCTATTTCATTTCGGTTACTGATAACGGATATGGGGAAGTAGCTTTGAATCATAGGTATTATGAATATTATCTTTCTTATTACACTTGTTGGTTGAATGATAGAGTTTGTGATAATGAATATTGAATCAAAATCAGTTCTTTTTTGATAGATGCTAAAGCCTGTAGAGGAATGACTATATATGGAAGAGATGACGCTTGTAGTATTAGCTTTTCCTCTCATTATGTTCTTTGATTTACTATTTTAGATTTTTTTTTGTTTTTCTTTAAGTATTTTTTTCATTTTTGTATGGTTAGACAAGATAATTTTGTTGGTATTATTTGGGTTATTGTGAAAAATCCTAATTTGTAAATAAAACTAAAGTTCTGTTGCTCTGAGACTGATAAAAATTTGCCTACAACGGATGAATCTGATTACTAAGCATAGGTACACTATATTTATTGGTATCTATCATAAAATAACATATTGCTTTTATTCACTTTATACCAACTTCCAATTAAATATCATCTACCCTGGTGAAATCTTGAAGACATAGTTCCCCAATGGGGTGTTTGAAAAAAGGGGAAAGTTGTCTTTTGAATGATAAGTGTTATATGAAATCAGAAGAAAAAAAAAAAAGGTAGCTAACAGGTCCAGAAATTCACATTTTACTTTTTATGTTTTGCAATCTAAATATTTTCACAATTGGTCTGTTGTTTAACTTGCTCTCATAGAAGTTTCCCTACCTACAACATATATATTTTGTTGATGTTCACCATGAGAATTTTGTCTTTTTAATTCTAAACACCTATGGACTTATTAGGTACCATAGTAAGCCGAGTTAAATAATGTCTGTGTCATTGGTTCAAACCTATACTTATGATATACGTTAGCATAAAAAACAGCAGGAGAATTAATTATTAATAACATACATAAATTCTAAGTTACAAAACTGATAGAACTGCAAAGAACTATACTTAATAATAAAGCATACTAATTAGAACGAACACGGGAATTGGATCAGACTTATTAGTTTTAAGTTGAATTTTACTATTTACTAAATGGTAGAGAAGGAGAGTGTAAGATTATGAAGAGGTAGTTTGATTTGCTGCTTTCTTATCATATACATTAAGCATAAACAAATTGTACAAACCTGGAAGAGTTACCCATGAAAAGTGCTTTTTGACTACACTAGAGTATTGAACTTATGGTATCTCATATCATAATTCTTGTATATTACATATTTTAATGAGAAATTACATTATTCTGTGCCCTTGAATTATATACTGTCCATGAATTTTAGTAGGCATTTCCTTCATACTGACATCAGGGTTTGAGGTAGGTGTTTAAAAAATTCATAAAGTACAAAACTTAAATTATATGTTTATGATTTGTTTTAGTTTATAAAAATTCTTATATTATATATGTATTTCCATAGAAAGTATACTTACGTTATCCTTAAAGAATGTGCAATCTCCCAATTGGTTTAGTTAGATAATCCAGTATCACATAATATATTCTTATATTAATATTATTGTTGTTTAAGGCTTGTTTTTTGGTTTTTATAAGCTGTTGGAACTGACAAAATAAGCTATAAAGAAAATAATTGGTGATTAGATACATAAATATGATTATTTTTAGTGTCATTTTAAGGATAAGTTAAGGTGGTTATTTTAATTCTACTTGCGAATGTTACTCTAAAACCTATTCTACAAAGTTCACACTAATTAAACGCAGTCTTAGAGCTTCATCATGGTGGTATAGCCTAATTGCTCCATCATGGAGCTGATAACGATCCAAAAGAATCCATCATTAAGATAGCTAGATCCTTAACCGTCCATTAAAAAAGTGTTTGTATAAAAATAATGTTCATCACAAACATGTTTCAGTAAAATAATACAAAAATTGGGTATAATTTCATAGGATAGTTGAATATCATACTATCTAAAATAGAAATCTATATGCACAAGCTAAACTATCAAAAAGTTATGAGGATGCATGTAGTGGTCAGTGGTTGCATGAGGTACACTATCATAGTAATTGAATTGAGGAGACTAATAGGTTTTATTCAATAAAGATGTGTCTCTTTAAAATTAAACATGACATCCCGTTAAGCTATAGAACAAAGTTTGTCCAACCATAAACACACAAAAATACTAAGTGATTTGCTTTGCTGTGAGGTGGGTGAGGACTAATTGTTGTAACATATTGGTATGATGTTAAGTGGTTACTGTAGTTTGAACTTTGAAATGATTCATCATGTATGCATTAGAACATTTTAATTCTTGCTTTTATTTGTGGTCATGTTATATAATTTGACTGCTTGTGCTCCAGATGTGGCTATGGCTAACTTCCATGCTCCTGAGCATCTGCATGTCTAACTGTGTCGTTTGTTCCAGCACTTCATGCCCAAGGCTTTCCAGCAAATGCTTCATCTCATTCAATTGTGCAGCCTTCACTGTTGTCGGTTGATTAGGATCTGGTTTTACATGCTCATGCTTCGGCCTTGGTTTCCCTAGCGTCAGCTCCTGATTCTGTTCTTCGTGGTGCAGATGCTAACCCTTTTCAACCTCGTTCACACTAAGTTCAAGGTCAAAGCATCCAGCGAATACTTCCTCTCACGTAACAGCTTTTGGACTGAGTATTCATCTTGTTTTATAGAATGTTTAGCTACAGAACTTCCCATCCTAGGCTCATGCTCATACAACAGCCTATCAGCATAGGCTCGTTGCCCAGTCTATTATGGTTTTTCACATATTTTCCCTTCTACAATGCCTGCACATGCTACTACGGGAATCTTAATGGTAACTATCCTTGCTAAGAATTCATGTCATATTGGAATCTTAATGGTAACTATCCTTGCTAAGAATTCATGTATAATTTTTGTTGTTTTATTTTAACTTCACATTTTTCTCTTTTACCTTTTGTCTTGCTAAGAATTAACCAACTTTTTTTAAAATTAACTAGATTTTATCAAGTTAATAAAAATTAAATAAGTCTTATTTTTTGGCCTGTTTTCATTTGCAAATAGAGGAGTGTTTTGAACTTAATCATTTTGAGTTTACTGCGATTGTTTAGCGCTAGTGATCTCTGTTCTTTGTTAAACAATAATTTGTGCCTTTGCTTTTTCTCTCATCTGAGTTCGATCAATAAAAGAAAAACTGCTCATTGATCAACTTCATGGTTTATTACCAGAAATAAAATCAATAAATGATGACACATTGACTGAGAGGAAATAAATTATTCAATTTTCATGTTTTTTTGTAAAATTCAAAATGATATTATAATGCAATTCCGGCCTGTTGGCCACTGAAATCGGAAGGGATTGGCTAGAGTTTCGGCTTGCAGACCGGGATTTAGAACCTTGTTTACATATTTCTATTTTCGGTTATTCTATTTTACCTTAGCGAGATATCTATTTTAATTATCCTAATTTACTAAATATCATGTACTTTTGTTATTAATAAAAATGCTTATGTATATCTCTTCCCACTGAAAACAATGCATGTTTCTCAACTACATTTGCTACCAACAGCCAGCAAGCATCGTCTGCAACTGACTTTAAGGGGAAATCGGTTGTGCACCAGGTACAATATTCATAATCATTTATACAGTTACCATTGGTCACACTTGTTTTAGCCTTAGTACACTGTGTGCTCTATCTAGGGAGGTGGTGACCAAATGGCTACCGAAAATGCTGAAAAACAAGCAATGCTTCCAACTACTCAAACATCTGGATCGAGAGGAGTGGTCACTAACGTAAGTGTGCAAATAACTACTATTTACTATTGCTTGATTCTCACTAACTGATCAAATCATTATATATTACCTAACCAATTCACTTTTTTCTATTCTTACCTCGATGATTGCTTACTTACAGTATTTTAATCTATGCATTCCATCTTCTTGCGTGATGTTAATGTCTAATGCATTTTGGTTACCGCTTGTATACGTCATAACTTACATCCGTACAGTAGGCTTTAATGGAATTCACAATCATTTTCATTGGTTGGAAACCTCATAAAAAACCTTATATACTATTTTCCATATCAGAGGAGACAATTATGTGTATGACACTTTTTCCCCTCATATTGCTCCAAAGTTATAGAAAATTATAGCCTAAAATGGATTTTCTTCTCTCATAGTATCGAACAAATTTTAATCATAATGTCGTATGATATCCCATTAATACGGGCTATGTTGACATAAAATACTTTGTTCCTTATATATTTCATATTTGTATTAGTAGAAGTAGCTGGATGCATATTTATAGTGCCTAAGTTAATATTTTGACGCATTTAAACGAGTTAAACATATAAGTGTTTAATCAAATAATCCAAGAACTATTTTGTTGTTTAATTGTTCATGTGGATATGGGCTGAAATGGATAAATAACGATTGATTTTTATGTTTTATGATAATTTAGAAATAGCATTTAACAATAGAATTCTGAAATGGTTCATATTTGCATAATTTATCTTTCCAAATTGTTGTGTGTGAATATGGACTGTTCTGAAAATGCAAAAACTGAGCTGAGTTAATTTATTCATAACTTTTGAATAGTTTGTATGATAACCATTATTTACACATCCTTGAAAGCTAATAATATAAACTATAACTTTCATGTTATGTGTTTTGCAAAATTTTCAAGTTTAGTATGTTGAAAACGCGATTTTCTGTCGCTGACCTACGCTATGAAATACTAACTTTTGACTGGTTCTTGTTTAGTAAATCTCTTGTAACTAGAGTTGTACATCATATTTTGGCAATCCGAATAAAATATTGGAAAGCCAACTCGTTGCATAAAAATTTATTTTTATATGTTATTATTTAGTTTACGTTCTAGACCTCTTAAAATTGGTCTGAAGTCGCTTGAACTGGGATAACAAGTTGTTTATACATGTTAAGAAAAATCATACTCATTTCCTTTTATATGTAACTAATATTCCAATGTGCAACAATATAGGGTTATGCACGGATTAAGAGCTTTGTGGATGCAGAGGCTGCTTTTGCACTGTTTACTCGCCAGGTATTATAGCCTTCTAGTTTTGTTGGTTTGGTGGAGTCCCATTAAATTATGACGCATTTTTTTGTTTTCTCTCTCTTTTTTCTCAGTTTTCTGCTAAGAAAAAAGTATGAGTAGAGTTAGAAGATTGGTATTTAATGATGGAGCGGAGAATGGTATACAGATATGCTTTCTGCCTTGGTGGGGGCATGGTGTGAGGCATTAGTTGCATTCCAACTTCCTATTTTCATAAATGAAGAATACGCTACTTGTTCAATACATAATGTTGAATTAATTTCAGTACTAACCTGGTAAGATTTTTTTTCTCCTAAGATATGCATTCTTAATCTAACAAAAGATAATCGTGATAGTAAAATATTATGCACTCCTAAAACTTCATATGCTTTTTACTCTTTAGATTTATATGCTAAATAGAAACAAGCATAGTTCCATGTTGCTTTCAAACCACTGTTATAATGTATAAGGAAATATATGTTGCTTTCAAACCACTGTTATAATGTATAAGGAAATATATATTGCATTGAAATCCATATGTGTATCACGTTGTTCAGCGGGTAGATATATCGATATGTTTATAATGCATGCCTCAACTTTGCCTCTTTTTTAAATAAAGACACTTTGATAACTCTTCAATTGAGCATGGGTATGCAATTAACAGTACATTAAAATGCATGCCTCTAATTTGCCTCAAAGCTCTTTTTAAGTTTAAGTAGAGTCAAAATGCCTTGAGGCTTGCTTATGATTCAACCTTTATATGAGCACAGATAGTGAGTGATAATTATTTTTTCTCATGTTTTGTTTACCAGCATTATGCTTCTAATCAAATGCATGAATTGTACCACCAATTATCGAGTTGCGTTTAATATTTTGAAAATAAGAAATGGTAAACGTGATTTATGTTTAATCTATTGATAATAATTTTAAGGAAAGTATTAAGCATATGAAAACATTCTCATTTAGGAATAACATGAAATTTTGAATGTGAAAATGGAAAGACAAATATTAATATTGGTATCAATATCCATACTGCTTATTTGGTGAAATAATACGCTGACTTTCTAATGCATCATATTTTTATGCATAAAGAAATTCTTCTTTTCAGCTTTTGATTCTCAAAAATAAATATTTTTGCCTGAACCTTTATTACAATGTGTGTGTATGACTCACTTTTGCCTATTTCCGAAACAGATTAAAATTCATATAATTAACATCGATAATTAGTATTCAAGAATATCCATAATCAGTTTTCAATTAACAGAAGCAAAGCAATATATATGGCTGTGAGGGTCGATGGTATTACTATATTTCCATGGTTTATAGTTATTTTCTGCTATGTCAAACTATATAAAATTATGCTACTTTCCTAATAAAATTACTTCCTTCCTTATGTTGCATAATACCTTTTTAAGTATTCACATGACATGCCAAAATTAACGTGCAAATTGATGCTCTATCTATTCTTGAAAGCTAGCTCCACAGCTGATTTAAACAAAAATAAAAATAAAAACCAATAAGATGAGTTACAATTTGACAGTCTTGAGAAGAAAATATCTATAATGAGTTAAGTTGTCAAATAGGATTGGCAATAAGAAGTGAAAAAAATATCATTTTTTAATTTTTTTGTGAAGTCAGTTTGTGTTGTGGTACAAAATAGCATGTTTTTACTAGCGTATCCATGTTGTACTTGGAAACTGAAATTCATGGCTATTTTACAAGAAATTGATGATTGCAAACAAAAAATAATAGTCATCTAGTAATTTATTGACCATTAATATTGCCAAAAATACCCATGTCTATAGTGACAGATAATTTAATAACTTAAGTTTTTTTTTCCATTTTATTGTCAGCCATTCCCCTATTGCCCATTTGCTTTCTCCTTCTTCCTTTTTGTGGTAAAATGCACAAGAATTGGCCACAAAGCTTGAGATTGAAATTCGTCCACCTATAAATGACCCAGGCAATCCTACATCTAGAGAACATCAGACAATCCTACATTAAGAATTATCTTGCAGTACTTAAGCTTTTAAATGATAATGGATTAAGACTGCTTCTTTCATGTTATGTTAACACATTTTATTTTTCTCCTTTTCTTGATCGATTGTGTTATTTTCATCTTTATTTTATTATGATCTTATTCAAGCAGTTAATAAGCTAGAATAGATTAGTTAGGTTGACTTGTGCGTAACACAAACCATTTACTAATTTGCATTGTGTCAGCACATATCACAAAGTTAACGTGTGTATTATTTATGGAACGGAAAATATTTTAGCGTGAATAACATAATACATTAAATTTAGTCACATATTATGTTATACACATTAAAATTTCACCACATAATTCATTGACAATTCAATAAAATATTTTAGCTGCAAATTTCTGTAGTTTAACTTCATTTCTACTTTTAAATATGTTAAAAGTAATATTTTTTTCAATTTGTTTCCTACAGTCAGAATGGCACAACAAACTAATTAATTTAAATTACAATAAGAATAACCCTATAACCTTTATCCTACATACCTAAGCAGGTAAGGCTAGACAACATTTTATGATAAGTAGTGCAAACAGAGGCGTAATGAGAATGATAGGATTAGAAGCCAAAAAGATCTCATCCCAATATTGGTTTATGTACCAACAGACCAACCATTGCTTTGAATATTCAGCTACATGGATGGCATATAGGGCAAGATCAGACAAAAGGGTCATGGCTGCAGTGGACAATTAAATTCTAAGAGTCTAAAACCAAGCATACAACTGTGAAACAAATTAAAAATCAATTCGTCTGCAGCATTTAATGGTTGTGACTATAATACAGGTCAGTCTTTGTAAGTTTTTCTAATGGGATCATTATGCTCTGATATACTACGGTGGCAAGAGTTTGGTGCTCTATAGACTGAGTTCTCTATAGTTTTCAACAGTTTTTATTCTTGCTTGTACCATCATATTATAACTTATTTCAGCCTCCTTTTGGTGCTTGCTTCCAGCTCTGTAGTGGTTTGATTATCAAAATCAAAAGTTTCTTCCAGAGCGTTAAAGGCTATGTCAACTTGCTCAGCATTCTATGAGTGTATGCTTTATGTTCATTTTTCATTTAGCATTGCAAAAGCGCATAAGTACTCTCCTTTTTGTGTTAATGCTATCATGCTTAGGCGACCCTATTGTCGATGTTGAGATTCATCTTGGGCGTGTTGCAGCATCATGCTTTGGCACTGAAATTGGCTATGTATTAGGAACTGCAAGGATGACCGAGGTTAGTAATTATACGAGGTTAGTAATTATACTATGATTTACACACTTCAATTCTTGTTAAATAACGGTTAAATAATTTTATATTTAATAGCATATCAAAGTGCCGCTTCATACCATTTTTCATGAGTAATGGGAAGCATGAAAATTACTGGTTTAGTAATAAAAGGAAACTGTTAGGAAGCAGCATAGGGTATATGATGTGAAAATTTTCAGTATAGAGAATAATGCAACTGGTTTCGGGTCTCCATCTGTAACATGCAAATTTGTACATAGGATAACTGTAGCGGACTACATATTTGCATCTTGCTTTACATGTAATGTGGGGTTTGATAAGCTTTTGCAATCAAAAAAATATTTGTTGCTAGAAACGTGTTGAAATTGCTAAACTAGTGATGCATCCTACCTCTAAGCCATTCCCTACAAAAAAAGTAGCACTAAGGTTCTTTCATCATCCTAAACCGTTGAGTAAAAATTATGCATGTATGAGAATAATATGGGTAATTCCTGAACATGGCTCATATTGTTTTGTTTCACAATATGAAATAAAAAAATGATGCTTATTTATGTATGTTACATCGGTTTGCTGTTTGAAACAACAACCAAGCTTGCTGTTTGAAACTGCAAGCCCAGCATGTAAGCATTGCTTGCTGTTTGAAACTGCAAGCCCAGCATGTAAGCATTGCTTGCTGTTTGAAACAGCAAGCAAGCTTGTTGTTTTTTCAGCAAGCCTGTGTTTTCTGTTTTAAATAGCAAGCCTGTGCTTGCTGTTTGAAACAACAAGCCTGTGCTTGCTGTTTGAAACAGCAAGCCCAATATGCAAGCATGGCTATCTTGCTGCTTTGAAACATGAGAAAATAATATGCTATTGCTTGTGTTATCCACTAAATAGCTTGGTTGATGATTCGAAGGCCAACATGCGCAGTTATTGATACATTTTTGGCCCTTTGTGTTATCTACTAAGTTCTACCTCAAACGGTAACTGCTACCTCGATAAGGGGAGCGCCTGGGGAGATCTATGGCTCCTATAGTACTCCTCTACGATAGCCTGCTGATATTAGCATTTGCTATTGGTCCCTGTGAGTCTAGATTTTTCAATTTTTTTCCACTTGTTTATTAGTGGGACTTCAATATCCTGCCTAAATTTAGTAAAAAAATTGTTTCATGCAAGTTCAAATTTTGTGTTCCAACATCTGCTAATACCCGGAGATCGATGGTCTGCATGTTATTTGCACCAAATGGTTCGTCAGTTTTATGGAAAATTTCTGTGTTTTGGACCAAATGGAGTTAGAGCTCCAATCAAAGCATGCATAAACCTGTCTGTTTACTATTATATCTATAGGTGTGTTGGTTGAATCAACAAATCAACAAAAAATCACTAATGATGAATAACTATGAAAATTAGAATGAAGTTATCGATACAGTTTGAGTATATGATATAATATTAAACATTTTTACTTCTTTATGGAAATGAGAGATTTGCTCATTCAACTTATTATATGTTTGATGAAAAAGGTATCATACTGTTAAATACACACACATATATAAATATAAACAAAATATGACTGAAATCTTGTATCAGGGTATATAGTCGCAGGAAAAATGTCTAGGAGATTCTGATCAGCTGATGTTTCACTAAAATCAGTAGTTGATTGCCATAATGGGAACAAACAACCTACTTGACGGCAGTCTTAGGCCATTACTTCTAAGTAGGAGCGTTTGAGTTAGGCATTGGCAATCAAAATACTGTTTGTATATTTTGAAACATGCAGTAGTTGAAAAAAAATTGTGAATATTAGTTATAATCTTAAATTAACTCCGCTTCATCTCAGGTGACTTCCAACTATGATAGTGATCATTTCTTGCCGGACAGCATACACTAGATTGGTAAGCACTTCAACGCACATTGATAAATTTTATCTATTTTAATTACCTTCAGTTTAGGGATCTCTCTTTGTATAGTTATCCCCCACCGTCTCACATGAACATGGCCTTGTATCATTCCAAAAGAATTTTTAGTACACCGAGACCACAAACTTCATGATTATCAAGTTATCTAAATAAATAGATCCACATGTATAACTTTTAGGAATAAATTTAATCCAAACGAACCTCCTTTAAAAACATAAACAATATCATATATTGAATTATATATATATGCAGCAGCAAATATGAACTCATGACAGTACATATATATGTATGTATGTATAATTGCACATCCCTATATTTATAGGCACAAGTATATGCTAAGGATTTTAATAAGTCACATTGAGTAGTACAGATTCTTATATCAAGGAGTTATGATGTGCAATTCATATTTGCACAATCAAATATATATATTACAGAGTATGTTATCTAGATATTATATATATATATATATATATATATATATATAATGACCAACTAGTCATATGGTAAAAAAATTATCTGCAATGAGTTAACAAGCTTAATATAAATACGACTGCAAAATTTTGCATTATATTTATACATTTTGTATATTCACAATATACAAAACTGAATCCATTTTATATCTCATATAAAATGAGGTAAACTTATTTATCCAGATTACAAACACAAATTATTAAAAAAAAATCTAGAAATAATGTTCAAGGAAGTCAACAAATAAATAAGTCAAATTTTTAAAACAAAAGCCAACATAAAACCCATATTAATAAACAACATATATGTATATGTTCATAATTGTGCATTCAAATGTGTTCAAGTGTTAAAACACTGTCCAGTTTAAAATAGTTTCAAACTGCCATATCAGAACACATCCGAAGTATAATTAGAATAGAAATAAATTAATTAACTTAATCTTTCACAAATGCATATCAGATCTTAATTTCATGGATCAAAACAGAGAGGTTACAAATCTTATATGCATTTGATCAAGTATCATGCATATCAGATATGATGAAAAATAAGGGTTTTAATGTTGCAATGGTCAGTTAGCATACTATCAGATCTTAGCTTCATTAAAACTACAGAAGGTACATATATTTAACTGTTTGACTAATTTGTATAGATTGTTTGACTTGAACAGTTTGCAGTTTATGGGAAATACAGAACATAATCGAACTGAGAATTTTTAGTGCACCAGACCACAAACTTCATGATTATCTGTTTCAGATCAGGAAGAAAAAGAAGCATCATATTTTACAATTTTCCCAAAAAATATTTCAACAACTGTGCCCCCCATTTGCGTATTTTACAGATCAGCTCACACATAATATGGAGATTAAACCTTATGATCCCACTGTTCCAACAATAGTTTTCAGTGTTTTAGTATATTGTATTTATTGTTTGTGTTAGACCCAAATGTGGTTCTAACACCCAAATTGATTAGAAACAAGATAAAATAAAGCAGAAATAAAAAAGAACACACAAGGTTTATAGTGGTTCGGCGAAGAAATGCCTACGTCCACTTAGTTTTCACTATATTCTGGAATTCAATTACAAATACAATGTAAGATTCGCTCACAACTCACTTTTGTTCACTCAGAAAGATAAAAACAAGAAATAAAAGATGGTTTGGATTTTCCGGGAGTGAAGGAATTCGGATGATGGAAGTACTTGGATTCTCAAAAGTGCTGAAAAAGATCCTTCTCTTTGTCTCTAGTTGGGGTATTTATAGGTGTGAATTTGCCTGAAATGCCATCCGGGTCGGAACACGTGTCATCCATCGCCCTCTCTTCGGGTTCGGATGAGCCATCAAGCAGACAACGCATCGAGGAGATGAACGTTAGGGGTAGGAATTGGTCACATCCGGTCCGGTTCTCCAGGCGGCTTTATAGGAGATTTTTCTGGATCATGGGTACAGGTCGGAGACATGAAGGTTGGAGGGTTCGGATCGGAATACCCGACCCGAACCGGAGTAGCTTGAACGTCTCTTCTTCTCTAACCATACTCCGCTCCGCTCCGAAGTCGCGGCAAGCAGACAGCTTTCCGATCCACCTGAGATTCATTGGCCTTCCGATCCGATCAGGTATGCTTTACCAATTTATCCAGTAAGAGATATCCGATCCGAACAGAGAACTTTACCCGATCCGAACCGATACGCTGCTATTAATCTGAACTGTGGAGCTTTCCTCCGATCCGAACCGAAGTCACATAACTTGAAATACTCTTCAACGGTTGGTTTCTTGACTTTGTGTTGCCTAGTTCACAAAGTAGGCTAACATTTTGCCCCCTCAAAGGATGCTTTCGTTGTACAAAGCATGCTTTGATGTCGTTTTAACCGCTAGCTCTTGAATCAGAACAGTCAGGAGGGGCGCACAGATTTATTCGGTTCGGGTGTTAGAAGAACGCACATTCTCTTCATTCCTGAGCAAATTTGGAAATCTTTTCTTGACATATAATGCTTCCTGCAGGCGTACTCTACCTTTGTTCTTCTTCTTTTGAATTCAATTCGAGTTAGATGCTAAACTAACGTGTAAAATCTGCTCGGTTCGGATGCCGATCCGAAATGCTCTCATGGGTTTGGCTTTTTGACGTTGGGCCTTCAGTGAGAGTTGCGCTTCTGGGCTTCCACTCCGGTCCGAGCGGGTGAGTTAAAAAAGGGAGACGAGGAGTCAACACTATTCTCTATATAAACACCTCGCCGCCTTCATTCCTTCCTTCTTCGTTTCTATCGCCGCTCCCAACCTTAACATTGAAAACGTCAGAAACTCGAAAATTCTCAAACTATTTCCTGTAGACTTCCCGAATCAGACATATAGGTAGCTTTTCTAATCTCAAATAATCCTGTTGTAACCGTTCTCGATTTCGATTAGTGTTGGGTTAGGATGTTTTGGCCATAAGCATCATTCGAACCCTCCGCCGTTGCTGCTGGACGCGCCATCGCTCCGGGACGTTGCGAAGTTGAAGAGAGCGCGCATTTGTTCTTCATAGCGGCTTCGGTGATAAAATGGATTCATCTGTGAGCAGATGGGAAAGAAGAAAAGAGATAAAGAGTGGGATGACAAGCTGGAGTCGGCTCGGGTGGAAGACGAAGGAGCAGAAAGGAAAAGGAGGGAAAGGGGATCGGCTCGGGTTTCGTTCTTTGGAAAGATGGAAAGGAAAGAAAAGGTCGGTTCGGGTCGGAAAAGTAAATGGGATAAGGAGCTGAAGTAAACGGTTCGGTCAGGTGGTGCTGATTCGGATCGGATCGGGTCACCCGATCCGATCAGATCAGTTCTGCTTCCGAACCCACCGTTCCTATTGTCTTGAACTAGCCTTGCCTTACCGAAGCACCCGAACCGAATGTCTTCTGTATTGAGCCAATCATCACATGCATATCCGAACCGAACCGAACATATTGAACTTGACACATAAAGACCACCCAACTAACTCAACTAACACTTATTCTAGACGAATATGCCTCGCGGACAGTTAGGATAGTGCCTTGTGAACATAAATGAGAATCAAGGACAACTCGGACTATTACTTTCTCTTTAAAGCTTCGTCTTATATTGCTGTACTTTTATTTTGCACTTCCCGCATTTGTTGCACACACTTTAGTTCACACACATACACAAAAAAGGGGGACACGGGATAATTTACTCTAATCTACGCTATTGCTTCTTCAATAGTTCCATGACAATGAGGCCCAGACGCTCTTCTCGTTTAGCTGAGAGGAAAGAAGCTCCAGAAACTTCCCACAAAACCACTCTCGAGGATATATCTTCTTCATCTGACCCAGAATGGGATAGCGAGGGTCCGGATTACGGAACTGGTCATCGGGAAAGCGATGAAGTATCTTCAGAAAATGAAGTTTCCCTAGGCTTTGAGGAGGAAGGAGGGATTGGTGACAATCGAGCACCTGATGAATTTGACTCAGCCATTATATTGGAATCACCTCCAGATTCCGTAGAATCAACAATTGACAATGACCGACTTGTGAGAATCTGCTTGAAGTATGGAATAATGAAGAGAGACACTCTAGTGCCTTCACGTTCTGATCGTCCACATAACCCTCCAGAAGGATATATGACGGTCACTCGTCTGATGTGCATGGTTGGCGCTATTCCTCCTTTCTCGCCTTTCATTGTCGACTTCTTAAGACAAATGCGGATTGCCCCCATGCAGCTACATCCCAATTCATACGCCTATCTGCATACCTTATTCATAGCATATCGTGAAGTTCTAGGCGTAGAGCTTACGTTTGACGACGTTCATTTCTTCTATAATTTCAAACATCGGACTAGAGAAACCCCTTCTTTCTGTTACTTTGAGTCGGTCCCAAAGAGGAAGATAATCTCTACGCCGTTTAGCAGCAAGGCTGGAGATTCCAAACTGGAGTGGTTCTATATAAAGCAACAGTCTGGATGTGCCAGAAGATGGACAAAATCAAGTAAAACACTGATTTCCTGACCCTGGACTTTATGCACTTGAATCGTCACCCTGACCTGTTTTTCCTTTTTATTTGCAGTTGATAATCCCAAACAGGTATCAGACCAAGTGTTCTTTGATCGAATGCACCGTCTCCTCAATGGCGACCAAAAATTCCTTACTATTGACGAGGTTCTTAAAGATGAGTACCTTCATTCTCACGGGCTGCTATCCGTCTACCGTAGCATCGGTCATGGGACAGTCCCTTATGCATATATTCCTCCGGTGGAAACAGTGCCAGAAATAGGTGAAGGCTCGGGAATTCCTGCAGCTTCTCTTCAAACTTCACCCTCTCCCTCTTCCACTCAAGACGATGAGCTGGCTAATCTGGCCAAAAAACATCGTGAAGGGTATGTTGCCCCCGAGGAAACTACCTCGGTAGACAAATCAAAATCTCCCCAAGGGTCGCCACTTCACGCTTCCGAAGGGGATGTTCCTAGCGCCGACGAGCACATATTTCAGGGTTTGGGGGATCTCCCTTTACCCGAGACTATATACACTTCGGAAGATTTCAGAAAGGACCCTCTAGTTTTTACTTCTTCTGAAGAGACTACTCCTGCTAAGGCCAAAGAGCCTGTCCGCACCACTTTAGCTTCAGACTCGGGTTGGTTGGGGGGGACACGTACACCACATAGGATGCACTTTGCACCGTAGCACTAGCATTCATTGCACTTCTTTTTCCATGGATTCGCTGATTCTAAACTTCGTTTAACTTGTCGTGCAGGTACAATGTCTCGATCCTCTTATGACATAAGAAAACTTCGCCGCAGCATGTCTAATCCTCCCCAGGATGCCGAATATAACCGCCGGGATGACCGCGGCAGGGAGGAAAGGAGACCCTATGACCCTTATCGATCTCGATCCTCACGCTCCCGCTCACCAGTTCGACCGGAACAGGAAAAATACAAAGGCTATCAAGGTCGTAGGGAGGAGGATAGACCACAATCTAGGGATTCCACTTCCTCCCATGAAAAACGAAGCAGAGAGAAAACACCTCCAAAGGAAACTGGGGCTAGAAGCAAGCAAAAAGTCCCTGCTACCAAGCGACCTCGGACAGACAAGGGTTCTACAGAACCTTCTTCGAGAAGGGACGCTGAACTAACAATCCTAGCCCCTCCTCCATCAGATGCGGGAACCGCCGTAAGGCTGGCATACTTAAAGGAGCAATTCCCCGAGCACTACTTCGAGACTCTGACCTTTCTACCTTCCCTTGAACCTATTTCTTCTAATTGGGCAGAGGAAGCCAGAGCAAAGATTGATTTGGTGGAAAAACAATATACTGAAATGTTCAAGTATTCCCGCACTCTCTCTAGGATCATTCGCACGCTAATGACAAATGCTGACTCAATGCACAAAACTGCAGAGGAAGATGCTAAGGCCCTAAAAACCTTAGGAAAAAATTTAGAAGATACTCAAGCTCAACTAGCTATTGCTCAGAAGAATGCTTCTAACTTCAAACAACAGTTTGAGGACATGCAAAGGCGCTATCATGATTTGCTAGAATCCCACACTCAGGAACGCTCCGAGTTGAAGAAGCAAGCCGACGAAGCCAAATCAGAGGCTACGAAGGCACGTCTTGCTTATGTTGAGCTTGAGCAGAAAAATGCCGAGTTAGCAAGAAGGAGCGCTGAGTTAGAAAAGAAAAACGCTGATTTGGCTTCAAAATTGTTAGAGGCGGAAAACAGGGCTGCTCTGGCTGAGGGCAACGTTGAATGCGCTATTAAATCTGCGGAGGAAACTCGCAAACAGCTGTCAGAGGCGGAGGCCGATATTCAGGGCTTTGGGGAGCTAATGATCGAATTCTTCGCGCACATTATTCGTCGTCGAAACATTTCCTGGATCGAGGACTATCCATCCACTTTGGTTCATGTGTGGAATCAAATTGTCGAGTGGGAAAAAGAAGAGCTTAAGGTCGATTCCCTCGATGAAGATAAGTTGATGGAGAAGTACTTGAGAGACGACGAACCGGAGCGCCTAGCTGAAGGTCGCCGTCTAATTGCTGAGGCCATGGAAGAAGAGAGGCAAAAGTCCAAACAGAAAACCATTCCTGAAGCTGGCTCCTCTTCTTCTGCTCCTGTAACTCCTGAAGTGGAAGGGTATGATCCCGAAAACCCGGGAATTTCCCGAACAACTTTGCTATCTCCCATTCCTGAAACAACTCCAGAGGTAGTAGTCACCCCCGCTGAGAAGTCTTCAGGAGGTATCCCTGTCTTTTCTCCTCAACTTGTCAAGGCTACTACTACCTTTGGCTACACGATTGAACGTTCAATGAGAAATCCTTTGCTCTCGCCTGAGTTGATAACCGATGTTTCTCATTTTGTAGGCGTTGAATCCTCCGCGAAAGCAGATGTTGTTCAAGGAGATACCACTGGGACAAAGCCCGCCGATAGGGTCAAAGAAGGGGAAGACAAAGCTGCTTCCACGGACTTAGGGGAGAGGAGTGAATCAACTAAGGTGACTACTCCCCATGACGAGGAAATGATTGCAGCGTTAAGAGACGACGGAGGAGACGAGGGGCATGATGAGGAACCAGAAGTTACAATAACCGGGGAGTCAAAAAGCGCTGAGGACACTACCTTGGCTGCCATGAAGGCTGACCAAGACAGGCGTTTGCAATTAAAGGCTGAAGAATTAGACCCTGAGGTCCTCAAGCCCCTTGCAGTTGTGGATGCAGGTTCAAGGTTAGTTGTTAAGCTTTCCACTAGATCTATTACCGAAGAACTTGCTAAAAAATCTTCTCTCGATTCCAGTGCCCCGCCCTCCGGGAAAAAGTCTGCTGGCCCCAGTACTACGTCTTCAGGGAAAAAGAGACCAAAACGGATCTTGACTGAAGCCGAGAAGGAAGCAAAAAATGCAGAAAAAGCTGTCAAGAAATCAAAGACTCATTCCAAGCCCAAATAGTGGGTTCTCCTGTGTCCTTTTAGCATCTTTGTAAATCAATAAGTGCTGCTACACCAGCAGCTTTCGCGCTTTTCTTTTTTAGTCATTTCCCTGTACAAATTTATTCATTTGTAAATAAAAATAATTCACTTTCTGCAATGTTTATGTGTTAGCAGTTCTGCACTTATGTAAAAATGCATATCTATAGTTATGAAACAAAGTTGTGGAGAGGGGAGATATGTGTATATATATGTGTCCCCAGTCAATCTCCATAAGTTATTCAGTGCTTAACCATGCAATCTGAATATTCCCGATTCTTTAACGGGATAGCATTTCCTGTATCACCAACTTCTGTTGTTTTTCCTGGCATTCCTTTTATACTCTCTCTCATTCTCTCGAGAGTTAGAGTTCGAGTTCAGCTATTTGTTTATTCCCCGGTCGTTCAACGGGAAAAGATTTCTTTCTCGGCGCTCGGTCAGAGACGCCTTTATACTCTCTTTCTCTCTGGAAAGTTAGAGTTCGGAGTTGAACCTCTTTCTCAGCGCTCAGTCGGAGACGCTTTTATACTCTCTCTCTTTCTCTGGAGAGTTAGAGTTCAAAACAGAATTTCTTTTTCAGCGCTCAGTCGGAGACGCTTTTATACTCTCTCTCTTTCTCTGGAGAGTTAGAGTTAGAATGTCGTTTTCCCATTCTTTCACGTCCTATCGCACAAATAATCATTGTGCTTCTTTTCATGTCCAGACTGTTTTCAACCTTCTTTAGGCTCTCAGTCGTCCTGTATTTTATAATCACAACAGAACAACTAATGAATGTAAATGCATAAAAGTAAATAACACACAATATTTTATAGTGGTTCGGCTAAATCATAGCCTACATCCACTTTATAGTTCTTTATTCGATCGCCGGATTTTCCCAAGGCAAGTCGTGCCTTATTACAGAGTTTATAGGAAGAACAGCAAAAAGTATAGCATTTCTAATCCAAATATCGCATTAAGTGTTGGGCATTCCATGCTCGAGGGATTTCTTCGCCATCTACGGTCGTTAACTTGAATGTTCCCTTATCAAGTTTCCGTTGGATGACAAAGGGTCCTTCCCATTTTGGGCCGAGGTGAGGAAGAGATGGAAAAACTCTCTTTAGCACCAAATCTCCTGGTTCAAAAGTTCTGAGGCGAACTTTTTTGTCATAATAGTGCGCCATCTGACGCCGATGTCTTGCTGCACGCAAGTCTGCTTCATCTCTTTTCTCTTCGACTTCATCAAGAGACTCAAGTAAAAGTGCCCGATTCGTCATCGGGTCATAATATGTCACCCTGTGGGAAGGAACTTCCAGTTCAACTGGAATTACTGCTTCTGAACCAAAGGAGAGGGAGAAAGGGGTATGACCAGTAGCCGTTTTAAACGTTGTTCGATATGCCCACAAAGCTAGGGGCAATTCATCAACCCATTTTGCCTTTGCACGCTCTAATCGCTTTTTGAGGATGGATTTTATTACCTTGTTTATTGCCTCTACTTGCCCATTAGATTGTGGATAGGCAACTGCAGTATATCGTTTATCTATCTTATATTTCTGGCAAAAGTTTCTGAATTCAGTGCTATCAAATTGGGTCCCGTTGTCGGTAATAATTGTTCTTGGGATTCCGAATCGGCATATAATATTTCGGACCACAAAACTTATCACCTTTCTTGTGGTGATCTTAGTCAAGGGTTCAGCTTCCACCCACTTCGTGAAATAATCCACGGCTACTATGGCATACTTAGCTCCCCCTCTAGCAATTGGTAAAACCCCAATGATATCGATTCCCCATGTGGCAAATGGCCAAGGACTCACCATCGATTTAAGCTGGGTTGATGGTGCCCTGGGGATTTTGGCGAATCTCTGGCACTTATCGCAGCGTCGTGAATAATCAGCTGCATCTTTGTTAATCGTAGGCCAGAAGTATCCGTATCGCAATATTTTCTTCGCTAAAGTTTGACCTCCTGTATGATCTCCACACTCACCTTCGTGCACTTCTCTCAGTACACGCTTGATGTCGTCGTGTGCGATACATCGTAACAGGGGCATAGAAAATCCTTGTCTATAGAGAATATCGTCTTGTATAACATATCTGGTAGCTCTGCGCACTACAGCTCTCTTTTCACTCTTCTTTAATGGGAGTGTCCCATTCTTAAGAAAATTCTTGATTGGAGTCATCCATGATTCCTTCTCTGGTTCCGCTTCAAGAACGAATTCGATGTCCATTGACTCAAAGCTTGGCGACTCCAACGTTTCAATTGGAATTACCTCGGTCCCCTCTGGATTGTCAGAACTAGCTAATTTTGCTAGTCTATCCGCTTTCTGGTTTTCTTCTCTGGGAATATGTGTTATGTTGTACCGCTCTAGGCTACTTAATAGCTCTTTCACTTTCTTAAGGTAAGCGACAAGTCGAGGTCCTCGAGCCGCGAACTCCTCTCTCACCTGACAAACAATAATCTTAGAGTCACAAAATATATCCATCACTTTTACTCCGAGGTCTTTAGCGAGTTTCAGCCCGGCAATCAGGGCTTCATACTCAGAGTCGTTGTTTGTTGCCGAAAATTCTAATCGCAGAGCGTAATATAACGACCGTCCCTCCGGAGTGACTAAGACAATTCCAGCTCCGGATCTTCGGTCATTTTTAGCTCCATCTGTATATAATTCCCACGGATTCATCGTTAGCTCATCCTCGGATTTAACCACTCGGTCATTGATTATTTCTTCCTCTGGAATGGTGAATTCCGCAATAAAGTCTGCTAGAGCTTGCCCCCTAATTGACTTTCGTGGTTGAAAATTCAAATCAAACTGGCTTAGTTCTATGTTCCATTTAATCAACCTTCCCGACGCTTCGGGTCTCTGCAACACTTGTCTTAACGGCTGATCGGTGTATATGGTTATTGGATGGGCTTGGAAGTAGTGACGAAGCTTTCGGGATGCAATCAGGAGGCTATAAGCAAGCTTCTCGATCTTTGGGTAGTTGCGCTCTGCCGCTGCTAATTTCTTACTCACATAGTATACTGGCCTTTGTACTTTGTCCTCCTCTCGAACCAGAACTGTGCTGACAGCGTGAGCCGAGACTGCTAGATAAACAAATAGTTCTTCATGGTCTACGGGCTTTGATAAGATTGGCGGTTTTTCTAACAGTTCTAACAGATTTTGAAAAGCCTCGACACAATCGGGAGTCCACTGGAAGTTCTTCTTTCCCCTTTTTATCAAATCAAAGAATGGAACACATTTATCGGTGGCTTTGGAGATGAATCTACTTAGCGCCGCTACCTTTCCTGCCAGACTTTGGACGTCTTTAATTTTCCTTGGTTCTTCGATATTTCTAATCGCCGCTATCTGGCTAGGGTTGATCTCAATTCCTCGGGAACTCACAATGAAGCCAAGGAACTTTCCCGACGCCACTCCAAATGAACATTTTAAAGGATTCAATTTCATACGGTATTTTCGTAAGATACCAAACATTTCTGCTAAGTCTTGCGTATGACTGGAGGACTGCTTTGATTTAACCAGCATATCATCCACATAAACTTCCATGGTTTTTCCTATCTGATCGTAAAACATTCTATTTACCAACCGCTGATAAGTAGCTCTAGCGTTTTTTAATCCGAATGGCATTACAACATAACAATATAGTCCCAGATTCGTAATGAAACTTGTATGCTCTTGGTCTGGTACATGCATAGGAATTTGATTGTATCCAGAATATGCATCCATGAAAGAGAGAAGTTCATGACCTGCTGTCGAGTCTACAAGCTGGTCAATCCTGGGAAGTGGGAAACTATCTTTTGGGCAAGCCTTATTTAAATCTGAAAAGTCAATACAAGTTCGCCACTTTCCGTTTGGCTTCTTTACCAGAACGGGATTCGATATCCAGTCGGGATAGGTCGAATCTCGAATAAATCCATTTTGCTTCAACTTCTCTACTTCCTCTTTGAGGGCAGCCGACCTCTCTGGGCCCAGCTTGCGTCTCTTTTGCTTTACAGGTGGATGCTTCGGATTTACATTCAATTTGTGACTGATAACGGAAGGCGATATCCCACACATGTCAGCATGGGTCCAGGCGAACACATCTAAGTTCGCTTTTAAGAAGTTCGTCAGCTCTTCAGCACGACGTGGATCCAATTGGGAACCAATCTTCAAAACTTTCGTCGGATCAGCTTTATCAACAGGTATTTCCACTGTTGCTTCATTAGGAGTTGCATTCCTAGCCTCTGGTTCCTCATCTTTTCTAGGATCCAGGTCTTCAGGCGTTCCTTTTCGCAACTCCCTTGGGTTCAACCTCTCTAATTGCTATGCTGAGTCCCCCTTTGAGGGAGATGAGGCATCCTTATTCTCAGCATTAACTCCTTTCATCAACATCTTCAGTTCGGCCACATAGCAGGCCCGTCCAGAAACCTGATCCCCTCTTATTACTCCAGTCCCGGCTTCGGTTGGGAACTTTAGTAACAAGCACCAAGGGGCGATACAAATTCTAAACTCAGCGAGGGCAGGCCTCCCTAAAAATGCGTTATATGGCGAATCTACGTCCAGTACTACAAACTGGAGCATTCGCACTCTTCTACGTTCTCCTTGCCCTAGGGTCACAGGCAACTCTATATATCCCATAGGAGCTGTCGTCGCTCCGTTGAAACCTCTAATCCATCCTTCACAAGGTTTCAGATCTTCAGGCTCAAGCTTCATCTGATCAAATGACTTCTTGAACAAAATATTAACGGAACTTCCGTTGTCTACTAATACCTTATGGACCAATGCTGGCCCAATAGCGGTAGTAATAACCAATGGATCATTGGTGGGAGATTGTATTCCCGTGTTGTCTCGGCTGCGAAACACCACGTCATCGAACATGGTTTTTTGTTGTTTGATGGGGGTGGCATCTTCCAACTCGTCACCTTCATTCACATCTAGATGTTTGGCGGCATTCACATATTGGTCCATTGACCTAAAGCTTCGAATTGCCGGATGAGGTCCGCCTACTATGGAGTTGATGACGATCCCTTTACCTTTCTGCTGCGCGGTAGGCTTAGGAGCAGGTAGGATTTGCTTTGGAGCCTGCTCTCCTTGCCCCCTATCCCTCGGGGCAACCTTGTACTCATCCAACTTTCCCTCACGCAGCAGCTTTTCAATTACATCCCTCAAATGTCGACACTCATTGGTCGAATGTCCATGCGTTCCGTGAAACAAGCAAAATTTCCCTGTCGCCATTTCTTTTTCGGTCGAATCACGAGGTGGCGGTCTTTTGTATTGCAACACGTTATACGTGTCCAGGTAAATATTTTCCAACGTGTCATTCAGTGGTGTGTAGTTCTCGTAGTTCTGGAATCGGGGCCTTTTGTTTGGGTCGCTTCCCCTATTTCTGTTTCTCCTGTTACCGTTCGAATTACGGTTGTTGTTGTTTCCCCCGCTTCCAGTATTGCTGTTTCCACCCTTGTTTCCTACATTTACTTCAACCTTGCCAGAACTTTCCCCAGACTGCTTCACTGCAATATTACTCTGCACATTCTCCTTTGAAGCTGTCTCAGACTTTCTCTTCCGGTTTGCCCGGGCCTCCTCTCGTCTTAGATAAATATCGGCTTTTTCGTAGAATATCGCCCTTGTGGGGGGTGTCTTCCCAGAAAGGTAGTCTCCAAACTCAGATTCGGGATCGACTCCTTCCTTCAATGCCATCAGAATTGTGGGCTCATGCGGGTCACTGACCTCCGTTACAGCTTGGTTAAAACGATCTAAATATGCCCTTAAAGATTCTCCTGGTGCCTGTTTGATCCTTGACAATTCAATAACGCTCTTGGACTTTCGAGCATGTAGTCGGAACTGGTTCATGAAACGCTCGCTTAGTTCTTTGTAATTAGAAATTGAACGAGGAGGAAGTCGGGTAAACCAAAATAAAGCCACATCTTCAAGGTAGATTGGGAACGCTTTGCATTTTACTTCATCGGGGGCAGCAGCGGCATTCATAAGCCACGAATACCGCATCAAGTGCTGTCCTGGGTCAGTCCTTCCGTTATATTTATCCATCTGTGGCAAATTAAAGCGTCGGGGGAACTGGAAGTCTAGGATGTCGTCAGTGAACGGAGTATGGCTTCGCTCTATGCCGTAGTCTTCATTTGTATAATTCCGGCTCTCGGACATAATTCGACGAACCATCGCCTGCACATCGGCACTAGTCAGGGGCTGCTCAGGTTCCCTGGCCCTAGTGTCCGAGTTCCTCCGGGGCTCTTGCTCAGGAGACACCCTTCTTCTTCGAGCTGCCTCTGCTCGATTCCTTTCCCCGCGCTCCCGGTCGATCTCGGGAAGAGGGGACTGGAGTCTTTGCCCCCGAGATGGGCTATCGTTTCTTAATGCTCGTGCGATATCCTCGCGAGATCCCAAAGATCCAAACGTTAGCTGCTCCACGTTCTGAGGTCGTTCGAGTGGCCTTCGCTCACGGGGCCTCTCTTCCTCAGAAGATGAAGATTGATCTACTGGTGTATGACGAACTGGCGACGGAGTTCTTTGCCGGCGGAGCTCACTGATTTCCCGACTCATGAGCCTCATATTTTCCTGCATCATGAGGTTGGTACGCTCATGAACTCTCATAGCTTCCCTCGTGCTCTCAAGCATATCGAGCAAGCGCGAGAAATCTCCTTGAGTGATGGGAGCAGATGGATTGGCCTGGTCTCCAACCCTGGCAGCTGGAATTGGAGCATTCGCGGGGACTCGAGTAGATGTTCCAGCTTCACCAAGCACCGGGTCGGATCGGAGGTAGGAAGTCGGGTCGGATCGGAGCTGGGGTCCCTGGTCGGATCGGTGTGCAGCGAGCAAGTCGGGTCGGTTCAGACTGGGGGAGTGCACTGCTTCAGAGTCTCCTACCCGGTTCGGATCGGAGCTTTCCCCTTGCTGTCGGTTCGGATTTCCTGCATTGACTCTCCCTGCTGCTGAACTCTGCCCCCTAGACCTTGTTACAACAGCACGTTGCTGATCTTCATCAGCTCCATTTCCTTGAACAGACTGGACTTCCTTGCCTTTTCCTCGGGCCATGAGTCTTTGACAATTACTTCAACGAATGTAAGAAAGTGGAGACACTTATGGATTCACTTTTTCGAACTCAACGGTCCAAAAAGTAGAAAGAGATCCCGGAAAATAAAGAATTTAGATGAGGATTCTCAGTGAAAGCACCAAAATGTTAGACCCAAATGTGGTTCTAACACCCAAATTGATTAGAAACAAGATAAAATAAAGCAGAAATAAAAAAGAACACACAAGGTTTATAGTGGTTCGGCGAAGAAATGCCTACGTCCACTTAGTTTTCACTATATTCTGGAATTCAATTACAAATACAATGTAAGATTCGCTCACAACTCACATTTGTTCACTCAGAAAGATAAAAACAAGAAATAAAAGATGGTTTGGATTTTCCGGGAGTGAAGGAATTCGGATGATGGAAGTACTTGGATTCTCAAAAGTGCTGAAAAAGATCCTTCTCTTTGTCTCTAGTTGGGGTATTTATAGGTGTGAATTTGCCTGAAATGCCATCCGGGTCGGAACACGTGTCATCCATCGCCCTCTCTTCGGGTTCGGATGAGCCATCAAGCAGACAACGCATCAAGGAGATGAACGTTAGGGGTAGGAATTGGTCACATCCGGTCCGGTTCTCCAGGCGGCTTTATAGGAGATTTTTCTGGATCATGGGTACAGGTCGGAGACATGAAGGTTGGAGGGTTCGGATCGGAATACCCGACCCGAACCGGAGTAGCTTGAACGTCTCTTCTTCTCTAACCATACTCCGCTCCGCTCCGAAGTCGCGGCAAGCAGACAGCTTTCCGATCCACCTGAGATTCATTGGCCTTCCGATCCGATCAGGTATGCTTTACCAATTTATCCAGTAAGAGATATCCGATCCGAACAGAGAACTTTACCCGATCCGAACCGATACGCTGCTATTAATCTGAACTGTGGAGCTTTCCTCCGATCCGAACCGAAGTCACATAACTTGAAATACTCTTCAACGGTTGGTTTCTTGACTTTGTGTTGCCTAGTTCACAAAGTAGGCTAACAGTTTGTATGTTGTTATATGCATATGTTGAAAACAAAGTTGTATTGGTGTTTTGATTTTTTTGTATTTATGACTAATAGATGTATGTTTTTTTTTTTTTGACAGGCGTTGTATGATGCTCTAGGTCAATGATATGGGGAAAGGCATGAAAAAATATGTTGTCGCATTCATGTATCATTTTGATTAGCTACGGTTGTATTGATTGTTCTTTTTAGTATATATATTGTTTTTGGTTAGCAACTATTGTAAGAATTGTTTTTTTTTATCACAAATATTTATATGCTTCGAACTTTGTGTGATATATTTTTTGATCATAAATATTTATATGCTAAATATTGTGTATGAAATATATTTAATAATGGCTATATATATTATAGCATTATGCTAGTGCAATAAAAATATTCTGCAGCAGCTTTCATGCTATAAAATGCAAAATTAAACTTTCTATACCGTTTCTATAGCATTTATGGTTGCTATAATAATAAGGCTACTATATTTCTATTGCTTTTGTACTTGCTGTAATAATCAGGTTATGAGATTTCTATAGCGTCCACGCTTGCTATAATAATCAACCAATATTTATCTATAGCGTTTATTGTTGCCGTAAATAGCAGATAAATGATGTCATAAATATTAGCAGTATAAATCACAACATTGCATAGAAGTTTTATAGCAAGAAAAACACGCTATAGATACGATTTGTATGTTACAAATCGATCATTTAATAGCAATTTTGAAATGCCTTAAGTAACATCATTTATAGCATGTTTTTTATAGCGATTTTTAGGTTGCTGTTGTAGACTCCTGACATATTACAACATGCTGATATATAGCGTTTCTAAAAACGCTATTGTATCCTTAAATAGCGTTTTTTACACGCTATAAAAAGGTATTTTCCTTGTAGTGGGATGAGTGGCCACGTGATAGCATCAGGGAAGGTCTTGAGAGAGGGTGAGAAAGTGGAGGACGTGGCTTCTACTCGTGAGGCAACACGTGTACAAAAATCCAGATTAATAGGCTAAAGAATAGGTCTTCGTTAAAGCAAAGTTGCATGCTTCTGTAAACGGAGTCGAGTCGGCTTCCTCTGATGGTCATGTTGCCAAATCTCCTTGTTGTGTGCAACAATCATTCCAGGCGGGCCCATTCCCTTCACCTCGACCCGAACCGGTGCAGCACATGTGTTCTGATACTCCATCTGTTATTGTATGTATGATCGAGACCAGATCCGATCTAACTCTCTAATCCAATCCGATCCGAGCTCTCCAATCCAATCTGATTCGAGCTCTCTGATCCGAGCCGAGCTCTGGTTTTAGAGAGAGCTTTAACCTCTAACATATGTAACCCTGATCATCTGGGTTTTGGGTGGCCTGCTCACAAAACAGGCTAACATTATGCATATGTTATTGATGAATAATTATATTAATTATTTATTACATATTTAGTTTTAATTATTAAAACTCATTAAAAATATGTTTATTGCAATTAAAGAGGAAAAATAATTTTTTTGCAACTAGCAAAAGGACATAGTTGCTGACATATTTTTTGCAACGGATAACCAAAAGCAGTTACTAAAAGTATGTTTTTTGCAACAGGCATGGAAGCATAGTTGCCAAAAGTAAGTTTTTCGCGAGTGGCGTGGAAGCGCAGTTACTAAAAATTTGTTTATGTAACTGGCTGGAATTTTCAGTGTTAAATCACAAATATTTCAACTATTAAGAAATGTCAGTTGCCAAATATCATTTGTTGCAACTGTCATATGCTTCCTGTTGCAAATAACCAGTTGCAATGGGGTATTTTTCTTGCAGTGTAACAATGCAAAAACCTACAGGTGAGTAGACATAACTTACTTAAGAGTAGACGCGTGGTCGATAGTCCCCTCCAGGTCACAGGCCTCCACCTAGAATGAATTTAATCTTATATAAGTCAATAGACGAACTTTAGCATAAGCAAAATTCATACTAAATAAATCAAATTATGTTACCGCCATCAATTCCTAGTTACTAGTCCGATGATCTGCCTACAAGTAAAGAATGTTTGGATAGCCCGGTCTGCGTTCCACATCTTCATATTCTATAAACAGTTAAGATGCACACATTAGTCCAATAATCAACTAAGAAATACACAACACACTTAAGAAAAGTCATTCCACATTCCACATTTACATACCTATCAGATGTTACATTCTCGTATTATCACAAACAATACACAACCAAGACTCAACCATCTCATTTCACATTCCAAAACACACATTCCACATTTTACAATAAAGAAACATCACCATACCAAACCAGTTTAGATCTCATTCTAGTATTATTGCAAAAAAAATTACAACCAAAAGTCAACATATTTTGATATTTTGATAATACTTTAGGCTGCATTATCCTCCAGCACATACTAAAATTAAACATACGCATACACATACACGTACATATACACATACGAATACTAAACATGAATAAATGTAACTTTATTCACTAATGTAACTTTAAACATATGCATATGAAACCCTTAATCATGAACTCATTGATGAAAACATCAACTTGTAGCTAGACCATATGAACTACAAACTACATCCATTTCACCAAAGAAGAGATTAGAGTTGAAATCCCAAAAACATGAAAAACCCTAAATGTCAAAAATTACCAACTTTAATCACATAAAGTTTGTAATACTTACCAATAGGAGGTGGATGAGAAGAAGAAGAGGCCATTAAACTGAATTTTGGACAAAAATATATTTTTGGGTCTAAAATTGTAGTGGAGGGAAGGTTTGTGGATGAGGGAAAAAGTTAGAAGAGAGATAATGTGAAAGGGAAGAAGGGGATGAAGGGGTACAGGCGTCAGAAGGGTTAGGAATACTAGCGTTATCTAGGATAACGCTAGTGTAAAATTTAAACCAACGTTATCCAAGATAACGCCATCGAAAAAAATTGGATATGCGTAATCCCAGATAACGCCTTTGTACCAAAAGTAGCATATTTCTGTAATTAGTTTAGAAACTGGCATATTTTTGTTTTAACTATTCAAAACTGGCCTAATTCAAAAAAAATCATTTAACCCAATGTTGAAACAACTAAAATGTTATAACATATTATATATATATATAATATAGGAAATCTATTTGAACACAAACTGATACCACAAATTTTGATACATAAATTGTGGACCACTGGATCATCGATGAATTCTACCTCTCATTTAAAGACACAAACAAATCATTTTTTTCATTAAAAGTATATAAAATAAATTAATATTAATTAATATATTCCCTGCATTTATATGTTAATAAAAATCATTTTTTTATTTTTTCGACCGTGGTTATCAAGATATTGTTTTTATTTTCTTTTATGGGATGGGGTTTTGCTTCTTTGTTGTTTGTTTTCCCTTTGTACTTGGAACTCTGTACAGTTTTTATTGATGCGTTGTCAATAAAAAGCCGCACTCTTTTTCCCTATTTATTACTTACACTGAGTGCTATTATAGGTTTTTAACAAGGCGGTTTACCCATTTTCAAAAAAAAAAAAAATTATCTGTCCGCTTAAAAAATATTAATATTTATAACTAATAATATTATGAGGTTTTATGACTCCGATAGGTTTCCTATTGAACAAATTTAAAAAAAATTGTCAATAGACAAAATGGATATAAAAATTTATAAAAATTTTAGGGATAATAGTAGTTATATGTGTATTTACGATTATAAATTTTACTAGGTTTAAATAATATTAGTTAAGTTTATACATATAAACTGAATACTTTAACAAATGGATATAAGATATTTGTGTATGTGAACAAATGATAATTTAGAGTTATTTAAAAAAAATATCGTTGAAGAAAGATAAGATTGAATAATAACTAAAAGAATAAGACTGTTAAAAATTTATTTTCGTTGTACCCGTGTGCATAGCATGGGCTCACACTTGTGTTATAAATAGTAAATTATACAGCTCATAAAGTTAAACACATTTTTTTATGTTTTTTACATATGTGGCTCAAGGGGAGATTGTCGAAAAAAATTAATATGTCGCTCACACATGTAAAATACAAAGTGTTATGCTATTTCAGTGCAATGCCTAATTAAAATGACTAAATAAAGCAATAAAATAAATAAAACATAAAGATGCTACTGTAATGTAAAAATGCGTACAGACCGAAGTGATTTTCAATTTGTTGAAGGATCAAATTAAAAATACAGTGCTATTATACATAATAGGTTATGATTCTCAAAATACATATACTATGTTATTCTTTTAATCTCTTTTATGCAAATAATTCAGATCTTGGTTTTATGTCAATTAGAAAGAATAGATCCAACTCATATTTTTTAGATCCATCTTTTTCTCTAAACCACTTCATATAAGCAACAACTATCGATTCAGATCTAAAACTTATGTCAAATTTATAAATCTAAATCAAATCTTAATCAGGCTATAAACATTTATGGATTCAGGTATAACTTCTGCTAATTCATTTACTTTTTATGATTTCTTCTCAATCAAATTAATATGAGTAATATATTCAGATTTAGAATTTCATGATAAGTCAGTCATAAAATATAAAGAAATCTTAACCGAAGGCTGTTGAAGTATGCGATACTATATGTTGAATTGAAGAGGATGAAGATGGCTTCGAGTCAGAGTTAACCATTTGCAAATCAGTGTTCGCACGCGGAAGTTATAAGTTGAAAGGTGCAGGTTTTCAATGTGCAGGTGTGACAGACTTCTTTCATTGGGGACAACAGACGTCTGAGTTGTTAGGGTGGATTTTCATGAGAGTTCTGATAGACTTCTGTCATCCCCATGACAGACGTCTGTCATGAGATAGGGACAAACGTTTGTTATATTAGGGACAGACGTCTGAGCTGAGTGTTGAAGTCCAAATAATTCCTTAGGAGGGACATACGTCTGTCACCTCCCACGACAGACGTCTAACGAGTGTTTTGGGCTATTTCGGGCTGGAAATTTGACAAATTGATTCGTGAAGACACGGTGGAAATTTGGGTAATTGACCTATCTTTATATAAGCTATTTTAAGGTGTATTAGTGGGAGAGCTTGGAAACTTGATTTGAGATCTAGGGTTTATTCTCAAGGGTGAATTAGGGTTTATAACCTAGTTCCAATTCTTCAATTCTATTCTCTTCAAACTCTTTCTATATTGAAATATAGTGATCATTGGATCAATCTCTTGTATTCCTCTCATTGTGGTAATAAAATATTCTCTCCAATGTGGATGTACACTAGCAAGATGTTAGTGAAACCACTATAAATCCTTGTGCGATTTATTTTTGCTACTTTAATCATTAGTTTCTTGGTTGTGATTGAGATTTGGATTGTTCGTGATTGGTTGATCATTGTTTGGTGACTAGAGTTATTGTTTTGGTTGTTTTTGCAAGTCTAACAACGGTCTAGTCTTCCGCTAGCGCTTTGTGGTTTAGATATTTGATTCGAGTGGTCTTGGATCTTATTAATCACAACGGTTAAAACAGTTGGTATCAGAGCTGTTTGGTGCTTGTTAGGCGTTTGTGAAAATGCCGGAAACGGATAGTAGCGCGATAAGTCCTTCAACCGGAAGTCCGAATAGTGTGGCGCCTTATGTATGGGGCTCGTATGCGGCGTCAGGTTCTCAATTGGTAATAGACAAGTGGAATGGTGATAATGACTTTGAGAAGTGGCAATGGAAAATGAAAGAGGTTCTTAGGTAGAATTGGGTGCAACGAGTGGTATTTGATACTCACTTATTGCCAAGTGATATCTTGGATGTTGAGAGAGAGGAGATGGAGGAATGGGCTTACACTACTCTTCAACTTGCTATGGAGGAGAATGTGATCTCCGAAATTAGTGGTGAGGCTACCGCTAAAGGTATTTGGGACAAGTTGGAGGAACTTTATATGAAGAAGTCACTCACTAACCATTTGATCTTGTTGCGAACGTTTTTCACCTTCAAGATGAAGGAGGGTAATTCGCTTAAGGCACATTTGAATGCCTTTGATGACTTGCTCATGAAGATGAAGGCCGTTGATTTGAAGATTGAGGAAGAGAAAAAGACGATGATATTATTTTGTTCGTTGCCGGATCGCTATACGGGTTTCTCAAATAGTTTGATCTATGGCCAGAATACCTTGACTCTTGATGATGTCAAGATGGGTCTTCTTAGTGAGGAGTTGAGAGATCAAATGAAGGAGATGAGTGAGGGTAGTAATGGAGCTAGTAGTGGTCACGAGTTGTTTATGGAGAAAGAAAAGAATATGAAGAAAGGAAACCGGGGGCGTTCTAAATCAAGAAAGCCCGGTGGAAGAGGTAAATAGAAAGAGAGAAATGGAAAGTGCTTTATTTGTAAGAAACCGGGACATTGGAAGAATGAATGTCGAGACAAAGATAAGAAGGAAATAGCGTCTTCATCCGTGGCGGTGGAGAGTGGGGATGGTGAGATAGATGAGAATGTGTTGACGGTGGTAGCAGTGGGTGTTTCGGGTAAAGAATGAGTACTTGATTCGGGTGCGTCGTATCATATGACGCCAAATAGAGATTGTTTTTCATCCTTTGAGGTCAAAGAGGAAAATGCAATTTCTATGGGAAATGGTGTTATTTGCAAGTCGATGGGTAGTGGCTCCGTGCAAATAAGGATATTTGATGGAGTTGTTCGCATGCTCACCAATGTTTGCTATGTTCTGGGACTTGGGAAGTCACTTATATCTTTGGGGCAATTGGTTTCTCTAGGATGCAAGATCACTATCGAGAAGGATTGCTTGAGGGTTTCGAAGGGGGCTCTTATGGTTATGAAGGGTGCTAGGACTCATGGTATATATTTTCTTCATGGTGTGACCGTAGGAGGTGAGACGTGTGTGGGTGTTGATACTTGTCATGACTTGGATGTGACACGATTGTGGTATTTGAGATTGGGTCATCTTTCGGAGAGGAGTTTGGATATTCTTCGTAAGCAGGAGATGATCGAGGGTAAGAGTTTCAACAAACTAGAGTTCTGCGAGGAATGTGTCATGGGGAAGCTAACAAGGGTATCATTTGATGAAGGAAAGCATGACTCAAAGGAGGATCTTGAGTATGTTCATTCGGATGTTTGGGGACTGGCACCAGTTGCTTCTTTGGGAGGAGCTCGTTATTATATTTCTTTCATTGATTATTTGTCTCGAAAGGTATGGGTGTATGTAATGAAGGCCAAGTCGGAGGCATTTGCTAAGTTCAATGTGTGGAAGGCTCTTGTTGAGAATGAGAGTGATAAAACTTTGAAGGTGTTAAGGACCGACAACGACGGCGAATATGTTTCCCAGGAATTCTTGGAGTATTGTAAGCATCACGAAATCCGGAGACATTTTACTACACCAGGAGATCCGCAATCTAATGGAGTAGTGGAGAGAATGAATCGAACTCTACTTGAGAAAGTTCGATGCTTGAGATTGAGATCGGGTTTGTCTAAGGGATTTTGGGCCGAAGCTTTGTCAACCGCGGTGCATATTGTGAATCGAATTCTGTGCTCGGCCATTGGTAACAAAATTTCGGAGGAAGCGTGGAAAAGGAACAGTGTTGACTTGAGATATCTCCATGTGCTTGGTAGCTCGGTTTATGTGCATGATCCGAGGAATGATAAGCTCGAAGGTAGAGCTTTCAAAGGGGTCTTGCTTGGTTTCATGGACGGCGTGAAAGGCTATCGGATTTGGAATCCGAAAACAAAGAAGGTTGTAAATTCTTGTCATGTCACTTTTGATGAGTCGTCTTTATTCAAGGAGAATGAGAGCTCATCGCATGTTCCGGATTTGGTTCATGGTGAATCAAAGGAGAAGGAAGTCATTCCCACATTTCGTCCAAGTGGTGGTAGAATAAAAGAAGCTCATGGGGTTGAAGCGGTTGATGAAACATCACATAGTCCACATGGTTCCTCTTGTGATATTGGTGATGTACATGATACTAGAGAAGTTTCAACTTAAGGTGGAGCTGAAAGGGGTTTGGGTGATAGTATTGCTACTCGGGTTAGTCGACGTGCAATAAGGCCTCCCGAAAGATATGGTGATTGGAACTACCTTAGCTTTAGTGATCATTTGGATATGCTCTCAATGTAGTCCAAGATGAGCCGATGGACCTTGATGACGTCATGGAGTCGAGATTGAGCTCGAAATGGATTTGCTCCATTGAGGAAGAGATGCATTCGCTTATGAAGAACTGAACTTGGGATTTGGTTTCACTTCCTCAAGGAAACCGTGCTATAGGGTGCAAATGGATTTACAAGGTGAAGGATGATGGAAGGTACAAAGCAAAGTTAGTGGCAAAGGGGTTTTCACAAAGGAAAGGAAAGAAGTATGATGAAATTTTTGCACCGATGGTTCGTCATACATCTATCCGGGTTTTACTAGCCATAGTTGCTATCCATGACTTGGAGTTGGAGCAACTTTATGTGAAAACCATCTTCTTACATGGAGACTTGGATGAAGATATTTATATGGAGCAACCGGAAGGGTTTGTTGTAGATGGTAAGTCTAAAATAGTTTGCAAGTTGAAGAAATCACTATATGGGTTAAAGCAATCGCCCAGAAAATGGTACAAGAGAATCGATCATTTCATGCTTAAAAGTGGCTTCTATCGGAGCACCAAGGATGCTTGCGTATATTTTAAGAGGTTGGGAGATAATTGTTAGGTGTATTTACTCTTGTAGATGGATGATATCCTCATTGCTTCCAAGGATAAGAATGAAAACAACAAGTTGAAGATGCTTTTGAAATCAGAATTCGAAATGAAATATCTTGGAGAAGCAAGGAAAATCTTGGACATGGAAATTGGAAGGGACTGAAAGTGTTTTGAGTTAAGATTGACTCAAAAGGAGTACATTAAGAAAGTGCTTTGCCGATTTAGTATGGAGGATGCAAAGGCGTTAAATACACCTTTACTTTTGCATATGAAGCTTTCGGAGAAGGGATCACCTATCGAGTATAAAGACAAGGCTTATATGGCAAAGGTGCCATATGCAAGTGCGGTCGGTAGTTTGATGTACGCAATGGTGTGTACAAAGCCCGATATTGCAAATGCTGTCAGGGTGGTTAGTCGGTATATGGCAAATCCGGGGAAATCGCATTGGGAAGCCGTGAAGGCTATTTTGAGATACTTGAAAGAAATAGCATCTCATGGACTTGTCTTTGGCGGTAGTGATGAGAGGAGTTGCAAGTTGGTTGGTTATTGTGACTCGGACTACGTCGGTGATAGGGACCGGAGGAAATCAATTTCCAGCTTGTTTTCACACTTGGCGGGACAACCATTAGTTGGAGATCAAGACTGCAAAAAGTAGTTGCTTTATCCACTACGAAGGCGGAGTTGATTGCCGTTGTGGAAGCGGCCAAGGAGGCACTCTACTTGAAGCAATTGTTGTGTGACTTGGGTTTCAAACAAGAGAGTGTTGATATTCGATGTGATAGCCAAAGTGCTATCCATTTGGCGGAGAATTTGGCATTTAGCCCACGGATCAAACATATTGAGGTGAGCGAATCATTTCTTGTAGCCATGGACGAGGGTAAGCTAGTATATCTTCCGAAAGTGCACACAAAGGATAATGCGGCGGATATGTTTACTTAGGCATTGCCGTATGGGAAGTTCGAGCATTGCTTGAACTTAATTCGCTTGTTGAGTTGCTATGTGCCATGGGGTGGCACGGAGGGAGGGGGAGAGAGTGATTTTGTTTGTTGATGATGGAAAGAAATAACAGTGAGAAATTGGAAATCTATCTTCATGTTAAGTACTCGTTACACTCCTGAGTACATTGTCTTTTGGTGAGACGGTTTTGGTTTAAATGATTTCAACACTACATTGGCAGGTGAGGGCATTGCCTGAACTCATTGGTGTAGTGCAATGGGCATTGGCCATTCTGAAGCTCATTGGGGAAACATTCAAGTTTGCTTGGTCGATGGTAGAAGGAGATGCTTGGATGCATTGGAGTTTGGAGTTGAGATGGTTACAGTATCGAGGTGGAATGTTGAAATATGCGATACTATATATTGGATTGAAGAGGATGAAGATAACTTCGAGTCAGAGTTAACCATTCACAAATCAGAGTTCGCACGCGGAAGTTATGAGCTGAATGGTGCAGTTTTTCAGTGTGCAAGTGCGACAGACGTCAGTCGTGGGGGACGACAGACGTCTGAGTTGTCAGGGTGAATTTTCCTGAGAGTTCTGACTGACGTCTGTCATCCCCACGACAAATGTCTGTGAGAGGGACAGACGTGTTTTATATTGGGGACAGACGTCTGAGCTAAGTGCTGAAGCCCAAATAATTTCTTGGAAGGGACAGGCGTCTGTCACCTCCCACGACAAACGTCTAATGAGTGTTTTAGGCTATTTCCGGCTGGAAACTTGACAAATTGATTTGTGAAGACACGAGGGCAATTTGGGTAATTGACCTATCTCTATATAAGCTATTTTCAGGTGTAGCAGTGGGAGAGCTTGGAAATTTGATTTGAGATCAAGGATTTATTCTCAAGGATGAATTAGGGTTTACAACCTAGTTCCAATTCTTCAATTCTATTCTCCTCAAACTCTTTCTATATTGAAATACAGTGATCATTGGATCAATCTCTTGTAATCCTCTCATCGTGGTAATAAAATACTCTCTCCAAAGTGGATGTACACTAATAAGACGTTAGTGGAACCACTATAAATCTTAGTGTAATTTATTTTTGCTACCTTTGTCATTAGTTTCTTACTTTTGATTGAGATTTTGATTGTTCGTAATTAGTGTTTAGATTATTAAATATCTGATGATCAAAATTCTCTTGTTCTTTTTAATCGCATGGCTAAAATTGATGATCCGGATCATTAGTTTTACGGATCTTGAAAACTGTCCACTTCCTTAATTTACAAATCTTGAAGTCTCAACTTTCCTTGTACGCAGTTGAACTCTCTTTCTTCTCCACTTACAAAAATAAATGCAAACCTCTATAATCTTCTTACTTCTCACAATTTCATAGATCTCTACTCACAAATTTTGTTCACATGTTAATCACTTATTCTTAAAAAGTTGTTCTTTGTCTAAATAAACATTGCAATGATTCGTCACATTATCCATCATAATATTAATTTTGGTTTGAAGTAATTCAATGGAAGATTGGTGGAGGAACTACATTATATAGCCACTTAATCCCCGTCGGTGGTTATCTGATCCATTTCTGCTGCTCCTATTTTGGATACATATTGGTGCTCTGACATGTCCATCAAAATCTTCTACTTTTTGTGCCAGGCTGGAGCTCAGACTACGTAAAGAGAATTTGTAGATGGACTAATACGATTTTAAACATCTACGACCACTATTTTTGACCTTAGCAAAGAGAATGATTTGTCATTCTTCAAAAACAGCGGCTTTATGGCTATGACTAAAAACTCTCGGATTGGGAAAATAATGCCAAAAATGGAGATATGCGACTACGAATTTGAGCCATGCGGGTACTCGATGAACGGTGTTCATAGTCAAGCTCTATCGACCGCGAGCTACATAACCATGGGCCTTGTCCAGGTAAGGGTGGGTTTCAGCAAGCTTGTTGGGCGGGTACACGAATGCTTTAGACCTAAGGAATTCTCTACTGCTGTCACTGTGTTTGCTGGGTGTGAATGCAGGGTGGGGACTTGGGTGGAAGTGAAGCTGTGGCCGTGTGCGGATGATGTGAAGCAGGAGCTGTCGGGTGATGTTGGTGTTTTTGTAATGAATCATGTACTTATGTATGATGGACTATTAAAGTTAAATAAATAACTGGCGTTGCTTGTATTAAAGCATAAGTTTGTGCATTGTGACAGTTTATTATTGAAAAGTAGAGTATACCCGCATTGTGTGTTTTAGATATTAACATAAAAATGTATATTTAATTTTTACATACAAAAAGTAGCATATGGCATCCTGTTGAGATTTGGCAACCTTCTGATATATGAAATAAGTAAATCTACAACAATTCGGAACACCTCGTGATTATAAGCAAGCTAATTTATTTCTCTCAAACAGCATCAGAAAAAAGAGAACTGGAGGTAAAGTTATCGTATTCATTTTTGTAACTCATTTGCTTGTTGAATTTATTCTCTTCCACTTTTACACAACATTAATTTGAAATCAGCTGATAGCAAAATTTGAATATATGATTGCTTTAACAAAATTTGAATATATGAATAGCATTTTTAACCTGGATTTCTCGATTATATTATAGAAAAAATTGTAAATGTCAAACGGTCCTTGATAGATCAATTGTCAGTGTACTATATTCCCCTGTTTTGCGTTAGTGCAGGAATTTTTTGTTGCACCAGTACGATAATAATATATATCTAGTCTAGTATTACAGAGTAGTAATTTGTTAGGAATGCATGCATGAAGAAAACCATCTAGTCTGGTACTAGTAGAATTATAGATAGAGAGACAGTTTCACAGAAATTATAGATAGGGAAAACAAATCCAAGTAGCAAGCTAGTTTTAATAGTCGTGATTAACTGAATCATAAATATCACTAATGACCTGCACCTCGTCTTCCTGCTTAAAATAGCAATACGGAAAAGGGGCAAGTAACTCACTTTGTCGTGGCGCCGGCAACTCATAGTCATAGCTAACCGCTTGATCTTCTTCATTTTTGGTTCCAATAATATCATCATAATTGTTGCTCAAATTATAAACGCCGCTACTACTCCCCTCATTGTTGATGTTAGCAGCAAAATAAGCATCGTAGTGACTAGTATCATAATTAAGTGTTTGTTCATCTTGTGGATTTGGCACCACCGTAGCAGCATTAGCCGTTTGATGAAGCCAAATTTGCGACTTGAGAAACTTAACGTAATTGATGGCTTCTTCAAGCAAGGAAACAGTGTCCATTTTGCTTCCTTCAGGCACCAAGCTCTTCAGAACTTTGAACTTGTCGCTTATCCTGTGCCTTCTTTGGCGTGCAGCTACGCTTTGTGGGTCGGTTGAGAGTTTCGCTCCATTGTTTCTCTTTATTTTGCTCGTGCTCTCCATTATTATCGTGTGAGTGGGAAATTGGGAAGGAGATGGAGGTATATATATAGAGGAGGATGTATAGTAAGGTTGGTGTGAAGTCAATTTCGGTCAGCTGATATCTAGGGATATGGTGACATTATGTGCGTGCATAGTGGTAGAGCTATGGCTAGGGTGAAGGTTCATAAACTATTTTAGGGTTTAAGCTTTTAAGGAAAGGGAAAGTGCAGTGTTGTACGATGTATGTCTGCATTCCTTCAGTGATATTGTTGACGTAATGTTTGTGGATTTAGTTTACATTCATGTGTGTAGGCCTCATGACTCATGACTGATGTCTCGCTTTTGATTAATTATAGGGGAAATAGGGCAACCTTTCATTAAGATACAAAAATCAAACACATATGACGGAGTAGTACGTGCATCCCCTTATGACATCTTGATGTTATGTCAAATTAGCTAATGCATGAAAATCGAAGAAAAAGAATTGATCGAATGTATTTTACATTAGATAGATATGTTAATTGTTAGATCGAAATTTGGACCTAACACCCAAATTGTTATGAACAGTAGAGAATTTCAAATGAAGTACAAGGAAAAAGAAAAGTACACTCAGAATTTATAGTGGTTCGGCGTTAACGAGCCTACGTCCACTTTATATCTTATTGATTATGCTTTAAAAGCAAATACAACAGTGATTTCTCTCAATATTTCAATAGTTTGACAACAATGGCGGGTTCAGTACTCAATATTGCCAAAAGGATCCCGAAAAATGCCAAGCTCTGCGCTATTTATAGCTGATTTTGTCAGGCGGATCGTGGACACGTGGCACGAATCCCTAGATCATCGGATCGCATCGCCACCGTTGAAGAAACAGTCAAACTAGCCGTTGTGGACAGGTGTCGTGATCTGCTTGAAAATCGGATCGTGCAGATGGAGAGAATTGGTCCAGATGACGGTTGGGGACACGTGTCGCCAGATCCGTGCGATTCGGATCGCTGAAGAATAGGTCGCGCTTGAACAGGTCTGAGGGTTCGCCATGCACCAGGGGATCGGATCGGTTCGCTCGGGATATCAATGTGAGCTTGGATCGGATCGCCCAGCTACGTCGTTCGCTGATGAGATGGGGCGATCCGTAGATATGCGATCCGATATTTGGGCGAGACGATGGTGCGCGATCCATTCCTTCATGTTCTCAGATACTGTGGTTTCCTGCTTTCCTCTTACAAATGACCCTGGCTGGCTTGATCAAAAAGTGAGCCAACATTTTGCCCCCTCGAAGTATGTTTCATGTTCTCAGATACTGTGGTTCGCTTTTGGTCACGTGCTCGTCTCGTGCTGAGTACCTAGGCCTTTGTGCGAAACAGGGCGTATTTTCCTTCGAGCCGTGTCGGGCTTCGAGTTTTGTGGGCCATCGTTTTAAGGCGGTCCGTGGGCTTCTATGCGATTCAAGCTTTGGATCGTGGCCTGCATGGTGCTTCGTGGACCGAATAAGACAAAGAAAGGGAGACAAACGGTCGCCCTCTTTGCCTATATAAGCCGACCCCCTCCCCTTCATTCTCCTTCTTCTTTCTTTTCTACCGAATCGTTTCGCCTACATTATCAAGGAGCGAACCCAAATCTTTTGACCCTTCGAAAATCCAAGCATTCTTTCAATCTTTAGAAAGGTAACTCCACTAAAAGTATTCTTATTTGTGAACGCCGCTCTTCCACGAACTTTCTCGACTGGAAACGACGAGAATTCGTGCTTTTCTGACGAAATCATCAAAACGCCATGGCCAAGTGACGAAGAGCTCGGAGTTCGAAGAAGGAAAGGAGAGGAGAAAAACGGAGGAGGAAGAAGAAGAAGACAGAAGGCCGTTTCGGTTCGTGGTCAAAGATGGAAGACGAACGCGAGTGGCGAGATGACAGATTGAGGTGGCAACGAAGGGATGGATCGTGGGAGTCGCAACGGTTCATGAAGGGGCGATCCCTTCATCCGGCGATTCGATGGGGGGGCGATTCCTATGCTCCGCGAGTCGAAAAGGGGGGCGATCCTTATGCTTTGCGATCCGTCCTACAGCTAACGATACGAAGAAATTTCAGACTTTAATCAACGTCCTGTCACCATAAAACTTTGAACAGTTAGGCTAGAGCCGCGACGTTGGACTTTCTGGACTAAATGACCTCATGACTTGATTGCATATGACGACTAACGACTTCTGATAACCTTGACTTCTTTCATGCTTTATTATTATTTTTAATAATGCGCACACACAAGCACACACACCGGCACTTGCACACACGGGGGACGGGTAGTGTTAATCTTATTGTTCATATTTTCTCGTCCTAGCAGCAATGTCGAACGATCACTCTTCCTCAAGATCTGTAGCAGAAGCGGAATCCGAGACTCCTGAACAGTATAATCCTGAAATTCCTCCAATCATTCCGGGAGGTGAAGATTCTAGATCTGAGTACGAAGCCACAGAATCAGATCCGACAGAAAGTACTTCATCCAGCAACAACTCTGAGTCTGATGAGCGAGCTCCAGACGAAATCCCAGGCGCAGTCGGGATAGATAAATTCTCTGATTCTTTAGCGTTCAAGCTTGACGAGATAAAACTTAAGAGAATCTGCTTAAGACACGGCATTCCTTGGGACGATGTCTTGATGCCCGGAAGCGAAGATAGACCCCACCTAGCACCGGAAGGGTATATGGCGATTAGTCGAACGATGTGTCTAGTTGGAGCTATCCCTCCGTTCCCTCCGATTGCCATTGAAACTTTAAGACGACTGGGCATCGCTCCGATGCAGCTCCATCCAAACGCCTACGCATCGTTATATACCTTGTACATTGCATATGCGGAGATCTTACATGCCGAACTTAAATTTAGAGATTTGACGTTCTTCTTTCTTTTCAAGCACCGTTCTTCGGCAACTCCAAACTTCTCCTTCTTTGAGTCAGTGGCGAATAGGAAGGTTTTATATGATGGGTACAGCAATATAGAGGACCCTAAATCGGACTGGTTTTATATAAAGAGACAGGCCGGATGCTCACGAAGATGGCTTAAATCAAGTAAGCTTTGATCATATAATCGAATATCTTGCTCGAGGAGTCTAAGTACTAATATTCTTCCGCTTTTTCCTTTGTTTCGAACAGATCATGTCTTCTCGAAAACGGAGGGTCCTCTATACAGCAATCGGTTAGCCATTCTTTCACAAAGCAGATCCGACTTTCTAAGGATCAAAAAATGCATTACTGACGACAATCTCCATATGCACCGCCTCCCAGACAGAAGATTTGGACTTGGCACCGGCGGCAAACCCTATAAGTACTTGCCCCCAACAGAGGGAGAGGGAACTTCACGAGCGGTAGAAACAACTAAATTTCGCAAAAGTCCTTCTCCGATAGTCATCCAAGACGATGAAGACTTGAACATATACAGAGGGGATGAGTCCCGTGGTGATGTGTCGAAGGAAATTCCTACCTCTGCTCCAATGGAAACTGTTGGTGATGACGACTTGACAGAAGAACAGTTATTTGACGAGCTGAATAAAATCCCTCTACCCGATATTGAATATACAGAAAAAGACTTCGGCGAGGAGCCTTTCTTTTCTGCTCCCGAAGAGGCGATTGCTTCAACAAGGGGACGAGAAACGGGTCAGATGAGCCTGTCTCCAGGCCCGGGTCTGTTAGGGGGAATTATATGGGATGCACACCTCACACACACTGTCTGACCTTGCACTCTAACTTTGCGGGTATTCAAAGTTTTAATATATTCTTTTCTTTTTTGCAGGAACGATGTCTCGCAGGAAATCTTATTCGTATCGTTCTCTCCGCGAGGGCACACCCAGCCTTCGTCCGGATACTGAGCGCCCTCGCGGTCCTCCTCATAGGCCGAGCTCCTCGCAACCTCGATCTCCACCCAAATCAACCTCTACCAGGCCTTCGAGTCATCCGACAATTCCGACCGGGGGAAAACACTTCCAAAAGAGTTGACTCCTCCAAAGAGTGCGCCTTCCCACAGTCGGTCGTCCAAAAGGCGTCACGAATCCAAAGATAGGGACAGAGATTCATCCAAAGAAACTGAGAAAGAGAGAAGTGACATTGTCCCCACCAGCCAACCAGAGTTAGCTGCCCCCGGATCACGGGATTACGTCCACGGTCCCGAGATCCAAGGTAGGCTGGAAAAGCTGCGGGAACAATTTCCAGGAATGTTCGTTGACAGGATGGTCTTTGTTCCTGCCTTGGAACCGGTCCCTAAAAATTGGGATGATGAAGTTATCGGGCACATCCAGCACGCAGCCAGACAATACGAGATGATGAAAAAACACGCAGTCAATCTTTCGGAAGTCGTCCGAAAACTCGAAGTAGAAGCACATAGGTCTAAAGCAAAACTTGAAAACAACGAGAGGGCTAGGACAAAATTGGAGAAGGACCTGAAAGATGCTCAGGCCCAGCTTGCTTTAGCACGGAGGGACGCTGAAAGTTATAAGACTGAATTAGAAAATGCCAAACAGCGCTTTCATTCTGAACTGGACTCCAATAGCCAAGAAAAAATGGTTTTAAAGAAGGAGGTTGAAGAACTAAAAATGGCCAACGTCGAGTTGAAAACAGCACAAGGCCATTTTGAAGCTGAGAGAGCTGCTTGGGAGGCGGAAAAAGCGAGTCTAAAAGAAAGTTTGGCTCTGGCAGAAGCAGAAAAGGTGATTTTGAATGACCAGGTTGCGGATGCGGAGAGACGGGCAGCTCTCGCCGAAAAGAACGTTGACAGCGCCATTGAAATGGCCACTGCTTCCAACAACAAGCTCCTCGAAAGAGAGAAGGAGATCAACGGATTTGAAGAAATGATTTTCGATTTCCTCGGCCAAGTTCTCAAAACCCGCAACATCTCATGGATCCCGGACTACCATGTTACTTTGGCCAACTTATGGGATGCCATTGTGGAGGGCGAAAAATATAGACTGGGGGTCGAAGAGATCAATGAAGACGAATTGATGAAGAGCATCCTAAGAGACAACGAGCCTGAGGACCTGGCAGAGGGTCGTCGCCTAATCCTGGCGGAAATGGAAAAGGAGAGAACCTTGGCTAAAGGTAAAAGCAAAATTGACGAAGGTTCCAGTTCCGCCGCGAAGCCTAAAACCTCCGAAGTTGAGGAGTACCATCCTGACGATCCGCTAATCCCTCTAGGCCTAACTCCCGTGGTTGTTGGACGATCCGGAACTACTCAAGAGGGATCATCTGCTGAAGGTATCTCTCTCTTTTCCCCGCAATTTGCTAAAGCAATTGCGAATTGTCGCCGTCTGGCAGAACAACCAATTGAATTAGTAACGTGTGTATCTCGTAATGCAGGTGGCGAGCCCGTCGGCGAGGGTGCTGAAAAAGAGAGAGAAGTGGAGAAGGAGACTGCCCTGCCGGGAGCTGGTATTGACGTTTCAGAGCGGGTTGAGGTCACAACAGTAGAAGGAAGCATCCCGGTGTCTAGCACCGATGTACCCAAAGATGCTGAGACTATTGAAGCTTTAAAAGACTTGGATGGTCGTCATGTGGATGACGAAGAGGACATTACCGGCACCAAAAAGGCCGATGATGATGATAAGGAACCCCTGGCCAGCCGAAAAGCCAGACAAGAGAAAGAGTTGGCTTCAAAGAAGGTGGGGGATGAGGCTTTGGACGTAGTTCCTCTTGCAGAATTCGATCCCAAAACTGGGATGATTGTGAAAATCCAGTCCAAGTCCATCAGCCGGCAGCTTCACTTCGCAAATCCCGACGACTTCCCGGCTTCCCTCTCCAGTAGAAGCAAGAGAAAAGAGGTGGAAGAGGGGACCTCAGAGGAGTCGGATGTTCCCCTTGAAGACAAGCGGAAGAGGAAGAAGGGGGATCCATCTGAAGCCGACAAGGAGAGGCTGGAGAGGCAAAAGCGAGAGAAGAAATCAAAGCGTAAATAGGATGTTTGTAGTTTGTTGATATTTTGTCTTTAGGTTTTCCACTGGCCAGGAAGTGTAATTGTGAGACTGATCCTCACTTTTGTTTCTAGGTTGTTTTTCACTTTGTCGATTCGTAGTACATAAACAAGGATTTATCTCTCCTTACATCATTGTGTACCTGTATTCATAGAAACTTTACATGTTTAGTCGTTAGCCAACTATTAATAATTATAAATCAGTCAATCAACAGGAAGAAGAATGTTCATGCTATGTTACACCGTTGTATCAAAGTTTAGTGTTTGCATATGAGTGCCTGGTGCCCCCCAATCAGTTGTTACCGTAGCATCTGACTGGGGTTTACTAGGGATTGATTAGTACTGACGGCGAGTTGCCCCCTATTTCTGAATACGGGGGTATAAGAGATTTCATGGGATAACTGTAATTCAGTCAGCCCTTGTTCCGTTAGCAGGGAATAAGTTCTTTCTCAGCGCTCAATCGGAGACGCTTTTATACTCTCTCTCTCTCCGGAGAGTTAGAGTTCGAGCTCGGCGATTCATTCGCTCCCCGATCCTTCAGCGGGGAAGGAGCTCTTTCTCAGCGCTCAATCGGAGACGCCTTTATACTCTCTCTCTACTCTGGATATTTAGAGTCACGGATCACGCAGTCTGCAATCATGCATTCTCATCAAACTCTCCCTTGATGTGTACTTTAACCCGTGCTCCGTGGATTAAAGCTAGTCGGACAAGTAGTTGGAGCCTTTGCCCAAGCTTTGGGTTCCCCTGATTAGTTTACGAGAGGAACCGTTGGCACCGGACTTCGGGTACCTGCATTATTCACATTGATTTTCATAGGCAAATAAATAAAGATGCAATAAAGGTAAATGACACACAGTATTTTTATAGTGGTTCGGTCGAATCATGACCTACGTCCACTTTATAATCTCTTGCTTTAAGGAATTAGACTGTTCTAGGCAAGTCATGCCCTGTACATAGTTTTTTAACAGAGCAAAAGAATAAATTTGAAACTTCTCATGTTAAATATGGCCGTAGATGTTGGGCATTCCACACTCTGGGGATTTCCTTTCCATCTACGGTTGTCAGCTTGAAGGTTCCGTTATCAAGCTTGCTGAGAATAGAGTACGGTCCTTCCCACTTCGCTCCTATATGAGTTGGGGGTGGAAAGACACGTTTCAGAACCAAGTCTCCAGGTTCCCAGGTTCGGGCTCGGACCTTTTTGTTGTAATATCGGGCGACCTGTTGTTTGCATCTTAGGGCACGCAGGTCTGCTTCATCCCTCTTTTCTTCGATCATGTCCAGGGACTCAAGGAGCAATTCATTATTGGTCATTGGATCATAATAGGTCACCCGATGAGAAGGTACCTTTATCTCAACCGGGATGACTGCTTCCGTTCCAAAAGCGAGGGAGAACGGGGTATGTCCTGTCGCTGATTTATAAGTCGTCCTGTAGGCCCATAGCGCCAAGGGCAATTCATCAGCCCACATGGCTCTAGCCCGCTTCATTCTTCTTTTCAGAATAGACTTAATTACTTTATTTGCAGCTTCGACTTGCCCGTTTGATTGTGGGTGTGCCACGGAGGTGTATCGATTCTCGATGTGGTGTTTTTGGCAGAAGTTTCTGAATTCAGCACTATCAAATTGAGTTCCGTTGTCTGTTATCACAATCTTTGGAATTCCAAATCGGCAAATGATGTTTCTCACAATGAAGTTGATCACTCGCTTAGTGGTGATTGTAGTTAGTGGTTCTGCCTCGACCCACTTAGTGAAATAGTCTATGGCCACGATAGCGAACTTTGCTCCGCCCCTTGCTATGGGGAGACTTCCTATGATATCAATTCCCAACATAGCAAAAGGCCATGGACTTATCATTGTTTTTAACTGACTTGGAGGCGCTCTAGGTATCTTTGAAAATCTCTGGCACGCATCACATCGTCGTGCATATCTTACTGCATCCTTGTTTATGGTAGGCCAGAAATAACCATGCCGCAATACCTTTTTCGCCAAAGTTTGCCCTCCAGTGTGGTCGCCACATTCGCCTTCGTGGACTTCTTGCAGCACACGTTTGATGTCATCGTGGGCTATACACCGAAGGAGGGGCATTGAAAACCCTTGTCTATAAAGAACTCCGTCTTGCAGTACGTATCGGGCGGCTTTACGAATCACTTTACGCCTCTCGCTTTTCTTGGTCGGAAGCGCTCCATCCATTAGGAAATTTTTTATAGGGGTCATCCACGACTCCCTTTCTGGTTCCGTCTCTAGTACTATGTCGATTTCCATCTGATCAATGCTGGGGGACCGAAGTACTTCAACGGGGGCTAGCCCAATTACTTCAGGATCGTTAGAACTAGCCATCTTTGCCAACTTGTCTGCCTGCTGATTTTCTGACCGCGGAATATGAGATATGCTGTAGTGATCAAACTCATTCAGCAGTTCTTTCACTTTCTTTAAGTATAGAATCAATCTTTCACTTTTAGCTTGGAATCTTCCAGTGACTTGATTCACAACTAACTTGGAGTCGCAGAAGATGTTCAGCTTTGTGACTTCTAGTTCCTTTGCAATCTTTAATCCGGCTATCAAAGCTTCATATTCGGAATCGTTGTTAGTGGCCTGAAACTCCATTCGGATGGCATAGGTTATCAATCGTTTCTCGGGGGTTTCAAGTACTATTCCAGCGCCGGATCTTTCGTCGTTCCTAGCACCATCAGTATATAATCTCCAGGCATCAGGATCAAAAAGTAACTTTGAGGGTTCCACTTCTTCGTTTGCTATATCTTCTTCAGGAACAGTGAATTCTGCTATGAAGTCGGCTATCACTTGCCCCCGAATTGACCGTCTGGGCTGAAAGTTCAAGTCAAATTGACTTAACTCTATGTTCCATTTGAGTAACCTTCCAGATGCCTCCTGTCTCTGTAAAACTTGCTTGAGTGGATGATCAGTGTATATGGTGATAGGATGTGCCTGAAAGTAGTGCCGAAGTTTTCTGGAGGCAATTAGTAAACTATACGCCAGTTTCTCTACCCGTGGATAATTACGCTCTGCTGCTGTCAATTTTTTGCTCACATAATACACAGGTCTTTGGACCTTATCCTCTTCCCTTACCAACGCTGAGCTGATAGCATGAGATGACACTGCCAAATACACGAATAAATCCTCGTGATCTATTGGATTAGATAGAATTGGAGGTTTCTCCAAGTGCCTGAGCAAATTCTGAAACGCTTCCACGCAGTCAGGTGTCCATTTAAAGTGGCGTTTTCCTCGCTTTATTAATTCGAAGAATGGGATGCACTTATCCGTGGCCCTGGAGATAAATCTGCTTAGTGCCGCCACTTTTCCGGCAAGGCTTTGCACATCCCTAATTTGTCTAGGTTCCTGAATGTTTCTGATTGCCGCGATCTGGTCTGGATTAATCTCGATACCGCGCGAACTGACAATGAATCCCAAGAATTTTCCAGAAGCAACACCGAATGAACATTTGGTTGGATTGAGTTTCACCCCATACTTTCGAAGAATGCCGAACATCTCCGCCAAGTCAGTAGTGTGTTGAGAGGATTGCTTGGATTTAACCAACATGTCGTCGACGTATACTTCCATTGTTTTCCTGATTTGGTTATAAAACATTCTGTTGACCAAACGTTGGTACGTAGCGCCTGCGTTCTTCAAACCAAAGGGCATTACCACATAACAATATAATCCCAGATCAGTGATAAAACTAGTATGCTCTTGATTTGGAACATGCATTGGAATTTGGTTGTATCCTGAATAAGCATCCATAAATGAGAGAAGCTCGTGACCTGCCGTCGAGTCTACCAACTGGTCAATTCGAGGTAATGGGAAACTATCTTTTGGACAAGCTTTGTTCAAATCTGAGAAGTCGATACATGTTCGCCACTTCCCGTTGGCCTTCTTTACCAGGACTGGATTTGAAATCCAGTCTGGGTAGGTTGAATCTCTGATAAACCCATTACTCTTTAGCTTTCCAACCTCTTCGTTCAAGGCAGCGGACCTCTCTGGGCCCAGCATTCGCCTTTTTTGCTTTACTGGAGGATGTTTGGGGTTAATGCTCAAAGAATGGCTCATGATCGATGGGGATATCCCGCACATGTCTGCATGGGTCCAAGCAAATACATCCAAGTTGTTCTTTAAGAAATTCGTCAATTCTTCAGCAAGATTCGGACTTAACTGGGATCCAACCTTAAGGACCTTCTCCGGGTCACTGTCATCGATTGGTACATCCACAGTTGCCTCGTTGGGAGTCGCCATTCTACCCCCGGGTTCTTGGTCCTCTCTGGGATCTATATCCTCGGGCATCTCTCTGAGCAACTCTCCAACGATTATCCTCTTTGGTTGCTATAAGGTCTCCGCCCCCGAAGGGGGAGAAGTGCCTTTAGTTTCGATATCCCCTCCGTTGCGAAGCAACTTTAGTTCGGCAACATAACACGCTCGCGCAGCAACTTGATCCCCTCTGACGATACTAATGCCAGCTTCTATGGGGAATTTCAATAGCAAGTACCAGGGGGCTATACAGGCTCTGAACTTTGCAAGGGCCGGTCGGCCCAAGAAGGCGTTGTATGGCGATTCAACATCCAAAACCACAAAGGGAAGGATTCTCACTCTCTGGCGTTCTCCTTCCCCAAGCGTAACTGGCAACTCTACATAACCCATTAGAGCGGTGGATGCTCCGTTGAATCCACGGATCCATCCTTGGCAGGGCTTCAAGTCTTTTATTTCAAGATTCATCTGGTCAAAGGCATTTTTGAAAAGAATATAAACGGAACTCCCGTTGTCCACCAGAACCTTATGAACAGTGGCTGGCCCAATGGGTATCTTAATTACAAGTGGATCTTCAGTTGGAGCATGGACTCCGATGCTTTCTCGTTCTCGGAAAACAACATCATCGGTCATCATCTTCTGCTGCTTCACCGGGATATTGTCCTCGGGGTTGCTACATTCCCCCACCTCGAGGTGTTGTTTGGCTGCATTGACGTATTGATCTAATGCTTTGGAACTGTTCCCAGCAAGATAAAGTCCACCGATCATGGTATTGATAACAATATTCTTTCCTTTTTGCTGAGCAGTCGGCCTAGCAGCAAGTTGATTTTGATTCTGATTTGGGGCCTGCACTGCTTGCCCCCTGTCCCTAGGCGTTATTCTGTATTCATCTAGCTTCCCTTCTCGAAGCAGCCTTTCGACTACATCCCTCAGGTGACGACATTCATTCGTCGAATGGCCGTGGATTAGATGAAAGAGACAAAACTTCCCTGTCTCACGCTCTTTCTCTGTCGACTCTCTAGGAGGTGGCCTCTTATTCTGGAGGACTTCGTACGCATCCATGAAGATATTTTCCAGAGTATCACTTATGGGTGTATAACTTTCAAAGGCCCTGGGACGAGTCCTTCTCTGGGAGTCGTTCCCTCGGCCCCTCTTCCGGTTGTTTCCGTTACCATTGTTATTGTTGTTACCTGGTCGGCGACCACCCTGATTCTGATTTCCGACGTTAACTTCAACTTTCCCCGAGCTGTCTCCAGTCTGTTTGATGGCGACATTGCTCTGAATTTCCTCCTTATCAGTTGTTTTAACCTTTCGGTTTGTGTATACCTCTTCCCGGCGTAGGTGTACATTGGCTTTCTCATAGAATAACTCTCTGGTTTGGGGCGGTTTGCATGCCAAGTACCTCCCGAATTCAGTGTCCTTATCCACTCCATCAATCAGTGCCGCGACGATGGTCGGTTCATGAGGGTCTTTAACCTCAGTGGCGGCCAAATTGAAACGATCCAGGTACATCTTTAGACTCTCGCCTGGTCGCTGTTTGACAAGGAATAAATCGATCACGCTTTTTGTCTTCTGTGCGTAAATACAGAATTGTTCTACGAACTTCTCGCTCAGCTCCCTGAAGCTAGAAATCGATCTCGGCGGCAGGCGAGTAAACCATAGCAAAGCCACGTCCTCCAGGAATATGGGAAACGCTTTACACTTAACCGCGTCAGAAGCGGCGGCAGCGGTCATCGACCAAGAGTATCTCATTAGGTGCTGAACAGGATCAGATCTTCCCGCATATTGGTTCATTTGTGGCATGTTGAAACGTCTTGGAAAAGTCGCATCCAAAATATCGTCAGTAAAAGGGGTATGACTGCGGTCGATCCCCCAATCTTCGTTCCGCTGTCCACGGCTGTCGGCCAGAATCTGGTGAACCATGGCTGCGACGTTTGCACTAGTCAAAGGAGGTTCAGGGTCAGTGCCTCTGGCCCGACGAGGTTCTCTGATCTCTCTTCGGGGAGCAGCCACAAAATCCGAGGCTTGGACAGGGCTTCGCTGCCCCCTGTTATCATGGGTATGCGTGCGGCGACGGGGCTGAGGTGGTCTGTCATGGACAGGACTGTTCATATCTCGAGTCCTGAGAGCCGTTGCTTGACCATTCATATTACGGTTTGTGGGCCCCGCCCCTAGTTCTTCTTCTTCCTGTGAGGGCAGAGTCCCGAACCGAAGCTGTTCTATGTTTTCGGCTCTCTCATACGGTCGCCGTGGAGATCTTGGCGATTCTTCAGGTGAAGAAGAATATACTGGGGTGAGTGGACGAACCGGTGATGCTCTTTGCCTTGCTAGCTCATCAAGTCTTCTATCCATAGCCGTCAAATTTTGCCGTAGGATGGAACTTTCCTGCCTTTGGGCAGCCAACTCATCAAACAACCTATCCCACATTTCGACGAAGCGAGAGAGATCCCCCTCAGTGACAGGAGCGGCAGGATCATAGTGGTCATCATCACTCTCTCTTATGCGCAAAGAGCTCGAACCAGGTCGATCAGAGGTTCCAGGACGATAGGAGTGGGTCATAGGTTCTTTTCCAGGTCGAGTTGTATTCTGACCGTCAGTTCGGATAGCTGCGGTTCGTGGAGGGCGATTCGCTGCGCCCCCCTGAGATCGACTCGTGGTCGTGGTACGCGGAGGCTGCGAGGTGTTGCCCCGGGATCGAGTAACAACCCCTTCGGTAGCACGGATCATCTCGTTCTCATAGACTCGGAACGAGGTGTCTTCGTCGGATCGGATCGCACCCTGCGCTCCGTGATCCAGAGTTTCTTCGTTGCCCAGTTCGTGCACACTCTCCTCAATCGTTTCGTTGGTCTGCGAAACTTTAGATCTTTTTCCAGCCATGATATCCGAATCGCTGGAATCCTCAAAGAAGCGAATGGCGAAACGTTAAGACTGAGTTTCTCAGTGAAAGCACCAAAAATGTTAGATCGAAATTTGGACCTAACACCCAAATTGTTATGAACAGTAGAGAATTTCAAATGAAGTACAAGGAAAAAGAAAAGAACACTCAGAATTTATAGTGGTTCGGCGTTAACGAGCGTACGTCCACTTTATATCTTATTGATTATGCTTTAAAAGCTAATACAACAGTGATTTCTCTCAATATTTCAATAGTTTGACAACAATGGCGGGTTCAGTACTCAATATTGCCAAAAGGATCCCGAAAAATGCCAAGCTCTGGGCTATTTATAGCTGATTTTGACAGGCGGATCGTGGACACGTGGCACGAATCCCGAGATCATCGGATCGCATCGCCACCGTTGAAGAAACAGTCAAACTAGCCGTTGTGGACAGGTGTCGTGATCTGCTTGAAAATCGGATCATGCAGATGGGGAGAATTGGTCCAGATGACGGTTGGGGACACGTGTCGCCAGATCCGTGCGATTCGGATCGCTGAAGAATAGGTCGCGCTTGAACAGGTCTGAGGGTTCGCCATGCACCAGGGGATCGGATCGGTTCGCTCGGGGTATCAATGTGAGCTTGGATCGGATCGCCCAGCTACGTCGTTCGCTGATGAGATGGGGCGATCCGTAGATATGCGATCCGATATTTGGGCGAGACGATGGTGCGCGATCCATTCCTTCATGTTCTCAGATACTGTGGTTTCCTGCTTTCCTCTTACAAATGACCCTGGCTGGCTTGATCAAAAAGTGAGCCAACATTAATGCAACCTGATTTTGTGTATCTTGTTCAGCGACGAAACTAGGATTTTAGCTTGTGGTTGGCAAAACCAGAACAATGTTCAAATATTTTACAAAAACAATTAGGCTAATGAAACTGTACTACAATATAAAACTATCATACATGCACAAAAGGCTTGTAAATTTTCATTAGCTTAGTAAATGTTGGCAAGTTTGCGTACAAAAGCATCAAATGCTATATAATCTATTTAAGGCATGCCCTACGAGTTTCACGAAAATAAAATCCACCTACAATATGTTGTTTTACTCTGGTTTCATCTCGTTGTTGACATGTGTGTCTTGTTCCTTCAAAATAACGAGAGCACATATCAGGTGTAACAATCGAGTTCGATTACAAAATGATATCACGCTTTTCAGAAAACTTTGCCAATTGTCATCACTTTTCAAATTGAGAAGAAGCGCTTTTGTGATTGAAATTGAGTTAATTCTATTTAAGGTATCTAAAGATTTTTTTTTTTGAAGTATTTGACAAAGGACCGGGTATTCCCATTACTTTGACCATTAAATGCACTATAAAAACAAACTGAAATGTATTCATTCCATGTAGAGCTCCACTTGTTTCAACACATTTTTCTGTTTAACCCTTCTTTTCTTACTATTTCAAGAACTCTAACAGTTGGTTTATATAAGCTAAGCAAGCTACATGCTAATGAGTAATGTGAGCTCCAGCAAGTAGAACTTGGATGTCTTAAAGTAGTTTCTTGATTTGCTCCCCTACTTGTTTGTGATGTACCGCATCAAACTTTCAACTTCATTTCTTACAGCGGTCTTCACACTACAAGAAATACCGTAAATAGCTGCAGACTTTTACAGAGGAAAATTCCACTGCAAATTAGCGATGAATTTGCGAGTAATTTACAAGGGATAATTTTAAGATTTTTCTATTTTATTTTTTCCTACATTATCACCGACCATTTTATATCTATCGCTATATTGTTGCAAATTGCATCAATTTGCAAACGGATAAATTTTGACAATAAATTCCATCGCAGATTAAGATAGATTACATACACAAGCATTTTGAAGTTACTTTGCAATGGATTTTCCAAGGAAGTTGCAAGGGATTCTTATTTCCAAATTAAAATTTGGGAAGGCTTATACAATTTAGCCATGATGAATTTTGTAATATACATATTAAATAATCAGTGATTAATACTAGGGGTGGGCATAAACCGCACCGTTAAACGGAAACCGCCCGACCTGAACCGATGAAATTGTGTGGAAAACAGCCCCTTTTTATCTCTCTAAACCGAATATATAAAACCGACCCGAACCATTTCATTACGGTCCGGTTGCAGTTTGAAGGATGAACCGATCGCATTAAACCGGTCCGGTTTACTTTGTCTCAACCAACCAGTAGTAGTTTTGTACAGTCTTACAAGCTCAAAGAAAAGCTGGTACATAACAAAAACACAACAACCCGGCAAAGAAATGAACTATGCATAAATTAAGCAGTCAAATTGAAATTGCAGAAAAAAACAGAGATGCTAAATTGAATCTATACAGAGATGCTAAATTTTCACATTTAATCCATACATGATACATGGAATGATTCTTGGGTTTAAATTATTATTCCTGTCTTATGCATGTTCTAAACTGATTAAACTAAACTAGGATATTTTCTTTTAGGACTTGTCAAAAATCACATTTCCATGATGATTTTTGTAATTTAATCGACTCAAACACATAGAGCAATTGGCATTCCATTTAGTTATAAAATTGCCATGTTGGTCACGTTAGTTGGCTATTTGGTTTGTTCTTCTCCCATTGTTGGTAAAGATGATGAAATCTAATGCACTAAACTTTGAAATATTATGGCCAATATTAAAAACTACGGACCCGCGTTTGTTTCAAACCCTTTAGTTTGCTGCCTTGGCAGTGGGCATTTCGCCATCTGAAAATGTAGCAAAAAATGTTACTAGAAAATTGTTTGCTTGTTTTTAAGGATTTATTTTCAAAAGCTCAGGATAATGTGTGGTGTGCATCAAAATAATATATGAAATTTTTCATCTCTTCGAAGCTTAAACCACATTTTTTTAAGGTCTGCATGTAGTGCTAATCATGTTTACAGGCTATTTGATGAGATACACCACATTTAGAGCTCTATTTAATCATAGCACTGTCATGGTAATTTATATTTGTATATTACTTATCAGAATGCTCTAACTTATGTTAATTTGGAAAAGTCTGTAGAGGTATACCATTGACCCATTATGTGAAATTATTTTGTTTAGAATGCTACTTGAGGTATTATAGGCCTTGTTTTAGGTATGATGGTTGAGACACTTCTCCTTATTATTAGGATCTAAGACTATTAAGAGAAAAGTTGCTTAACGGATTCTCTCTAAGTAAATCAGTTTTTTAAAGTTTTTTTTATTGCAGGTGCAATGCATAAGCAATATATCATAGTTAAAATCAAACGGGACAGAACCGAAACTGGACCAAATGCATTAGAAACCGAACCATAATTGGAACGTAGTAAAATATAATATTACGGTCTTCATTTTTAGTAAACTATTTGCTGTGGTCCGGTAATGGTTTGAGCTTCAAACCGGATTGAACCGACACGTGTTCACCCCTAATTAATACTTAATAATTAAGAAATAATTTATAATAATTAATTTTTATTGATGAGAAATTATTACTAAATAATTGATAATTAACAAAACATACTAATTAATTTCTACTATTAGTAATTAATTAATAACAAAAATTAAATAATTACTATTAGTAATAAATAGTTAATAAATAATATTTAATAATATATTGACTAATTAATAATCATAATTAAATAATTAAAAATAAATTTTGTTGTTTAATAAACTTTATTGTTTATAATTAATGATTAATATGTATTCTGTAATAATTGAGAAATAGTATTTATTATTTAGTCTCTAATATTTAATAATTATAATTGAAATCATATTTAATATGTATTAATTAAGAAAGTAAAATTTTGGAATTTTCTACAAGTTGGGTTGAACACAAGAACTTATGTCAATTGAAAAACTAAATAGTTAAAAATGTCCTAACTAATTCGGACAAGACGCTTGTCACATGTACATGTTTTGATTATGTTTGAATTTATTACAATGTTATAATAATTAATTTAAAAATAATTACTCTTGTTATTGCATTTTTATCTTAACTTTTTGAGATAATATAATTGAATAGATTTACCTTATATAAATTATGAAATTATAAAAAAAAGCAGTAAAAAGATTGATTTTATTACATACTTATAGCTTGAATACAAGCACAACATTAGTTTTTATATATTACATTGTAAAATTTAAACATTTAACAATTAATATTTGAAATTTGTGAAATATAAAAAATAGTGCCATTTTTTTCATTAACAAGTACAAGGTTTTGTTTTTCTAAATATTTCAAACTTTGGAAAATGTAAAATAATGTTAGTCTTATGACTAACATATGCAAGGTTTTTACATTGGCTCACACCTGGAATTATGGCTCCAAATCTAATCTTCATTGGCTCCAACCCTAAATTTTCAGTTTTGAAATCAGGATTTTTAAAAAATAAATTTTCACTTAATATTCTACTCTAAAACATATTAAACTTCAATCCATATTGTAAACCATTTTGGCTCCAAACATCTAAAATTTTGACTCTGAACTTATAAATTTTTGCGCCTTTTCGATGAATTCACGTTATCTTCCCTGCTACTTCTCAAATCCACAATTTTCTAATCTAAACATCTAAAATTCACTTTCGCCTCCTTCATTGAAATCCCCTCCTCAGCCAAATACTTAATCTTTCATCAAACCAGCCTTATTCACCACCATCCTCGTCCTCTTCTGCGCCTTCACTGATTCCAACTCACGTCGTCCTTCCACAACAACCTTCATTCTTAAAACAAATTGTCCTAGAAAAAGAATCCCTTCAACCTAATTTCCACTATTGATATATATATATATACACACACATATACATATATATAAATGAAATAATTTATAGAAATTGTAATTTACTATATTTAACGATATTTACCAAAATTGTACACTTAAAGTCAAACAACAACAAAAAGGAACAACTATAAATTTAATTACAACATGTGCATAATGCTATAACAAATTATATTTAAGACGATGTTTAATTTACATCATTACTGATATTATACGTAGAAACAATTGGCTAATGTTATTAATCATCGTATTTTGAATAATATATTATTAACATTTTTTAAGAAAGTTTACATTTTATATGGAATTTAAAAAGGTGGTTATAAAGACAACTAACTATAAATATCACAAAAAAAAAAAAAATTGTTTAACAACTTCAATGTTGTGATTATTGTAGGACAAAAGGTCACCACAAAAAATATTCCATTTACTTTAGAAGTTAGTGATCCACGTCATCTTGTTTTAAAATGAAAAAACCCGCATGTCGTGGATAAGTGCTTTTAATCAAGGATTATATATTACACCGTTATTATTAGCTGTTAATCAAATGAGATAAACCGAAAGTGTTGCTTGTGGAAAAACTTAGGTCTGCAAGGTAGGCCTTTCGCTCCTCGTTGCATTCTCTTTTCCCAAATACCCAAATAGGAAAAAAGAAAAGAAAAACCTAATTCGACTTCCAGTTTCCTAAAAAAACTCAGCTCATGTTGATCAAGTGTTCCAACAAACTATCTAAGTCTCTTACCCCTAAATGTTTGATTGACACGAACGTAAGGCATAGGCATATACCGGGTTCAAATCCAATCACTGATGCTTGATGATTATTAAGGGGCAGAGGAGTCACGATGAATTGAAGGGGAGAGTTCGAATCCAGTTTAACAGATAAATGGAAATCGCAAACGGGGATTGATTTGCCAGGTTCAGTGGAAAATTATGGTAAATGTTGAAGCATTTTTTAATTAGTATCTTATCACCTTCAATTTGTCTGGGTAAATTTTTTTTCATTATTGGTTTAATTTTAAAGACCTTCAAAACTGGAATTAATTTGAAAAATATGAGGTGGTTAAAAAAATTATATTGAGTGGAACATTGTATCAAACTTGGTTCCTAACTCAATGTAAATAAAAGTTTCTAATATTTGTAGGCTCCATTTTACAGTAGAAAATTATAAATTGAATACTTTGATTTGAGTTCATTGACGCTTGCTATATATTCTATTTTTTTATAAGTGCGAATCTTTAGTTATGCAGGTCATATAGATTAGAGCTTAGATCAAATAATAACAACCATAAGTTAGGAAGACTATTAGGATTCAATAAAGACATGCTTTTGTTCAAGGAATTCCTTTGGCGCAACCAACATAGACATTTTACGACTCTTGTTCTTGTTATCCAACTTACATTTCTCATCATTTCAGGTTACACAATATAACATTTATCCTTGCTACTGATTTTTCTTTCCGTCGTGACTTCATCGGAAGCCTTTATTATTAAATAGTTTTTTTTTACACTATTTATTGTTCAATTTAGTTAATCAGTCTTTTCTGAAGATTGAGATCATAAATATATTTTGTCATTATAGTAAAGAAACTATGGTATTATTATAAGTTGAAAAATATAATGGATATATGTTCTATACTTTTGTGAAGAGCGCATTTCGAATATATATGTATTTTACATATGCGTATTTTATTTTATCTTCTATATCAGTATTTAAATAAGTTGATCATAGTTTCTTCATTAATGCAAACATGTGAATTTTATTTATTAAGCAAGGGTATGATTCAGGGCTAAGATCTTATTTCTATCAGAATTTCAAACTCATAATAGTTATAGTATGCCTTCGATAACCAAGTTTTAGTTTCTTTATAAATCCTCCATCGCTTCTTGGTATAATTTTGTAGTTCATTTTTATTTTTCTATGAACCTATAAGGACTTTGGGTCTATTTTTGCAGGCTAACTATGCAAGTTTTGCGCAGTTACATCTTCACTTTTTGCTCTTATATCTCGATTTTTCTATTAATTAGAATATAGTAATCAGATTCGAAAAGAGAGTAATGTTAGTTCATAAAAATTATATTGTACCATGACATTGATAAGCATAATTATCGTAGATGTTCAATTTTCTATATTTGACTGGAACAAGCATGATCCTGGAAACAATTTTTCCATAATCTTATAAAATATGGAAATCAAAGAATGTATAATGTAGATTCTCTCTTAGAGAGAGAGAGAGAGAAAGATGCGTGCACATTGTTAAATATAGTACTAATGTTACTTAGCCATGCATTATATACTTATGTCACATAAAATGTGCATTTGAAAAATATAGACATCATTGTTTTTTCAAAAAAAAAGAAGTTTGATATGTTAACTTTCATGATTTATACGAAACAAAAAACTTATCTTAATATAGTTTCATGTTCATAATTATATCATCACAACGCCATCAGAAAATGTTGTCAATCCTATGTCATATACAAAATTTTCTTTATTTACTTTGGTATCTTCCTATATGTCTCATTTATGACCTATTACTTGACTAGTTGATGCACATCTTAAAGTACTCTCATGTATCATCACTGATATCATCACTGATATCCTAAATAGAATTTGTAGCTAGAATTGGAGTATACTTAGATTGAGATATATCATTAAGTGATGGAATTATCAACACATGAATATCAGGCCAGTTTCACTTGGTCATCGACCTCTATTCTCCCATAAAGCTTAATAATTGTCAGACTTTGATATCTTTATCCTACGGCTATATGCACTACCCACTTTCCATTTACGCTTGTTAGAGCATCTTCAACCTAGATCGTCTTTCATTGTTGTTATCGTTATTTTCCGTCAACACCCGGATTAAGTTGTATGGGACATGGGTTCAAGTAATTTGATGCATTCATGACCCTAGGTTGCTAGAGGACATCTGAAAATCAACATTATGAGCTACTTCTACCTTTCCTTAAGAATCGAAACCTCAATCCTAAATATTAGATATCCTTCCCTCGAGGGATGAATATTCCACTTATAATACAGGGGAGTCCCAAGGTAACCTGAAGAAGGTTTATTTATTTTGATACAATCAAGATCCCATGGAATCGATTATTCCCGGATCAAGAATACAATGATATACATTGTGATTAGAAGAAAACAGGATAATGCTTCTTCATATCCAGGAAATAAAGCGCCGCCATGCATATTAACTCAGATGACCATTCCGCATCGGATCGATCCAAAGGACCTTGGATGCGTCAAGAACCTAGTTATAAGCCTGAGGAAAGCTTTCTTTTCGAGATCAAAAAGCATTAGGCTCATTACGAGAGTGTTGATCAGCATTGCAAAACACTTAAAAATGGAAGAAGGAGAACTTTGGATTTCTATGAAGCCCTCCTTCTTACACAAAGGTGCCATGATCAACTTTCTTATATGAAAGGTTAGTGTTAACTCCTGTTTCATCATAACAGCACAACAAGATTATCAAATTTCAATATGTTTAGGCCCAGGAATTCTCCATTCATAAATTGTAGACATATTATAAAAGTTCAAGAAATCCTTAATTTGCCTTGGGGAATTAGGATTTGCCATTTTCCAAGAAGAAAGAACAAGACTGAGAAATGAAAAATTCATCCCCTTCATATGGCTCATAGGCTCTTATTTATAGAATGTTCGGGGCCCCTTCTGATGTTGGACTATTGGGCCTACAGGGGTCTTTGCCAACCGCTTTTTCCTTTGTCTCGGGCGTTTGGATTCTGGCCGTCTTCGGAGTGCTAAGTATAGTCTTCGAAGTGGGGTCCCGGTCAATTGGGGCTGCTTTGGGACTACTATGGGCTTGTCGACGTGGTTGCCTTCGGATGAAATTTGAACCCTTGGTAACAGTTCCTGAGTGTAGGATCTCAGACATAACCTTCCGGACGTAGGCTTTCGGCTTTATCGTGAATACTTAGAGTAGCTTGCCCTTATGGTGTATGTAGATAACTGTCGGTTCGAAACTGTTGTCGGTCTCTGTACTAGGTGTATTAGTATGGGTAGCCTTTATCTCTACTCAGGTCTCGGTTAGCCTTCTGGTGAAGCTTTTGGGGCAATATAGTTTTCCATAAGGTAGCTTCCGGTGATGTTTCTGTTGTCTCTTAACGCGAACTTTTGGTACCTGTGCGATAGTTGTTTCTTAACGCGAACTTCGGCACCTGTGCGATAGTTGTTTCGGAAGCTGGTTCCGGATGATCCTTGCGTACTTCTGGTTTGGTACCCTCGATGCCTTCTGATGTATCGATATTAAGTAGGTTAACACTGATAACCCTTCCAGGTTTTGAGGACTGGAGATCATGTCTTCTTCTTTCTTAGTTTCTGACTTAGATGGCCTTTTGCTGCAGAACTTCATGTTGAATGGGTACCATCAGATGAACCCTATCGGATGTACCTTGTCGATATTTTGTAGACTCTAAGCAACTTCCCTCCTTGAAGGTGTCGGTTTTTGTTGCTCTCCGACAATTCTCTCCAGCTTGCGGTTCTTTATATTACTTGGCTTCCTGCTTTCGAAGATTCTTCTGTGCTTATGTTCTTCCGATACCCCTTCATAGTCAGCTGGTCTTGTAGTTTATTTTGGTAGTAACAATTGTATTCTATTTTTAAGTAATGTGTTTCCTACACTCTGTGCTTGTTCTATTTAATTGCACATTCACACTAGTTGGGTTAAGTGTAGTTCGAAATCATTTAGTTATATGTTAATACAATTTATTGTTGTCCTTATATTCCTATCTATTATTAGATATTTTACTGGTCTGCAGCAGTAGCATAGAGGTTAAGGGCTTTGTGCCATGGTAGTAGTGGTGTGAGTTTGAAACATGGAATGGCGTGCTAAGAGCATACCATGTGCATACGCTAAGATTAGCCACTTATATGGTGCTCGCAGACTATGATAGACGCATTAGGGAGGGTTTTACGACTCTGGTCAGTTTCCCTACTGAACAAATTCAAAAAAAGATATTTTATTAACTGTTAATATATGTTTTACTTTTGTGTTGGGTTCAAATGGATCTGATAATCTTTACAGTGAATTAACATGTGAAAAAACATACCATCTTTGGTAATTTCTTTCTTGTACTTGCATGATGGCCAAAATCTGAATTCACTTGCAGTATGTTACTTTTACATGAGATTTTATACTAAATATACACTTTTATGGAATTTCATATTGCCTCTACATATGTAAGTGTTGTTGCATTATATCTTTTGCATACACGCTAACATTGGTTTTGACCATCTTACATGTTATATTGAACATTTTAGATGTATTGGTCCAAGATTTAACAATGGTTTCTTAGGGCACTAGCAGGCATAATGCATTTCTTTGCATAAAAGTCCATGTTGTTTATAGGGACGACATAGTAGGTATGTGCAAATACATTTTTTATGATTGACTAGCTGAATTCTTAGGTATGATGCAACTATTAAGGAAAAAACTTCATAATCCAAGTGTGAATACAAGTGTTGTTGTGCATATGTTATTCAGTCATAATAACATAGACATGATAAACACATCAGATCTTTTCTTTCATATAACAATATAACAATTATATTTTTTAAAATTTTAGCTATGTTGGTATGCATATATTGTTCAGTCATAATGACTTTGGCATGATGGTACAAATAAAATATGGTTTGCACATGTTTTTGTTTCATAACCGCCTTAGCTAATGTTGAACCTGCCATCTTTGTATTTGCAATGTACATGCATGAGTACTGGATGCTGAACTGAAATGCACAAGTTCAATTAAGCAATCATTTCCCCCTCCTGTTAATCATCGTTTTTTTATATTATATTTAAATTCATAGAAAATATAAAGCCATCGTGGATATAGATTTACTGTATTTCACCCTTGAGCATGCACAAAATGCCATTGCGATTAATGAATTTATTGGAAAAAGCTGGAGTGGTGTAAGCACCATATGATCCAAGTTTACGTACACGCATCCCTTCTCAATAAAAGTATATAATATATGGTTTCTCATTAGAATATTATGACTTGTCCACATATTCCGCATGGAGCGACCGAGCCATTAGGAGTAATGGTATTGAAATTTAATGGTCTCTTTTCTCAAGCAAATTAGTACTGGATAGGTGTCGGTCCACTTGTTGGATATGCAGTATTATTCAATTTCATGTACATTATCTGTTTCACGTATCTTGATCGTAAGTAAAACTGATTTTTCTACTCAGTTCTACCAGGTTTCCATAAAAAAATTAATAGTATCTTCTTCTTTCCTTTTTTGTGTAGCTATTGGGGGTTCTCATGCTGCAATGTCTAAAGATTCATTGGAGAAAAAACATGCTAATATAACTGGAGAAATGTCAAATAAAAATTCCAATATTGGTCGGTCTACAATGCATATGTTTGTACTTGATTTACCTTCTTTATCTTGAATCTAAAAACTAACCTAAGACAAGAAATGCAAATGAGCTTGCAATGCAAAAGAGTTCATCAACTATCAATTCAGTTCAAAAAAAAGGGAATGGTTCTTCCATTCACTCCGCTTTCAATCGCATTCAGTGATATAAGGTACTCTTTTATATGCCAACGGTACATATGTCACTTTGTTAAGTACATAAAAAGTGTTTCTTTTTTTATTTTCTATAACTGTGTATCACTATAAAAAATGAATTACAGGAAATGAAAGCACAAGGGGTAGCAGAAGACAAATTAGGACTTTTGAAAGGTATAAGTGGATCGTTTAGGCCAGGAGTACTTACATCTTTTTTGTATTAGCAAGTTTTCCATCTTTGTTATTAAATCGTTTTGCAAGCACAGAAATTGTATTTGCTTATAGATAGCCGAAAATAATTTGACAGTGCTTCTTAGTTCATTTTCAGATTTTCAAAGCTAAATCAATAATATATCTAACCTATATTTTATTTGTACCATCACCTATGAAATTCTCCAGATTGAATGACACTTAGTCGTAGAAGGAACACGATTGGCGATGGTGGATGGGCTTGCTTCTTCGGGATTGAAACAAGTAAAGGGTTCGAATGCCGAAATTGCACTTGTACTCTTCTTTTGAGAAATAAGGTTCTGTGTACTATATAAAGAATTAAATGTGTGACTTTATAAATGATGTGAGTATGTAATTTGTTTTGGTTTTTAAAAATTATGAATACATTTAGTATACATGTTGCATCAACGATTTTTTTTAATTTTTTTGCATCTTCTTAACAATCGGCAAAAATAGTTGTAATAGATATTTTATTACAACTGTCAATGTCTATTGTAGCTAAGACATATTACAATGGTCCACGCCCGTTGTAAAATATGGTCTTTTCAAAATTTATTACCCGTTGTAAAATATGCTCTATTACAATATGGCCTAATATAATGGGCGCAACGCCTGTTGCGAAACCCCTGCTACAACGGGTATTGCCCGTGGTAAAAAGGCTGTTTTGTTGTAGTGATAGATTAGTAGCAAAAAAGAAAAGATAAATAAAAACATTGACAAAAGTTAGCTAGCTTTTTGACCAAGCCACTGGAGAATTAAACACTTGCGATCAGATGGACAAGGAGTCAAATACTCATAAGCTCGAGATAGAAATCCAAGCACAAGAAACGCGAATTAGCTGTGCAGCTCGTGACACTTAGGCCTTAGAACATAGGCTCGGCTCATTACCCATGAACACGACCCGACTCGGGTCCAACCATCACGATCCAACCCCATCTCCAGGAAAGAATCATGAAGATTTAGTCAAGCTCCACGACAACCACGAACCGAAGATCATAGATCTGATGACACATGTCGATAAATGCTACATTGACCACTTCTCTACTCACCCACGAACCGCTCCAAGATCTTCGGGATGAATGCCATGTGTCTTCGCGAACCACCTACAGCAATTGCCTATAAATACTCCAGGACTTGTCATTTTTTGGGATCTTTGGCACTTGAGAGTTCTCCTTCCTCCATTATCATATTTCATTCATATCTAATTAAATTTAACTCCGATTTGCTAAGTTTTATTAGATAGGTATTGAGTGATTAATTGTTGTGAGTGTATGATTGAGTGGAGAACTTCGTTGTACTTGTACTCATTCATATAATCAAAATCATACAAAGTGAATGTAGGCTCGTTAACGCCGAGCCACTATAAATTTGGTATGTTTGTTGCATTTCATTTTATTCCTAGCTATAACTCTCTATGAATCAAGATAAATTGGTGGTGCTTTCATTGAGAAGGAATTCTCAGCATATCGGATTATTATTCTGTTGTTTGGATTTGCAAGTCCAAAAAAGATAGTCCACATTCCTACTGCTTTGTTTTTGAAGATTTCAGTAAAATCAGAACACTATGTTTGCAAAGAAATCCAAGGATTCACGAGCCTCTCGAGCGAATGAAGCTAATGAAGAGAATGTCCAAGAGCAGGCCAAGGTGGTTTCTTCGGCACACAACACTCAGGGGGCGACCTGATCCCAAGAGGGGACCACGAGCCAACCAAAAGAAGTGGTCACGAACTGATTGCAGCAAGAGATCATGACCTTGCCCGGAAAGGAGAGTGTGACCCGCTCAACCTATGTTGATGCTTCTGCTCGACCTGGCTCAAATGCTCCAAATCCAACTGCGAATGCTAGTGACCAACTACCTGCCTCTAACCCAGTAACAGAAAGAGATTTTTCTCGTTTACTTAAGACGTTGAACAGGACAAACGATTCTTTAGAGGCTCAGAGACATGAGAGTTCCTTAATGTTGGACAACATGACTGCAATGAGTAGACAAATTGACGAGCTTAGAAGGCAAAGAACACCTTCCCCGACTCACCTTCTCAGTGCAGATTATTCTTCCTCTTCAAAAGAAGCTGTTCCACCACCATGATGGCCGTATGAAGGGTTTGAGAATATCCAATATGTCCAGTTCGGATCGCTTCCATCCCTTGAGGAAAACGCGCGTCGGTCGGATCCTAATGATCGTAGTCTGGCTGGCCCCAGGTTAATCCCTATGGAAGGATCTCGAGCAAGACCAAGAGAAGAAAATGTCGTCAGCCTTACTCGAGGCTAACCCCTGCCACCCTCATGCCATGTGACAGGCCGTGGCCATATAGGTCAGGAAATCTCGTCAAGGACTACAAACTTGGGGACGCTTCTCGGAAGAAGGCCAGGAGGTTCCCGTAGAGCAAGAAGTTTTGACCCTGAGTCCACCTTGACTAATGCTGACGTCGAGGCGATGGTGTGGCAGATCATGGAAGATAGCCGAGGATATAGCAACAAAGATTGGGGTGTAGACCGGAGCCATATGCCTTTCACAGATGACATACTAGACGTCCCATTCTCGAGACGGTTCAATCTACCAACTATGAACCGTTATGGGGGCAGAACATATCCGGTTCAGCACTTGATGAGATATTCATGGTACATGAACGCTACTGCCACTCCAAACGCGGTGAAGTGAATGGCATTCCCAATCTTCCTAGAGGATTTGGCATTAATGTGGTTTACTCGGATACCACTGCGATCAATCTTCAGCTTTAAAGAGTTGAGCGAAAGGTTTATAAATCAATTCCGACTTCATGCTCAGAGGTCCAAGAACGTCGTTGAGCTATCCCTCATTAAGCAGCGTCCTGATGAAACTTTGAGGTTATACATGGATTGCTTTAATTTAGCAGTCACGAAAGTGAGAGTACCTCATGAGCAGTCCATTCTGATGGCATTAATTGATGGAGTAGATAAAGATACTGAGTTTGTAGGTACTTAGCTGGAAACCGCCACTAACCAATGAGATATTTTACGAGAAACCCAATGTCCGCCTACGTCAGGAAGAGATATATGTAGTCGAAAGAAAAAAGCTACTGATAAGGAAGATATACAGAGTAATGTAGCCATCTAGCAGTCTGTAGATAGCTCTGAGAAGGTAGAGGTCAATGTTGGAAATAAGAACCACGACAATGACCGCCAAACTGGAAACGACAACAAGAAAAAGAATCGGAGGAATGACCCACGGAAGAGACCTCAGTTCAGATCTTTTGAAAGCCTCACACCTTTGAACGACATGCTAGAGGATATCTACTTGAATGCTTACAATGTTCTCCAATACAAAAAGGCTCCACCAAGGGATTCAACGAAAAAGGAGCGTGAAACCGGAAAATTCTGTATTTTCCACGAGACCTATGGGCATTCGACGAATGAGTGTCATCATCTAAGAGACGTGGTAGAGAAACTTCCTAGAGAAGGAAAATTGGATGAGTATAAGGAAACCCCGAGAAAACAGGGGCAAGTAGCCCAGGGCAAAGTAAAGGGCAGTGACCTCAGAGGGCTACTGCACAGCAAAAGGGTAAAGGCATCGTCATCAATACTATAATTGGAGGACCTCATCCAGTTGGACCTAGCAATCGGGCAATGGATCAATTTGTTAACATAGCCAAGCGGTCAGAAGTAGGAGAGTGTAGCAATCCTGAAGATACTGCCCCTGTAAAGCAGTAGAAAACGATGTCAGATGATGTCATATTCCATAACAGAAAAAGTATCGGAGTTCAAACCCCTACTGATGACCCTATGGTGATCACTACCACCATCGGTCTTGCCCTAGTTCACAAGGCCCTAGTAGATAATAGGACTTCTGTCAACATTTTATTTAAGAAGGCATTCAACCAGATGAAGCTCGAAGCAAATGACTTGAAGCCCTACAAAGGTTGGATACGCGGCTTCAACGAATCGTCAACAGCTCCGATGGGATTTGTTGAATTGTCAGTAACTCTTGGCGAGGGAGACCGCCGGAGAGTGATAATTCTCTTGTTCGTAATTATGGATATTGATTCACCCTATAATGCCTTTTTGGGCCGAGTAGCCCTCATCGAGTTCAAGACCTATATTGTACCTTGGTGGTTACTGTTGAAATTTCCAATCAAAGTGCGAGTGGGAGTATTAGGGGCGATCAAGTGACCGGATGAGCCTGTTATATGGAAGAGTTAAAAATGCTACGCAATGGAAAGGATGTAAAGACCAGGGGTACTTCCTCCCATGTAAAGGAAGATTCAGCATAGAAATTAAAGGGAACATTTCCGAAGGAGTCACCCAAAGACCTATCCAAGGACATAGATTCCAGAGAGGATAAGGAGCCAGGGGGCATAATGGCGACACCTAATGAAACAACTATGGATATTCCGATCGATGATAATGACCCAATGAAAGTCTTAAAGACCGGATCCTAGTTGGACCCTCTTCGAGCAATGGAACTAACAGATTTTTAAAGAAAAACCTGGAAGTATTTTCTTGGACCCACGCTGACATGTGTGGGATATCCCCCTCAATCATGAGCCATTCACTGAGCATCAACCCAAAGCATCTAATTCTTAAGCAGAAAAGGCGAATGCTTGGCCCAGAGAGGTCGGCTGTCTTGAAAGAGGAAGTTGAGAAGATATGGACAGCTTGCCCAAAGAGGTCGACTGTCCTTGTCAAGAAGGCAAATGGGAAGTGGTGCACGTGCATTGATTTCTTATATCTAAATAAAGCTATCCCGAAGGAAAACTTTCTACTCCTTAGAATCGACCAACTGGTAGACTCAAAGGTGGGTCATGAACTTCTCTCTCTTATGGATGCATAATCAAGGTAAAAATAGATTCCCATGCATATCCCGGATCAGGAGCACACTAGCTTTATCACAGATTTGGGACTATACTGCTATGTGGTGATGCCCTACGACCTGAAGAACGCCGAAGCAACATACCAATGCTTAGTGAATTATATGTTTTGCAATCAAATCGGGAAAACAATGGAAGTATATGCCGATGATCTTCTTGTGAAATCAAAGCAATCATCCGACCATAGATCTGAATTGGATGAAATGTTTGATATTCTTCGACGGTATAAAGTGAAACTCAACCCTCTGAAGTGTTCATTTGGAGTTGCTTCTGCAAGTTCCTTGGTTTTATCGTTATTTCACGAGGAATCGAAATTAATCCATATTAGATTGCGGCAATCAGGAATATCCAAGAACCAAGACAGATTAAAGATGTACAGAGCCTCGCGGGGAAAAGTTGCTGCATTAAGTAGATTCATTTCTAAAGTTATAGATAAATGCATCTCGTTCTTCGACCAGATAAAACGAGGTAAGCGCAACTTCCGGTGGACTCCTAATTGTGTTGAGGCTTTTCAGAACCATCTGACTCAATTGGAGAGACCCCTGATACTATCCATGTCGACCGACCTTCTTATACTTGGCAACATCATCTCACTCAATAAGCTTAGCCTTAATAAGAGAGGATGATAAGATTCAGAGATCGGTGTATTATGTGAGTAAGAAGTCAGCGACAACCAAACGCAACTACCGAAGATAGAAAAACTTGCATATAGCTTGTTGATCGCATCTAGAAAACTTCTACACTTTTTGCAAGCTTATTCTATCATCATATACACCGATCATCTACTTCGATAGGTCTTGCAGCGACCAAAAGCATCCGAAAGGCTACTCAAATGGAATATCGAGTTAATTCAATTTGATTTGAACTTCCATCCCTGAACATCGATAAGGGGAAAAGCGTTTGCTGACTTCATAGACGAGTTCACTATCCCTAAAGAGGATGTATCGGGTGAAGAAGCCGACCCCTCAGAACGATGCTTAGAATCCAGCACCTGGAAGCTATTTACCGATGGTGCTAAGAATGATATACGGTCTGACGTCGTAGTTGTCCTAGTTACTCCTGAAGGACGACCAATCTACAACGCTCTAAGATTAGAGTTCCATGCCACTAACAATGACTCCGGGTATGAGACCCTGATTGCCAGGCTTGAACTCACAAAGGAGTTGGGAATAGCAAGGTTGGACATTTCCTATGACTCCAACATAGTCGTAAACCAGGTTCAAAAGGAGTTTCTAGCCAAGGGGCCAAGACTAATATCATATTTGAGAGAGGTAGAAAAACTGCTAGGTGGTTTCGAATACCATAGTATGTCCATATCCCTCAGATAGAGAATCATAAGGCAGATAAATTGGCCAAGCTAGCTAGTTTTGACAATCCTAAGGACACGAAAATGGTCCCGATTGAAACATTAGAGACTCCGAGTATTGATCAAATAGAAATTAATCTGATACAGGAGACTGAACCGGAAAAGGAGTCGTGGATGACACCCATAATAAACTTCTTGATCAACAAAACGCTCCCAACTAAGAAAAGCGAAAGGCATGTCATTATTCGTAAAGCCTCTAGATATATTATGCAGGGTGAAGTTCTTTATTGACTAGGATTCTCGATGCCACTCCTCTGGTGTATAGGCCACGACGACATCAAGCGGGTACTAAAGGAAGAACATGAAGGTGAATGTGGCAAACATACCGGAGGCCAAACGTTGGCTAAGAAAATATTGTGGTATGGCTACTTCTGGCCTTCTGTGAATAAAGGTGCGGCTAGTTACGCATGGCGTTGCAACAGGTGCCAGAAATCTGCAAAGATTCCCAGAGCAACCCTAAGCCAACTAAAGACAATAGTGAGCCCATGGCCATTCGCCTTCTAGGGAATTAATATTATTGGAAGCCTACCAATAGCCAAAGTCAGAGCAAAATTTGCAATCGTAACCGTGGATTACTTTACAGAATGGGCTGAAGCAGAACCATTAACCACAATTACGACAAAGTGAGCGATAAACTTCATCGTTAGAAATATCATATGGTTGTTTGGGATCCCGAAAATCATTATAACTGACAATGGGACCCAATTTGATAGCATAGAATTTCGAGATTTCTGCCACAGGTATCATATCGAGAAAAGATACACCGCCGTAGTGCATCCGCAGTCGAATGGACAAGTGGAGGCGGTAAAAATAATAATTAAGTCTCACTCTACCACCAGCTCACGAAGAATAGAGTGTAGAGGGGACAATAAAATAAATGACACAACCACCAGTGCTCTAACACTCACGATTCGAGAGAGAGTATAAAGGACAAGAAATGAAATGTCCATAAGGCTTGAAGGTGCGCCACAATTGAAAAACCGCCTTAATCTCAATCTACCCTTGGCATACGATGGGAGAGAACAAAGGCGCCAGGGACTGAGCACCACAAATGAACTCCTACCCTACTGAAGGATTAGGGGGCAAACTGAAAGCTGAGTTCGAATTCTATCATGGGCATACGACCGGAGAGTATAAAGGCATTCCGATTAGATGCCACGAAAGGGCTCCTACCCTATTGCAGGACTGGGGGCAAGAGTGAAAGCTAAGCCCGAACCCTTCATTTCCGGACATGGGGCAATACATAGTCAATCCTAAACAAGCTTTGGCCAGGCACCATGTTAATGATTGATTGGGGGCGCATATATATACACATCACGACGAATGAAACGTGATATGATGCAGAAATTTTAAATTTCCCTGTAGGGATGATTTATGATGTGGTTTTTTTATAACTTAGTTATGACTTGAATGTTTATGTACATGACTAAGTATGCCAAATTTGCCGGTATGCAACGTTGTAAAAGAAACATAACTTTTATTTACTAAATGCAGGTTTACAAAACAAGACTGGTCAAAATGGGAGGGTTGAACTCGCGACAACTACAAAGTGCTAGTGGAAATCTAAAAACAAAATAAAAGCTAATCAACTCTACTTGGGTTTTGGAGAGACAACTTGTATTTTTTCTCTTTCTTCTATTTCTTCTTTTCCCCCTTATCAACATCATAGATACTGCGCTATGTCCCTTTCTTTTTCTCCAGAGGAGGACACTATAGAGTGCCTGAGGACGGGGATGCAAGCTGTGTATTTATTGACTTAGACAATTTTATAATCAACCTAGACCCAAGGGCGACCGCAGTGAGGGTTAGAATGTTCAAAGGCTCTTCCTTAGACTTAGCCTTCAAAAGCTCATCATTCTTAGCCTTCCTCTCAGCTAAGGTCATGCTATCCTCCTTCTCAGTACCCCCCGTGATAACAACATCCTCCTCTTCATCTCCGTCGTCACAATCAGTGTCCTTCAAAGCTCCAATTATCCCAGCAACTTTAGGAATCTCTATGCTTGATAATATAACGGTCTTCTCGACTACCTCAGACTCTACTTTCTTTTCCCCAATTCCTTCAGTAGGCCTGGCACCAAAATCCCGAGCAGCAATAGTTATTAATTTAGGAGAGAACATGGCCCTATCAGTTGTTTGTTCCACAATGTGACGACAAGTTATAATGACTTTGACAAACTGTGGAGAGAATGTAGAGATACCTTTTGTCGATTGCTCACTTGAAGCTGTAATAGAAACCACAACAAAGGGAGGAATAGGAACTTCGGAAATTAACGAGTCATCAGAATTGTACTCCTCGACCCCAACAACCTTGAATATAGTGGCTAAGCTAGAACCTTCCTCAACCAGATTCTTACCTTTAAGCTTACGCTTCTCCTCCTCCATGGATTCTTTAATTAAACGCCTCCCTTCTGCTAAGCGCTCAGGTTCCTCACCTTTGAGATAAGTTTGCATGAGCTAGTCCTCATCAATAGCTTCAACCTGTAAACGTCGCTTTTCACCTTGAACAATTTGGTCTCATACCTCAACTACAGTGGTAGGATAGTTCTTGATCCATGAGACGTCTCAGGTTTGAATCACCTGAGCAGAGAAGTCTATCAGCAACTTCTCGAACTCTTTTATCTCTTGTTCTGTAGTGGAAAGTTTAGTGTTAGCATTAGAAGTAGACTTGAGGGTTGTATCAGCATGTCCTTCAGCAAGAACTGCCTTTCCTTGGATTGAGCTAGCTAGGCCTTCAAACTTTCCATTTCCTTCTCCCAAACAGCTTTTTTCTCGGCAAGGCGATCATGTGATAATTTCAGCTCGATGATTGTTGATCTGAGGTCCTCTATCTCTCTTCTCATGGTTGTACGCTCCTTGTTGTTTGAGTCGAGCTCAGAGTGGAAACGTCTCTCCGCGTGCTCGAATTGCCTCTTGTAATTTTCGGCATACTGTTGAGCCAAGGCAAGCTGAGCTTGGGTATCTTAAAGTTCTTTCTCGGCCTTATCCCTGGCCTTGACATCGTATTCAGCCTTTTCTTTAGTGTCAGACACATCCACTTCAAGATGGCGGATGATCCCGGAGAGCTTTTTAGCATACTTCTTCATTTCACGATATTGCTTAGCTACAACACCTACTTGGCCCATGACCCGTGTGTCCCAGCCTTTAAGAACTGGTTCAAGATTTGGAACAAAGTGTATATTCCCAAAGTGAAAATCCGGAAACCGTTCCTTGAAAAGTGCCAACATTTTCTCATTTTCTATAGTAAGAACTAAAGGCTGTGTAGTGGTAATGTCAACGTTACGCTATTTGGACGGGATAAGTGATTTCTTTCCCTTTTCCAACTCTTTGCTTGGGTCCTTATGCTTGTCTTTGGAATCATAATGCTTTTTGGTAGATTTCTCCTGAGGATGGACACGCTTTGGAGGGATCAGAGCTTTAGGAAGTTGTTTGCCTCCGACACACTGAATTTGTTGACTATGATGCTTCTCGATATCGTGCCTTGGGGGAGAATGAGAGCGCGTAGAATGAGGTTGGTGGGAATCTTAGTGCTTCTTGCTATCTCTCCCGCAACTGTCACGATGGTCATGCTCGGTAACGGGATTGAATCTGGGCGTGTACTCGCGAAGATCCCGATGAGAATAATGGTGACAGTCATTTTTCCTCCTAAAATGACAGACAAGTATAAGATTCATGGGTCAATACAGTATATAAGTATCATGACATGTGGTGCATGTGATGTGCGTCTTTTATATGATCCCCCCAATGGACCAGACCCCGGAGGCAGGCTAGTCTGTACAGTATCTTTGTCTTTAACAGGAGTAGGCTCTTCCTCAGAAGCAGGAAAGAATGACCCTGTTCCAATATCCTCAGAAGTGTAAATATCATCTGGAAAAGGAAGCTTGGCTAAATCTCCAAATATTTGTTCTTCTGTTTGTAAGTCATGAGTTGGAGGCTTAGTTGGTGGCGGTGTTTGTGGAGAGGGTTGCCTTCCAGGAATGGAAGCGTCTTTCGACTCATCGCCCTGAACTTCACTCCCAGTATACACATTCAGATCTTCATCATCTTGGACACTCATCGGTGAAGGACTTTTGGGAAGCTCAGTAGATGTTCTAATTTTTACAGTCACCTGTCCCTTGGTTGGGCGCATGCTACTAGATTCCCTAGGAATGGGGACTATAGGAACGTCAGCTGGGGGCATATACTTGTATGGCTTGCCTCCTTGACCGAGGCCTCGTTTTATATCCAGAAGTTGATGTTTGTGAAGGTTCTCATCGACTATGCATTTCTAGATCCTAAGAAAATCGGACTCCCTTTCCTTAAGGTGGATAAAACGGTCTTCGTATATTTGGCCTCTTTCTTCTAGGGATTGGTAATTGAAAGAGGAAAAGAAATATTAGTGCACTGATTTATGCAGTTGGAGCAGACACTTAAGGGTCTGAAACTTACTTGGCCGTAGCCACCTCCTCGCACATTCAGTTTGGTGCTTTATATAAAACCACTCAAATTTAGCATCGCCTAATTTACTGTGTCCATCGGTCAGCACTTTCTTACTAGGGACAAATTCGAAGAAGACAAAAGACGGAGTCCCTGTGGAACGATGTAAGTTCAAATCTTCATAAAAGAGCTCAGTATCGAGAATTTCTGCGTATGCGACGTAAAAGCTGTATAAAGCAGCATAGGCATTGGGGTGAAGCAGCATGGGAGCAATACGCAATCGTTTCAGAATGTCGATGACGAGTGGATGAAATGGAGGAATAGCGCCTATTGAACACATGACCTTGCTAATGGCCATATACCCTTCTGGAGCAGAATGGGGCCTATCTGTTTCCTCTGCAACTTTAACGTCGTCCCATGGAATTCTGAGCTTTAAACATATCCTCTTTAGCTTTATGTCATCAAGTGTAGAAGCTATGGAGTCACTTGGATTGACTAACTTTACAGCACTCTCTAACTCATCGAGAGAACAATTATCTCCAATTCCACTCTCTTTTTCTTCTTACTCAAGTGATGTACTTTTAGATGTTGTCGATCTGATGTCGATATCTGTTTCATATTCTGATTTGGAAATATCTTAGTCTGGATCTGAAGGGAGTACGTCGGGGTCATAATAACTTAAAGGTTCTGAAGTTGTACTCTTATCTGATAATCTTGTTGAACGCTGACATATCTGCTATGTTGATGAACAAATATAAAAGAATTAGAGTATAGTTTGCCCGTGACCCCCATGTGTGTAAGTGCTAGTGTGCGCTTGTGTGTGCAATACCGAAAGGAAATACAAAGAAGGAAAGTTGATGAGCACGCAATTGGTCGTTTCACATCGATGAGTTATATTTATGTCCAGTCCAGTCCGATTTGTTCGAGGGCTCTAACCTAACTGTTCATGAATTTGCCGAAGTTATGATTTATTCTAAGCTAGAGTATATGTTAGCAGTCTTAGTTAATTCATGTTGCCGAAACTAGTGGAAAATTATCTCGAAGATAAACTGGTTCTCATGATTAAACTCGGTTCGCAAATATGGTTCCATTCGTGTATAAGAATTGGCTCATGACCATGGGTAACTAGGATGCTAGACAGGGCTCGCAATCACGCATTAATTATGATTGATAAGTCGGATCACCCCCCTCCCTCGCTAGTTGTCCATGACTTGATCATGCCATCTGCTCCATTCATGGAAGATCCGGCTCGTATATGGGGATAGGTCTAGTACATCGGGTCGGCTCTCATGACCAGGCACACCTCTTCTACAATCCCTTCGCCTACCATGTCCATGAACGAGCCTCTAACGATAAATTTTTCTCAAATCACTTCCCTGCCCCTGCCTCGAATGATACTAACTCCATGCATATCCTTTCATCTTACAAATCGTCATGGATATTCACAAACTCAAACCCCAAAGTCAGACTATTCTACTTACTAAAGCTCTCGCTCCCAAGACCAAAAATGTCAGCTACCCTGTCTACCGTCTGAAGGTGAGAAGGCATCATGAACATCCGTGGCAAACTTGGGGGGGGGACCGAAGTCATTAGTAAGGGACACCGATAGTAAAGGCTAGATTACAACAACAATTGAAATGATCAAAAACTCGAATTTCTTTTACCTTTGAAATCGATTCGGAGACATGAAGGATGATTCGAATTTGGGGGTTAAGGTTTTGAGCGTTTGGGAAAAATGGAAGCAGTAAAAAAGGTAAATAAAGAGATGTTGAGATGTCGTATCCTCCATTACTTGACCGTTTGGTTCAGCCCAAGGACCTTATGGGAGACAGATGGGCCTTGGCCTAGAACAATACGCGTTCCGATATGAAAGAAGGCCTTACTAGGCACGCAAGTGGTTCAAAAGCACTAGGCTCGATCCATTCCAAAATTATTCAAAGTGGTGCACACCTACGTGAATAAAAATCCCTAAAGTGACTGGTCAAACAATTGAAATTTCATGAGATCTTAGAGAATTTACCTGATGGACTATTTGCAGTATGGATAAAGTTGGAAATCGACAAGTGCGCCGGAATAATTGGAAACTCGATCCAGTATTTATACTCGTTTCAGGAAATCCGAAGACTTGATTTCGTGAAATGACGTGACCATGCAAACCGATGCGATTGTCAGCGCTCATCATTTCAGGAATAGACACTCTAACAATTTTCGAAGCACGTTTCATCCTTGATAAAACATACTTCGAGGAGGCCAAAAAATGGCTAGCTTTTTGACCAAGCCACTACAAACTTAAACGCTTGCGATCAGATGGAAAACGAGTCAAATACTCATAAGCTCGACACAGAAATCCAAGCTTAAGAAACGCGACTTAGCTGTGCGGCTCGTGACACTTAAGCCTTAGCACATAGGCTCGTCTCGTGACCCATGAGCACGACCCGGCTCAGGTCCAACCATCATGACCCGACCCCTTCTCCAAGAAAGAAACATGAAGACTTGGTCAAGCTCCACGACGAAGCAAAGATCACGGATCTGATGACACATGTCGATAACGGCTACATTGACCACTTATCCACTCGCTCACGAAACGCTCGGAGATCTTCAGGATGAATGCCATGTGTCTTCATGAAACCTCTGCAGAAATTTCCTTTAAATAGTCCAGGGCTTGTCATTTTTTGGGATCTTTGGCACTTGAAAGTTCTCCTTCCTCCATTAACATATTTCATTCATCTCTAATCAGATTTAACCCTAATTTTTTGACTTTTATTTGATCGATATTGAGTGATTAATCATTGTAAGTGTGAGATTGAGTAGAGAATTTCATTGTACTTGTAATCATTCATATAATCAAAATCATACAAACTTAATGTAAGCTCATTAATGTCGAACCACTATAAATTTGGTGTGTTTGCTGCATTTCATTTTATTCCTAGTTATAAATCTCTACGAATCAAGATAATTTGTGTGATAGAAACGCTTTTTGGTCTAACAACAATGTTCCATCGTTAATTCCTGTCTAATTTGAAAGCATTTACTGTCGAATTACCAACAAAAAAGTGAGGATAAGTTTACCTCAATTTATTTTCCATCGCTAATCCTTTGCTGAATTATAAGGGTTTTCCTACAAAATACCTGAAAAGGTTTTTTATGCCAAAACATTTTGTCGTTAATCCCTGGGCAGTTAATAAGGGTTAAACAACACTTTTTATAAATTATAATTTATTATAAATTACTTATCCGTCGGTAAATAGTTAGTAAACAAATTAAATTCAAATTAATAAATAAAATTATATTTTTATTATATAAATAATATAATGACGGAAAACTGTCTGAAAACTTACGCTAAATTCCATTGCTAAAATTTGACACAATTACTGCCATGGTTTTTATCGACAACAATGTTATACGGCAAATTCGTCGCTAAAACCAATATAGCAATGGATTGGAAACTGATTTTGCTACTGCAAAATCAGCTTTTTCTTGTATTATCAGTTGTTGATTTCGTTTGAGAGATGAACTCACCAAATTTACAATGCAATTAAGCATTTGAAAAAACAATTCAATGCCACATAGTTAGCCAGAAGCACTAACCAATGCAAGTTGCAATCGATGAGCAAAACAATGCACATAATATGCATATGGATATTCCTCTAAAAATAGCGCTTGCAATCCACCCTAAGCACCTTGCATATTACTAGCACTATCATATCCTTGACCCCACGTATTTTGAACAAGTATGCCATTGTGATCAAGAACATTAGAGCGGACTTTCTTCAAAGTTTACGTAGAACATCAAAGAAATGCTCTCTAATATAACCTTCATTATCAACATATCTTAAAATGATGGCAATTTTCTCGACATTTGATTCATCTTCAGTTTCATGAGAGATGGAAGCGGTATACTTGAGCAATTCAAGAAAGTTTCCACGATTTGATGAATAAGTAGATTCATCATACGACACCCATCATCATTTTTTTTTGAAATTTTAATTTAAATCGGGTTGACATGGTCCCATTACGTTATAATGATGACGAATTGCATCTTGTTCCTTAAAATGATACATCCATATTCTTTGTCATAATCCTAGATCATATTTCATGCGATCTTCACTTTTTTGAATTTTTTTAGGCGATCTACAAGATCTGAGCTATTTGCCCACTAATTCAGAGGGGAACTAGGAGATGAAATCCCGATGCATCAATTTTTTTTTTTAAATACAGGGAATAATGCCTTTTATTGTTTCTTAGACATAACTTCAAAAAATAAAGTATTTGTTTTATACAAACACTGAAACTAACCATTTCCATTTAAGGTAATTTTAGCATCAAACAAGAAATCAAAACAAACAAAAAGGCAATTTCTACCTACAAACGAAACACTATCTACAAAAAAAAATTCACATAAACAAAATTCACATCGGCAAATTCACACAGGCAAATTCATACAAAAAAAATTCGCTGCAAACAAAACTCATCGGATATAAAATTTGGTGAAAGCAGTACCTTAAAGTTGAAACTTCTGTTAACTGAAAGAGGAAGCAAGATGGCAGGATGCAAGAGGCGGCTATTGGCTGAAGACCTAGGAAGAGGAGACGCGCTGAGATAAGAAAAGGATCGATTTTGTGTCAATTTCCATTTCTCGAGCACCTTAGGTTTTTTTCTTTGAGCATGCGTTATTTTTTAGCATCGGTATTTGATTTTGAGGAAAATCTTGGATAGGGCAATTGCCCACCTGACCCATTATGTTAGGTCCGTCACTGATCATGTTGCAAATTGTGTAGATTTATTACTTCAAAACAAGTTGAATCATTTTTTTTCGTAAATTTTTTTCTCTTTGAATCAAAGTGGTTTTCGAGAGCACATTCTTTCGTGATGTTGTGGAGAAAGTTTGTGTAAGTTGTGATCGTTTCCACAAATTAGGATAACATTCAAGATTGATCAAATAATGCTTATGTCAGAGTTTACATATTTTAGGAAGGAAGGAAGATAGATCAAGTACTGTTGCATGTATATACCGAGAAGCTTCCATTGGTGTTGGCAGTTTAATCGAAAATACACATTTTGATCTCAGTCATCATAACCTTTAGTGGTTAATTACTGTCGATAGGGATGCTCTCACACTCCAACATAAATGTGTTGTGGTAGTAATCAATTCAGATGATTTTATGCAAAAAAGTCTGACATACAATTTAGTTTCAAACAAAATTAAATAAATGTATGTAGAAATTTTCTGTTAGTCAATGATAAATTCACTATTGGTTACAATACCTTTAAATTTACCATAAATAGTAAATCGTCAATAAATTTTAGGAAGATGGCACAGTTTTTCTACACATAGTTTCCTATTCTTTAACAGAAAGATTCCTAGCAAAACTCAATAATTTGCACCTTTTCTACAGAAAAATGTCATTTTCATTTTTTGCTTAGCAAAAATGAATAACGATAAGGAACTTATAGAAATATGCCGTTGATATTCCATATCTATTATGTGCGTTAGTGCATGCCCATGAGATCTAGGCATAATGAGGCGAACTAATATGAAGGCACAGTGACTCACAAAGCTATAAACCTAGCAAAGAGAGCCAAAGTTGATGGAATTAATGGAAGGTACAAACTAGATGCAACTTGCTTAGTAGATTCACAAGCACGAACTTGGTTCATTGGTCCCCTCGCTTGCTCTACTTAATAGATCCATAAAATTATGTGTCTTCAGAATGGTTTGATTGTTTGGTGATAGGAATACACCAAACAAGAATTCCTATATGGTTGTTACAACTTCGAACATGAATTCCTATTCGGTAGGCGGTACATAATATAATAATTCTTTATTGTTATATGATATTAGTAGACAAGATATCTTGTGTTGAATACACTAAATAAAATATCTTGTCCAGTGTGAGATATTAGCAAATAAATTATGTTGTTTGGTATCAGGTACATGGAACAAAATAACTTATTTGGGCATTTAATCAGGGCTAAGCAAAGAAGGAGAGGATTCCAGCCAGACCAAGGAAGTGTAAGAAGGAACATGTCCAAAAAGATGTTTAAATCCATCTATTAAGCTAACTTCCAAGAACATATCCATTTCAACTGAACCAAATCTAATTTTTATGATTTGAAATATAGGATGGAAATACGATTATATTAGCTATTTACAGAAATATGGTGGATCGAACGAATAACATATTGTAATTACCCAGTTTACCAGGGCTGTTCTTACGCTTTTTTCTCCTATAAATATCTGGGCATCTAACAATTATTAATAGGACTTTTTAGAGCCACCAGACTCTACCGATAAGAAATTACTGAACAAAACCAAGGAGTTCCAATATTTGAGCACATATAATTGCTTTTACACCCAAATACTTGTAAATACTGAAAAAATAAGAATGGAAATAAGAATGATGTGATGGCTTCTCTACATCTCCAATATCCGAATAGGGAAAATTACACAAAATTATATCATATATCCCACAACTCATGAGATAAAATATAATAATAACACATAATTGATATAAAATGGGCGAGATGGTAAATAGATGATAATTAACCATAACCAGTAGTGTAGTAGATCCATAATGCAACATAGTGAAAATAGAGTCATACACGTGAAAATAACTTAAAGAAACATGTCTTTAAAATAAAAGTACTACCGATCCCCATAGTAGTGAGCAATAGAAAGTAAAGGAGAATATAAGAAGAATATATAAAGTAGTCTCCTGCTTGCCTACTGATCAGCTACTAGTGCTCACTCCTTGACTGCCTTTAGTCTGCTTATTTAAGAGTACCTAGAGTAATAACAAGAAGTGCATATAACTACAGGGCATACAAAGTACGGTATGAGAGATAGCAATCTCAATTACTAAAGTAGAGTGATTTAGTAGGTATTGAAAATCATACGTGACATGTCCCTAAATCTAAAGTGTTATAATATGTAATAATCTACTTTACTATAAGGTTCTCATGTCACTAGGCATAAACAGATGTGTGCATGATAAGGTAATAGCAAATAATCAAGCATAGGCATCCATTCTCACATTCACTCACTCAGTACATTGAGTATGTGATACTCAATAACTTGATCACCAAATCCATCGAGGCACTCGTAGGTCCTACAACGATAGACTCCAACAGACTATCACTTTGTCCTACAGTGATGGACTACCTAGTCCAAAACATCGATAGGCTCTGGGGTCCGGGCTTATCAAATCAAAACATAGATAGACTCTGATCCATCCTTGTTCCTATCTGTTGAAGATGTACCGAAATTGCGAGTATTGATAACTCATTTTCATAAATTATTTGTAGTAGAATCCACCTTTAGATCGCCTATAGGACACCTACATGAAGTACTCGTTATTTGGGGTGTGACGACCGCCCCAATGACTCCTTCACCAATCTGAGGGGAAAGTGCGTTGTATGACATGCCAGGCCGATATGGGACAATCATCAAAGAACAATTACTCGAAACAGAACCTATCACATAACTCACAACGCTTGGATAACATATAATAGAAAATATACAATAGGATATACTAGTGAAGCATAACGGAAAAGAAAACTCAATATCAATAATGTCTTACAGTCACCAATATAATACAACTACATAAACGAATATCTGTACATCAAGCCTCATTACATAATTCTCAGAGTATCAACATTCATCAACATACAACTGAATCAACAAGTATCTATAGTATAGAAATAATTCGTTAACCTCCTACTCGTCGTCGCGTAGCATCATTGGCACCAAAACATGTCACATGCTATCTCAGTCTATTCACTAATGACATTGATGAGGAACCCAAGGTATTAAGAGGAAACATAAAATCTTGAATCTGACAGCAGTCTTAGTGAGATTTAGAATAATTGTCAATAATTACACGGGATATAAGAGTGCGAATGGTTCAACATCTTACAATCCTTCCAACGATATAGTTAGCACGTGATAATCATTTATAACATGCCACTCCAAAATAGGAAAATGATATCCCCCAATTCCGCCTCTCTTCGACGTCCAACAGTGATAGTATACCCAGAGAAATAGAGAAGAAAGCATACAAGCAAACATAGAATCCATAATAGATAATATCCTAGTTATCACCGACTAAACCACGATTACATCAACCAACGAAAAACCGGCAATTGTCGTCCGTTTAGAGCTAATGGAAACCCTGTTTCTAGTCAAACTGCCATAAAGTCACCTTATATATTTTTTCCTCCGTCTAAGACAACTAGATCCATCTTGATCCAGGGTACACGATCCGTATGATCCTAATGGGTGTTCGTACACTACTCCTTCTTTGAGTCCACTAGAATCTTCGATTTTCAATGATTCCTTGGCATTTCCAGTGTCATGAGCCATCCACCTTGATGACTCCATCTTTTAGTTCAAGTTGCTTCTCAAACTAATTCCATTATCATCCATGATCAACTCCCGCTGGAGTCAATCTATCATCTTACTACATTGTTCACCATCCCATGATCAACATCACATTTATTCAATCTTCAACCACTTAGCCTTAAGTTCACAATCAAAGCATTAACCACCTTTGTGTTTCACTTAAAACATCTGAAGTCCTTTGGCCACAAAACTTCATCACCAACCTCTAGAAGACATCATCATCATGCGCACAAAATTTGGGCTTCCCACCAAGCACTATGATGGATTGGTATCGGTCCATACACTTAGTCAAAAATTGAATAAGTGTTCAATCCCTCGAACTCTATCCTCGAGCACTTCTTACCAGCCCATTCTCGAAGCCAAATCCCTTTCCGATGAATTATCCTATCGGTCCATCAACCCATACTCGAGCTATCAAACTTCAACCCATCCAAATAACCTCAAACTTTGCAACCAACTTCGATTTAACACTATGATTTCACGTTCCAAAATTTATCATCATCCACGCAAACCCTGATGGATAGGTACCGGTCTATCGACTATAGTCCGGTACTGGTCATCAATGTTAGCATATTTTTACCTTGAATTTTTTTAGCACCTTCTTGTGTCCATCAGAGCTCCATACCAACTTTCAATTAAATCCGATCATATGAAACTCCAATTTGTTACGATGTTTTATTTTATGTTTTACAGCAAACAATTATAATAAACTATTTGAACATTGCATACAACTCTATCGAAAAAATAGTTCATCCGATCTTAGTCATAAAACAAGCACATATAGAGAAATTAGTACTTATTAGAAAAATATTGAGAGTTGAGCAAAACATACTTTACCATTGCGTCCGTTACGAAATTCTAATTTGGGTGGATTTTTAGTTTGAGTAAATCAAAAAAGAAATGAAGAAGTTATAAGCCAAAGAAGTTTGAACATAATTTAAATAATTAAATAAACAATCAGCTTAGAAAAGCAATAGTAAGTGGGCGGCCCAGCCCGAACAAGGTTGACACATGGGTCGACCCAGGTCTAAGGCAGGTTAGAAAAGCAATAGACATTTATGTTCATTTGATGTTCATGTTTATTTGATATTGAGATGGGAAAAGGACATGTTAATGTTAATTTAATAGGGAAAAGATGGCACATATATTAGAATCACATGTTAATTAACACTAATTTGTAGATATGACAATTTGGCATCGATATCGGAAAACATGTAACTTGGCATTTGACATTAAAATGGGAAACACTTTCATTCAACGTTAACTTGGAAAGTACGTTAATTTAACGTTAGTACCGAAAACACGTTAATTGTACTTAATATGACATTAAGTAAACTTATTGGAAAAAATGTGTTAATCAAAATGAGTTATACATAATATGACATTAAGTAATCAGTATGGGAAAACATGTTAATTGGAATAAATGGTATTTAATTGGAAATTAACATACAAGTGGAGAACATGTGAGTTATACTCAATTTAATATTAAATAAATATGTCATAGGAAAAAAATGAGGATAAAAAATAATTAAGTAAAATGAGTTATTATAATATGTATATACATATGAGTAGGGGCTTGCGTGTTTGGAGCAGGGGTTGTACACATAATAACATTTGTATGAAATGTCATTTTACAACCATGCTTATTAATGAACTTAAACCTGCTAAGTTAAACCTATTGATTAGTAAGCTAAGAGGTCCCACGTCTTGCTTCGTACCCGATATTGAGACTCTTAAAATCTTAATTGAGGACACAAGTTTAGGGGGTATCATGTCTTAATCTTATTGTGTGGAATTCGTAGCAGTCAATATCGCTCCTAATTACTTGTTTCTGTCTGAATTTGTAGAAGTGAAGAATAGTCAATCTGCCTGATCAGATTTCTATTATTTTTGTTATCATCATTGTCTTTTTATAAGAATAGTCAGTTCTTATTATCAGTTTATATTAGCTATTGTTCACCTTTCGACATGTATAGACACCTACCCTTTTTTGACAATAGAACCGCTTTTTATTTGTTTTACTTAACTTAGTAAAACTAATTGGTAATCACAGCCGCTCACCAGGCTTTATGTCTAACCCATTTCCTTTCTTCCTTTCACTTTCTTTCCCACAGGCTTACGGGAAGAAAGTACAAAGTTCAGATTTCTTTGTTAGCTTTGACATGATGGATTTCTGCATGTTGGATTACTTCATGTTCTCTTTCCAAGGTTTGGTTGCATCTTTTTGGCTATATTTGGGGATAATCTTATTTTACTCTAATGTTGTTTTTAACTGACATTTTGAGACATGATAATTTGTAACTATTTGGTTAAATGAAACTAAGATGGTTTTGTATTTTGTGAAATGAAAGTTTCTTCTTCTGCATTAAATATATACTTTTATGTCTTGTGAAATGATAGTTTATGTGATGTTTTACGTATTTATACCTACAATGCTCCCTACTTTCTTAATGAAATCCTCATATGGGTGAAATTAAGGAATGTAGGGTGTTACATTTGGTATCAGAGCCAAAGGTTACCAAATCACTAAAGTTTTGTTTTAAAAGAAAGAATTTTCAAAAGAAAACACATTTTTTCAGAAATCAAAAGCTATTTCTGAAAATAAAATATCCTCTAGAGTTATTTACAAATTTCCTTTGAATCTTTCTAAATCTTTATCTTTTTAGTTAAGTTACATGGCATTCTATCCAAGCTTTCCTTTATTGGTTGAAAATTTGAATAAAGGAAAAACTCGTAAACCTAGTACTTAGGAAGAGGGACGTTAAAAAGGAACTTGTTGCTAGACAGATATTAAAAAGTGTTAATCACGGATGGAACTACCGTATTAGTTTAATGATAAAATGGATGGTTTAGAAGATAATAAAAACCTAAATTGTTTGGTTAAATAAAGGGGATGTATTTCCATAGTTTGGTTTGAAATTAATATAAAGAACGTCGTTACAAGAATGAACGGGTTAGTGCGGAATAAAAGATTTATTATCTTGTGCACTAACCGCTAACTTAAAGATAATTAAAAAGAAATATTTTACAATCACGGATTTCTATAAAATAGATTTTCTGATACTATGGAAATAGTTTTTTTTACGTTTTCGGTAACCAATTAATTAAGGAACTTCCAAAAAGGTGAATTTAAGGATGACAAGTAAAAGGTCAACATGAGTATACTAATGACAAAAGGATTATAGGGAACATATAAGTAGTAATAAATTGGACATTAAGAGAGACATGGTAGAAGGCAAGGATTGGTATAACAAAGAATGTTATCTTTCTTTAGTTCTTGCTAGTTTCCCTATTTTGTTTAGGAATATTTTGTCCCTTTTTCCTTTGTTGTATTGGATGCATGGGACCTTAGCCATGATAAGATGAATTTTGTAGATCATCTATATTGTAGGCTTAATAGAGAGGTTCTTTACATATAGGGTTAATCCCTGAGGGTGTGATGATAGCACTAGTGAATGTTTTGCACTTAGGCTCAGTGGTGGTTTCTGAATCCCATAAGGATCAACTTGATTATCTGTTTATCTATGGTGAGTTCAGATTGGAACTAAAATCTTGTTGATTTGGGCCTTTCCGAGTATGGATTAGGCTGCCATGATTATGCCTCATATGATATATTGATTTCCAACGAGGGGGTAAATTACAAGCCTAAAATAAGATGTTGGCTTTAATATAACATATAGACTTATAGGTTAAAGTTACGGGCCTAATATCTTTTAAGTATTTTTTAGAACTATTTTGACTGTAAGAAGAAAATAGTCGGACTAGGACTAATTTTTTTGAGACTTTTTACGACCCAAAGGACCAGTCATGTTGACATTCCTATTTTCCTCAGTGTATCTCTATGAAGTATCTATTCAGTTCTCTTTGTGCTATATATATTGCGAATAGTAAGTGATTGAAAGACTATATCTAGGGGAGGGAGTGAGAGTAGTTTTCAGATCTATATTTGTAGTAATGCTAAATTTGTAGCATTTTCGGGTAAAGCACATGGTGTAGGTGAGAATTGAGTTTCATGGTTTTGGCCGGATCTTTCCTAGCTATGGGAATATACCCTAAATAGATGGTTTGGAAGTTTAGGTAAGCTATCAGTATAATAAGTCGTCTCAGATGTTGGAAGGAAAATAGGATTTCTTAGGGGTACTTGAACTTGAGTGTTGGCTTGTGAAAGATTAGTTGGATTGGAATATTTTACTCCTTAAAACCTATTTTTGAAAATAAAGGTGCAACACTTATGTTAGAACCTTCCACATGTATTTTAAGGAAGTAATTTGACTTTAGTTCTGATGAAAAAGTTATTGGAAAAAGCCAAGTAAAAGGGTTTTTTGAAATAATTATGTTCCTAGACAAGAGAGTAACAAGGAGATGTTTTATTGAAACTTGTGGAACGACTTTGAGTCGAAACCCCATACGTACAATGTTTTATAGAACATGAATTTTGAAAGACTAATGTGTATTGATATGAAATTTGTATTTTGGAAATTTAATAAAAGCAACTAAACATGTTTCAAAAAGAAATTTTTGCAACTAAAATTTGCCTCATTAAGATTTTGGAAAATTATATATAAAAAAATGGGGCGGGAAGTAAGTCTTTATGGGGTTGGACAATATAAGTAGAATGAGCCAAGGAACACAATATAGGTGAAGTAAAGACAAGAAATTTAAGGACGGAAAAGGAGGAAAAATGTAGCTTTACTTGTATGATTAAGGTAAGCTTTTGGTTTAGTTCACTTGAGAGTCTTCCCCGAAGTAACTAAGATGAGAAAGATGAAAAAACTTCACTAATGGATTCAAGTTTCTTACCCGCATTCTTTTAACAAGTATTTCCTCTTTAATATTCCATCTATCGCTTCTTCCTTTGATTAGGAACTTCCCGCTAGTATATCCTTGGGAAGTGTAGATCTTAGGATTCGAGCCTATAGATGATAAGATATGGTTAAAACATGTGTTTGAGACATTTTATGCTTGATAGTTGCAAGTGTTTGTTAGTGCTTGCCAGTGGACGCATATATACACATTAGACACTAAATCATCTCAAACACTTAAATATTGCATATGGATGTGTGCACATTTTAATTTTCAATAGATGAAAATGGTTGAATCATCACATGGATGTTTCATTTGGTTAATGATTGGGCACACATATAGAACTATATCTATCATTAGGATTCTTTTGCATATATATTGGATACATGGCACAAACATGGGTTACAATAAGGAGGTCAACCGAATCTGTAGATCGTCTGATTTTTGTACTAGCATAGGGACATATACACGACACCTTTGCATATGTTCATACAAAGCAATAGAAATTCTAAGGACACGTGATGCCGGTGGATGATGATTGACTAGATGGGCGTTAGCATTCATAACATTCTTCTAACCTTGGAGATTTCAGAGACAAAATACTTTAAGGAGGTAAGAATGTAACAACCAAAATTTTTAACAAATAATAACTAATTAATGGAGTAATTAATTGAGGAATAAAATGATAAAATAAATATTTTACTGATAATTAGTAAAACAGACTTTACCGTTGCGTCCGTTACGAAATTCTATATAGGCTTTTAGTTTGCGTAAATCGAACAAGAAACGAAGAAGTTATGAGCAAAAGAAGTTTGAACATAATTTAAATAATTAAATAAACAATTAGCTCAGAAAAGCAATGGTAATTGGGCGACATAGGTCTAAGGCAGGTCGACCCACGGGTTGACACAGTGGGTAGGTGGGTCGACCCGCATGCATGTAGGGTGGATATCTGCGACTATAACTGGACTATTATATATATTATATTCATACGCTGACCCAACTCTAGGTGTTCGGTTGGATTTATAAACCTAATATTTAATGGTTTAGAATGATCCTAGTTTATCTATAAATAGGTTAGCTACCTCTCTCTTTTTCTTATACACAAACATTTCTTCTTCTTTCTCCTCTAAGTTATGTTCTGAAATAAAATTAAGAAAATTTCGAGGTGTTGCAAATACATATATTGAAGTTATAACTCTTACTTTTCTCTACTATAACTATCTTAGAGGATTTTTTGGATCTACAACAAACTTAAGTGAGTATTACTGTGATTTTCAGATTTCTTCTAAGTTAAAAGTTAAATTGATAAAATAGTTGTTGTAGTAATCTAAATAAAAAGAATTTAGACATTTAATATGTATTGGATCTAAAAAGTATCAGTGTTTATTAGTTTACTCTTATATGTTATTCTAATTACTGTCAATTACCTATTCATTTTCAGTTATTATCTGTTTGTATGTACATCTCTCTTCCTTATCCCCTTTCTGTTGTTTGTTTTATTTACAGTATTGTATGCCTTTACCGTTTGAATTGCATAGAACTGGAATAGTATGAAATAACATTAAAAAGGGAAATTGTGCATATTAGAATTTGTATTGTAAATTGGTATTATTATAAAGGAAGAATTTGTAAACATGAATAAGTTAAACTTAATCTTCTATTAAGAAGAAATGTCATTTGTAAACATGTAATTTGTAGACATATAAATATGGCAGTATTTGTTGATCATGAATTTGCCATTAATTTGTAGACATATTAATATAGGCATAGATTTGATGAACATTTATTTGGCACTAATTTGTTGATATGTCAATATGGCATTGATTGGAAAACATATAATTAACATTAATCTGCATATGTTAATTAGAGAAACATGCTGACATTAAGGAGAATATGTTAAACATAGTAATTTGACACTAAGGATAGTATATTTTTGAGAAATATGGTAATTCATGTTAATTGACATTAAGGAGGATATGCTAATTTGACAAACATGTTAACTAAGCATTCATGTTAATTGACATTAATAAGGGAGAATATGTTAATTGGAGAAAACATGCAATTAGTCATTTATATTCAATTTAATTAAGGAAAATATATCATTTGATGTTAATTTCGGAAAACATGTCAATTAGACATTTATGTCCATTTCATATAAATTTGGGGGAAAATATGTCAATAAGTCATTTATGTTCATTTAATGTTAATTTGGAAAAATGTTAATTAGATACTTATGTTATTTGATGTTGAGATGGGAAAATGACATGTTAATGTTGATTTAATAGGGAAAACATGGCATTGATTTTGGAATTACATGTTAATTGACACTGATTTGTAAACTTGACAATTTGGCATCGATATCAAAAAACATGTAATTTGTCATTTGGCATTAAAGTGGGAAACACGTTCATTCAACGTTAACTTGGAAAGTGTGTTAATTTAACGTTAGTACGGAAAACACATTAATTGCACATAATATGAAATTAAGTGATTTTATTGGGAAAACATGTTAATCAAAATGAGTTATACTTAATATGACATTAAGTAATCAGTATGGAAGAACACGTTAATTGGAATAAATGGTATTTAATAGGAAATTAACATGCTAATGGAGAACATGTGAATTATACTTAATTTAATATTAAGTAAACATGTCATGGAAAAATATAAGGATCATATGTAATTAAGTAAAATGAGTTACTAATACACACACACATCTGAGCAGTTGCTTGTCTGTTTGGGGGAGGGGTTGTACACTGAATAACACTTATAGAAAATGTCATTTTACAACAATACATATTAATGAACTTAAACATGCTAAGTTAAACCTGTTCATTAATAAGCTAAGAGGTCCCACGTCTTGTTGTTTGTGTCCGGTTTTGGGACTCTTAAAATCTTAGTTGGGAGAACAAGCTTATTGGGTAGCTTGTGTCAATATTGCTGTGTGGAGCCTGTATTAGTCAGTATCCCTCTTGGTGTCATATAAGGGGCCTGACACTAAGTAGGGGCCAAGCACAATTTACTGATCTGTATAGTAAGAGGTTCAAAAATGGAAGGTGGGTACGCGCGTTCCGGCGGAGTCATGAGCATGCATCGGGCCGATTAGGGAAACTGGGTCATAGTAACACCAGCAAGTAGGTCTCTGTCTTATAAGTTGATTGGTTAGGGACTGATACACCCTCATGTCGTGGCTAGCATAGGATATTTGCGTAGTAGGGAGCAGATCGATAGGTAGCATTAGTAAAAAAAACCCTCAAAATTACTTGTTTCTATCTGATTTTGTATAAGTGTAAAACAATCAATCTGTCTGATTTAATTTCTATTATTATTGTTATCATCATTGTCTTTTTATAAGAATAGCCAGCCCTTATTATCAATTCATATCAGCTATTGTTCTCCTTTAACATGCGAAGACTCCTAACTTTTTATGACCCTAGAACCACTGTTTATTTATTTTACTTAGTTCGTCGAGCTGGTAATCGCAGCAGCTCACCAGGCTTTATGTCCAACCCAATTACTTTCTTCCTTTCTCTTTTCTTTCTCACAGGCTTACAAGGAGAAATTACATAGTTCAGTTTCTTTATTAGTTTTGTCGTGATGGATTTCTGCAAGTTGGATTACTTTCTATTCTCTTTCCAATGTTAGGTTGTATCTTTTTGGCTATATTTAGTGATAATCTTATTTTACTCTAATGTTGTTTTTAACTGAGATTTTGAGACATGACAATTTGTAACTATTTAGTTAAATGAAACAAAGATGGTTTTGTATTTGAAAAATGAAAGTTCCTTCTTCCATTGTAAATTTATTTTTCTATGTCTTGCAAAATCTTAGCCTCTATGATGTTTTATGTCTTTATACCTACAATGCTTCATACTTTCTTAATGAAATCCTCGTATGGGTGACATTAATGAATATTGGGTGTTACATACATACATTGAACATATCATAGAACAGTGGATCTAACATGATTTGGATCTAAAATACACAAGAGCATTAGTAATCAAAAATCTTGCTTATTTATATGATTAAGTAAATTATCCTAGAATGTCAAAATCATAATTAAACGTGTATGATCAGATCTATGATGAAAATAACATATATGACATGAATTAGTCCTAATCTACTCGTGTAATTCGCGGTTCCTGTGTAAGAGATATCTATCACTCACCAATTTCAAGATCCAATGCAAATCTGATGAACCCAAATCTTGACGGTGATGAAAATCCCCAAAATCAATGCAATTTGATGAAATCTAATCTTTCCAGATGTTGATCTAGTTTCTAGGTGCGATTTAGGATGAATTAGAATGAATAGATGAAGATATTAGGATTTTAGGTTAAATCACGGGCACAAGCATAATGTTTGAATGGAGGGAAACCTAAATTCTCTCCTCAAACCCCTCTATTTATAACAGCATGTCATTAGCCTAATGGGCTTCACTAATCATCCCATTTTAGTAGCTAATTAGTCTGGTTAACAGAAATTAAAATTTAAAACAGCGATTTCTCCAAATCTTTAACGTGACCACTCTAAGGAATCACCCACTACCATTCTGGTCCAACGAGATCGATTTCAGCACCTGATTTGATATCTATCAGAATTTATAGCAAAAACAATACTTATAAGGGTAAAATGATCATAATTAAGTTCGGTGAAAATCATGGACATGTCTCACATCCCCATGAACAACAAACTAAAATTTGAGAATGATCCGGCCCATAGGGAATTGATTTTTTTTACAATCCTTAGATACGTAAAATGCGGGTCGTTACATTCTCCCTCTTCAAGAATTTCTCCTGCGAAACTTCGAGCGTACACGAGCAAACAAAGTATTCCGTATGTCAACCATCCACGAGTATCCAATCTACCATCCAGTCTAACACCCAACAATCCATGTAATCAAAATCCTATCCTAGCATGCGGAACCCTAATAATGCAGGATGTAATGGTACAAGTAAGATACGATATATGGGACATGCCACTCAAAGATTTCTGGATGGGTCGACCTCATACTCTCTTACGTTTTCCATGTGCAATCATCATCATCCTCATCCCATTATACCTTGATTATCTTAACAACCTTCCTCCTATGTTGTTTTGTGTCACTCCCGATGACACAAAGGGCTTATGAGGCCTAGAAACTTCGGGCTCAACCCCTAAATCTTCAATCTGATGATGAGATACCACAACATTCAAGTCATGCACAAACTTACGGAGAAACGATACGTGAAACATATTGTGCACACCTTCCATCTTCTCCGGTAAATCTACTCTTCATGCGAGTTATCCAATACGATCGATAATCGGAAATGGCCCAACAAACCTTGGCGCTAACTTTCCTTTACTTCCAAATCGAACAACGTTCCTTAGAGGCTAACCATAACAAACACCAAATCTTGGATTGAGAATTGCAATCTTTTAGTCGCTTATTGGCATAACTCTTATGACGATCCTAGGTTGCCTAAATTCGTTGCCAAATGATTCTCAATCTTATCTGATGTTTCCTTTATCCTCTCAGTTCCAAGTACTAACTTCTTTGTAGTCTCTAACTAACAAGATGGAGAATCACATGGTCTACCATACAACGCCTCATATTGTGTCATTTCAATGCTTTACCGGTAACTATCATTATAAGCAACTCAACCAAATGCAGATGGTCTTCCCACGATCTTCTGAAATCTAATACACAAGCTCTAAGAAGATCTTTCAATACTCGATTAACTCTCTCATTCTGGTCATTTGTCAAAGGATGATAAGTTGTATACATACATAGATCGATTCCCAACGTCTCTTGCAAACTCCTCCATAATCCACTGGTGGACAATGGATCTTGATCCCTAACAATACTCTTCGGTATCTCATGGAATCGAACTATCCACTTGATATATAACTCAGCCAACTTCGATACCATCCTAGTTGATCGGATAAGAATAAACCTTGCACTTCTATTTAGGCAATCCACTATCACCCAATTACCATCATTTCTTACCCTGGTCCTTGATAATCCATCGAACTTACTCTCATTTCCACGTAGGAACTACTGATGGCTGCAACAATTCACTTGGCTTCTTCTGCTCATATTTAGCCAACTGACAATTCATACATTTCGAAATAAACTTTCCGACATCCCACATCATGCCTTCTTAGTAGTAACCTTGCTTCATATCTCGATACACCTTACTACCACTAGGATGAATCGTCAATCTAGAGTGATGACATTCCCTTAAAAGCTCATCTCCTAATCCATCGATTTTAGGAACCACCAGTCGTCCAATTTTGCGAAGCCAACCATCTCGATCGAATTCAAAGTCCAATTTTCAGCATTTCCTATCGACCCTTTGGGATATTTAATATTCAAGTTGAAATATTCTATTTGCCTAGGCCGTTAAGCTAGTCTTTAGTTCAAACGAATTGATTAATGGACTCTTCGAATCAACTGCGGTCTCTTCAGACTATTTTTTCCATAAGCCTCTCTAGGCGATCACGAACTACCTTCGGTCCCCATCTGAACCCTATGTAGTTACTCTTTAGTGAAAGAGGTCCAATGAGATTAAACCAATCATGCCTCTCCCTATAGCGAAGCTATTCACTCCTTGCACTCCATTTCATTCTCTTTGAAAGTTAGCATTAATCAATTAAAGAGCATTATCATTTTCACACTTGGGGTACATGCCCCACTCTTGGCCGAAGCGAGTTCAACTGCCTGGGTCCATCCACTCTCTCTTTGACAAAGAGACTGGCACATTGGACTTCATCTCTGCCTCCCTAGATAAGAGCTATAAAGCAACATAATCATTAATCACTCTTCAATAGAAGATTTTTAATTCAAGAGTTCAAGCTAAAAAAACAAAAATTTTAAATGACCATCTCATACATCCAACTTAGAGCGTGCCTAGAGATTTTTTTGCATTTCCATACACATATAAGCGGACTGAGATTATTGTCAAAAATAATTAACGAAAAGAGTATGGAACAGAGAGCAAGAGTTGAACCTGCCTCCACTCCATCCAACCGTGGGATCAGGAGTGTATGGCCAAATCCCCGACTATTTTGTGTTACAGTTGGTTATTGCTCCACATCCACCACTACAGTTGAGTTTCTGACATATTATTGCAGCTCCCGATTCAAAACTAGATTCTCAATTAATTCATGTAGATATTGAACTTGGTTTGCGTTGTGTTCTTCAATCTCATAAAACAAGAAGAATCTTCCGTATTTTATTTCTAAGTCAGTAGGATCCTTTTTGAATAGTGTCGGATAAAGGACATAGCCACTATTCTCTTAAAATATGCTCTTCGCTGTCTTTATTAGCTTTGTATAAGAGGAATATTTTTTTTTCCTTCAAAACACTTTTTGTTCCATTGACATTATCCTCTTCCCTTTGTCTTTCCTAGGAACAATTTTGAGTAGCACTCCACATTCTACAACATCGATTTCGTCAAGAAGATCAGTTTCTTTAGCCATCTCATCTTCGTATGTAAAAACCCGAAAATCTGGGCCAGTTTAAAATTTTTATTTTGGCAATTTTAGCGAATTTTGAATATTTAAAATAGATTATTTTAAATAATATCGACGGGAAATTTATTTTGAATATAATTCGACGTATATATTATATACGTCGTCGTTAGAATATGTAATAATTATATATAATTATAAAAGGAATTGAAAATGGCGCGGTAGTTCGATAATTCGATTTCAAACTTCAATTGAATGTACCGGGTGCAAAACAATCCGGATTTTAGTGAAACCAAAAATGATAGGATCTAATAGATGATATCTTTCCAACGAATCCGGAAAATCAAGATTTCATAGCGGGAATCAAAGGATATGTCCAGTTGATAATTCTGAATAGCCGCTATGGAATTCAGGCCCTTAAAATGGAGATTTTGCAAACGACCTCGGATTTCGACGAAACCAGTTTTGTTGGGTCCGCAGTGTCAAATTATTGCTAGATTCCAAATTTCATAATTTTTCGATTCAATATGTGAGTGTGGCAAAGGAAAACGCGTTTGACGAGTTTCAGTTGATTTTAATCGACTGGAAAATGGCCATTTTTCTAACGGTCTCAGAATTCGATGAAACTAGTTTTGTTAGGACCGTATCGTCAATACGAAGCTAGAAAATATTTTTCTAAAATTTATAAAGTTCGTATGTGACCCCGGTAAATTGAAAAGTACGTTTAAAATTCAATATAGTGATTTAAATGTAAATTCAACGGAAACTGATTCAAACAGTCGAATCAGCCTACGATACATATCCCATTGTGTTCGGAATGGGGGTAATTAGCTATGGACGACAGGCGGTGGGCCTCGTTTCGGGGTCGTATGTAAAAGTCAACCTTTTACAAATAAAATAATTAAATAAAAATAAATAAATAAATAAATATCTTTCCCCTTTAACTCTGCCCCCCCCCACCCCGTTCATTTTTTTTCCTCAGAATCTAAAAAAAAAAAGAGAAGAAGAGGAAATCGCGCTGTAGGGGATCGAAACCGCCGCCTCCGTCCGATGCAGCGTCGCCTGCGCCCGTCCTCCCATAGCCACCCACCTCGCCTTCGACTCCCGTTCTCCCTTCTCTCTACTTCCCTCCGACGAGAAACCCGAGACCCTACCCCAAGACCAAACCGCAAACCCATTAGCCGCCGCCGCCGAGACCCAGAGCCGCCACCGCCATTCATTCACCCCCCCTCCTCCTCAGATCAACAGCAAATCCCCCCCCCCTTCGAAAAAAAACGCTATAAGTTAGTTTTTGTTTTTTCTTTTAGTTTAATTATATTTATTGTTTGATTTTCTGATTTTGTTTTTTTTATATAACATAGTTAGATCAATGTTATATATAGGAAATGGTATTAAAAATTTGATTTTTAATATATATAACCTTGTCTAAAATAAAAACACGATCTTTATATATGTATCGTTAAGACAAAAATTGGATTTTTATATATTGAACTTCGAAATAAAAATATGATTTTTATATATTGAACTTCGAAATAAAAATATGATTTTTGTATATTGAACTTCGAAATAAAAATATGACTTTTATATATTGAACTTCGAAATAAAAATATGATTTTTATATATTGAACTTCGAAATAAAAATATGATTTTTATATATTGAACTTCGAAATAAAAATATGATTTTTATATATTGAACTTCGAAATAAAAATATGATTTTTATATATTGAACTTCGAAATAAAAATATGATTTTTATATATTGAACTTCGAAATAAAAATATGATTTTTATATATTGAACTTCGAAATAAAAATATGATTTTTATATATGGAATAGCGAAGTAAAAATTCGATTTTTACATAGGTAGTGAAAGCGGACAACGAAGGTAACAAAAAGGCGAGAACGAAGAAGATTTATATCAAAGAAGAGTCAAGATGTTTGGATAGCTTTCGGTGAGAATTTCTCACCTTTCAATTTCATTTCTATTTATATTTATATACTAGGATGCAGACGGTGCTTAGTAGCACCCGACACCCGTCATCCACAGACCATGGATGGCTTGTTTGTTAAATTGTTTGGTTGAGTAGTTAGTTAGAATATTTGATTGAATGGTAATTGTTTGGTGAAATGAAATTGATTTTGATTGATGTGTGAATGGCGTGGGCCTTCACTAGACCGGGGATAAGGCTAGGCCTTGTCCCGTTTCTAGTATCGTGCCGTTATGCCGCCGAAATTTTCTAAAATAAGTTAGAAAAATAAAAATATCATTTTATTTAAAGAATGAATTGAATAGAAATTCATATGTTGGAATAAAATGTTTTGTCGTTAAAAATATAATTTCTAACGTGAATGTGAATAAATAAATATTCATTTACAAACCAGACGGTTTGTTTATGTACACCTATTTGAAGGACATTGATTGGGTCGATAAATTTTACACATCGCCCAACTGCACGAATAAAATGTGCGTTTGATTGTTTGAAACCCCACACGGGTGTTGGGATGAAATTTGAAGTTCACTCATCCTGATTGATTAAATATGTCGATCGATTGATTGACAGGCTGTTATAAGCGTTAGATATCTATATTTGATGCTTATACAGTGTAGTGCACTTTGGTTGATGGTTGATTATTTTTCAATGCTATTATATGTGTGTAATGCATGAAAATCCATATAATTAACTTTATATGGTAATTGATTGGGCCTCATTCCAATTTGAAAAATAAAGAATATTATAAAATAAAAGTTCATGTGTTGACAGTACTCATCCATTGAGATTGGTCATGTGTTGAACGAAATATTTTAGTAATAAAATTTACATCTTTATCGATATAAAATAAAAGTTCATGTGTTGACAGTACTCATCCATTGAGATTGGTCATGTGTTGAACGAAATATTTTGATAATAACAACTATTTTGAAAAAGAAATATTTGAAATAAGATATTTGAAAATAGAAATTTATGAAGCCGTGTTGATTAGATTGACGCCATTTTGACGTGAACGATATTTATATCGATTTTATTCATTTCGAAATGAATTGAATATATAACGATAACGATTTCGAAATGAATTGAATATATAACGATAACGATTTCGAAATGAATTGAATATATAACGATAACGATTTCGAAATGAATTGAATATATAACGATAACGATTTCGAAATGAATTGAATATATAATGATAACGATTTCGAAATGAATTGAATATATAACGATTTCGAAATGAATTGAATATATAACGATTTCGAAATGAATTGAATTAAAAACGATTTCGAAATGAATTGAATATATAACGATTTCGAAATGAATTGAATATATAACGATTTCGAAATGAATTGAATATATAACGATTTCGAAATGAATTGAATTAAAAACGATTTCGAAATGAATTGAATTAAAAACGATTTCGAAATGAATTGAATTGAAAACGATTTCGAAATGAATTGAAAGCGAATTGAAACGAATTCAAATTGAATTGAAATTTGAATTGAATAGAAATGAATTTTAAAACGAATTTATAAAGAAGAATTCCATTTTGATTTGAATTGAAAAGGAAGTTGAAATTGCTTTTGAAACGAATTTAAAACTATTTATATAATTCGTTTTAAATAGAAATCGACGAAATATATATTATATATATTATATATATAATATAATGGCCTGAATAGAACGCGCCGCGCCGCGGCAGTTCGTAAATTTCGACCATTTATTTCAAACGGACATTACGGGAGATCCGACCGTCGGATTCTCCTAAAACCAGAACCGTTGGGTTTGTATCAAAAAGAGCTTTCTAAAGAATATTAGAAATTAGAAATCTAACGGTGGGATTTGGAATTATGTCCAAATCAAATTCGAAAAAGGTCGCTGTAAGTGCAGTTCGATGGCCGTTGTTGGAAATCGACTGTATGGACCTTGATAAAATTATTAAAAATAGTAATAATTTGTGTAGAATCATAAGAAACGATTTGGAAAAAATTGGGATGAAAAACTCCATATTTGAAAGGATAAAAATAGATTTTTATCGAAATGAACGAGTTTTGAACTAGAATTATAATTCTATTTATTTTTAATTAAATGAATTGAATTTAAAAAGGGTTTTAAAAATAACCAGAATTTCCAATGATTGCATTGGAGTGGATTTGAATCGAAATTGTCTTTGGATTATTTCGATGTTGGATTTCGTGATGATACGGGTATTGTTATGGGAATTTGAAAGATATATATATATATCGTTATTTCCAATACGATATTTGTTAGTCGTAGAATTTGATATTGAATATAAGTCGGTATATTTTCTATTCAGAGCGTTGTGTTTAATATCAAATGTGATTTGGGTTTGTCGTGAATGGTGTCTTCACTAACACTGTTCTTGAACCCAGTTGAGAAAAGATTAAATCTTTTTATTTAGATTTAATGAAGTGTACCAATTAAATAATATTTAATTGGGATTGAATTGATATTGATTTTTGGGTTTATCGTGGACAGTGTTTTAAATAACACTTGTTCTTTAACCCGATAATTAATGGAATGATATTTTGGGTTTACCGTGAACCGTGTTTTAAATGACACTGATTCTTTAACCCAGTTAACGATTAAAACTAAGTGGAGTTTTAATGGATCTTTAATTAGATTGAAATAATCGAGGATGGAGTATCACCAGTTTTACTCCAGGCGATAGTTAAATCTTTAATTAGATTTGAACGTGAAATGGTAATTGAATTTACCGATAACACTATAGTGTTAGACATGAAGTATTACCAGTTTTACTTCATGGGATAAATAGGTTGGGATTGGGAAAGTAAAACAAATGATTACTTCGGTAAGTTTCGTTAATCCCGACTAGTTGAATCGAAATTCAAAAGGATAGATTAAAGAATAAATTCAAGAAATTTGTCTTGGATAAAATTAATGGGAACCTTTCCCTATGAATGTGAAATTTAGAAACTAACTGTCGGTTAGCCAAGCAGAATGGTTTTCTGATATTGATCTGATGTTGGTTTTCGGCCTTCGGGGTTAATATTTGGGGGATTATTCTCTTGATTAATTTACGGTTAGTGACTAATGGATTGGAATGAGGCGTATGTTGTGTTTGTGTAACACTTATTTAAAATATACGCGAGTTATTCGGAAAGACCGGGTTTATCCCATTCTGAATAACTGATACGACGATAAGTCGAAGATGAAGACGGTGGTCGAAGATCGGAAGTCTTCACGTCGTTTGGATAATTACTGATGATCTTGATTGGGCTGTACACCCAAGAAGATGGAAACAGTTGGTGATCGTCCAGACGTACTTGGAGATCGATGGATATGCGGGGTACTAGGTGCCTCCGGTTTCGTTCAGACCCAGAACGGACTTGTAAATGGACTGTGTGTCTGACATTGGATTTTAGTCCGTGTGATTGATCTCTATTAAATATATATCTGTTTGGCGGCGGAGAATTTATTCTCTTGCTTAACGCCCTTCTCTGAGACGTACGAGCTCAGGGGTTATATATTGTTGGATATCAAACGCATGGAGTGAATTGCCTGTGTGGCATGCCTAAGTGGCAATTGATCGAGGCTTCTGTTGAAAAGCAAAGTCTTGTGGTAATGATCGAAGCACGGCCTTTGTGGCGTAGCTTTGTGTAACGTTTACTTCGCGAGTTTCACACCTGGTATGAACCAAAAACGGGAGACGGACCTCAGGGAGGGCATGCGTTTCTTCCTAGTTAGAAGTGGCGTCAGTGGTTTTACACGCCCTGACGAGTTTGACTTATGTGGTTGTTGCTGTTGCGAGGCGCCTCAGATTGATCGGTCGTTCTCGAACCGATGGAGTCATTTAGTTGGCTCATTTACGCCCCAAAGGGCGGGGAAACGTAGTGTTCAGGCATTTTAATCCACATCGGTGGACCGGCCCTCTCGCTCCTAGGGTCACTCGAGCTCTGATCTTGAGACTCGGGCTAGGCAGTCTCGAATCGGTTGAGGACTATCTTTTGCCTCGGTTCATAGATGGAAATCTAATTTCCAAATACGTGACATTTGCGGTTTTATTTGTAAACCTATATATGGCGACATGATATATGGTACCCATGCCGCCTATGATTGATACTTATGATTTGAAGTTGTTTTATACACTATGCACTTATAATAGTATCAAATGATTTGTTTTAAACGTATCAAGCATTCTTTGGCTGTTATAAGGGAAAACCCTATCCCCCGGCTTGCGTTGCATTGTGTGATAGGACCTGGGTCTTATAACAGCTTCATTTTTCTTTATTTAGCATTGCGCTGTTTGTTTTATGCACTGGTATTCTTGGGAGGAAACCCGTTCCGTGTTATACGGCGTGGTCCCTTGATTTACCAAACTTTAAAAATAAAGATTAACTGTTTTAGTTCTCACACCAGTCCCGTGACTGACCTGGAGTTTATTGTTTTAACCTAAACTCTGGGTGCCCCTATTTTGACACGGGCAGCTAGTAGTTTTGGTTTTGCAGATTTATATTCACAAGATCCTGGTTTACAGCTGGAATGATATCCGGAAAGCTTTGTATCCATATATCTCTTCTAGTTGTGTATTTTATTATTTTCCGCTGCGATGTATTTAAATGTAATTTAAATCTCTGATATTTCTGTGTAATATTTATTCATACTCTGTATATTCTTGTAATCTGATGCATTGTTGTAATATACAATGAAATGTTCTTCTGTATGCGTTCTGATTTGTCGTGTTCTCAAACGATAGGGCGTTTCGAACGGTCTGGGTCGGTTTAGCGACTGGTTCGGACCGAGCGAAATTCTTTCTCGTCACAGTTGGTATCAGAGCTTTGGTTTACAAAGCAGAGAACAAGGCACATTAGAACCATATGAAAGAATTCATCAGATATTGGATTAGTAATATCCAACGGGAATGACTCGTTAGAGATGGGATCAGTAGTATCCTAGAACGAGAGTGGAGAGTATATTTTTCAAATGAAAACAATTCTGTTTTGAAATTTAGATCGTTTTACACGTATTTGAATAATTTATTTATATTGATTTTGGACAATTCAGTATATAAAGAATTTGCATATACGCCTTGCAAACGTATATTCAAAGTTTTAATATATTGGATAGATATAGGATCACACTCTAGTCGCCCGGACCTGATTCTGATGATTGACGCGTCATCATTAGTAATTAGTTTCGTGTTTCGAAGGTGTGATTTTCTATATATTTCCATTAGACTGGTGTGAGAACCAAAACTAATATAGCTAGAATACATGGTTGTGATTTGGCATCAAAACATGATTTTCTTTATATATACCAAAATTATCAATTTGAAACGTTAAATTCACTAATTGATTGATGTTTGTGTTGTTTGTTTATTTGTTTGATAATTTTGAACCATTATGCCTAATTGAACCAAATATTGAATTATATTGAAAATTGGTCGCATTTGCTTGCATATATATACTTGCATTGAACAGGTCATAGCAAGGAGGCTAGAGTAGATAATAAAATTTGTTTGCCCGACAAATAGGTACATGTTTACTACATAATTTCCTGTTTTGTTTGGGTGATGATGATTTTATGAGCCTATTGGCTAGCCGCTTGGCTTTTTCTTTTTCTTTTTGAGATCTGAAGGACCGGGGAAGCTATTTGAAATTCCCCGATGCTCCCGGTGCAGGGGAGGTTATGGCGAAATTTTTCGAAAATTTAGGGTGTTAGCCAAATTTTTGTAATTTTTGAAAATTCTCAGAAACTGAAAAGTTGGAGAATGGAAGCCAGATCGAACGTAGAGTTGATTAATCAAACCACTTTCGACTTTGTTCCTTTTCGGGGACGAAAAGTTTTAAGTGGGGGAGATTGTAATAACCCGAAAATCTGGGCCAGTTTAAAATTTTTATTTTGGCAATTTTAGCGAATTTTGAATATTTAAAATAGATTATTTTAAATAATATCGACGGGAAATTTATTTTGAATATAATTCGACGTATATATTATATACGTCGTCGTTAGAATATATAATAATCATATATAATTATAAAAGGAATTGAAAATGGCGCGGTAGTTCGATAATTCGATTTCAAACTTCAATTGAATGTACCGGGTGCAAAACAATCCGGATTTTAGTGAAACCAAAAATGATAGGATCTAATAGATGATATCTTTCCAACGAATCCGGAAAATCAAGATTTCATAGCGGGAATCAAAGGATATGTCCAGTTGAAAATTCTGAATAGTCGCTATGGAATTCAGGCCCTTAAAAATGGAGATTTTGCAAACGACCTCGGATTTCGACGAAACCAGTTTTTTTGGGTCCGCAGTGTCAAATTATTGCTAGATTCCAAATTTCATAATTTTTCGATTCAATATGTGAGTGTGGCAGAGGAAAACGCGTTTGACCAGTTTCAGTTGATTTTAATCGACTGGAAAATGGCCATTTTTCTAACGGTCTCAGAATTCGACGAAACTAGTTTTGTTAGGACCGTATCGTCAATACGAAGCTAGAAAATATTTTTCTAAAATTTATAAAGTTCGTATGTGACCCCGGTAAATTGAAAAGTACGTTTAAAATTCAATATAGTGATTTAAATGTAAATTCAACGGAAACTGATTCAAACAGTCGAATCAGCCTACGATACATATCCCATTGTGTTCGGAATGGGGGTAATTAGCTATGGACGACAGGCGGTGGGCCTCGTTTCGGGGTCGTATGTAAAAGTCAACTTTTTACAAATAAAATAATTAAATAAATAAATAAATATCTTTCCCCTTTAACTCTGCCCCCCACCCCCCCCCCCCCCCCCGTTCATTTTTTTCCTCAGAATCTAAAAAAAAAAAAAAAGAAGAGAAGAAGAGGAAATCGCGCTGTAGGGGATCGAAACCGCCGCCTCCGTCCGATGCAGCGTCGCCTGCGCCCGTCCTCCCACAGCCACCCACCTCGCCTTCGACTCCCGTTCTCCCTTCTCTCTACTTCCCTCCGACGAGAAACCCGAGACCCTACCCCAAGACCAAACCGCAAACCCATTAGCCGCCGCCGCCGAGACCCAGAGCCTCCACCGCCATTCATTCACCCCCCCTCCTCCTCAGTTCAACAGCAAATCCCCCCCCCCCTTCGAAAAAAAACGCTGTAAGTTAGTTTTTGTTTTTGCTTTTAGTTTAATTATATTTATTGTTTGATTTTCTGATTTTGTTTTTTTTATATAACATAGTTAGATCAATGTTATATATAGGAAATGGTATTAAAAATTTGATTTTTAATATATATAACCTTGTCTAAAATAAAAACACGATCTTTATATATGTATCGTTAAGACAAAAATAGGATTTTTATATATTGAACTTCGAAATAAAAATATGATTTTTATACATTGAACTTCGAAATAAAAATATGATTTTTATATATTTAACTTCGAAATAAAAATATGATTTTTATATATTGAACTTCGAAATAAAAATATGATTTTTATATATTTAACTTCGAAATAAAAATATGATTTTTATATATTGAACTTCGAAATAAAAATATGATTTTTATACATTGAACTTCGAAATAAAAATATGATTTTTATATATTTAACTTCGAAATAAAAATATGATTTTTATATATTGAACTTCGAAATAAAAATATGATTTTTATATATTGAACTTCGAAATAAAAATATGATTTTTATATATTTAACTTCGAAATAAAAATATGATTTTTATATATTGAACTTCGAAATAAAAATATGATTTTTATATATTGAACTTCGAAATAAAAATATGATTTTTATATATTGAACTTCGAAATAAAAATATGATTTTTATATATTGAACTTCGAAATAAAAATATGATTTTTATATATTGAACTTCGAAATAAAAATATGATTTTTATATATTGAACTTCGAAATAAAAATATGATTTTTATATATGGAATAGCGAAGTAAAAATTCGATTTTTACATAGGTAGTGAAAGTGGACAACGAAGGTAACAAAAAGGCGAGAACGAAGAAGATTTATATCAAAGAAGAGTCAAGATGTTTGGATAGCTTTCGGTGAGAATTTCTCACCTTTCAATTTCATTTCTATTTATATTTATATACTAGGATGAGACGGTGCTTAGTAGCACCCGACACCCGTCATCCACAGACCATGGATGGCTTGTTTGTTAAATTGTTTGGTTGAGTAGTTAGTTAGAATATTTGATTGAATGGTAATTGTTTGATGAAATGAAATTGATTTTGATTGATGTGTGAATGGCGTGGGCCTTCACTAGACCGAGGATAAGGCTAGGCCTTGTCCCGTTTCTAGTATCGTGCCGTTATGCCGCCGAAATTTTCTAAAATAAGTTAGAAAAATAAAAATATCATTTTATTTAAAGAATGAATTGAATAGAAATTCATATGTTGGAATAAAATGTTTTGTCGTTAAAAATATAATTTTTAACGTGAATGTGAATAAATAAATATTCATTTACAAACCAGACGGTTTGTTTATGTACACCTATTTGAAGGACATTGATTGGGTCGATAAATTTTACACATCGCCCAACTGCACGAATAAAATGTGCGTTTGATTGTTTGAAACCCCACACGGGTGTTGGGATGAAATTTGAAGTTCACTCATCCTGATTGATTAAATATGTCGATCGATTGATTGACAGGCTGTTATAAGCGTTAGATATCTATATTTGATGCTTATACAGTGTAGTGCACTTTGGTTGATGGTTGATTATTTTTCAATGCTATTATATGTGTGTAATGCATGAAAATCCATATAATTAACTTTATATGGTAATTGATTGGGCCTCATTCCAATTTGAAAAATAAAGAATATTATAAAATAAAAGTTCATGTGTTGACAGTACTCATCCATTGAGATTGGTCATGTGTTGAACGAAATATTTTAGTAATAAAATTTACATCTTTATCGATATAAAATAAAAGTTCATGTGTTGACAGTACTCATCCATTGAGATTGGTCATGTGTTGAACGAAATATTTTGATAATAACAACTATTTTGAAAAAGAAATATTTGAAATAAGATATTTGAAAATAGAAATTTATGAAGCCGTGTTGATTAGATTGACGCCATTTTGACGTGAACGATATTTATATCGATTTTATTCACTTCGAAATGTATTGAATATATAACGATAACGATTTCGAAATGAATTGAATATATAACGATAACGATTTCGAAATGAATTGAATATATAACGATAACGATTTCGAAATGAATTGAATATATAACGATAACGATTTCGAAATGAATTGAATATATAACGATAACGATTTCGAAATGAATTGAATATATAACGATTTCGAAATGAATTGAATTAAAAACGATTTCGAAATGAATTGAATATATAACGATTTCGAAATGAATTGAATATATAACGATAACGATTTCGAAATGAATTGAATATATAACGATTTCGAAATGAATTGAATATATAACGATTTCGAAATGAATTGAATTAAAAACGATTTCGAAATGAATTGAATTAAAAACGATTTCGAAATGAATTGAATTGAAAACGATTTCGAAATGAATTGAAAGTGAATTGAAACGAATTCAAATTGAATTGAAATTTGAATTGAATAGAAATGAATTTTAAAACGAATTTATAAAGAAAAATTCCATTTTGATTTGAATTGAAAAGGAAGTTGAAATTGCTTTTGAAACGAATTTAAAACTATTTATATAATTCGTTTTAAATAGAAATCGACGAAATATATATTATATATAATATAATGGCCTGAATAGAACGCGCCGCGCCGCGGCAGTTCGTAAATTTCGACCATTTATTTCAAACGGACATTACGGGAGATCCGACCGTCGGATTCTCCTAAAACCGGAACCGTTGGGTTCGTATCGAAAAGAGCTTTCTAAAGAATATTAGAAATTAGAAATCTAACGGTGGGATTTGGAATTATGTCCAAATCAAATTCGAAAAAGGTCGCTGTAAGTGCAGTTCGATGGCCGTTGTTGGAAATCGACTGTATGGACATTGATAAAATTATTAAAAATAGTAGTAATTTGTGTAAAATCATAAGAAATGATTTGGGAAAAATTGGGATGAAAAACTCCATATTTGAAAGGATAAAAATAGATTTTTATCGAAATGAACGAGTTTTGAACTAGAATTATAATTCTATTTATTTTTAATTAAATGAATTGAATTTAAAAAGGGTTTTAAAAATAACCAGAATTTCCAATGATTGCATTGGAGTGGATTTGAATCGAAATTGTCTTTGGATTATTTCGATGTTGGATTTCGTGATGATACGGGTATTGTTATGGGAATTTGAAAGATATATATATATCGTTATTTCCAATACGATATTTGTTAGTCGTAGAATTTGATATTGAATATAAGACGGTATATTTTCTATTCAGAGCCTTGTGTTTAATATCAAATGTGATTTGGGTTTGTCGTGAATGGTGTCTTCACTAACACTGTTCTTGAACCCAGTTGAGAAAATATTAAATCTTTTTATTTAGATTTAATGAAGTGTACCAATTAAATAGTATTTAATTGGGATTGAATTGATATTGATTTTTGGGTTTATCGTGGACAGTGTTTTAAATAACACTTGTTCTTTAACCCGATAATTAATGGAATGATATTTTGGGTTTACCGTGAACCATGTTTTAAATGACACTGATTCTTTAACCCAGTTAACGATTAAAACTAAGTGGAGTTTTAATGGATCTTTAATTAGATTGAAATAATCGAGGATGGAGTATCACCAGTTTTACTCCAGGCGATAGTTAAATCTTTAATTAGATTTGAACGTGAAATGGTAATTGAATTCACCGATAACACTGTAGTGTTAGACATGAAGTATTACCAGTTTTACTTCATGGGATAAATAGGTTGGGATTGGGAAAGTAAAACAAATGATTACTTCGGTAAGTTTCGTTAATCCCGACTAGTTGAATCGAAATTCAAAAGGATAGATTAAAGAATAAATTCAAGAAATTTGTCTTGGATAAAATTAATGGGAACCTTTCCCTATGAATGTGAAATTTAGAAACTAACTGTCGGTTAGCCAAGCAGAATGGTTTTCTAGATATTGATCTGATGTTGGTTTTCGGCCTTCGGGGTTAATATTTGGGGAATTATTCTCTTGATTAATTTACGGTTAGTGACTAATGGATTGGAATGAGGCGTATGTTGTGTTTGTGTAACACTTATTTAAAATATACGCGAGTTATTCGGAAAGACCGGGTTTATCCCATTCTGAATAACTGATACGACGATAAGTCGAAGATGAAGACGGTGGTCGAAGACCGGAAGTCTTCACGTCGTTTGGATAATTACTGATGGTCTTGATTGGGCTGTACACCCAAGAAGATGGAAACAGTTGGTGATCGTCCAGACGTACTTGGAGATCGATGGATATGCGGGGTACTAGGTGCCTCCGGTTTCGTTCAGACCCAGAACGGACTTGTAAATGGACTGTGTGTCTGACATTGGATTTTAGTCCGTGTGATTGATCTCTATTAAATATATATCTGTTTGGCGGCGGAGAATTTATTCTCTTGCTTAACGCCCTTCTATGAGACGTACGAGCTCAAGGGTTATATATTGATGGATATCAAGCGCATGGAGTGAATTGCCTGTGTGGCATGCCTAAGTGGCAATTGATCGAGGCTTCTGCTGAAAAGCAAAGTCTTGTGGTGATGATCGAAGCACGGCCTTTGTGGCGTAGCTTTGTGTAACATTTACTTCGCGAGTTTCACACCCGGTATGAACCAAAAACGGGAGACGGACCTCAGGGAGGGCATGCATTTCTTCCTAGTTAGAAGTGGCGTCAGTGGTTTTACACGCCCTGACGAGTTTGACTTATGTGGTTGTTGCTGTTGCGAGGCGCCTCGGATTGATCGGTCGTTCTCGAACCGATGGAGTCATTTAGTTGGCTCATTTACGCCCCAAAGGGCGGGGAAACGTAGTGTTCAGGCATTTTAATCCACATCGGTGGACCGGCCCTGTCGCTCGTAGGGTCACTCGAGCTCTGATCCTGAGACTCGGGCTAGGCAGTCTCGAATCGGTTGAGGACTATCTTTTGCCTCGGTTCATAGATGGAAATCCAATTTCCAAATACGTGACATTTGCGGTTTTATTTGTAAACCTATATATGGCGACATGATATATGGTACCCATGCCGCCTATGATTGATACTTATGATTTGAAGTTGTTTTATACACTATGCACTTATAATAGTATCAAATGATTTGTTTTAAACATATCAAGCATTCTTTGGCTGTTATAAGGGAAAACCGTATCCCCCGGCTTGCGTTGCATTGTGTGATAGGACCTGGGTCTTATAACAGCTTCATTTTTCTTTATTTAGCATTGCGCTGTTTGTTTTATGCACTGGTATTCTTGGGAGGAAACCCGTTCCGTGTTATACGGCGTGGTCCCTTGATTTACCAAACTTTAAAAATAAAGATTAACTATTTTAGTTCTCACACCAGTCCCATGACTGACCTGGAGTTTATTGTTTTAACCTAAACTCTGGGTGCCCCTATTTTGACACGGGCAGCTAGTAGTTTTGGTTTTGCAGATTTATATTCACAGGATCCTGGTTTACAGCTGGAATGATATCCGGAAAGCTTTGTATCCGTATATCTCTTCTAGTTGTGTATTTTATTATTTTCCGCTGCGATGTATTTAAATGTAATTTAAATCTCTGATATTTCTGTGTAATATTTATTCATACTCTGTATATTCTTGTAATCTGATGCATTGTTGTAATATACAATGAAATGTTCTTCTGTATGCGTTCTGATTTGTCGTGTTCTCAAACGATAGGGCGTTTCGAACGGTCTGGGTCGGTTTAGTGACTGGTTCGGACCGAGCGAAATTCTTTCTCGTCACAGCGTACAGCAGGTACCTCTCAACCTCATTATAGAACTCTGCTAAATCCAAAGGTGGATTTCTCTCTAAAGCTAGATTGAAATTTATCCCATCGTAACTCAAAAAACTACCTCTATAAAATTACTTGATGGATCTGTCAATCGACTGTTATTACTGCAACATTTAACCTAATTAGGTAACTCCTAAGGCTCTCTCCAAGCCTTTATCTCATAATAAACAATGACACAACATTCTTTAATCGTGAGACGTGCATACTGAGCAATCTTAAGAATACATCCACAAGATTACTCCAATAAGGGATAGATTTATTCTCCAACTGCCTAACCATTAAGCCGTCAAACCATCTATAAAAGCAAAAAATGTCATGTAGCTTTTTCAGAAGGTCCAAGTACTTCAATATGTCAGATATATCTCATTAGATGAATAGTTAGATCCAACATTTCATTATAAGTGTCCTATGATGGAAGCTTGAAATTGGCAGAATTTCCTGTATTTCAGATGTTAGCAGTGAAAGGGTTCTTGTTAACATACTCCAGATTTTTATCCAATGTCCTCCTCTAACTGCCTTCTTAATTGTCTCAGCCATCTAATTCATGTTGTTTGATAAAAGCATCATATCCAAAGTAACATCCTGCCCCCAATCCTATAAGGCACTTCCAACGCGTATTTAGGTACGCACGTACTCCTCTTGTCTCCAATGATTCAAGTTTTATTCAAAACTCCAACTCTTTCCTATCTGTTTTTCAATCTTGGGAGTTCTGGCACATATTCTTCGATCTATGGGCTCATAAGATTCAGATCTACATCTCCTCCACAGTTATGCCAATTCTACTTGTTTCTTCAATAACTCTAGAGTTAGCACCAATATTGCCAACACTAACTCCAACATTGATTCCAACATTGTTAACATTAATTCTTGAATTAGACCTAAGTATCAACTATTTCACTTGAAAGGGACCACTTCGTTTTTCTTTAATCTAATTGCACAAACTCTTATGTTTATTTCTAGGATTTGATTCTGCTTTCCCGTAGATTTAGCCACTCCTAATTGCTTACATCTTTGGACAGAGCCCTCCATCATCTCCTGTTGCCTAGCCAAGATCCCATCCTACATCTTTGTCATCACGATTTTTATATTATCTCTAGTGACATAGTTTGATCACCTGGAATATGAAGAAGCCTCTTGATGCCTCTATATTTAGATTGATTTCCTTCAGCTCTAGACCTTGTCATCTCTTCAACTCTCGAATTCAATTCTTAGTGAAAACATCAAATGTTAACTTCAAAAATGTAATTAACACCAAATAAATGTGAAATCGCCAATCTTAAAATCCATCCAAACAATCGCGGACACTGTTTTCTAAGAAACAACAAGTAAATGTAAAAAAAGAGAAAAGAGACACAAAACTTTTTGTACTGGTTCGGTAGACACTGGCACGCATCCATTTCAATCAATCATTTATTATAACCTTGGTAGTTAGGTCTCTCCAGATCTAAATGTTTTGTGCTTAAAGATATATGTTACTGGTGTTTGAATATGCGTTAGAGGAGATAAGGAATGAAGAAGAAGAAGTCTTGATTATGTAGGATAATGTTGTCTCCAACAAGTTCTCTTTTGAAAGTCCTTTTTCGATTGAAGCTCAGACACTATTTATAGGCAAATCCATCATTTATCAGGCCATAATTCCAGTTGCAAAATAACCTATTCTTAAAGTTGTTCTGATCCAAAAGAGGATAAACAGTACATTAACAGAAAAGGCCACTATTCCGATTGAAGAGAGTGTCGGCTTCCGACTGCTTTTGACGGGCCATCGGCGACTGTTAAAAACCATTGGAAAATCACGAATATCCTAAAATAGTCGAGCCTTCTTCTTATTCATTTCAACCACGAAAACCTGCTTCCGTACCCCTCTTTTCCCCTCTCAAGCTTCCAAATACCAAATTCAAGTTCTTGAATCCTTTCTAATTGCCTAAACAACATTTATAGCTCTCTAATTCAAATATAATATCACCCTAAACATAGATTTGCATAAGTTAATAAATAAGGGCTAGTTAGTGATTGGTCCAGTAGCGCAATTATAGTTTATAGCATTACATGATATACATATTTCATATGTTATCTTGAAATTGTAAAAAATATGTATAATAAGTGGTTGTTTGTGTATACACAAACCATTATATATATTCATCGTTTCTACCATTGCATTATTTAATTGGAATAAAAAGAAAATGAATCCAGGGGTTAGGAATATTGTGCACTTCTTGACTTATGCAACAAAAAATGAATGCATGAGTTTAAAAGCGATCTGACTGTATTGGAAAATGACAATAATATCCCCGTTGTGCATCCGGGGTATATCATGAGGAGCAAAAAGAACGTGATGGGGGTAGGCAGCATTTTCGACAATGACTAATTCAGAAGGAACTGGCTGCAACTTTTGGTGTACTTCGCAGTATGTAGGAGCAAATGTGTTATTTGATTGTTGGTCCTTATGGCCATCTCATGTATTTTATTATTGTACAGTATTATGATTTTCATTTCATGTATGGTCTTTTTTCCCTATGCGGAAGAGACGGCATCTAGTTGTTAAGTGCTCTACTTATCACCTTCACTCAACATTGTGCTATTTATAAAACAAGTGGCTGATCCACTATAAAAACCAGTCGGCCTTGCCAAATAAAGAAAATGACAATAATACTAAAATATTTTTAATTTGATGAAATATGTCGAACAAATTGTTAGGGATTGCGGAATGGATCGTTAAGGAAAAACTAACACAAAGGGGGTGAATAGTATTTTTGAGAATTTAAACAAAATCTAAAACTTATATGATCTATTATATGAATCAAACATCACAGAAACAATCACAGACACAGAGTCAAGCCCAAATACAAAGATAAACAAAAATAAAATGCCAAAAAGGAAAGAACACACCGGATTTTATGCTGGTTCGGAATTGCTTTTACTTCCAGTCCTACGCAACACTGGATTGCACAGAGTTTTATTACTATGTCAGTATCCAAGTACAACCTCCTTGATTTCACGGCTACAAGGGCAACACCGATTCCACACACTTGATCAAGTATTCTCTCTTTGATTTCACGGCTACAAGGGTTACACTGCTCCCGTTCCTTGATTTCATGGCTACAAGGAAAACACCGATTACAAAAACACTTTCCAAATGATTACAATATCTCTATAACTGTCCAATAACACCTTGACTCAGAGAGTAATGAGGAGTGAGAAGAGAAGTTTCATATAAATAGAGTTGAATTCGGCAGAGTATAAGTGTAGAAATCATAAGAATAGGAAAATATAATGGTGTAGAGAAAGGAGATGAAGATGGAGAAGAAGAATGATGAAAAAATTGTAATCGGCCCCTATTTATAAGATTTAAAAGATAGCAACGTTTCTGAAACGTCGCAAATAGTGAAAAGAAACTTCCTTTGAAAATTAAAAAGTGACAGTCATATATCGAGATATATATATACACACATATCGGTGTGTGTGTATATATATATATATATATATATATATATATATATATATATATATATATCGACATAGACATATATGTATGTCAACATATCCTTGTTCAAAATTGATTTTTGAGCATTTTTCAAGTGTTTTGTTATATATATAATTCTGGAAATTCTTGAATTAAAACATAGTATTGTAAATGAATATTATAAAGTAGAAAATCATATAAAAACATAAATATAAACTATTTAACATATTTGTAAAATTATAGAGTTTAAAACTATACAAATTTAAAGTATATAATATATAAAACTTATAAACTATAACATTTGAGTTTAAAATCAAAAGTAAACTAAGGAAAGTAAAAAAGAGAAGATAGAGATTGAAGATAGAATTTGAAAATAGAATTTGAAATCTGAAATTGAAAAACAGAATTTGAATTTGAACTTGGAGTGCTATTTAGAGTCTTATATAAACTAGACTCTATTACTATATTTACCTTAAACTCTTGAAATCTTGATTACTCATGAGTCTTGAATCATCTCTGAATTTTGAATCTCTAACATTAAATTCCTTTATATAAATCCTGCATATGTGAATATATATTCTAGATAAAAGTGTTAGTATATATTTTTACAATTAATTAATATTGAAATAAGGTTGTTGTCATCAAAACTCCATTCTTCAACAATCTCTCAGTTTTTGATGATGACAACCTTAGGTTATAAAATATCATATCTGTACATATGTGTTGATGATTATCCTGCTAATACCCCCATGTCTATATAAATCCTATAAACTCATTATATATTTTATAATTTCTCTCCCTTTGGCATTATCAAAAAGAAATTCTAAAACAATTCCCCTTAAATCCTATAACTATATAAATATCCTATGTAATTCTATACTAAAGTACAAATAAATATAACTCCCCCTAAATTTATACCTATATTATATCCTAATGACTATATAATACTTCCTGAATGGAATAACCTTAAATTTCCCTCTAAATCTATGATTCTAAGCCTAGAAAATTATAACTCTCCCTAAAATTATGACTATACTAAATAGAAGGATAATAAAGTAAGCAATCCAATTAATATTAAATCAAACAATCAATCCATACAAGTAGTTTAAGCAAGCAATTCAGGCAAGCAATTCAAGCAACCAATTGAAGCAATCAACCAAATCAACCAACTTAAATAATATATGTTAATACACACTTCTTGAACCTCCAACTGTCCTAGAAACTATAAAACTCCACTTTAATCTAACTCTTAATCTAATACAAGACTAAACATATCCTAAACTCTAATTCTCTTAAAACTATAATAAGACTTTAATCTAGACTAAGAAATAACTCTGACAAGATATCCTTAAAATGAATAAATAAGTTAAGTAAAGCAATTTAATCCAAACAATCAACCAATTTAAGTTTTATTGTCACAATACTTCAATTCAAAAATAAAATAAAACATTTCTTCTAACTTCAATATATCCTAAAAACCTACAAACCTCCTATCAACCACTAATTAAATTTAACCACGTCAAGTAAGTCAATCAAGTTATTCAAGTCGAACAAATTAAATAAGCCAAGTAATTTAATCAAGCCAATCAATTTAAGCAAGCAAGTCAATCAAGTTAAAGTAAATATGTGTTGTATTAAATAACAATCCTATATTTCTAATTAGATAAAAAAAAAAACTTCTCATACTGTATACTTGTTATGTGGGGAGTTAAAGTTAGCACATAATGCAGTGTGTGTAGTATGTTGGTTATAATGCAGTATGAACTATATGTCATATGTAAAGCAATATGAAATGATATATTGAATGATATGCAACTTGTGATGTGAATGATTTTGTCAAGCATCGTAATAAATGAGGTATGATATGAAATGATATGTATTTCTCTAAAAGATATTTAAAATAATATCTAACTATTATGCATATATATATATATATATATATTATAAATTATTTGTATCAAACAAAGATAATGTAAATTTCTAGACTTTGGTTAATTATACTAATGAAAATGACTAAAAGAATAAAAGATAAGCATTTAATTAAAAATATATTTATGATAAGCAGTAAAATATTCATGATAATTCTATTAGAAATATGGTGTTAAATTATCTTAGTAGGGTACTTCTTTTAGTAAAAATTGAAGATATTTTTAAGAGAATATGAAAATTGTAACATATAAAGTAAACTATTGTGATATAATTATATATTCATAAGTATATATAACTCTAAATTCAAAAAAAGAACTTAAACTTCAATTTATTATGTACATAAATATTTTGATACAAGTCAATTTTTAATTTAAACTTTAGAAATCAAAACATATTAATTTACTATAAAAAACCATTTATATGTTAAAATTTTAAAAGAAATCTATAGTTATTTAAAAAAAAATTTGTTAATATAAAGTAACCTATATAGCTATAACTTTCTTATATTAAGGTATATTTTTAATACATAAAAAATCATGTATGTACATATATATATATATATATATATATATATATATATTGGTATTTCTTTATATCAAAATTTTAATCTAAATACACAAGTTTTAAGAAATCAAAATTAGTATGAAGTTACAAATAGTATTTGTGATAATGTAATCTAAAGTTGTTATGAAAATATATAAGTTAAACTATTTATGTTTAGATTTCACATAAAAGATATATTTATATTTTATAATAATATCAAATGTTTGAAAAATTTAAATTATTAACATATCTATGTACTATATATATATACTTTCAATATATTTTTAAAATAAACTAAGTAGATGATCAAATTTGATAACTAATGTTTAAACTAACATTTTCATATTTGAAAAGATGTGTTTTCAAAATCAAATCAAAGAGTAGTTAGATTTTAAAATAAGAAGAGATTTTAATTAAATTGTTGTATTGATATATATATATATATATATATGTATATATATATATATATATATATATATATACTATAGTGTATTAACATATGAACCAAAATATCAAGGATTATAAAAGGGATGAACTTCTATACCTAACTATGTGCACACACACACACACACACACACACACACATATATATATTCCTAAATTCTATGTTAATTATGAAATAATTGTAAGGCATACCTATTTTTGCAATCTTTCTTTTTGTTGTTCTTCAATTATAATGAATATCTTCCATAATTTGATGATGAAATATGCGCTATAGCAACGGTCTCATTCCTCTGATCAGGATAGTATATTCATTTGCCGAATTTGAACACTGTATGAGAAAGATATTGAAGATTTAGTAGATCAACCAACCTGGGGCCAAAATTTTGATTTTTAATTTTGAATAAATGGACACTTCAACTACTATATAAAGGTCCAAAATTCATGTCTCTTGACAATCTCTTCTTCTTCTTCTTGTTTTTCACTTTCAATCAAACTCTCAGGAGGCATAACTTCTTCTTTTCTTATCGTAATTGGACGAAATCAGCGGAAAATCGAGGAGAAATTCAAGGACTATGATCAAGTAAGAGTTTGGAGATGAAATTGGATAGTATTGTGGTGAAGCAAGTCAAAACATTAAGAGGAAAACCGAAAATCCCGTATATAATTTTCTGTTTTGAATCGCCAACTTCAAACGGTCTTAACTCACTCAATTTCGATCATAATTTGATGATCTATCCATCAAAATGACCGCGAGAATGAGGACAACAACTGGAAAAGAATTTTGGACAAAATAGTCTAACCTATGGATGCAATTTGAAGATAACCATTGACAGTTTTGGTTTTCTTCTCTCTTTATTCATCAAAACTTCATTTGATCATTACTTGGTCAACCCTTGATGGATTCGCATGAAACCAGAGGCATTACGAAGCAAATGAAGAGAAGTACAGTATGAAGATAAGGTGTAGATGAAAAATCCAACGTTATAAATTGATGTGGTACCCATTTCTTTGTTGATTTACTTCATATATGCCTTATTTGCATCAGTTATGGTAACAAGCGATGCAAACAGTGTTATTTGTATTGCTTTTATTCAAACATATGATGCAATCATGACAAAGAAAGCTATAGATCAGGCAAAAAGATATTTTCTTTGATTTTTTTTAAAAAACTGATGCAATTTATGATAACAAATGTTTCCATCTATTATATTAGCATCGGCTTTTTCTTAATCAATTTGTAACTGATGTAATTTATATAAGGTGGGTCAAATAAAATTTTGTGAATCGGTCAAATTTCAGTTAACCCATTATTTCCTACTTAAGGTCTAATTTTTTCCATTGATTCGCGCCTTATTTTCACTTTGTTGCGTTCTTTCGGACAGTAACAAGAAAAGGAAAAAAATCGTAAATCAACTAAGAGCAAAAAAAGAAAACACACAGATAATTTCTGCTTTGATTTCGATCTGTTTTGGAGGATTTGGATTCGCCTCATCTTCTTCCATCGAAGGTACTATATTTCAATGATCTGTAACCCTAGTTTTACATAGATTTTGATTTGTGGTTTTTGGTTTCGCTGTTATCTTAAATCATTCAATTTATTTGTATTCATTAAATTTAAACCATTATTAAAATCGCTGTATTTATTTGGGGTTATTTCTTTCTCTGTTAAATGATTATAAAATGGTTTCATATAGCAGATACAGTCGATTGTTGGGCCTTTCTTCCAGCTTTTCCCTTGCATCCACATTGATTTTAGGTAATTACTTGTAACAACCCGGAAAATCTGAGCCAGTTTAAATTTTTTATTTTGGCAATTTTAATGAATTTTGATTATTTAAAATGAATTATTTTAGATAATGACGACGAGAAATTTATTTTGAATAGAGTTAAAACGTATATATTTATATAGATCGTCATTAGAATATAAATATTTATTTTTAATTATAAAAGGAATTGAAAATGGCGCGATAGTTCGATAATTCGATTTCAAATTTCAAATGAATGTACAGGATTCAAAATAAACCGGATTTTAGTGAAACCAAAAATATTAGAATCTATTTGAGAATATCTTTCCAACGAATCTGAAAAATAGAAATTTCATAGCGGAATCAAAAGTTACGTCCAGTTGAAAATTCAGAATAGTCGCTATGGAATTCTGGCCCTTAAAAATGGAAATTTTGCAAACGACCTCGGTTTTCGACGCAACCACTTTTGTTGGATCCGTGATGTCAAGTTATTGCTAGATTTCAAAATTCATAATTTTTCGAATTAACACGTGAGCGTGGCAAAGGAAAACGTGTTTTGAAAGTTTTAGTCAATTTCGATCGACTGAAAAATGGCCGTTTTCAAACGGTCTCAGAATTTAACGAAATTAGTTTTGTTAGGACCGTACTGCCAATACGATGCTAGAAAATATTTTTCGGGAAATTTTAGAGTCAGTATGTGGCCCCGGTAAATTGAAAGGTGCGTTCAAATTCAATATATGGATTTATATTTTGATTTTGACGAAAACTGATCAAAATGATCGAATCAGGTTACGAAACATATCCCATTGTGTTCGGATGGAGGTAATTATCTAGAGACGACAGGCGGTGGGTCTTTATTGGAGATCGAATTTAAAAGTTGCTTTTTAGAATAAATTAAATAATTAAATATATATATTATATAAACCTCACCACACACTCTCTCTCTCCCCCAAATCACTTTTCTGTTCGAAAAAAAGGGAAAACCACGGAGCCGTCGTTTCCATCACCACCACAGGTGGCGGAGCAGCGCCGTCCCTCCCCCTTCAAGCTCGCACCCCCTCCCCCTTGCTCCTCGTTCCCTTCTTCTCCATTTCTTCCTCCTCGCGCTGAGCGCCACCCCCCCTTCCGACGCAGCCCCCCCTCTTCACTCCGACCTCCCCTTGCCACCAACGCCTCCCCCTGACCTGCCGCGCCCCCTGCTTCCTCCAGTGATTGAAGAAACCCCCTCCATCTAATTTTCAATAAAAGTTATTTTTCTTGTTTTTATTTATTAATTTAAGAACAAAATCAGTTTCATATGTATGTAATGATAAAGAAGAGATTTATATGTGATAAAGACGGGATTTTTATAGAATACAAATATAATTTTTATGTCATAGGAAGAATAAAAATATAATTTTTATATCATAGGAAGAATAAAAATATAACTTTTATATCATAGGAAGAATAAAAATATAATTTTTATATCAAAGGAAGAATAAAAATATGATTTTTATATTGTAGAAAGTATAAAGATATGATTTTTATATATGTAGAGATATAAAAATATAATTTTTATATGTGTAGCGAAATAAAAATCTGATTATTATTATATATATGTGTAACGACCCAGAAAATCTGAACCAATTTAAAAATTTTTAATTGGCTAAAATAAGGGATTTTAAATATTTAAAATAAATATTTTAAATAATAGCAATGAAAAGTGAGTTTGAATCGACGTTTGAAAACGAATATAATTAATTATAATTATAAACAAGGCCTGAAATGGCGCTGTAGTTTCAAAAATTGAATTCAAACTTTGTCGGACTGTACCGGGTGCAAAACAAAACGGATTTGAGTGAAACCAAAAATATTTAAATTTGTTAGTGAATACCTTTCTAACGAATCTGAAAAATCGAATTTTCATAGCGGAAAGCAAAAGTTATGGCCAAATGAATTTTCAGAAAGGTCGCTATGGAATTTACAAAGCCCGTGAAATTGGCCATTTTGCAAACGACCTTAGAATTGGAAGAAACCACTTTTGTTGGATCCGAGATGTGAATTTATTGCTAGGTTTCAAATTTCATAATTTTTGAAGCTAGTATGTGAGCGTGGAAAAGGAAAACGTGTTTTGGTCAATTACAGTTAAATTGGATCGACCAGAAATGGGCCTTTTTGCAAACGGTCTCAGAATTCGACGAAACTAGTTTTGTTGGGACCGAATCGTCAAAACATAGTAGATTTATTTTTCTGGAATTTTTCGAATTAGTTTGTGGCCCTGGCAAATTGAAATGTACGTTCAAATCAAATATTGAATGTTTTATATTTTAATTTAAAGGAAAACTGACTGAAACAGTCGAATGGGCCTACGAAACATATCCCATTGTGTTCGGAATGGGGGTAAAACGATGGGGACGACAGTCGTTGGATTTAGATTGGTGGTCGTGTCAGAAAACCCCTTTAAAACCCACCGGCCAATCATAATGTTTTTTTTAAAAAAGGTGAAAACTCTTTCTCTCTCCCCGACGTCGAAGGCGGAAACCGCTTTAAATCTTCCCGTCCACTTTCCAATCAATCCACGCAAAATATGCCCCTCCTCCAGTTGAAGATTTTGTAGAGCTCCTCGAGATCTTCAAATCCATACCTGGTTTCGATTTTTTCATTGTGTATTTTGGGAGAACGGACGCCGAGAAGTCGCTGCCTTCACTTCGCCACCCCGCCTGATTCCGACCACCGAGCTCTCCGCTGTCAGAGGTGCAGGCGCGCCTCTCCTCCCCTTCGACGCTACGAAGGCCGATCGACGAATAGCTACACGGATTTCGAGATAAATCCAAACCTATTTTTGAACCTTTCAGCTGAGGTACGGCTATATATATTTTCAATAGTTTTAACACCTTTAAACCGTTGCAAACTTTGAAAAATCGTATCTTTTTCGTGTGTTGACGAAATTCAGTGAAACAAGAAACAATGGACTCGTGCGGACGCCTTCTACCTTCTAGCAGAGACCGCATATTTTTCTGAGCCTTCTGCTATGTTTGGTTGTGTGAAACCCAATGTGATATTTCTAATTTATAAACGATATGGAAAACGACGATGTATAAATTATATGGTCGATGTATGGGTTATATAAGCGTTGTACACCTCATGTATAAGCATTGTATAAGTTGTACGTTTGATGTATAAGTTATATATGCGTTGTAAAAATTATATATGTGTTGAAATAGAAGTGAATTGCTATATATATATATATATATATATATATATATATATATATATATATATACGCCCCTCGTCCACAAACCATGGACGATATTTATTGGTTGTTATTGGTGTGAAATTTGATTGATAGTGAATGGTTGACTGGAATTGTTTGTGGTTGATATTGATTGTTTGTGGTTGAAAAATACCCATTTGTGGTTGAGAAATATTTGGTTGAAACCACATAGGATTAGTTTGTGGAAATGAAATAAATATATACATGCCACCTGCGTGCGAACTAGATGCATGATTCCCCATTGTCAAAAACCGCGAGGTTTTAAGGTAGAGCGAGGAGCCGTACTAAGGACGGTCCCGGTTTTAACTACCCTGTCGTTATGCTGCCGAAATTTTGAATAATATTCATATGTTTGAATTATTTTCATTTGTTGAAACTATATTTATTCATTGAATTGGAAAACCTTCATGTGTTGAGTCGATATTCATTCGTTGGATAGAAATTCATGTGTTGAATGGTATTCGTGTTTTAAATATAAAAATACCATTTTTAACATCAATATGAAATGTATAAAATAACCTTGTTTTGAAATAAATTGTTTTATAATAAAAATCCTATTTTTATTACCTATATAAAATAATAGTGTTTTGAAATGAATTGTTTTACAATAAAAATTACATTTTTATTATATACATGAATGTTTAAATATAGTGAAGTGTTGAAATAGACAAGACAGTTGGATAAAAATATCATTTTTATCAAATGTATGAAAAGAATATAGCTTTGAAATCGAAGAATCGATATATATATATATATATAGAATTGAAATATATCGAATAACGACGCTGCAGTTTGTATTTTGAGACCGTGATTTCAAACGATTATACCGGGAGATCCGACCAACGGATTTTCCTGAAACCGCAACCATTGGGTTCGCTTTGGAAATATCTTTCCAACGGCACCAACTTTGTAAAAATCCAACGGTTGGATTGTATGGAATGTTAATTCAAATCTGAAGAAAAACAGCGGTAGAATCGATTATATATATATATATATATAATATTATATTTAATCGAATAACGACGCTGTAGTTCGTATTTTGAAATCGAAACTTCAAACGATTATACCGAGAGATCTGACCGTCGGATTTTCCCGAAACTGGAACCATTGGATTCGTTTTGAAAAGATCTTTCTAATGATGTAAATTTTGTGAAGATCCAACGGTTAGATTTTCAGATATGTGTAAATCAAATCTGGAGAAAAACAGCGCCACGGCCGCGTTATGGCTCGAAGCGTCGTTTTGAATAAATTGGCTATTTTAAAATAAATAAAAATAGCGATAAATCATTATAAAATATTATAAACGATATGGATATGAAATTTAGAAATCGTTCTCTTACTGATTGACGGTTAGTGAATAATGAATTGAAATGATGCGTGTGTATGTTAGTGTTGCACTTGTTTACTATATACGCGAGTTGCTCAGAAAGACCGGGTTTATCCCATTCTGAATAACTGAATCGACGATAAGAAATTGAAGATGAAGACGGTGGTCGAAGACTGGAGATCTTCACCTCGTTTGGATGGTAACCAAGGTCCTGATTGGGAGGCATCCCGAAATATGGATAATGAGTGGTGATCGTCCAGAAGTACGTGGTGGTCGATGGGTTTGCGAGGTATATAGTGCCTCCGGTTTCGTTCAGACCCAGAACGGACTTGTAAATGGACTGTGTGTCTGACATTGGATTTTATTCTGTGTTGATTGATCTCTGTTAAATATACATCTGTTTGGCGGCGGAGAATTTATTCTTTTCCTTAATGCCCTTCTCTAAAACGCACGAGCTCAGAGGTTGTATATCGATGGACATCAGTCGCATGGCGTGAATGGCTAGTGTGGCATGCCTAAGTGGAAAATGATCAGGGCTTCTGTTGAAAAGCAAAATCTTGTGGTGATGATCAAAGCACCGCCTGTGTGGCGTAGCTTTGTGTATAACGTGAATTCGCGAGCCTCACTCACCAGTATGAACCAGAAACGGGAGAAGGACCTCAGGGAGGGCATGCGTTTCTTTCTAGCTAGGAGTTGTGTCAGTGTTTTTACACGGCCCGATATTTTACTTATGTGGATGATGGATAGCGAGGCGCCTCGGTTATATCGGTCGATCCGGGACCGATGGAGTCATTCGTTGGCTCATTTACGCCCCATAGGGCGGGGAAACGTAGTGTTCAGGCATAATAATCCACATCGGTGGACCGGCCCTGACGATCCAAAATGTTGATGCATTCTGATCCTGAGGCTCGGGCTAGAGAGTCTCGAATTCGGTAAGGACTATCTTTTGCCTTGGTTCATGATGGAAATCCAATTTCCAAATACGTGACTGTGCGATTTTGATTGTATATATATATATATTTGGTGACATAGTGGCATGGGACGCTCATGTCATCTATGATTGATAGTTATGATTTGAAATTCTTTTAAAACATATAAACACTAGTAATAATATCAAATGCCATTGTTTTATTCGTATCAAGCATATTTTGGCCGTTATAAGGTAAAAACTCTATCCTCCGGTTTGTGTTGCATTGTGTGATGGGAACTGAGTCTTATAATGGCTTCATTTTTATAAAAAGCATTGCATTGTTTAAAGGAAAGATTTGTTTTAAAAGCACTGGCAATCCAATGTAGTAAACCCGTTCCACGAAAGTGGCGTGGTCCTATGATTAGCCATATTATAAATGTGTTGAGTAGATTTCTCATACCAGTCCCATGACTGACTCGTAGTTTGTTTCACTTTCAAACTCGGGTGCCCCTTTTTCTACATGGGCAGCCTTGTATTCAGGTTTTAGCTGGCTCTTTCTGGATAGCTGGAGCTGAAGATGGATTCTATTATTTATCTCTTTTTATGTTGTTCAGCTCCTATTGTATATATTTTGTTTATTTCCGCTGTAGACATTTATATATAGCTGAACTGTATTTGTACTAAGTATGATCCTGTATACTGTGTAACTCTGATGATTACGTTTATCCAGTATATTCTATTGTTCATTATCTGGTGTATTTATTTAATTCTGTTCTGCTATTATCTGTTTATGTGTTATATTTCATGGATTACCCTTGCCACCGTCAGTACGGGGTTTGGGGTCGTCTCAATTTGGTATTAGAGCTTTGGTTAAGCTTAGTTCTGGAATATAACATATTAACGAACTCGTCAGAAATAGAACCAGTAGTGTTCTAGGACGGGAAACTCAATACAGATAGTGTTAGATCGAAATTTGGACCTAACACCCAAATTGTTATGAACAGTAGAGAATTTCTAATGAAGAACAAGGAAAAAGAAAATAATACTCAGAATTTATAGTGGTTCGGCGTTAGCGAGCCTACGTCCACTTTATATATTATTGATTGTGCTTTAAAAGCTAGTACAACAATGATTTCTCTCAATATTTCAGTAGTTTGACAACAATGGCAGATTCAGTACTCAATATTGCCAAAAAGATCCCGAAAAATGCCAAGCTCTTGGCAATTTATAGCTGATTTTGTCAGGCGGATCGTGGACACGTGGCACGAATCCCGAGAGCATCGGATTGCATCGCCACCGTTGGAGAAACAGTCAAATTAGCCGTTGTGGACAGGTGTCGTAATCTGCTTGAAAATCGGATCGTGCAGATGGGGAGAATCGGTCCAAGTGACGGTTAGGGACACGTGTCGCCAGATCCATGCGATTCGGATCGCTGAAGACTAGCTCGCGCTTAAACAGGTCAGAGGTTTCGCCATGCACCAGGGGATCGGATCGGTTTGCTCGGGGTAACAATGTAAGTTCGGATCGGATCGCCCGGCTTCGTCGTTCGCTGATGAGATGGGGCGATCCGTAGAGACGCGATCCGATCCTGGGCGAGACGATGGTGCGCGATCCGACGGTGGTCGAGACGATGATACGCGAATCGACATTGGGCGAGACGATGGTGCGCGATCCATTCCTTCATGTCCTTAGATATTGTGGTTTCCTACTTTCCTCTTACGAATGATCCTGGGTGGCTTGGTCCAAAAGCGAGCCAACATTTTGCCCCCTCGAAGTATGTTTTATCGATGATGGAACATGCTTCGAAGATTCTAATCTACCTTTTCCTGAAGGGACGTAAATCAACAGTCGCATTGGTTCAAATCAACGCATGCATGAATCGGATCGCCATAGAGCGCCACGGTCCGAGTGGTCACGTGCTCGTCTCGGGCTGAGTACCTAGGCCTTTGTATGAAACGGGGCGGACTTTCCTTTGAGCCGTGTCGGGCTTTGAGTTTGGTGGGCCATCGTTTGAGGCGGTCCGTGGGCTTCTATGCGATACAAGCTTTGGATCGTGGCCTGCATGGTGTTTCGTGGACCGAATAAGACAAAGAAAGGGAGACAAACGGTCACCCTCTTTGCCTATATAAGCCGACCCTTTCCTCTTCATTCCCCTTCTTCTTTCTTTCTGCCGAATCGTCTCGCGTTATCGAAGAACGAACCCAAATTTTCCAAACCTTCAAAAATCCGAGCATTCTCTCAATCTTTAGAAAGGTAACTCCACAAAAAGTATTCTTATTCGTGAACGCCGCTTTTTCATGAACTTTCTCTACTAGAAACGATGGAAATTTGTGCTTTTCTAACGAAATCATCAAAACGCCATGGCTAACTGGTGTGGAGCTCGGAGTTCGAGGATGGGAAGGAGAGGAGGAAAACGAAGGAGGAGGAAGAAGAAGAGGGAAGACCGGTTCGGGTCATGGTCAAGAAGAGAAGACGAAAGCGAGTGGCGAGACGAAAGATCGTGGTGGCAGTGAAGGGACATGTCGTGGGGATCGCAACGGTTCGTGAAGGAGCGATCCCTTCGCCCGGCGATTCGATGGGGGGGCGATCCGAAAGGGGCGATACCTCTGCTGTGCGATCCGACTCATAGCTGACGATACGAAGAAATTTCAGATTTTAATCAACGCCTTGTCACCATAAAACTCTGAACAGTTAGGCTAGAGCCGTGACGTTGAACTCTCTGGACTAAATGACCTCATAATTTGACTGTATATGACGACTAATGCTTCTGATAACCTTGATTGCTTTCATGCTTTATTTTTAATGCGCACACACAAGCACACACCGGCACTTGCAAACACGGGGGACGGGTAGTGTTAATCTTACTGTTCATATTTTCTCGTCCTAGCAGCAATGTCGAATGATCATTCTTCTTCAAGATCCGTGACAGAAGCGGAATCCGAGATTCCCGAACAGTACAACCGTGAAATTCCTCCAGTCAATCCGGGAGGTGAAGATTCTGGATCTGAGTACGAAGCCACAGAATCAGATCCGACAGAAAGTACTTCATCCAGCAATAATTCTGAGACTGATGAGCGAGCTCCTGACGAGATCCCAGGCGCACTCGGGATAGACAAATTTTCTGATTCTTTAGCATCCAAGCTTGACGAGATAAAACATAAAAGAATCTTCTTAAGACACGGCATTCCTTGGGATGATGTCTTGACGCCTGGAAGCGAAGGTAGACCCCACCTAGCACCGGAAGGGTATATGGCGATTAGCCGAACAATGTGTCTAGTAGGAGCCATCCCTCCGTTTCCCCCGATTGCCATCGAAACTTTAAGACGACTAGGCATTGCTCCGATGCAGCTTCATCCCAACACCTACGCATCTCTTTACTCACTATATGTTGCATATGCGGAGATCCTACATGCCGAACTTAAATTCAGAGATCTGGTATTCTTCTTTCTTTTCAAGCACAGTTCTTCGGCAACTCCAAACTTTTCTTTCTTCGAATCAGTGGCAAACAGAAAGATTCTGTACGATGGGTATAGCAATATAGGGGACCCTAAATCTGATTGGTTTTATATAAGGAAACAGGCTGGATGCTCACGAAGATGGCTCAAATCAAGTAAACTTCGATCTCCTAATTGAACATCTTGCTCAAGGAATCTAAATATTAACATTTTTTCGCCTTTTTCTTTGTCTTAAACAGATCATATCTTCCCGAAAACGGAGGGTCCGTTATATAACCATCGATTATCCATTCTTTCACAGAGCAGATCCGACTTTCTAAGGATCAAAAAATGCATTACTGATGACAATCTTCACAAGCATCGCCTTCTAGACAGAAGATTTGGACTTGGCACTGGCGGCAAGCCTTATAAGTATGTGCCCCCAACGGAAGAAGAGGGAACTTCGCAAGCGGCAGAGACAACTAAGTTTCGCAAGAGCCCTTCTCCGATAGTCATCCAAGACGATGAGGACCTGAACATATACAGAGGGGATGAGGTCCGCGATGACGTGTCAAAGGAAATTCCTATTTCTGCTCCCATTGAAACCGCTGCTCCCGATGACTTGACAAATGAGCAGTTATTTGACGAGCTGAATAAAATCCCTCTACCCGATATTGTATATACAGAAAAAGACTTCGGAGAGGAACGTTTCTTCCCTGCTTCCGAAGAGGCGATCGCTTCAACTGGGGGATGAGAAACTGGTCAGATGAGCCTGTCTCCAGGCCCGGGTCTGTTAGGGGGAATTATATGGGATGCACACATCACACACGCTGCCTGACCCTGCACTATTATATCGTGGGTATTCAAAGTTTTAATATGCTCTTCTTTCTTTTTAACAGGAGCGATGTCCCGTAGGAAATCTTATTCGTATCGTTCTCTTCGTGAGGGCACCCCTAGCCTTCGCCCAGATACTGAGCGCTCTCGTGGTCCTTCTCATAGGCCGAGTTCCTTGCAACCTCGATCTCCCCCAAAATCGACCTCCACCAAACCTTCCAGCCTCCCCGCAGTTCCTACAGGGGGAAAGAAGCTTCCTAAAGAGTTAACTCCTCCAAAGAGTGCTCCTTCTCACAGCCGGTCGTCCAAGAGGCATCACGAATCTAAAGATAGGGGCAAAGATTTGTCCAAAGTGTCTGAAAAGGAGAGAAGTGATGTTGTTCTTTCTAGTCAGCCAGAGTTGGCTCCCCCAGGGTCGCGGGATTACATGCATGGTCCCGAAATTCAAGGCAGGTTGGAAAATCTTCGGGAACAATTCCCAGACATATTCTTTGACCGGATGACATTTGTTCCAGCCTTGGAACCGGTCCCCAAGAAATGGGATAGCGAGGTTGTCGGACACATCCGCCATGTTGCCAGACAATACGAGATGATGAAAAAACACGCAGTTAATCTTTCGGAAGTCATCCGAACACTTGAAATAGAAGCTCACAGATCTAAAGCAAAACTTGAAAATAACGAGAGGGCTAGGACAAAATTGGAGAAGGACCTGGAAGATGCTCAGGCCCAGCTTGCTTTAGCACGGAGGGACGCTGAAAATTATAAGACTGAATTAGAGAATGGCAAGCTGCGCTTTCATTCAGAGCTGGACTCCAATAGTCAAGAGAAAATGGCGTTAAAGAAGGAGGTTGAAGATCTAAAAATGGCCAACATCGAGTTGAAAACAGCACAAGGCCATTTTGAAGCTGAGAGGGCTGCTTGGGAGGCGGAAAAAGCGAGTCTAAAAGAAAGTTTGGCTCTGGCAAAAGCAGAAAAAGTGATCTTGAATGACCAGGTTGCGGACGCGGAGAGACGGGTAGCTCTCGCCGAAAAGAACTTTGAAAGCGCCATTGAAATGGCCACTGCCTCTAACAACAAACTCCTTGCAAGAGAGAAAGAGATTGAGGGGTTTGAAGAGATGATTTTTGATTTCCTTGGCCAGGTTCTCAAAACTCGCAACATCTCATGGATCCCGGATTACCATGTTGCTTTGGCCAACTTATGGGATGCCATTGTGGAGGGCGAAAAACATAGACTGGGGGTCGAAGAGATCAATGAGGATGAATTGATGAAGAGCATCCTAAGAGACAACGTGCCCGAGGACCTGGCAGAGGGTCGTCGCCTAATCCTGGCGGAAATGGAAAAGGAGAGAATCTTGGCTAAAGGCAAAAGCAAAATTGACGAAGGTTCCAGTTCCGTCGCGAAGCCTAAAACCTCCGGAGTTGAGGAGTACCATCCTGATGATCCGCTAATCCTTTTGGGCCTAACTCCCGTAGTTGTTGGAGCCTCTGGAACTACTCAAGAGGGAGCATCTGCTGAAGGTATCTCTCTCTTTTCCCCGCAATTTGCTAAAGCAATTGCGAATTGTCGTCGTCTGGCAGAACAACCAATTGAATTAGTAATGTGTGTCTCTCGTAATGCAGGTGGCGAGCCCGTCGACAAGGGTGCTGAAAAAGAGAGAGAAGTGGAGAAGGAGGCTGTCCTGCCGGGTGCTGGTATTGATGTTTCAGAGCGAGTCGAGATCACAACAGCAGAAGGAAGCATCCCGGCACCTAGCACCGATGTACCCAAAGATGCTGAGACTATCGAAGCTTTAAAAGACTTGGATGGTCGTCATGTGGATGACGAAGAGGACATTACCGGCACCGAAAAGGCCGATGATGATGATGATGATGAGGAACCCCTGGCCAGCCGAAAAGCTAGACAAGAGAAAGAGTTGGTTTCAAAGAAGGTGGGAGATGAGGCTTTGGACGTAGTCCCTCTTGCAGAATTCGATCCCAAAACTGGGATGATTGTGAAAATCCAGCCCAAGTCCATCAGCCGGCAGCTTCACTTCGCAAACCTCGATGACTTCCCGGCTTCCCTCTCTAGTAGAAGCAAGAGAAAAGAGGTGGAAGCGGAGACTTCAGAGGAGTCGGATGTTCCCCTCGTAGACAAGCGGAAGAGGAAGAAAGGGGACCCATCTGATGCCGACAAGGAGAGGTTGGAGAGGCAGAAGCAAGATAAGAGGTCAAAGCGTAAATAGGATGTTTGTTGTTTGTTGATATTTTGTCTTTAGGTTTTCCACTGGCCAGGAAGTGTAATTGTGAAACTGGTCCTCACTTTTGTTCCTAGGTTGTTTTTCACTTTGTTAATTCGCAGTATATAAACAAGGGTTTATCTCTCCTTGCATCATTGTGTACCTGTATTCAGAGAAACTTTCCATGTTTAGTCATTAGCCAACTATTAATAATTATAAACCAGTCAATCAACAGGAAGAAGAATGTTCATGCTATGTTACACTATTGTATCAAAATTTAGTGTTTGCATATGAGTGCATGGTGCCCCCCAATCAGTTGTTACCGTAGCATCTGACTGGGGTTTACTAGGGATTGATTAGTACAGTCGGCAGGTTGCCCCCTATTTCTGAATACAGGGGTATAGGAGATTTCATGGGATAACAGTAGTCCAGTCAGCCCTTGTTCCTTTAGCAGGGAATAAGTTCTTTCTCAGCGCTCAATCGGAGATGCTTTTATACTGTCTCTCTCTCTGGAGAGTTAGAGTTTTGCGCTTGGCGATTCATTCGCTCCCCGATCCTTCAGCGGGGAAGGAGCTATTTCGCAGCGCTCAATCGGAGACGCCTTTATACTCTCTCTCTCTGGAGAGTTAGAGTTCGAGCTCAGCGATTCACTCGCTCCCCGATCCTTCAGCGGGAAAGGTGCTCTTTCTCAGCGCTCAATCGGAGACGCCTTTATACTCTCTCTCTCTCTGGAGAGTTAGAGTTTATGTTTCAAGCAGTCTGCAATCATGCATGCTCATCAAACTCATCCTAGGTGTACACTTTAACCCATGCTCCGTGGATTAAAACTAGTCGGACAATCAGTTGGAGCCTTTGCCAAGGCTTTAGGTTCCTCCGATTAGTCTACGGGGGGAACGGTTGGCACCGGACTTCGAGTACCTGCATTATTCACATTGATTTTCATAAAAATAAGCAGGCAAATAAATAAAGATGCAATTAAGGCAAATGACACACAGTATTGTTATAGTGGTTTGGTCGAATCATGACCTACGTCCACTTTATAATCTCCTGCTTTAAGGAATCAGACTGTTCTAGGCAAGTCATGCCCTGTACATAGTTTTTTAACAAAGCGAAAGAATAAATTTGAAACTTCTCATGTTAAATATGGCCGTAAATGTTGGGCATTCCACACTCTGGGGATTTCCTTTCCATCTACGGTTGCCAGCTTGAAGGTTCCATTATCAAGCTTGCTCAGAATAGAGAACGGTCCTTTCCACTTCGCTCCCATATGAGTTGGGGGTGGAAAGACACGTTTCAGAACCAAGTCTCCGGGTTCCCAGGTTCGGGCTCGGACCTTTTTGTTGTAATATCGGGCGACCTGTTGTTTGCATCTCAGGGCACGCAGGTCTACTTCATCCCTCTTTTCTTCGATCATATCCAGGGACTCAAGGAGCAATTCATTATTGGTCATTGGATCATAATAGGTCACCCGATGAGAAGGTACCTTTGTCTCAACCGGGATGACTGCTTCCTTTCCAAAAGCAAGGGAGAACGGGGTATGTCCTGTTGCCGATTTATATGTTGTCCTGTAAGCCCATAGTGCCAAGGGCAATTCATCAGCCCACATGGCTCTAGCCCGCTTCATTCTTCTTTTCAGAATGGACTTAATTACTAGATTTGCCGCTTCGACTTGCCCGTTCGATTATGGGTGTGCCACGGAGGTGTACCGATTCTCGATGTGGTATTTTTGGCAGAAATTTCTGAATTCAGCACTATCGAACTGAGTTCCGTTGTCTGTTATCACAATCTTTGGAATCCCAAATCGACAGATGATGTTTCTCACGATGAAGTTGATCACTCATTTAGTTGTGATTGTAGTTAGTGGTTCTGCCTCGACCCACTTAGTGAAATAATCTACGGCCACAATAGCGAACTTCGCTCCGCCCCTTGCTATGGGGAGACTTCCTATGATATCAATTCCCCACATAGCGAAAGGCCATGGACTCATCATTGTTTTTAACTGATTTGGAGGCGCTCTAGGTATCTTTGAAAACCTTTGGCACGCATCACATCGTCGCGCATATCTTACTGCATCCTTGTTTATGGTAGGCCAGAAATAACCATGCCGTAATACCTTTTTTGCCAAAGTTTGCCCTCCAGTGTGGTCGCCACATTCGGCTTCGTGGACTTCTTGCAGCACACGTTTAATGTCATCGTGGGCTACACACCGAAGGAGGGGCATTGAAAACCCTTGTCTGTAAAGAACTCCGCCTTGCAGAACGTATCGGGCGGCTTTACGAATCACTTTACGCCTCTCGCTTTTCTTGGTCGGAAGCATTCCATCCATTAGGAAATCCTTTATAGGGGTCATCCAGGACTCCCTTTCTGGTTCCGTCTCTAGTACTAGGTCGATTTCCATCTGATCTATGCTAGGGGACCGAAGTACTTCAACGGGGGCTAGCCCAGTCACTTCAGGATCGTTTGAACTAGCCATCTTTGCCAACTTGTCTGCCTGCTGATTTTCTGACCGCGGAATAAGAGATATGCTGTTGTGATCGAAATCATTCAGCAGTTCTTTCACTTTCTTTAAGTAAAAAATCAATCTTGCACTTTTAGCTTGGAATCTTCCAGTGACTTGATTCACAACTAACTTGGAGTCGCAGAAGATGTTCAGCTTTGTGACTTCTAGTTCCTTTGCAATCTTTAATCCGGCTATCAGAGCTTCATATTCGGAATCGCTGTTAGTGGCCTGAAACTCCATTCGGATGGCATAGGTTATCAATCGTTTCTCGGGGGTTTCAAGCACTATTCCAGCGCCGGATCTTTCGTCGTTTCTAGCGCCATCAGTATACAATCTCCAGGCATTAGGATCGAAAAGTAACTTTGAAGGTTCCACTTCTTCGTTTGCTATATCTTCTTCAGGAACAGTGAACTCTGCTATGAAGTCGGCTATCACTTGCCCCCGAATTGACCGTCTGGGCTGAAAGTTCAAGTCAAATTGACTTAACTCAATATTCCATTTGAGTAACCTTCCAGATGCCTCCGGTCTTTGTAAAACTTGCTTGAGAGGATGATCAGTGTATATGGTGATAGGATGTGCCTGAAAGTAGAGCCGAAGTTTTCTGGATGCAATCAGTAAACTATACGCCAGCTTCTCTATCCGTGGATAATTACGCTCTGCTGCTGTCAATTTTTTGCTCACATAATACACAGGTCTTTGGACCTTATCCTCTTCCCTTACCAACGCTGAGTTGATCGCATGGGATGACACTGCCAAATACACGAATAAATCCTCGTGGTCTATTGGTTTAGATAGAATCGGAGGTTTCTCCAGGTGCCTGAGCAAATTCTGAAACGCTTCTACGCAGTCAGGTGTCCATTTAAAGTGGAGTTTTCCTCGGTTTATTAATTCGAAGAATGGGATGCACTTATCCGTAGCCCTGGAGATAAATCTGCTTAGTGCGGCCACTTTTCCGGCAAGGCTTTGCACATCCCTAATTTGCCTAGGTTCCTGAATGTTTCTGATTGTCGCGATCTGGTCTGGATTAATCTCGATACCGCGGGAACTGACAATGAATCCCAAGAATTTTCCAGAAGCAACACCGAATGAACATTTGGTTGGATTGAGTTTCATTCCATACTTCCATTGTTTTCCCGATTTGGTTATAAAACATTCGGTTGACCAAACGTTGGTATGTAGCGCCTGCGTTCTTCAAACCAAAGGGCATTACTATATAACAATATAATCCCAGATCAGTGATAAAACTAGTGTGCTCTTGATCTGGAACATGCATCGGAATTTGGTTGTATCCTGAATAAGCATCCATAAATGAGAGAAGCTCGTGACCTGCCGTCGAGTCTACCAACTGGTCAATTCGAGGTAATGGGAAACTATCCTTTGGACAGGCTTTGTTCAAATCCGAGAAGTCGATACACGTTCGCCACTTCCCGTTGGCCTTCTTTACCAGGACTGGGTTCGAAATCCAGTCTGGGTAGGTTGAATCTCTTATGAACCCATTACTCTTTAGCTTTCCAACCTCTTCTTTTAAGGCAGCGGACCTCTCTGGGCCCAGCATTCGCCTTTTTTGCTTTACTGGAGGATGTTTGGGGTCAATGCTCAAGGAATGGCTCATGATTGATGGGGATATCCCACACATGTCCGCGTGGGTCCAAGCAAATACGTCCAAATTGTTCTTTAAGAAATCCGTCAATTCTTTAGCAAGATTCGGACTTAACTGGGATCCAATCTTAAGGACCTTCTCCGGGTCACTGTCATCGATTGGTACATCCACAGTTGCCTCGTTGGGAGTCGCCATTCTGCCCCCGGATTCTTGATCCTCTCTGGGATCTATATCCTCGGGCATCTCTCTGGGCGACTCTCCAACGATTATCCTCATTGGTTGCTATAAGGTCTCCGCCCCCGAAGGGGGAGAAGTGCCTTTAGTTTCGATATCCCCTCCATTGCGAAGTAACTTTAATTCGGCAACATAACACGCTCGCGCAGCAACTTGATCCCCTCTGACGATACCAATGCCAGCTTCTGTGGGGAATTTCAATAACAAGCACCAGGGGGCTATACAGGCTCTAAACTTTGCGAGGGCCGGTCGGCCCAAGAAGGCATTGTATGGCGATTCAACATCCAAAACCACAAAGGGAAGGATTCTCACTCTCTGGCATTCTCCTTCCCCAAGTGTAACTGGCAACTCTACATAACCCATTGGAGCGGTGGATGCTCCGTTGAATCCACAGATCCATCCTTGGCAGGGCTTCAAGTCTTTTATTTCAAGATTCATCTGGTCAAAGGCCTTTTTGAAAAGAATATTAACGGAACTCCCGTTGTCTAACAGAACCTTATGAACAGTGGCTGGTCCAATGGGTATCGTAATTACAAGTGGATCTTCAGTTGGAGCATGGACTCCGATGCTTTCTCGTTCTCAGAAAACAACATCATCGGTCATCATCTTCTGCTGCTTCACCGGAATACTGTCCTCGGGGTTGCTACATTCCCCCACCTCGAGGTGTTGTTTGGCCGCATTGACGTACTGATCTAATGCTTTGGAACTGTGCCCAGCAAGCTAAAGTCCTCCGATCACGGTATTGATAACAATATTCTTTCCTTTTTGCTGAGCAGTCGGCCTAGCAGCAAGTTGATTTTGATTCTGATTCGGGGCCTGCACTGCTTGCCCCCTGTCCCTGGGCGTTACTCTGTATTCATCTAGCTTCCCTTCTCAAAGCAGCCTTTCGACTACATCCCTCAGGTGACGACATTCATTCGTCGAATGGCCGTGGATTTGATGAAAGAGACAAAACTTCCCTGTCTCACGCTCTTTCTCTGTCGACTCTCTAGGAGGTAGCGTCTTATTCTGGAGGACTTTGTACGTATCCATGAAGATATTTTCCAGAGTATCACTTATGGGTGTATAACTTTCAAAGGCCCTGGGACGAGTCCTTCTCTGGGAGTCGTTCCCTCGGCCCCTCTTCCGGTTGTTGTCGTTACCATTGTTATTGTTGTTACCTGGCTGGCGACCACCCTGATTCTGATTTCCGACGTTAACTTCAACTTTCCCCAAGCTGTCTCCAGTCTGTTTAATGGCGACATTGCTCTGAATTTCCTCCTTATCAGTTGTTTTAACCTTTCGGTTTGCGTATACCTCTTCCCGGCGTAGATGTACGTTGGCTTTCTCGTAGAATAACTCTCTAGTGTGGGGCGGTTTGCCTGCCAAGTACCTCCCGAATTCAGTGTCCTTATCTACTCCATAAATCAGTGCTGCGACAATGGTCGGTTCATGAGGGTCTTTAACCTCAGTGGCGGCCAAATTGAAACGATCCAGGTACATCTTTAGACTCTCGCCTGGTCGCTGTTTGACAAGGAATAAATCGATCACGCTTTTTGTCTTCTGTGCGTAGATACGGAATTGTTCTACGAACTTCTCACTCAGCTCCCTGAAGCTTGAAATCGATCTCGCCGGCAGGCGAGTAAACCATAACAAAGCCACGTCCTCCAGGAATATGGGAAACGCTTTACACTTAACTGCGTCAGAAGCGGCGGCAGCGGTCATCGACCAAGAATATCTCATTAGGTGCTGGACAGGATCGGATCTTCCCGCATATCGGTTCATTTGTGGCATGTTGAAATGCCTTGTAAAAGTCGCATCCAAAATATCGTCAGTAGAGGAGTATGACTGCGGTCGATCCCCCAATCTTCGTTCCGCTGTCCGCGGCTGTCGTCCAGAATCTGGTGGACCATGGCTGCAACATTTGCACTGGTCAAAGGAGGTTCAGGGTCAGTGCCCCTGGCCCGACGAGGTTCTCTGATCTCTCTTCGGGAAGCAGCCACAAAATCTGGGGCTCGGACAGGGCTTCGCTGCCCCCTGTTATCATAAGTATGCGTGCGGCGATGGGGCTGAGGTGGTCTGTTATGCACAGGACTGTTCACATCTCGAGTCCTGAGAGCCGTTGCTTGACCTTTCACATTACGGTTTGTGGGCCCCGCCCCTAGTTCTTCTTCTTCCTGTGAGGGCAGGGTCCCGAACCGAAGCTGTTCTATGTTTTCAGCTCTCTCATACGGTCGCCGCGGAGGTCTCGGCGATTCTTCAGATGAAGAAGAATATACTGGGGTGAGTGGACGAACCGGCGGTGCTCTTTGCCTTGCTAGCTCATCAAGTCTTCTATCCATAGCCGTCAAATTTTGCCGCAGGATGGAACTTTCCTGCCTTTGGGCAGCCAACTCATCAAACAACCTATCCCACATTTCGGCGAAGCGAGAGAGATCCCCCTCAGTGACAGGAGCAGCAGGATCATAGTGGTCATCATCACTCTCCCTTATGCGCAAAGAACTCGAACCGGGTCGAGCAGAGGTTACGGGACGATAGGAGTGGGTCATAGATTCTTTTCCAGGTCGAGTTGTAGTCTGACCATCAGTTCGGATAGCTGCGGTTCGTGGAGGGCGATTCGCTACGCCCCTCTGAGATCGACTCGTGGTCGTGGTAGGCGGAGGCTGCGAGGTGTTACCTCGGGATCGAGTAACAACCCCTTCAGTGGCACGGATCGTCTCGTTCTCATCGACTCGGAACGTGTTGTCTTCGTCGGATCGGTTCGCCCCCTGCGCTCCGCGATCCAGAGTTTCTTCGTTGCCCAGTTCGTGCACACTCTCCTCAATAGTTTCGTTGGTCTGCGAAGCTTTAGATCTTTTTCCAGCCATGATATCCGAATCGCTGGAATCCACAAAGAAGCGAATAGTGAAACTTTAGGACCGAGTTCTCTCAATGAAAGCACCAAAAATGTTAGATCGAAATTTGGACCTAACACCCAAATTGTTATGAACAGTAGAGAATTTCTAATGAAGAACAAGGAAAAAGAAAATAACACTCAGAATTTATAGTGGTTCGGCGTTAACGAGCCTACGTCCACTTTATATATTATTGATTGTGCTTTAAAAGCTAGTACAACAATGATTTCTCTCAATATTTCAGTAGTTTGACAACAATGGCAGATTCAGTACTCAATATTGCCAAAAAGATCCCAAAAAATGCCAAGCTCTGGGCTATTTATAGCTGATTTTGTCAGGCGGATCGTGGACACGTGGCACGAATCCCAAGAGCATCGGATCGCATCGCCACCGTTGGAGAAACAGTCAAATTAGCCGTTGTGGACAGGTGTCGTAATCTGCTTGAAAATCGGATCGTGCAGATGGGGAGAATCGGTCCAAGTGACGGTTAGGGACACGTGTCGCCAGATCCGTGCGATTCGGATCGCTGAAGACTAGCTCGCGCTTAAACAGGTCAAAGGGTTCGCCATGCACCAGGGGATCGGATCGGTTCGCTCGGGGTAACAATGTAAGTTCGGATCGGATCGCCCGGCTTCGTCGTTCGCTGATGAGATGGGGCGATCCGTAGAGACGCGATCCGATCCTGGGCGAGACGATGGTGCGCGATCCGACGGTGGTCGAGACGATGGTACGCGAATCGATATTGGGCGAGACGATGGTGCGCGATCCATTCCTTCATGTCCTTAGATATTGTGGTTTCCTGCTTTCCTCTTACGAATGATCCAGGGTGGCTTGGTCCAAAAGCGAGCCAATAGATAGGATCGGTGATATCCTAGTATGAGTAGCAAAATGAAATAACACCTCGATAGACGCATTTATATTCAAGTATTTGTCTCTATATTTTGAAATATCTTTTCTGTTGACCTGACACTTGATCTGCTATTTGCAGAAGTACTAGAAAATGAGTGTCAGAAACAGAAGGAATGCATAACCGGATATTGAGGCCCTATTAATCAAATATCGAAATATGGGTGGAATACTGTTCTCTGGTGAAGAATCTATTATGAAGACACAGGCTTGGATTCGTTCTGCTGAGAAGATCTTTGACGGCTTAAAGCTGAGGGATGACCAGAAAAAATTACTGGCCTCCTGGGCACTCAAAGACGAAGCTTTGTTCTAGTGGGATTTGGTTATAGAGAATAATCCAGAAGGTGATATCAACTGGACAGATTCAAAGTGACTTTCTTAGAAAGATTTACTCCTCCCGAAGCAACCGAGCGATTATGTGATGAATTTTCTTATCTGATACAAGGTGATATGACCATCCCAGAATATCATAAGAAATTCAACGAACTTTCTCACTTTGCTCCTCATCTGATTCAAGATCCAAAGAGGAAGAATTTGAGATTTATACATGGCCTGCAAAGAAAGTATCAGAACAGTGTAATGAGGAGTGTGAAGCTCCCCTTTTCTAAAATGATATACATGGCTTACCAGTACGAAGATCTCGACAAGAAAGGTATGTTACCTTACGAAGAAGGGGTCAGTTCTGGTAATGATGATGAGCCTGAAACTGATAATCCCGAGGCCATTGCGATATCTGAGATGAGTAAGAAGCCCAGTGCCAAGAGAAAAAGGGCTAAATCTGAGAAGGGGCCAGTAGCGACAACTGTATGCTCTAACTGCAATAGGCAAGGACATCTATCGATAAGTTTCCGATCTCTCAAGAAACGAACAAAGAGTGGATCTAAATCCAAGGAGAATTTTCAAGAGAAAAGGGGTTGCAGTAAATGCCATCAGATTGGTCATCTTGCAAAGGATTGCTGGCTCTTAAAGAAGCCTGGAATGGTACAAGTGAATGAAGTGGCAGAAACTTCAACACCCTCAGCTACTCAGGAAAGGCCAGATGTATTAAAAGGCACGCTTTCTGTCAAAGATATTCCAGTTAAAGTACTGTTTGACACTGGCGCGTCGCGAAGCTTTATTGCAAAGAATGCAGCTAAGAAGATGGATTTGGATTTGAAGAAGCTCAAGGAACCAATGACTGTCCAGAATCCGGTAGGGGGTTCCATTGATCTCAGTTGGGTTTGTGGAGTGCCGGTTACTTTTTCTCGATATCGGTTCCCTACCATCACGGTCGTCATGAATTTTACAGAGTTTGATCTTATCTTGGGGTTAGACTGGCTGACCAAGTATGAAGCTGAGGTTAAATGCACCGACAGAGTCGTTAAGGCGAAGATTAAATCAGGTGATTATATAACCATTCCCTGTGAAGGTCAGAATGCTAATAGAAAGGACTTCTGGGCAGCTTTGGATGTTTCTCCTGTTCAATTAGAAAATATCCCTGGAGTAACAGAGAATATTCCTGACCTCAACAAAGACATTCCAGTCGTCAAGAATTATGTGGATGTGTTTGAAGAAGTTGTTCGCTTACCTCCGCAGAGAGAAATTGATTTCAAAATTGCCTTGATTACAAATGCGAGGCCGGTAGTTGTAACACCCCGTAATTCTGTTAATATAAATATTCACAAATTAAAGAATAACAAATCTCAGACTTGAGAATTGTGGGAAACGGGTTGCGCCATTGTGTTCGTCTTGGTATTCTGTTTGAAATAGAGTCCGAGTTTGCGTGATTTGGACTTCGTATGAAGGAGATATGACCATCGGATGTTTCAGAAAATTCAAAATTCAGAATTCGAAGCCAAACAGGCCAGGCGGGAAATTTCCCGCCCAGCACCACAGGTCGACTGGGGAGTCGACTGGGCAGTCGACACCCCCAAGACCAGGTCGACTGCGCAGTCGACTTGGGTGTTGACCTGGTCAAGTCGGCCAGGTTTTGGCAAAGCCCAATCTTGAGCTGCTGATGTGTCTTTATGGATGAGTTGGCTAATTTAACGGTTCAGGTTAGTGCTGAGTTGATCTGACGGTCTAAATAAATCCTAAACTCTATATATACCTAGGTAGTCTCTCACTCTAAAATCACATGAAAAATAGAATAGCCGCCGTCATGCCATCGCCATGGAACTCAGTGTAGCCGCCGCCAACTAAGAAGGAAGAAAGCTAATCAAAACTCTGATTCTACTCAACTCTAAAGCAAATCAAGACTCTCTTTCTTTTCTAATTGTGAGTATGATTATCTTAATAAGATTATTAGCAAACTAATTAGATTAAGATGTGATATGGATCATAAGAAAATGATGTGAATTGTCATATATGTTGTTGTAAACCTTTTGCTATCATGTATGTTGTAAATCCCATGTTTGTGATGATGATATCCTATATGTTGTAAATCATGCTATGATGATATTATATATGTTGCAAGTTTCTATGCTACGTTGCGATGTTACAAAGCCATGATGTTATTATGTTGTAGTTAGCTTATGAATCATGATGTTGATTATATATATTTGGGCTATGATGATTCACATGATAAATCACATGTACCTATGCAAGTTTAGATTTATTAGTATGTATAATCTCACATATTGTACGGCATCTATTTAGATCTAGAATTATGCTATGACATGTGTGAGTTCTATGTGTTAGATGCTAGTTAACACCATCATTATGTTGCATAAACCACATATGCAAGTTTATACATGAACTCGGGTTATGATCATATTATGTAAGTTGTGACATTTAACCAAACAAGTTGACACCTTTAGGTCCATGACATGTGTAGTTTTATGCAAGTTTCTCCCCTATTATGATTAGATCTATTTTATTTGTCTATATGTTATGATAATTTATCTTTGTGCTATGAGTTAGACTATTCGAGTCTAACGTATATGTTGCGTTGAATAAGCGAACATATAACGTGGGGTAGGGATAATATTAAGGAATTAATATTAAGAAATTGGGGTGCAATTGATATGATTTTGCATACCGTAAGTGGATGGCCATAATTGAGTCGATTATGGACATCATTAAAATTGGAATTAATTAATGATTTGAATAGGGATATATTTAAAACTGGGGTAAAAGATTATAAGTGTAAATCATTGCTTAGGACACGAGGTTGGACTCGTTTGTGACGTAAAACTGCCCGGACCCGGCAAATCCAGTAGTCACAAATGTCAGCCCAATGTGAGAGGTCCTAGGCCCAAATTAAAGTATAACAGTTGTAAAGACATGAGGTTAGACTCTTTAAGGGTGTAAGACTGCCCGGACCCGCCCGGCGAATCCAGCTGCCATAAATGTCAGTCTAATGTGAGAGGTCTTTATGAGGTTATGGCCTGAATGAATTAAGAAATACTTAACCAGATAAAAATGTGATGTGGGACATGGGGGTTAAGTAGGTGCCTTGGGTGGCATGAGGAATCTAGTGGGTGCCTTTAGTGGCATTTGAAATACGATTAGTAAGACTTAACCAAACACACATGTAAATGAACATGACTAAGAAGAGGGTTAAGTGGGATACACTAGTGGGGACAAGCTTAGGTGGATAGCTTGTGGTAAATAATTGGGGGCCCATTTCAACCAGTAACCCAAACGTATCTTTGTGGGCTCGACCCAAGTCGAGGACGGGACACGCATACTGGGCTTGACTATAAGAGGCCAAACGGGTTAGCGGTGGCAACGCAAGTCCAACGGGTTTCATATGCGTGTGTGGACCCGGGCTGGTAGTTAAGACGTTGTTGCATCTTGTAGGTATAAGCCGTGCATTCTTTAGCTGTATCGGGTTGCCACTTTATGGGAGTGATACACCCCACTGTGGGGCCAACACGGGTATCTACGAGTAGGAGCCGATCGCAAGTGGGTTGTGGGGAACACCTAGCGGAGATAGGGGCAGGCGGTACCTATGTAGTCAGCTAGGGGTACACGAAGTTATTTATAAAACTTCTAAGTGAAGCAAGTGGGATCAACCTTTAGGGTGACTGGTGTGGTGCAGTGTAGTAATTATTCGTTAGAATTAGGTGTGCCTTTAACGTTATCTTTATCTGCTCTTCCATACCTAATAGTTCATAAACATTTCCTTATTTTCCAGCTTGTGCCTCAGTCTAATTATTTTGATAATAGTATTGTTAGAATTATCATACTCGCCAGACTTTATGTCTGACCCCCTCCATTTCTATCTTCCCCCCCCCTCCAGGTCCTCAGGGTGGGCCCAGCTCTAGCGGAGTTTGATTGGATTGCTTTATCTTTCTTTTGGAATGCTTGGACCGCTGAAGTAAAGTCCATCTTGTTATCTTCTTTAATGGCTATTTATGTAATGGGGTTATGTATTTTGTTTTATCAAGATGGATATTGTACTTGACTCTGATTTATGGTTTTATGATGTAACAAACATGTTTAATTTCCGCTGCAATGAAATAAAGTCTTAGATTTCCAAGTACTACTTATTATCTGTCTTGTTGTAATTTTTCTGTTCTATATTCACTTAAAATCTCCATGGAAGATAATGCATTCCCTTTGTGAGTGACATTATTGGACGTGGGGTGTTACACGTGGTATTAGAGCTTAAGGTTACCAGAACAGATAATTTTTTTAGAAAAACTATTTTTCTAAAGTATTTTTGGAAGAAGTGTTTTCAAAAACATGTCTTGATGAGTAATTTAAAGAGGAAAGTTTTTATGAAAAACCTAATCCCCAAAAGCCATATATCTTTATCTTTCGAATTCTCCATTTTGAATCTTTCCTTTTTAGTTTCAGCATGGCTGAAGATCTTAACCTTCCGGAGGGTGTAACGATACCAGGATGGTATAGGAGGCTATTAGAGGCTAGGGCCGCTGTAGGTCCAGCCAATGTTCCTCCACCACCAGTTGCACCCGCTCCTCCTCCTCCTCCTCCTCATCCTCGCGCTGGTACTTTTGCAAAGACATGCAAGGAATTTAAGGCTATGGGTGGAAAACCTTTTTAAGGGTCAGAAACGTTTGTGGAAGTTAGAGATTGGCTTAAGGAGGTGGAAGAATTGCTAGAAATCTTTGAAGTAGAAGAAGGGAGGAAAGTCAAATTAGCAGCTTGGTTAATGAAGGGAGAGGCCTCGCTTTGGTGGGAGGTCACTAATGGGGAGTGTCCTGTCGACTCTTGGGCGGATTTCAGACGTAGGTTTGAGGCAAAGTTTCTCTCAAGGGCAGAAGAGAATCTATACATGGAAAGGTTTTTGACATTGAAGCAGGGAAATCTATCAGTGAAAGAGTACGTCAACAAATTTAACCAATTGGCAAGGTTTGGCTTAGATTTGGTGAACACGCCGGAGGAGAAGGCTCTGAGGTTCGTTAAAGGGTTGAATGAGCCGTTGCAAGGGTTGGCTATGACCCACATCCCTATGTGGGCCACCTTTGAGAAGCTTGTAGACATGGCACTCATGCACGAGGAGAAAGCCGCTAATGCTAATAAGGCACCCGAGAAGAAAGGGGATCAGAAGAAACCACAACAGCAAAACAAGAAGGGTGATAAAGACAATAATGGAAAAGGAAAGAAAAGATGCTTTAACTGTGGGACACCAGGCCATCTCAGCAAGGATTGTAGAAAGAAAAAGAAGACTGACTGTTTTCACTGTGGTGAAGCGGGACATCTAGTAAAGGACTGCCCAAAGAAGGGGCAGAGGGCAGGGTCTACCTCGGGAGGACAGGTGCAGGCTTTTATGGCACCAGGGCAGGCAAGGGGACAAGTTCAGGCTCTCGCGGTCCCACCGCTGCAAGAACGAGGTAGAACCATTTCTGTTGAAAGCTTAGTTTTTCTGTTTGATCATCCTGTCCGTACCTTATTCGATTCGGGTGCATCGCATTCGTTTATCTCTACATCATTAGTTGAATCACTGCACTTAAACACCAGTTTAATAGAGGATCCCTTAGTTGTTTCGAATCCAATTGGGGGCTCAGCTTATTTGTCCATGATATGTTTGGATTTGAAAATTTCTATACTTAGCGTTGGGTTTAGATGTGATGCTTATGTTTTGGGCTTCACGGGCTATGGGCTAATTTTAGGGATGGATTGGTTGTCCAGAAATGGGTCCGTTCTTGATTGTGAAAGGAGAGTAATTAGGCTCATTACTCGCCTTGGCAACACTCTCGAAATCTTTTATAATCCCATAAATTCCGTTAAGCTAAGTCATCTAGAATCGCTTGACGCGTCGGTGGAAAATCTACGATCTATTAGAGTGGTCCGAGAATACTCGGATGTGTTTGAGGAGGTGAAGGGCTTGCCTCCGAAGCGGGAGATAGATTTTCGAATATATCTTGTGGATAATGCAAAACCAATATCTTTGCCAGTACGCCACATGGCTCCTCGTGAAAGGAGGGAACTCAATAAGCAAGTGAAGGAGTTGCTTGAGAAGGGGTTTATAAGACAAAGTATATCGGAGTGGGGTGCTCCAATAGTATTTGCCACGAAGGCGGATGGGTCCCTTACACTGTGTGTGGACTATAGAGAACTTAATAAGCTTACTAAGAAGAACAGACACCCACTGCCGAGGATTGACGATCTCTTCGATCAGTTAGTTGGCGCCTCAGTGTTTTTGCAGTTAGACTTAGCCACTTGTTTCCATCAGTTGAGAGTGGCTTAGGATAGCATAGACAAGACTGCCTTTAGGACTCCGGACGGTTTCTATGAATGGCTAGTGATGCCCTTCGGTTTGACAAACGCCCCCGCATACTTTGTTGATTTGATGAGTAGGGTGTTTAGGGAGTACCTTAATAAATTCGTGGTGGTCTTTGTAGACGACATCTTGATCTTTTCTAAGAATGAAGAAGAGCATGGCCTACATCTTAGGGAAATGTTGGAGACTCTACGAGCGCATAACCTTAAAGCTAAATTTACTAAGTGTCACTTCTGGAGAGAGGAAGTGCGATTCTTAGGGCACGTGTTTTCCAAAGAAGGGATAGCTGTGGATCCCACGAAGGTGGTGGCCATCCAAAATTGGAAGGTCCCTAAAAATGCTACCAAAGTGAGAAGTTTCTTGGGGTTGGCTGGCTACTATAGGAAGTTTATCAAAGACTTCGCAAAAATATCAGCTCCATTGACACGCCTGACGAAGAAGAACCTAGTTTTCACATAGGACGTAGATTGTGATGATGCGTTCCAACATTTGAAGAGAGCTTTGACATCAGCCCCAGTCTTAGTGCTGCCAGACGGGAGTAAGCCGTTTACTGTTTATACCGATGCTTCTGGGACAGGACTAGGTGCAGTCTTAATGCAGGAGGGAAGGATAATAGCCTATGGTGGAAGGCAGTTAAGGGTGCATGAGAAAAATTACCCTACGCATGACCTAGAGTTGGCCGCAATTGTTTTTGCGCTTAAGTCTTGGCGCCATTATCTCCTTGGCGAGAAATTCGAATTATTCACTGACCACAAATCTTTAAAATACTTATTCTCTCAGAAGGACTTGAATTTAGGACAGCAAAGGTGGATGGAATTCTTAGCTTCCTACGACTTCGAAATAACATATACCCCTGTCAAGGGTAACGTGGTGGCAGATGCCTTAAGTAGGAAAAGGTTGTCCTTGAGTCTGTTGTTTGTTGAACGGCGAAACTTAGAATTCATCTCTATGTTTGACTTTAGACCTTCTGTTGACTTTGTACCCGGTTTGCTAGCATCCTTGGAGGTAAGACCTACGCTTTTGGGACGGATTGGTGAGGCACAGCGAGACGACCCACAGTTGATTGAGTTAGTGGAGAAGCTCAAAAGAGGGGAGTCATCAAGCCATCTCCGTAGGTATACCCTGGATGATAAGGGATGGTTACGTAGGGATAGTAGACTTTGTGTACCTCGAGACGAAGGTTTGAGGAAGGCTATTCTTGACGAAGCACATCATTCGAAGATGACCATTCATCCCGGCGGGGACAAGATGTACAAAGACATGAAGCGAGTTTTCTTTTGGGCCGGTATGAAGAGGGATGTGGCCGAGTATGTCGCTAGATGCTTGGTCTGCCAACAAGTAAAAATGGAGCAAAAGAAACCGCGTGGGTTGCTTCACCCATTGGAGGTTCCGCAATGGAAGTGGGATAGTGTCTCGACGGATTTTGTGGATGGATTACCAAGATCAAGGAAGGGTAATACGGGGATTTGGGTTATAGTAGATAGACTTACTAAAAGCGCTCATTTCATTCCCGTGAAGAGTAAGAGGACTGCTCCATGGTTAGCTTCTGTATACGTCCGAGAGATAGTTCGTTTGCATGGTGTTCCTTCTAGCATAGTTAGCGACCGTGATCCTATCTTCACTAGCGAATTTTGGAAGAGCTTGCAAGAGGCGGTAGGGACCCAGTTATGTTTGAGCACCGCGTATCATCCTTAGACGGACGGCCAGACTAAGAGGGTGAATCACATTTTAGAGGATCTTTTGAGGCTATGTATCCTAGACTTTGGAGGTACATGGGAAGAGCATCTTCCGTTGGTAGAGTTCGCGTATAATAACAACTTTCAATCTAGCATTGGCATGACACCATTCGAAGCTCTTTATGGACGACCTTGTCATTCACCTACATGTTGGTGGGAATCTACCGATAAGATCTTACTTGGGCCCGATATGATTAGAGAGACTTCGGAAAAGATCGACCTGATTCGAAGGAGGATGAAGATGGCGCAAGATAGGCAGAAAACTTATGCAGACAAAAGGAGGAGAGATCTTGAGTTTGATGTTAGGGACATGGTCTTTATCAAAGTGTCTCCATTACGAAATGTCGTTCGCTTTGGGTTCGTTGGGAAATTAGCACCAAGGTTCGTAGGGCCGTTTCGTATTAAGGAGAAGATTGGACAGATGGCGTATAGAGTAGAGTTTCCTGACAGACTTAGTGGTGTACACGACGTATTCTATGTGTCACATTTGAGGAAGTGCTTGCACGAGACCGCGGAAGTGGTAGAGCCGAACTTGCTTAGAGAGGTGGAGATAGAGCATGATGCGACGATTCGATGAGCTCCTACGCGCATTCTTGGGTCGGAGATCAAGAAGTTGAGGAATCGAGAGGTCAGACTAGTCAAAGTGCAATGGGGAGATGATGAGAGCAATGCTACTTAGGAGACAGAAGAGAAGATGTGTTCATTTTACCCTTTTCTTTTTGAGGGTATGTCTTTTAATTTCTCCTTTATCGCTTTGCTTGTACTTAACTTATCTTTAGTATGTCCTCTCGCTAGTATCTTTGACCTTTAGTTAGGATAATCCTATGGTTGAAACATGTGTTTGAGACATGTTATGTATGATGGATGCAATGTGGATGCAAGTGTTTGCTAGTGGTTGCTCTTGGATGCAAATACACACACTTTAGGCACTAGATCGGCTAAGTCACTTCATATTGCATATTGCATATATATGGATGTATTTAGTAAAATGGATGTATGAGAATTTTTTTATCATATGGATGTTGCATTTAGATGATGATTGTGCACGCATATAGAGATAATATGTAGCGTTAAGGAACTTTTGCATACATAATGGACGCATGGCACAATCATGATTTGCACTAAGGAGGTCAACTGAATCAGTGGACCGCCTGATTTTGCATTAGATACGGACATATACACACACTGTGCTTTTAAACATGAAAGCATTAGAAGTCTATAAGGACAAAGGATGCCTGTGTTTGATGGTTGAGTAGATGGACGATTGGATGTTAGGATATACATTCTTTCGGGGTCGAAATCCTTTAAGGAGGGGAGAATGTAACACCCCGTAATTCTATTAATATAAATATTCACAAATTAAAGAATAACTAATCTCAGACTTGAGAATTGTGGGAAACGGGTGGCGCCATTGTGTTCGTCTCGGAATTCTGGTTGAAATAGAGTCCGAGTTTGCGTGATTTGGACTTCGTATGAAGGAGATATGGCCATCGGAAGTTTCAGAAAATTCAAAATTCAAAGTCAAACAGGCCAGGCGGGAAATTTCTCGCCCAGCACCCCAGGTCGAATGGGGAGTCGACTGGGCAGTCGACTCCCCCAAGACCAGGTCGACTGCACAGTCGACTTTGGTGTCGACCTGGTCAAGTCGGCCAGGTTTTGGCAGAGCCCAATCTTGAGCTACTGATGTGTCTTTAGTGCTGAGTTGGCTAATTTAACGGTTCAGGTTAGTTCTGAGTTGATCCGATGGTCTAAATAAATCCTAAACTGTATATATACCTAGGTAGTCTCTCACTCTAAAATCACATGAAAAATAGAATAGCCGCCGTCATGCCATCGCCATGGAACTCGGTGTAGCCGCCGCCAACTAAGAAGGAAGAAAGCTAATCAAAACTCTAATTCTACTCAACTCTAAAGCAAATCAAGACTCTCTTTCATTTCTAATTGTGAGTATGATGATCTTAATAAGATTATTAGCAAACTAATTAGATTAAGATGTGATATGGATCATAAGAAAATGATGTGAATTGTCATATATGTTGTTGTAAACATTATGCTATCATGTATGTTGTAAATCCTATGTTATGTGATGATGATATCCTATATGATGTAAATCATGCTATGATGATATTATATATTTTGCAAGTTTCTATTCTAAGTTGCGATGTTACAAAGCCATGATGTTATTATGTTGTACTTAGCTTATGAGTCATGATGTGGATTATATATATTTGGGCTATGATGATTCACATGATAAATCACATGTACCTATGTAAGTTTAGATTTATTAGTATGTATAATCTGACATATTGTATGACATCTATTTAGATCTAGAATTATGCTATGACATGTGTGAGTTCTATGTGTTAGATGCTAGTTCACACCATCATTATGTTGCATAAACCACATATGCAAGTTTATACATGAACTTGGGTTATGATCATATTATGTAAGTTGTGACATTTAACCAAACAAGTTGACACCTTTAGATCCATGACATGTGTATTTTTATGCAAGTTTCACCCCTATTATAATTAGATCTATTTTATTTGTCTATATGTTGTGATAATTTATCTTTGTGCTATGAGTTAGACTATTCGAGTCTAACGTATATGTTGCATTGAATAAGCGAACGTATAACGTGGGGTAGGGATAATATTAAGGATTTAATATTAAGAAATTGTGGTGCAATTGATATGATTTTGCATACCGTAAGTGGATGGCCATAATTGAGTCAATTATGGACATCATTAAAATTGGAATTAATTAATGATTTGAATAGGGATATATTTAAAACTGGGGTAAAAGATTATAAGTGTTAATCAATGCTTAAGACACGAGGTTGGACTCGTTTGTGACATAAAACTGCCCGGACCCGCCCGACAAATCCAGTAGTCACAAAAGTCAGCCCAATGTGAGAGGTCCTAGGCCCAAATTAAAGTATAACAGTTGTAAAGACACGAGGTTAGACTCTTTTATGGGGTAAGACTGCCCAGACCAGCCCAGCGAATCCAGCTGCCATAAATGCCAGTCTAATGTGAGAGGTCTTTATGAGGTTATGGCCTGAATGAATTAAGAAATACTTAACCAGATAAACATGTGAAGTGGGACATGGGGGTTAAGTAGTGCCTTGGGTAGCATGTGGAATCTAGTGTGTGCCTTTAGTGGCATTTGAAATACGATTAGTAAGACTTAACCAAACACACATGTAAATGAACATGACTAAGAAGAGGGTTAAGTGGGATACACTAGTGGGGACCAACTTAGGTGGATAGCTTGTGGTAAGTAATTTGGGGCCCATTTCAACCAGTAAACCAAACGTATCTTTGTGGGCTCGACCCAAGTCGAGGACGGGACACGTATACTGGGCTTGACTATAAGAGGCCAAACGAGTTAGCGGTGGCAATGCAAGTCCAACGGGTTTCATATGCGTGTGTGGACCCGGGCTGGTAGGTAATACGTTGTTGCATCATGTAGGTATAAGCCGTGCATTCTTTAGCTGTATCAGGTTGCCACTTTAGGGGAGTGATACACCCCACTGTAGGGCCAGCACGGGTATCTACGAGTAAGGAGCCGATCGCAAGTGGGTAGTGGGGTACACCTAGCGGAGATAGGGGCAAGCGGCACCTATGTAGTCAGCTAGGGGTACACGAAGTTATTTATAAAACTTCTAAGTGAAGCAAGTGGGATCAACCTTTAGGGTGACTGGTGTGGTGCAGTGTAGTAATTATTCGTTAGTATTAGGTGTGCCTTTAACGTTATCTTTATCTGCTCTTCCATACCCAATAGTTCATAGACATTTCCTTATTTTCCAGCTTGTGCCTCAGTCTAATTATTTTGATAATAGTATTGTTAGAATTATCATACTCGCCAGACTTTATGTCTGGCCCCCTCCATTTCTATCTCCCCCCCTCCAGGTCCTCAGGGTAGGCCCAGCTCTAGCGGAGTTTGATTGGATTGCTTTATCTCTCTTTTGGAAAGCTTGGACCGCTGAAGTAAAGTCCAGCTTGTTATCTTCTTTAATGGCTATTTATGTAATGGGGTTATGTATTTTGTTTAATCAAGATGGATACTGTACTTGACTCTGATTTATGGTTTTATGATGTAACAAACATGTTTAATTTCCGCTGCAATGAAATAAAGTTGTAGATTTCCAAGTACTACTTATTATCTGCCTTGTTGTAATTTTTCTGTTCTGTATTCACTTAAAACCTCCATGGAAGTTAATGCATTCCCTTTGTGAGTGACATTAATGGACGTGGGGTGTTACAGTAGTTCACGCTATTCGAAGAATTTCCTTGAAAGGGAAAGAGGAATTAGACAATCAAACACGACAGCTAGTATGGAAGGGTCTGATCAGGCCTAGTTTCTCTGATTAGGGTGCAGCAGTGGTGTTTGTCCCAAAATCAGACGGTACTCTACGACTATGTGTGGATTATCGTGATTTGAACAAGCAGACAATAAAGAACAAATATCCATTGCCGCGAATCGATGACTTATTGGGTCGTCTTAATGGAGCACAAGTATTCTCAAGGATGGACCTAGCTACAGGCTTCCATCAACTTCGAATTGCCGAAGAGTGCATTCCAATTACAGCAATCAGAGGTCCCGACTTATTCTACGAATGGTTAGTAATGTCGTTCGGCTTATGTAACGCTCCGGCTTACTTTGTCGATCTGATGAATAGTGTGTTCGGAGGGGTTTTGAATAAATTTGTTCTGGTTTTTATTCACGATATTCTAATCTTCTCTAAATCAAAGGCCGAACATGAAAATCATTTGGAACAGGTTCTGGAAATCCTCAGAAGGAATGTATTAAAAGCCAAACTATCCAAATGTATATTCTGGCAAGATGAAGTGAAATTTCTGGGCCACGTCGTATCGAAAGAAGGAATTGCTGTGGATCCAAGTAAAATCACAGCTATTCAGAATTGGAAACAGCCCAGTACCTCTACTGAAGTCCGCAGTTTTCTCGGATTGGCTAGTTATTACCGGAAGTTCGTTAAAAACTTTTCGAAGATATCTGGTCACTTAACGAAGCTTACAAAGAAGCACTCTAAATTCAAATGGACTCCAGAAACTGAAGAGGCTTTTGAAGAGCTAAAGTTAGGATTAACGACAGCTCCAGTGTTAACCATCATCGATGGAAATCAGGATTTGAAAGTCTCGACAGATGCTTTTAGAGAAGGCCTTGGCGCAGTGTTAATGCAAAGAGGCCAAGTGATTTCTTATGCTAGCCGTCAACTGAAGCCGCATGAGAAAAACTATGTAACTTATGATCTTGAGTTATTGGCTATAGTATTCGCCTTGAAAATCTGGAGACACTAACTTCTGGGTGAGAGATTTGAACTGTTTACAGATCATCAGTCGTTAAAGTATCTGTTCACTCAGAAAGACCTGAATCTGAGCCAACAACGTTGGCTAGAGTTCCTTGCAGCATACGATTTTGAAATTATATACACTCCAGGGAAAGCCAATGTTGTGGCCGATGCGTTAAGCCGAAAGAATGAAATGATCGCCAGTTTTATCATTGCGACTTCATTGTTTGACAAGATATCGGCTCTCCAACAAGACGACCAATTTATTAAAGGAATGAGTCAGCGAATTCGTGAAGGCAATGCTTCGTATTTCCAGCTCGACAGCGAAGGGATTCTGAGGTTAGAAGGACGAATTTGTATTACAGAAATTCCTGAACTCAGAAGAGGTGTGCTTGATGAATGCCACAAATCTAAGCTCAGTATCCATCCGGGTGTGAGTTAAATGTATAACGATATCAAGCGCACATTCTGGTGGAAGTCGTTAAAGAGAGACATCTCGATATATGTTAGTCGATTCCCTACTTGCCAGCTAGTCAAAAGCGACCAACAGAAACTGGATGGATTGTTACAACCACTAGACGTTCCTGGTTGGAAGTGGGAACATATTTCCATGGACTTCATTGATGGTCTGCCTAGAACCAGAAAAGGGAATGACAGTATTTGGGTGATCGTAGATCGCTTCACGAAGACCGCCCATTTCATACCTGTCAGATCAAATAGAACTGCTCAGAGTCTGGCGCAGATATATTTCAAGGAAATAGTTAGACTACATGAAGTGCCGCTCAGTATAGTCAGTGATAGAGATACAATATTTACTAGTAAATTCTTGGAGGCATTTCAAGTAGAGCTGGGAACAAAGTTGAATCTAAGCACCGCTTATCATCCTCAGACAGATGGTCAGACTGAGAGGGTGAATCGTATTTTAGAAGATCTATTGCGGGCTTGTGTTCTAGATTTCGGTGGATCATGGGAACACCATCTACATTTTGCTGAATTCTCATATAACAACAGCTACCAGGCGAGCCTGACAATGTCGCCATTCGAAGCGTTGTATGGTAGACCGTGCCGATCTCCTGCTTGTTGGGTCGAACCCGGTAATAGACTTGTGTTAGGGCCAGATATGATCCGAGAAGCTGACGACAAAGTCGACTTTATTAAGAAACGATTACTGGCCGCTAAAAGCCGACAAAAGAGCTACGCCGATAGGAGAAGAAGAGATATATCATTTGTTGTTGGCGACTATGTATATTTGAAAGTATCGCCGATGAGAGGAGTTATCCGGTTCGGTAAAACTGGAAAGTTGGCGCCCAAATTCATTGGTTCGTTTCCTATTCTGGAACGGATTGGAACTCTCGCTTATAGGGTTAAATTGCCTGATTGGTTGCCTGAAGTTCATGATGTATTTCATATATCTCAACTTCGAAAGCACGTTCATGATCCAGACTTGATCGTGGAAGAAGCAGCTCAGCAGGATATTGAAATTACTCCAGAACTAGCTGTGAGAAGAGAGCCGCTCAAGATTACCGGCAAGGAAACCAAAGAGCTGAGGAATAAGAAGGTTCACTTAGTCAAAGTGCAATGGAGTGGAGATCGGCGAGATTGTACATGGGAAACTGAGGAGAGCATTCAGAAAGCCTATCCTAGAAGCCGAGTGGATATCTCTGATTGACTCCGGTGCAAGGTACATTTACCATATTTTGCATTACCAATTAGTTCTCTACTCTGTTGTTGTTTTCTTTCCATGGATGTGCACTTTTAATTCTATAGTCTGAAAGATTTTAAAAGAGTATAGAAATTGATAGTATATTTTTGAAAAGTTAAAAACAATTTGATTGTTGTTTGTGTGGTGTGATAGTAGATTTGATTAATTAAATTATTAAAACGATAGTTAATTTAATCAATAATAGAATGCATGGTAGAATTTATTCATTTAAATCACACATTGAACGGATTTAAAAATAGATAGATATATATATATACTTGTGCATTATATATGTTTGAATAGGTAAATGGATTAGATGTTGAGTAAAGATTTTATTTGCGTGCCCGACAAATAGGTAAACCTTAATGAGTTGGATGCGAAATGTTATTATATCAACTCCTGTGAATGCCATTGCATGCGGAGTGTTGGTTATTCTATGTGAAATAATAAATGTCACCATAGGATAGTAACAATTAATTTTGAACTACACTGCATGGCATACTGCTAAAGATAGGCATACTTCATCATATACCACATAAGCATTTGGAGCTTGTGTGACGAGGTGGAAGATTTACCATACGAGCGAGAGGCTTGTATGGCGATGACTATATTTTACAGGTTGAACTGATGACTGATATGGACTATTTAAATTATAACGATAAAATTGCCAGATTAATAAAAAAAAACCATACGGGTCTGGAGTTGACAATAATCACGTCTCTCTAGTTATTAGATACGGCACATGGACTATTTATTTCCCACATGGGACGAGGTGACGAGGATTTATCCTCTGAAGCATTTAAAATACACACTCCCTCAGGCTTTGACAGGGTGACGAGAATTTATTCTCTGGAGTTATTATCAATACACGCTCCCCTGTAAACACCAGAATATATCACTATAAATATGTGTATGCTTATTAGGATTTATTGGGTACCAAATACGGCCCAATAAATTTACAAACCTCTCCCCGTACAAAGGAGGTTATGGCGAAATTTTTTGAAAATTCCGGGTGTTAGCCAAATTTTTGAAGAATTTGAAAATTCTCAGAAACTGAAAAGTTGGAGAATGGAAGCCATATCGAACGTAGGGTTGATTAATCAAACCACTTTCGACTTTGTTCCTTTTCGGGGACGAAAAGTTTTAAGTGGGGGAGATTGTAACGACCCAGAAAATCTGAACCAATTTAAATTTTTTTAATAGGCTAAAATAAGGGATTTTAAATATTTAAAATAAATATTTTAAATAATAGCAATGAAAAGTGAGTTTGAATCGACGTTTGAAAACGAGTATAATTAATTATAATTATAAACAAGGCCTGAAATGGCGTTGCAGTTTCAAAAATTGAATTCAAACTTTGTCAGACTGTACCGGATGCAAAACAAAACGGATTTGAGTGGAACCAAAAATATTTAAATCTGTTAGTGAATACCTTTCTAATGAATCTGAAAAATCGAATTTTCGTAATGGAAAGCAAAAGTTATGGCCAAATGAATTTTCAGAAAGGTCGCTATGGAATTTATAAAGCCCGTGAAATTGGCCATTCTGCAAACGACCTCGGAATTCGACGAAACCACTTTTGTTGGATCCGGGATGTGAAGTTATTGCTAGGTTTCAAATTTCATAATTTTTGAAGCTAGTATGTGAGCGTGGCAAAGGAAAACGTGTTTTGGCCAATTATAGTTAAATTGGATCGACCAGAAATGGGCCTTTTTGCAAACGGTCTCAGAATTCGATGAAACTAGTTTTGTTGGGACCGTATCGTCAAAACATAGCCAGATTTATTTTTCTGGAATTTTTCGAATTAGTTTGTAGCCGTGGCAAATTGAAATGTACGTTCAAATCAAATATTGAACGTTTTATAATTTAATTTGAAGGAAAACTGACTGAAGCAGTCGAATGGGCCTACGAAACATATCCCTTTGTGTTCGGAATGGGGGTAAAACGCTGGGGATGACAGTCGTTGGGTTTAGATTGGTGGTCGTGTCAGAAAACCCCTTTAAAACCCACCGGCCAATCATTTTTTTTTTTTTTTTTTTGAAAAAAAAAGGGGAAAACTCTTTCTCTCTCCCCGACGTCGAAGGCGGAAACCACTTTAAATCTTCCCGTCCACTTTCCGATCAATCCACGCAAAATTAGCCCCTCCTCCAGTTGAAGATTTTGTAGAGCTCCTCAAGATCTTCAAATCCATACCTGGTTTCGATTTTTTCATTGTGTATTTTGGGAGAACGGACGCTGAGAAGTCGCTGCCTTCACTTCGCCGCCCCACCTGATTCCGACCACTGAGCTCGCCGCCATCAGAGGTGCAGGCGCGCCTCTCCTCCCCCTTCGACGCTGCGAAGGCCGATCGACGAATAGTGTAACGACCCGTATTCAACGCATCATAGGATCGTAGAATATTTATTTCTTTCACATACGAAGTCGTATAGTCATGTAACTTTGGGAGACGACTATTGTTGTCATTTCCCATGTTCATGATTTTTCCCGATTTTTAAATGACCATTTTACCCCTAGTTGGCACTGTTTTGGCCATAACTTTTGACTGGAAAGGAATTTTGACCTGAAACCACTTCCATTGGCTTCGGATGATGGTTTACAATTCCGTAGAGTGGTCACATTAGCCAAAAGGACTTACCGTTTGGGAGATATGGCTGAAAAAAGTTTGAGATGGTGAAAAACAGCTTAATTGGGCTTAATCGGGTGATTAGCAGCTAGGCCCAGAGGGGAATTTCGGGTTTAGAGGTATAGGAGGACTGATTAGGGTTAGGAAATCATTTCCATTTCAGTTTTGAGCCGCCACAAACCTTCTTGAGACCTTGGTAATGGCCTCCATCCTCTAAAACCATTCCAAAACACATTTTTAGTGAAGATTAAGCCTAAACTACATAAAACAAGGCCAAATAGCAACAAAGCAAGGTTGGAGCTGCTGCTATACGTAGGAATTCGACCCAAACAGAGAGTATTTCAGATTTGGTGTTTTATTTTGTGGCCAAGGTGAGTGATAGCATCGTCTTGACACTAATTACAGTTAATTAAGGGTAATTAGTGAAGATTAGCGAATTTATACACCAATAAATTATGGAAAAATGTTTAGAAATTCTTAAATAATATTTTATGCCTCTGTTAGAAATTTGGTTCGATTTAGTTAAGTTTTATTAATTCTATGATTAGTCTTATTTAATCATGCTTAAGGGAAAAATATGATTTTGGGCATCTTTGATCCATTTTGACATGTAAATTCATGGTTTTGGTGTTTGTGGTTGCTTTTACATGTTGCTATGACTCTATGGTATGTTTTATGATTGATTAGAATAGTTAAATTGGTTGAAAACGCCGTCGAATGGCGTAGAAAGCTCGCTGGAAAGTTGCAGAAGTGTGCAGGTTCCGAACCGGATCGGATCGGAGTAGGGGTCGGATCGGACTAGTGAACTGGCCGAGGGAATCCGAACTGGATTGGGACTTGTCACTGGAGGAGGCTTGGCGAGAAGGAAGGCCGTTTACTTAGAGTTGGAGTGGACAAGCGGATCAGATCGGAAGGACAAGTGGGGCCAGATCGGATCGGAAGAACATTGGGAGCGGATCGGATCGGAGTAAGCTAGGGAGCGGAGCGGATCGGACTGGACTAAGGCGAAGGGATCGGATCGGATCGGATCGGAGTAGATGGAAAACGAGGGAGCCAATCGGAGAAGGAGCATGAACTGGAAGGAAGACAACAACCCGACCCGACCCGACCCGAAGTGGAGTACCCGACCCGAACCGAATGGAAAGATGACAAGGAAGGACTACCGAACCGAACCGACGAGGGTAATGACCACCAAACCGAACCGTATTCTAGGGCTGCTACTGCACGACAACTCTTCTGAAGACCCACTCCAATTCGACCAAACCCGAGATGCAAAGGAAGTCCAAATGAGAAGTTAGAGCTCAAGATTCAGATGGGAATCAACGAGTTCGCTTCATGGTTGGGCTTTGCTGCGGGAAGCGTGCTAAGGGGTTTACAATGTCTATAGCTTTGGACCACTATGGTAGGAGGTACGGAGGCCGATTCAGGGCCATTATGGCATTGGTAGAACCAAGGGCTACGATCAATGAAATGAATCATTGAAATATTTGGTCATGAATCCATATGTTTAGCTTGGTCACAGCAGGGTTTCTACAAGTCGGGATCCGTCGTTACTTCAATTTGTCTAGTATTCCAAGGTGGTAGATATCATATGCTTTACGCACTGAGTGAGGGATTTGAGGATGGTTGCTATGGTTGATTTGTTGGTTGTCATTATGACATGCACACCCCACCCCCGTATTCTTTACACTATTTATTATGGCACCTTAGTGTATTGTACGGTATGTGGTACTAACTCTTTGGTTGCAGGTCCAGGTTCAGGTATGGTTTAGTATACCTGTTATTATTCTGTTTAGATACTTATCGCTCATACCAGGCTTTATGTCTGACCCAGAGTTTTATGTCTCCTCTTATTACTGTGGGTGCTCACACGAGCAGACTAGAGACAGGTTAGCTGGTGATGCACGGGTATATGATCCGGAGACGAGCAGGAGGCTTCCACGTAATATATATAGTATTCTCCCTGTGTTGTTGAAGATCACTGCTTGGGCATTGGTGGTGTATCTCCTATTTTAGCTTTCTTTTGTTTAGAGACAGTAGATTTTGAAAAGTTGTAATAAGCTGTATTTGGATTTCCGCTGCTTTGATGTTGATGTTGGTTTTAGTTATCAGCTTATGCACTGTCTCACCTGTTTTATGTCAAGTATATTATTATTATTATTATATTTTATCCCATGCGCTGTGAGACATTCTACAGGTTCTTTATACGTTCGTTCCCTTGTTCCCTTTCCCCTGACGACCGTCCCGTGCTAGTCGGGCATATGTACAGCGCACTTTCGGAGGAAATGCAGGCCGGTGCAGGGCGGGCCGTCACACTTGGTATCAGAGCTCGGTTGCGTAGTTAACCTAGGGGAGTTATCAGGGAGAGATAATATACGTATACGAGAGAGCGTATTTGTGATTATTTTGGTTTTCAAAAGCTATGTATATACTATTAGTAGTATAAGAATGAAGTCGTGCTGCACTAGCACCACTATGGAGTCGTTAATCGTTTCCTTTTTCAGATTGACGATGAGCCGATATGTTAGAGGTACCGGTAGAGGGGCCAATATTGGGAATGCTGCTGACATGAGGACTATGTTTACTGACCTCATGAGAGAAATGCTTAGAGATGTACAAAGGGCAGCTCCCAATGATGGAAATAGTGGTGGTCCAATAGTGCAGGCACCGATGGTCGACTTCGCCAAGCTGAATAAGGATTATACTAGCCTTGGTGAGAAGCCGTTTCACGGAACGGAGTCGGCCACAGATGTTCAAGATTGGTTGGATAGTTGTGAACGTATCTTCGAGGATTTGGGTATCGAGGATGCGATGAAGAGAAAGCTTGCGTCTCGTCAGCTGCAAGGGCGGGCAATGAATTGGTGGAATGCTATAAAGGCAGCTACTCCCGAAGATCAGATTACTTGGGAGCAGTTTAAGGCTCGCTTTAGCGAGAAGTTCATTCCAGCTGCTCAGAAGTCAGTGCTGTTTAAGAAATTCTTGGAGCTCAAGCAGAATGGCAGAGCTGTCTCAGAGTATATTGCTGAATTCGACACTTTGTCGAAGTATGGTTTATCTCTTATTGATACTGCCGAGAAGAAGAATGAGAAATTCATAACTGGTTTGGATCAGTATTTGGGGGAAAAGCTTATTAACCACATCGATGAGACGTTTGAGTCGACTGTGGGAAAAGCATTGAGGTCGAAGAGTCTCTACCCTAAGCCGAAGACTGAGGTTGCATCTGCAGAAGAGCCAAAACCACAAGCAAGTGGTGGAGGCAAAGGTGGTTCCCAGAATAAGAGAAAGCAGAATCAGACTAAGGATGGCCAGAAGAAAAAGAATAAGAAAGATGTTGAGTGCTTCAGCTGTGGTAAGAAGGGCCATTATGCTAGTAATTGTCGGGCCAAGCCAGCGGATAGGAAGTGCTTCAATTGTGGCCAAATGGGACATCACAAGGACAAGTGTCCGCAACCGCCTAAAGAAAAGCAAATGGTGAAAGCATACGCCCTTAATGCTATTCCTTCTTCGTCGAATGCCCCAACTGCGTCGGAGAAGGGAAAGAATGCCGCCATTCAAGGTATGCTTTCTGTTTATGATGTTCCTGTTAGAGTTTTGTTTGATACCGGAGCTTCCAGTTCTTTCATATCTAGCGACCTGGTAGATAGGTTGGGATTGGAGCCCGAGATTGTCGATAGACCTTTAGTAGTGACGAACCCGATTAGTGGTTCGACTAGCCTTAGCATGATTTGTCGTAATGTGGTCTTATCGAGTCATGGATGCATGTTTGTTTGTGATTGCTTTGTTTTGGGCTTTACTGGGTTTGGCATTATTTTGGGAGTAGATTGGCTCCGAAGATACGGGGTGGTGGTGGACTGTGAGGGATTTTTGGTGACAGCTAGAGCGGATGATGGGCGGAGGATAGTGTTTGGTGGTCTACCCAGTGAGGGGGTATTGGCTAGTTTTCTAAACTCCCTTGACATTCCGCATAGTGAGTTGTCAGGTTTGCCCGTGGTTGGCCAGTATCCGGATGTTTTCGAAGAAGTGACCGGACTTCCACCACACCGAGAGATTGAGTTCCGTATTGATTTGGTAAAAGATGCCAGGCCTATAGTGATGCCACTTCGTCGTATGGCACCAAGGGAGCAGCGAGAGCTCGAGGTGCAAGTCAGCGATCTTTTGAAGAAGGGATTTATCAGAAGGAGTGTTTCTGAATGGGGAGCACCAGTTGTGTTCGCTACCAAGGTGGATGGTTCCCTTCGTTTGTGTGTAGACTACCGCGAGTTGAATAAAGTGACGAGGAAGAACAAGTATCCTCTACCGCGGATAGATGATTTGTTCGATCAGTTGAGTGGCGCGAGAGTATTTTCTCAGTTGGATCTCGCGACAGGTTTTCATCAGCTTAGAGTGGAAGCTGAGAGTATAGCTAAAACGGCATTTCGGACGCCATCTGGATTTTATGAGTGGTTGGTCATGCCATTCGGGCTGACCAATGCCCCAGCATATTTTGTGGATCTTATGAGTAGGGTATTCAGGGACCAGTTGAATAAGTTTGTCCTTGTGTTCGTTGATGATATTTTGGTCTATTCAAGGACAGAAGAAGAACACAAGGAACATTTAAGAGTAGTGATGGAGGTGTTGAGAAAACACCAATTGAAAGCAAAGTTTTCTAAGTGTCACTTCTGGAAGAGGGAAGTGAGGTTCTTGGGCCATGTTGTATCAGAGAATGGTATTGCCGTGGACCCGGCGAAGGTGGCCACGGTACAGGATTGGCCTACGCCCAAGAATGCAACAGATGTAAGAAGTTTCTTGGGGTTAGCGGGATATTATCGTAAGTTTATCCAAGGTTTCTCCAAGATAGCAGCACCATTGACCCAGTTGACCAAGAAGAATCAAGCTTTTGTCTGGGATGGAAGGTGCGAGAATGCATTCAAGAGTCTAAAGGACAAGTTGGTAAGCGCACCAGTGTTAGTCATTCCTAAGGGGAACGAAGAGATGATGGTATACACGGATGCCTGTGGTACCGGACTGGGTGCTGTATTGATGCAAGGCAGTAGGGTTGTAGCTTATGCAAGTCGGCAATTGAAACCACACGAGAGAAGATACCCTACCCATGATTAAGAATTGGCAGCGATCGTGTTCGCGTTGAAGATGTGGAGACACTATCTCTTAGGAGAAAGATTTGAGCTGTTTACAGATCATAAGTCGTTAATTATCTCTTCTCTCAAAAAGATCTGAATCTCCGTCAGCAGAGATGGTTAGAGTTCTTAGCTTCCTATGATTTTGACATCGCATATACACCGGGAAAGGGCAATGCGGTGGCTGATGCATTGAGTAGGAGACATGCCAGCCTAGGGGCTATGTTTCTAGAATGGAAGCAACCGGAGTATATCGCGGGGTTTGATTTCAAACCAAAGTGCGAATTGGATCCAGAAATGTTAGCAAGTTTGACGATCAGACCCACTTTGATTGAGCGGATCGGCTCTAGTCAGAGGGACGATCCTAATCTATTGGAAATCATCTCCAAGTTAGAGATGGACATCGATGAGGAGATGAACAAGTATAGGCTTGATCGAGATGGATGGCTTAGAAAGAATGGAAAGCTCGTGGTACCCAATGTCAATGGATTGAGGGATGAAGTGCTTAGAGGGTGTCATCACTCAAAACTGACCATACACCACGGTGGTAATAAGATGTACCGAGACATGAAGCAGACCTACTACTGGGAAGGGATGAAAAGAGACATTGGGAAGTTTATATCCAAGTGCATGAATTGCCAGCTAGTTAAAGCCGAGCAAAAGAAGCCTAGTGGATTGTTACAGCCCTTGGAAATTCCCGAATGGAAATGGGAGCAAGTCTCGATGGATTTCATCGATGGTTTACCAAGGACTAGATCGGGACATGATAGCATTTGGGTGATTGTGGATCGACTGACTAAAAGTGCAAGATTCATACCAGTCAAATCAACCAGAACGACAGCTAAGTTAGCAGAATTGTATATGAAGTGGGTAGTGAGATTTCATGGAGTACCTAAAAGCATTGTGAGTGACCGAGACCCGTTGTTCACTAGTGGGTTTTGGAACAGCTTACAAGAGGCTCTAGGGTCAGAGTTACATCTCAGTACCGCATATCATCCTCAGACCGACGGTCAGACGGAGAGGGTGAATCGTATTTTGGAAGATCTCTTGAGAGCATGTATATTGGATTTTGGTGGATCATGGGATGACCATTTGCATCTAGTGGAGTTTGCATATAATAATAGCTACCAATCCAGTATCGGTATGGCTTCGTTTGAAGCTTTGTACGGAAGGCCGTGCAACTCACTATCATGTTGGATAGAGACTGGCGAGAAATTTATGCTTGGACCAGATGTGGTGAGGGAAACTTCAGATAAAATCATGACCATTCAACAACGAATGAAGGCTGCCCAAGATAGGCAGAAGAGTTATGCTGATAAGAGGAGAAGAGACTTAAAATTCTCCGTTGGCGACTTGGTGTTTGTCAGGATTTCTCCGTTGAAGAGCGTAATACGATTTGGCAGGAGAGGCAAGTTAGCACCAAGATTCGTTGGCCCATTCCCTGTTCTCGAACTAGTCGGGAATTTGGCATATAGAATTGACTTACCAGAGAAAATGGCGGGAGTTCACAACGTATTTCATGTTTCCCAACTAAGGAAGTTCGTTCACGACCCAGGTATGACTGTTCCACCTGATCAGTTGGAGAACTTCGAAGTAGAACCCGAGGCGGTTGGGAACCGCAAGCCGGTCCGTATTGTCGAGCACGACATGAAGCAACTTCGAAGGAAGGCGGTGAAGCTAGTCAAGGTTCAATGGGGCGAGGACGAGAATGATTGTACTTGGGAGACAAAGGAGAACATTAGGAAGACTTATCCAGAACTCTTTGCCTGGTAAGATTTTGACTTCGATTTAGTTTTCCGCATGCTAGGATAGGCTCGTTTGCTTGTTTTGCATGTTAGATTGTTGTATGTGGTTGTTAGGCATGCAGGATCCTTTGTATAGGTTAAGGAATTTCGGGGACGAAATTTCTTAAGGGGGGGAGAGTGTAACGACCCGTATTCTACGCATCATAGGATCGTAGAATATTTATTTCTTTCACATACGAAGTCGTATAGTCATGTAACTTTGGGAGACGACTATTGTTGTCATTTCCCATGTTCATGATTTTTCCCGATTTTTAAATGACCATTTTACCCCTAGTTGGCACTGTTTTGGCCATAACTTTTGACTGGAAAGGAATTTTGACCTAAAACCACTTCCATTGGCTTCGGATGATGGTTTACAATTCCGTAGAGTGGTCACATTAGCCAAAAGGACTCACAGTTTGGGAGATATGGCTGAAAAAAGTTTCAGATGGTGAAAAACAGCTTAATTGGGCTTAACCGGGTGATTAGCAGCTAGGCCCAGAGGTGAATTTCGGGTTTAGAGGTATAGGAGGACTGATTAGGGTTAGGAAATCATTTCCATTTCAGTTTTGAGCCGCCACAAACCTTGTTGAGACCTTGGTAATGGCCTCCATCCTCTAAAACCATTCCAAAACACATTTTTAGTGAAGATTAAGCCTAAACTACATCAAAACAAGGCCAAATAACAACAAAGTAAGGTTGGAGCTGCTGCTATACGTAGGAATTCGACCCAAACAGAGAGTATTTCAGATTTGGTGTTTTATTTTGTGGCCAAGGTGAGTGATAGCATCGTCTTGACACTAATTACAGTTAATTAAGGGTAATTAGTGAAGATTAGCGAATTTATACACCAATAAATTATGGAAAAATGTTTAGAAATTCTTAAACAATATTTTATGCCTCTGTTAGAAATTTGGTTCGATTTAGTTAAGTTTTATTAATTCTATGATTAGTCTTATTTAATCATGCTTAAGGGAAAAATAGGATTTTGGGCATCTTTGATCCATTTTGACATGTAAATTCATGGTTTTGGTGTTTGTGGTTGCTTTTACATGTTGCTATGACTCTATGGTATGTTTTATGATTGATTAGAATAGTTAAATTGGTCGAAAACGCCGTCGAATGGCGTAGAAAGCTCGCTGGAAAGTTGCAGAAGTGTGCAGATTCCAAACCGGATCGGATCGGAGTAGGGGTCGGATCGGACTAGTGAACTGGCCAAGGGAATCCGAACTGGATTGGGACTTGTCACTGGAGGAGGCTTGGCGAGAAGGAAGGCCATTTACATAGAGTTGGAGTGGACAAGGGGATCAGATCGGAAGGACAATGGGGGGCAGATCGGATCGGAAGAACATTGGGAGCGGATCGGACCGGAGTAAGCTAGGGAGCGGAGCGGATCGGACTGGAGTAAGGCGAAGGGATCGGATCGGATCGGAGTAGATGGAAAACGAGGGAGCTGATCGGAGAAGGAGCATGAACTGGAAGGAAGACAGCAACCCGACCCGACCCGGAGGAGGACACCGACCCGACCCGAAGTGGAGTACCCGACCCGAACCGAATGGAAAGATGACAAGGAAGGACTACCGAACCGACGAGGGTAATGACCACCGAACCGAACCGTATTCTAGGGCTGCTACTGCACGACAACTCTTCTGAAGACCCACTCCAATTCGACCAAACCCGAGATGCAAAGGAAGTCCAAATGAGAAGTTAGAGCTCAAGATTCAGATGGGAATTAACGAGTTCGCTTCATGGTTGGGCTTTGCTGCGGGACGCGTGCTAAGGGGTTTACGATGTCTATAGCTTTGGACCACTATGGTAGGAGGTACGGAGGCGGATTCAGGGCCATTATGGCATTGGTAGAACCAAGGGCTACGATCAATGAAATGAGTCATTGAAATGTTTGGTCATGACTCCATATGTTTAGCTTGGTCACAGCAGGGTTTCTACAAGTCGGGATCCGTCGTTACTTCAATTTGTCTAGTATTCCAAGGTGGTAGATATCGTATGCTTTACGCACTGAGTGAGGGATGTGAGAATGGTTGCTATGGTTGATTTGTTGGTTGTCATTATGACATGCACACCCCACCCCCATATTCTTTACACTATTTATTATGGCACCTTAGTGTATTGTACGGTATGTGGTACTAACTCTTTGGTTGCAGGTCCAGGTTCAGGTATGGTTTAGTATACCTGTTATTATTCTGTTTAGATACTTATCGCTCATACCAGGCTTTATGTCTGACCCAGAGTTTTATGTCTTCTCTTATTACTGTGGGTGCTCACACGAGCAGACTAGAGACAGGTTAGCTGGTGATGCATGGGTAGATGATCCGGAGACGAGCAGGAGGCTTCCACGTAATATATATAGTATTCTCCCTGTGTTGTTGAAGATCACTGCTTGGGCATTGGTGGTGTATCTCCTATTTTAGCTTTCTTTTGTTTAGAGACAGTAGATTTTGAAAAGTTGTAATAAGCTGTATTTGGATTTCCGTTGCTTTGATGTTGATGTTGGTTTTAGTTATCATCTTATGCACTGTCTCACCTGTTTTATGTCAAGTATATTATTATTATTATTATATTTTATCCCATGCGCTGTGAGACATTCTACAGGTTCTTTGTACGTTCGTTCCCTTCTTCCCTTTCTCCTGACGACCGTCCCGTGCTAGTCGGGCATATGTACAGCGCACTTTCGGAGGAAATGCAGGCCGGTGCAGGGCGGGCCGTCACAAATAGCTACACGGATTTCGAGATAAATCCAAACCTAGTTTTGAACCATTCAGCTGAGGTACGGCTATATATATTTTCAACAGTTTTAACAACTTTAAATCGTTGCAAACTTTGAAAAATCATATCTTTTTCGTGTGTTGACGAAATTCAGTGAAACAATAAACAGTGGACTCATGTGGACGTCTTCTACCTTCTAGCAGAGACCACATATTTTTCCGAGCCTTCTGCTATTTTTGGTGGAGTGGAACCCAATGTGAGATTTCTAATTTATAAACGATATGGAAAACGACGATGTATAAATTATATGGTCGAAGTATGGGTTATATAAGCGTTGTACACCTCATGTATAAGCATTGTATAAGTTGTACGTTCGATGTATAAGTTATATACGCATTGTAAAAATTATATATGTGTTGAAATAGAAGTGAATTTCTATATATATATATATATATATATATATATATACGCCCCTCGTCCACAAACCATGGACGATATTTATTGGTTGTGATTGGTGTGAAATTTGATTGATAGCGAATGGTTGATTGGAATTGTTTGTGGTTGATATTGATTGTTTGTGGTTGAAAAATACCCATTTGTGGTTGAGAAATATTTGGTTGAAACCACATAGGATTAGTTTGTGGAAATGAAATAAATATATACATGCCGCCTGCGTGCGAACTAGATGCATGATTCCCCATTGTCAAAAACCGCGAGGTTTTAAGCTAAAGCGAGGAGCCGTACTAAGGACGGTCCCGGTTTTAACTACCCTGTCGTTATGCTGCCGTAATTTTGAATAATATTCATGTGTTTGAATTATTTTCATTTGTTGAAACTATATTTATTCTTTGAATAGAAAACCTTCATGTGTTGAGTCGATATTCATTCGTTGGATAGAAATTCATGTGTTGAATGGTATTCGTGTTTTAAATATAAAAATCCCATTTTTAACATCAATATGAAATGTATAAAATAACCTTGTTTTGAAATAAATTGTTTTATAATAAAAATCCTATTTTTATTACCTATATGAACTATATAAAATAATATTATTTTGAAATGAATTGTTTTACAATAAAAATCACATTTTTATTATATACATGAATGGTTAAATATAGTGAAGTGTTGAAATAGACAAAGACAGTTGAATAAAAATATCATTTTTATCAAATGTATGAAAAGAATATAGCTTTGAAATCGAAGAATCGATATATATATATATATATATATATATATAATTGAAATATATTGAACAACGAAGCTGCAGTTCGTATTTTGAGACCGTGATTTCAAACGATTATACCGGGAGATCCGACCATCGTATTTTCCTGAAACCGCAACCGTTGGGTTCGCTTTGGAAATATCTTTCCAACGGCACCAACTTTGTAAAAATTCAACGGTTGGATTGTCTGGATTGTTAATTCAAATCTAAAGAAAAACAGCGCCAGAATCGATTATATATATATATATATATATATAATTATATTTAATCGAATAACGATGCTGCAGTTCGTATCTTGAAATCGAAACTTCAAACGATTATACCGGGAGATCCGACCGTCGGATTTTCCCAAAACTGGAACCGTTGGATTCGTTTTGAAAAGATCTTTCTAATGATGTAAATTTTGTGAATATCCAACGGTTAGATTTTCAGATATGTGTAAATCAAATCTGGAGAAAAACAACGCCACGGCCGCGTTGGCCCGAAGCGTCGTTTTGAATAAATTGGCTATTTTAAAATAAATAAAAATAGCGATAAATCATTATAAAATATTATAAACGATATGGATGTGAAATTTAGAAATCGTTCTCTTACTGATTGACGGTTAGTGACTAATGAATTGAAATGATGCGTGTCTATGTTAGTGTTTCACTTGTTTACTATATACGCGAGTTGCTCAGAAAGACCGGGTTTATCCCATTCTGAATAACTGAATCGTTGATAAGAAATCGAAGATGAAGACGATGGTCGAAGACCGGAGATCTTCACCTCGTTTGGATGGTAACCGAGGTCCTGATTGGGAGGCATCCCGAAATATGGATAATGAGTGGTGATCGTCCAGACGTACGTGGTGGTCGATGGGTTTGCGAGGTATATAGTGCCTCCGTTTCGTTCAGACCCAGAACGGACTTGTAAATGGACTATGTGTCTGACATTAGATTTTATTCTGTGTTGATTGATCTCTGTTAATTATACATCTGTTTGGTGGCGGAGAATTTATTCTTTTGCTTAACGTCCTTCTCTGAAACGCACGAGCTCAGAGGTTGTATATCGATGGACATCAGTCCCATGGCGTGAATTGCTAGTTTGGCATGCCTAAGTGGCAAATGATCAGGGCTTTTGTTGAAAAGCAAAGTCTTGTGGTGATGATCAAAGCACCGCCTATGTGGCGTAGCTTTGTGTATAACGTTAATTCGAGAGCCTCACTCCCCGGTATGAACCAGAAACGGGAGAAGGACCTCAGGCAGGGCATGCGTTTCTTTCTAGCTAGGAGTTGTGTCGGTGTTTTTACACGGCCCGACATTTTACTTATGTGGATGATGGATAGTGAGGCGCCTCGGTTATATCGGTCGATCCGGGACCGATGGAGTCATTCGTTGGCTCATTTACGCCCCATAGGGCGGGGAAACGTAGTGTTCAGGCATAATAATCCACATCGGTGGACCGGCCCTGACAATCCAAAGGGTTGATGTGTTCTGATCCTGAGGCTCGGGCTAGAGAGTCTCGAATTCGGTAATGACTATCTTTTTCCTTGGTTCATGACGGAAATCCAATTTCCAAATACGTGACTGTGCGATTTTGATTGTATATATAAATTTGGCGACATAGTGGCATGGGACGCTCATGTCGTCTATGATTGATAGTTATGATTTGAAATTGTTTTCAAATATATAAAAACTAGTAATAATATCAAATGCCTTTGTTTTATTCGTATCAAGCATATTTTGGCCGTTATAAGGTAAAAACTCTATCCTCCGGTTTGCGTTGCATTGTGTGATGGGAACTGAGTCGTATAATGGCTTCATTTTTATAAAAAGCATTGCGTTGTTTAAAGGAAAGATTTGTTTTAAAGAACTTGCAATCCAATGGAGTAAACCCGTTCCACGAAAGTGGCGTGGTCCTGTGATTAGCCATATTATAAATGTGTTGAGTAGATTTCTCATACCAGTCCCATGACTGACTCGTAGTTTGTTTCACTTTCAAACTCGGGTGCCCTATCTCTTTTTATGCTGTTCAGCTCCTATTTTATATATTTTGTTTATTTCCGCTGTAGACATTTATGTATAGCTGAACTGTATTTGTACTAAGTATGATTCTGTATACTGTGTAACTCTGATGATTACGTTTATCCAGTATATTTTATTGTTCATTATCTGGTGTATTTATTTAATTCTGTTCTACTATTATCTGTTTATGTGTTATATTTCACGGATTACCCTTGCCACCGTCAGTACGGGGTTTGGGGTCGTCTCAATATATTGAGATAAAAATGTGATTTTTATAGCGACAAAATAAAAATTCGATCTTTATATTGGAAGTAGCGTTATCAAAATATAATCTTTATGATGAAAACATCTTGTTAAAGGTGCTATTTTTATCATTTTGAAAGCGAAATAAAAATATGACTTTTATTTATAAAGATTGTTGTTTAAAAATAGAATTTTAATCTATATAGTAGCAGTATAAAAATGTGATTTTTATATACATAGCAACAATATAAAAATGTGATTTTTATATATGTAGTGGCTACGGACAATGAAATTGACAACAGACGAGCATGACGAAGATTTCTACGTATGAAGAGTCGCGGCGAATCGGTTTAGCTAGTCGGTGAGAACTTCTCACTTTAAATTTTGTTTTCTAGTTAAAATATATACTAGAATGCAGACGGTGCTTAGCAGCACCCGACACCCGTCGTCCACAGACCATGGACGACTTGTATGCTTGTTTGATGTTTTGCGAAGTTTGTTTGTTATGTTGATGTGAAATGGATAATAATACATTCATGTGTTGAAATAAATTAATTATCATTAAAAATATAATTTTTAACGTGAATGTGAATAAATAAATATTCATTTACAAACTGGACGGTTTGTTTATGTACACCTATTTGAAGTACATTGATTGGGACGATAAATTTTACACATCGCCCAACTGCACAAATAATATTCAGTGTTTGTGGATTGAAACCCCACACGGGTGTTGTGATGATATTTGACGTACACTAATCCCAATTGTTTAGTGGTATGTCGATTGTTTGATTGACAGACTGTATGAGCGTTAATTAGTTATATTTAATGTTTATGCAGTTGTGTGGTGCACTTTGGATGATGGTTGATTATTTATCGTTGCTATTATATACATGTGTTGTATGGAATCCATATGATTAACATTATAAGGTAATTGATTGGGCCTCATTCCAATTGGGAAAATAAAGATTATTATAAAATATATATTTATGTGTTGAATGGAATAAAGAATATTCATGTGTTTAATAAAATATATATTCATGTGTTGAATAGAATAAAGAATATTCATGTGTCGAATAAAATATATATTCATGTGTTGAAAATATTCATGTGTTGAGTAAAATATATATTCATGTGTTGAAAATATTCATATGTTGAATAGAATAAATATTCATTTGTTGAATAGAATAACGAAGTTATTGAAATATATAAAGCCGTGTTAACTAGAGATGCGCCATTTTGACGCGAACGATATTTATATCGATTATATTCGTTTTTATAATGAATACAGAAAAAGAAGTGATTTCAAAATATAACGTTTTGAAAATATTATCATTTGTATATCGATAATGTGGAATATTCAATTTTGATTCGAAATTGAATATGAAGTTGAAATCGTTTTGAAAATGAATTTAAAATGATTTATAAAATACGTTTTAAAAGGAAATCGATGAAATATATATAATATACATTATATATATTAAATGGCCTGAATAGAACGCGCCGCGCCGCGGTAGTTCACGAATTTCGACAACTGACTTCGAATTGACGTTACGGGAGATCCGACCGTCGGATTCTCCTAAAACCGGAACCGTTGGGTTCGTATCGAAAAGAACTTTCCAATGAATATTAGAAATTTGAAATATAACGGTTGGATTTGGAATCATGTCCAAATCAAATTTGGAAAAGGTCGCTGTAAGTGAAGTTCGGTGGCCGTTATTGAAAACCGACTGTACGGGCCTTGATAAAATTATTAAAAATATTAATAATTTGTGTAAAATCATAATATATGAATTGGAAAGAACCAGGATGAAAAATTCCACATTTGCAAAGATAAAAATATATTTTTATCGAAATGAACTAGTTTTGAACTAGATTTGAAGTGGTTTTAAAAATAGTCAGAATTTCCAATACGTGAATTGGAATGGATTTGAATCGAAATTATCTTCGGAATACTTTGATGTTGGATTTCGTGATTATATGAATATGGTTGAGGAAATTTGAAAGATATATTTATATCATTATTTCCAATACGATATTTGTTTGTTCAGAATTTGATATTGAATATAAGCCGATATATTTTCTATTCAGAGCCTTGTATTTAATATCAAATGGGATTTTGGGTTCGTCGTGAATGGTGTCTTGAATAACACTGTTCTTGAACCCAGTTTAGAAAAGAATAAATTTTAAATAAAGATTTAGTGAAATTTTCCAGTTAATTGGTATTTATTTGGAATTGAATTTAAATTGGTTTTTGGGTTTATCGTGAACGGTGTTTTAAATAACAGCTGTTCTTTAACCCGATTAACAAGGGAAAGTGATTTTGGGTTTATCGTGAACCGTGTTTTAGATGACATTGGTTCTTTAACCCAGTTAAAGACATGATATTGATTTGCGGAAAGATTAAAACTAAGTGAAGTTTTAATGAATCTTTAATTGGATTGAAATGATCGAGAATGGAGTATCACCAGTTTTGCTCCAAAGCGATAGTTAAATCTTTAATTAGATTTGAACGTGAAATGTTAATTAATATTTACTGATAACACCGTGGTGTTAGATATGGAGAATTACCAGTTTTTCTCCATGGGATGAATAGGTTGGGATTGGGATATATAATAAATAATTACTTCGGTGTGGTTCGCTAATCCCGACTAGTTTGGAAAAGCATAATATGGTTTTAAATGATATCCAAAGGAAGATTAAAGAATAAATTTAGAAGAATTTATCTTTGATAAAATTAATGGGAACCTTTCCCTAAGAATGTGAATATTTGAATAAAGAATATCCTGAATTGGAATGAGGCGTATGTTGTGTTTGTGTAACACTTGTTTATTATATACGCGGGCTATTCAGAAAGACCGGGTTTATCCCATTCTGAATAACTGATTCGATGATTAGTCGAGATGAAGATGGTGGTTGAAGACCGGAATTCTTTATATCGTTTGGATGATTATTGATGATCTTGAATGGGCTGTACACCCAAGAGGAGGGAATCGGTTGGTGATCGTCCAGACATACTTGGAGATCGATAGATATGCGAGGAAAGTGCCTCCGGTTTCGTTCAGACCCAGAACGAACTTGTAAATGGACTATGTGTCTAACATTGGATTTTTTTCTGTGTTGATTGATCTCTGTTAAATATACATCTGTTTGGCGGTGGAGAATTTATTCTCTTGCTTAACGCCCTACTCTGAGACGTATGAGATTAGAGGTTGTATATCGATGGACATCAGTCGCATGGAGTGAATTGCCTGTGTGGCATGCCTAAGTGGCAAATGACCAAGGCTTCTGTTGAAAAGGAAAATCTTGTAGTTGATGATCAAAGCACGACCTGTGTGGCGCAACTTTGTGTATGGTGTTAATTTGCGAGCCTCACACCTCTGTATGAGTCAAAAACGGGGTAGTGACTACAGGGAGAGCACGACGTTTCTTTCTAGCTATAGGTGGTGTCAATGACCTACCAGCCCTGACATTTACATTATTTTTCACCTGTGTGGTTGTTAGAATGCGAGGCGCCCCGAATATATGGTCGATAACTGGCACTATGTGAGCCGACGTACAGACCATTATATAGGTCATATAGGACCGGGAAACGTGTGTTCAGGAATAACTAATCCTCAAAAGTAAGAGAGGACCAGCCCTGAAGATCCAAGGATCGCTGTGTGTGGTCCTGAGACATTTGCTATAGTGTCTCAAACGGAGAGGAGCTTGCCCCTTGGCTCAACTCATGATGGAAATCCAATTTCCAATACGTGACATTTTAGTTTTATTTGTAGAACCTAGTATGGCGACATTATTATTATATACTGTACCCATGCCGTCTATGGTTGATATTTATGATTGAAATTGTTTTGACACTATGCACTTATAATAGTATCAAATGATTTGTTTTAAACGTACTAAGCATGTTTGGGTATTATAAGGGAAAACCCTATCCTCCGGCTTGCGTTGCATTGTGTGATGGGACCTGGGTCTTATAATAGCTTCATTTTTCCAAAAAGCATTGTGCTGTTTAGTTATATGCACTAGTGTTCTTGGGAGGAAACTCGTTCTGTGTTATACGGCGTGGTCCCTTGAATTACCCTATTTTAAAATAAAGATTAATAATTGTTTTAGTTCTCACACCAGTCACATGACTGACCTGGAGTTTATTGTTTTAACCTAAACTTTGGTTGATCCTACTTTCCACACGGGCAGCTATTAGTTTTGCTTTTGAAGATTTATATTCACAGGATCCTGATTTGCAACTGGAACGATGCTCGGAAGCTTTTTATCCGTGTATTACTTTCAGTCGTGTTTTGTATTGTTTTTCCACTGCTATGTAATTCATTGTAATCTCTAAAATTTATCGAATGTATATTTATTCATACTCTGTATATTCTTGTATTCTGATGGAATTGTTGTAATAAACAATGAAATGTTCTTCTGTTTATGTTCTGATTGGTCTTGTCCTCAAAGTAATTCGTTCTTTCTCTTCTCTTCGGAGAGATCGGGGAAGTTCGGGTCGCTTCATTGCTAATCCCTAAATTTACTCTTTTTCTTCGATTGATTTTGTCTCTATCAAGTTGAATTTCTTTAACAATTATTTTGCTCTTCGTTGTTTTTTCCATAATCAAGTTTGGACAAACAATTTTTGCCTCATTCGTGTTTGGGTTCACGTATGTTGACACGACCCAAACTTCCCCGTGAAGGAAAGCACGGATGGCGTTGACAACAACACACATCGGAACGCCAACAGAAGAACATTTCATTGTTTATTACAACAATTCCATCAGAATACAAGAATATTACAGAGTATAAATAAATATTACACATTTGACAAATATCAGAGATTTAAAAATTACATAGCTGCGGGAAAACAATACAAAATACAACTGAAAGTAATACACGGATACAGAGATTTCCGAGCATCGTTCCAGCTGTAAATCAGGACCCTGTGAATATAAATCTGCAAAATCAAAACTACTAGCCGCCCGTGTGGAAAATAAGGGCACCCAGAGTTTAGGTTAAAACAATAAACTCCAGGTCAGTCATGTGACTGGTGTGAGATCTAAAACAGTTATTTAAAACTTTATTTTAAAAGAGAGTAATTCAAGAGACCACGCCATATAACACGGAACGGGTTTCCTCCCAAGAATACCAGTGCATATAAATGAACAACGCAATGCTTTTTCGAAAAATGAAGCTATTATAAAACCTAGGTCCAATCACACAATGCAACGCAAGCCGAAGGATAGGGTTTTCCCTTATAATAGCCAAACATGCTTGGTACGTTTAAAATAAATCATTTGATACTATTATAAGTGTATAATGTCAAAACAATTAAAATCATAAATATCAATCATAGACGGCATGGGTACCATCTATCAAGTCGTCATACTAGGCTCTACAAATAAAACCGAAATATCTCGTATTGGAAATTGGATTTCCGTCATGAGTTAAGGCAAGGGGCAAGCTCCTCTCCGCTTCGAGACACTCTAGCAAATGTCTCAGGATTACACACTCTGGGTAACCCTTGGATGCTTTAGGGCCGGTCCTCCCTTACGTTTGAGGATTAATTATTCCTAAACACACGTTTCCCGGTCCTAACAGACCTAAAATCGAGGCTCCTCATTCCAACAACCACATAGGTAAAAATATATATAAATGTCAGCCAATTTAAGCACTAACACCACACATAGCTAGAAAGAAACGTCGTGCTCTCCCTGCAGTCACTATCCCGTTTTTGACTCATACCGAGGTGTGAGTCTCGCGAATCCACGCTATACACAAAGCTATGCCATGTAGGTCGTGCTTTGATCATCAACCACAAGACTTTGCTTTTCAACAAAAGCCTTGATCGTTTGTCACTTAGGCATGCCACACAGGCAATTCGCTCCATGCGACTGATGTCCATCGATATATAACCTCTGAGCTTGTACGTCTTAGAGAAGGGCGTTAAGCAAGAGAATAAATTCTTCGCCGCCAAGCAGATGTATATTTAATAGAGATCAATCAACACAGAATAAAATCTAATGTCAGACACACAGTCCATTTACAAGTCTGTTCTGGGTCTGAACGAAACCGGAGGCACTTTCCTCGCATATCAATCGATCTCCAAGTACGTCTGGACGATCACCAACTGATTCCCTCATCTTGAGTGTACAGCCCAATCAAGATCATCAGTAATCACCCAAACGATGTGAAGACTTCCGGTCTTCAACCACCGTCTTCATCTTCGACATATCGTTGAATCCGTTATTTAGAATGGGTATAAACCCGGCCTTTCTGAATGACCCGCGTATATAATTAAAAAAATGTTACACAAACACAACATACGCCTCATTCCAATTCATCAGTCACTAACCGTAAATTAGCAAGAGAACAATTCCCCAAATATTAACCCCGAAGGCCGAAACTAACATCAGATCAATACCCAGGAAACCATTCTTCTTAGCTAACCTACAGTTAGTTTCTAATTTCACATTCTTAGGAAAGGTTCCCATTAATTTTATCAAAGATAAATCCTTTTAAATTTATTCTTTAATCTTCCTTTGGATGTCATTTCGGACCATGTTAAGATTTTCCAAACTAGTCGAGATTAGCGGACCACACTGAAGTAATTATTTATTTTATTTCCCAATCCCAACCTATTCATCCCATGAAGCAAAACTGGTAATACTCTATATCCAACACCACGGTGTTATCGGTAAAATTTGTTACCATTTCACGTTCAAATCTAATTAAAGATTTAACTATCGCTTTGGAGCAAAACTGGTGATACTCCATTCTCGATCATTTTCCTAATTTGATAATTTAAATTATCAATTCACATTTCAATCTAATTACAAATTCATTAAAACTCCTTTTACTGGGTTAAAGAACTAAAGTCATTTAAAACACAGTTCACGATAAACCCAAATCACATTCTATTTATTATTGGGTTAAAGGACAAGTGTAATTTAAAACACCGTTCACGATAAACCCACAAATCAATTCTAATTCAATTCCAATTAAATATATTAATTAATTGGTATACTTCATTAAATCTAAATAAAAAGATCTAATGTTTTCTCAACGGGGTTTAAGAACAGTGTTGATGAAGACACCATTCACGACAAAACCAAATCCCATTTGATATTAAATTCAAGGCTCTGAATAGAAAATATATCGGCTTATATTCAATATCAAATTCTGAAACCCACAAATATCGCTTTGGAAATAATGATATAAAATATATCTTCCAAATTTCGTCCAAAATATCTATATAATCGCGGAATCTAATATCGAAATATTCCAAAGACAATTTCAATTCAAATCCATTCCAATTCATATATTGGAAATTCTGGTTATTTAAAACCCATTTCAAATCCAATTTATTTATTTAAAAATAATTGGATTCTAATTCAAGTTCAAAACTAGTTCATTTCGATATAAATCTATTTTTATCTTTTCAAATATGGAGTTTTTCATCCCAATTTTTCCCAAATCATTTCTTATGATTTTACACTAATTATTGATATTTTTAATAATTTTATCAAGGCCCGTACAGTCGGTTTTCAATAACTGCCACTGAACTGCACTTACAGCGACCTTTTCCAAATTTGATTTGGACATAATTCCAAATCCAACCGTTAGATTTTAAATTTCTAATATTCATTGGAAAGCTCTTTCCGATACGAACCCAAGGTTCCGGTTTTAGGAGAATCCGATGGTCGGATCTCCCGCAATATCCATTCGAAGTCAATGGTCGAAATTCGCGAACTATCGCGGCGCGGCGCATTCTATTCAGGCCAATATATATATATATATATATATATTATATATATCTCGTCAATTTCCTTTTAAAACGAATTTTATAAATAGTTTCAAAAACAATTTCAACCTTTATTTCAAATTCAAATAAAAATTGAATTTTCCATTATAAATTTTTTTTACATTCATTTCTATTTGATTTCAATTCAAATCGATTTCAATTCAATTTCAGTTCGTTTTCAATTCTATTTGAATTCATTTCAATTCGAATTCATTTCGATTTCCAATTGCATTTCCATTTAATTCAATTCGATTACAATTCGATTTGAATACATTTCAATTCGAATTCATTTTTTTATTCAATTCAATTAGAATTCATTTTCTAAATATTCGATTTTTAAATCTCTTTTCAATATTCATTATAAAAACGAATATAATCGATATAAATATCGTTCGCGCCAAAATAGCGCATCTCTAATCAACACGGCTTTATATTTTTCAATAATCTTCGTATTCTATTCAACAAATGAATATTTATTCTATTCAACACATGAATCTATGTTTCTTACAACACATGACTAATCTCAACACATGAGCACTGTCAACACATAACAATTTTTGTTATGTAATATATTTTATAAAATTTTGATTTCTATCGTTAAATTTTTAATCAAACTCTAACCGAAAATTAGCAAGAGAGCAATTCCCTAAATATTAACCCCGAAGGCCGAAACCAACATCAGATCAATACCTAGGAGACCACTCATCTTATCTACTTTCCAGTTAGTTTCTAATTTTATATATGATAAAGATGTAAATTTTATTGTTAAAATATTTCATTCAACAAATGAATATATATTTCTTTCAACACATGACTAATCTCAACAAATGAGTACTGTCAACACATGAATCTATATTTTATAATATTCTTTATTTTCCCAATTGGAATGAGGCCCAATAAATTACCATATAATGTTAATTATATGGATTCCATACAACACATTTATATAATAGCAACGATAAATAATCAAACATCATCCAAAGTGCACCACACAACTGCATAAGCATCAAATATAAATAATTAACGCTCACACAGTCTGTCGACCAATCGATCGACATACAACTAAATAATTGGGATTAGTATACGCCAAATATCATGCCAACACCCGTGTGGGGTTTCAATCCACAAACACTGAATATTATTTGTGCAGTTGGGCGACGTGTAAAATTTATCGTCCCAATCAGTGTCCTTCAAATAGGTGTACATAAACAAACCGTCCGGTTTGTAAACGAATATTTATTTATTCATGTTAAAAATTATATTTTTAACGATAATTAATTTATTTCAACACATGAACGTTTTATTATCTATTTCACACCAACATCACAAACAAACTTCACAACACATCAAACAAGCATACAAGCCATCCATGGTCTGTGGACGACGGGTGTCAGGTGCTGCTAAGCACCATCTGTATCCTAGTATATATTTTTAACTAGAAAAGAAAAATTAAAGTGAGAAGTTCTCACCGACCAGCTAAACCAAATGCCACGACTCTTCATATGTTGAACATCTCGCCGTGCTCGCCTTTTGTCACTTTCGTCGTCTATGTTCACTACATATATAAAAATCTCATATTTTTACTATCACTTCATGTATAAAAATTACATTTTTATATCGCTCTTTTCATAATAAAAATATAATCTTTTTATAATTCAAAATCTAATCTTTTCTAATGTAAAAATCGAGTCTTTACCAATTCACTTCCATTATAAATATTCTATTTTTATTTCGCCATCATTCATATAAGAATCAAATTTTTATGTCGCTAGCCTACATATAGAAATCAAATCTTTACAAGTATAGAAATCATCACTTTCATATGAATGAGAATCGTATTTTTTTCCCAGTTAAAAATCAATCCTTTCATGTTAAAGAAAAACTATCTTTTCATGTTTGTAAACATTCCATCTTTACATTGTATAAAAATTCCATCTCTATATTCATAAAAATCAAACCTTTTCTCAAACTAAAAATTATAACTTTCCTTGAAAAAAATCTATACCGTCCACATATTAAAATCTATACTCCTTCCCTAAATAAAGATACAAACTCTTCCTAATTAAAAATATAAACTTCTCCAAATTAAAAATATATACTTCTCCTAATTAAAAATATAATCTTTACCTAAACAACAATATAAACTTTACGTTAAAAAAACATCATATTTCATACGAATAAAGTCGGATTTTATATGAATAAAAATATAAAAACTTACGGTTGTTTTTGGAGAGGGTGTCGGTTTGAACAGCAGAGGGGGTATGAGAGCTGCTGCGCAGCCAGCCTCGCTGCGAAGGAGGAGCAAAGCGGCGCTCTAATCACCTGTGGCAGACTGTGGGTCCCATCATGGCAGCGGGGTCACGTCGTTCTTGAATTGGGCGGGGGGGGGGGGGGTGTTTCCACGTCGACGCACTGGAGGGGAAGAAGGGAGGAGCGGGGGAAGGTGGCGACGGGTGATGGAGTGCGGCGTCGGGCACCGACGATGGGGGCAGTGGTGGGCGACGGGCGATTTAGGGCACGGAGTATTTTTTATTTATTTTCTATTTCTGAACTATGCGTTGACTTCCAAGGGGAGAAGGAGAGTGTTGGGACTTTATAATATTTTATATATTTTATTATATTCAACTTTCAAAAAGCAACTTTCTATTTCGAACTCGAAATCGAACTCACCGACTGTCATCTCTAGCGTATTACCCCCATTCTGAACATAATGGGATATGTATCGTAGGCCAATTCGACCGTTACGATCGGTTTCCGTTAAATTTAAAATATAAATCTTTATATATTCAATTTGAAGGCACCTTTCAATTTACCGGAAACACATACAGTCTTTAAAAATTTCTGAAAAACATTTTCTAGCTTCGTATTGACGATATGGTCCTAAAAAAACTAATTTCATCAAATTCTGAGGCCGTTTCAAATTTGGCCATGTTCCAGTCGATTAAAATCAACTGAAACTGGTCAAACGTGTTTTCCTTCTTCACGCTCATATGTTGATTCGAAAAATTACGAATTTGGAATCTAGCAATAACTTTACATCACGGATCCAACAAAAGTGGTTTCGTCAAAATTCGAGGTCGTTTGCAAAATGGCTATTTTTAAGGGCTATATAAATTGTATAGTGACCTTTTTGAATTTTCAACTGGACGTATCTTTTGATTCCCGCTATGAAATTTCAATATTTCGGATTCGTTGGAAAGACATTCTCAATTAGATTCAAATATTTTTTGTTTTGCCAATATCCAGTTTATTTTGAATCCTGTACATTCATTTGAAATTTGAAATCGAATTATCGAAATACCGCGCCATTTCAGGCTCGTTATATAATTAAAATAAAATATTTATATTCTAACGTCGATCTATATAAATATATACGTTAGAATTATATTCAAAATAAATTTCTCATCGATATTATTTAAAATAATTCATTTTAAATATTAAAAATTTATTAAAATTGCCAAAGTAAAAATTTTAAATTGGCTCGCATTTCCAGGTTATTACAATCTCCCCCACTTAAAACTTTTCATCCCCGAAAAGGAACGAAGCCGAAAGTTGTTTAACTAATCAACTCAACTTCCATTATTTTCATTACGGCTTAAGTTCTTCAATTTTTCAGTTTCTAAGAACTTTTCAAATTCTTCAAAAAAATTGGCTAATAACCTAAATTTTCGAAAAATATTGCCATAACCTCCCCTGCACTGGGGACTTCGGGATATTTCATATAGCCTCCCATAGCCTTCTTCAATCCAAAAGAAAAAGCCAAGCGGCAAGCCAATCGGCTCATAAAATCATCCAAACCCAAAGAAATACAATAAATATGTACCTATTTGTCGGGCAAACAATTTTATTCTTTGCTCTAGCCTCCTTGCTATGACCTGTTCAATGTAAGTACATGTATATGCATGCAATTGTAATCATTTTTCAATACAATCCAATATTTGATTCAATTTGGCCTAATGGTTCGAAATTTTCAAACAAATAAACAACAACACAACCATCAATCAATTAGTGATTATCATTTCAAACTCATAATTTTGATATATATACAAAAAATCATGTTTTTGATGCCAAATCACAACAAATAAACCTATATAGTTTTGGTTTTCACACCAGTCTGATGGAAATATATAGATATCACACCTTCGTCACTCGAAAATAAATACTGGTGATGGTATACTTCATCATCAGGACCTTGTCCGGGCAACTAGAGTGTGATTCTATATCTATCCAGTATATTAAAACTTCAACTATACGTTCATGACGTGTATATACGAATTCTTTATATACTCTATTGTCCGAATTCAAAATAAATAAATATTCATATATGTTTAAAACGATTTAAATTTCAAAACAAAATTGTTTCCATTTGAAATATATACTCTTCACACTCGTTCTAGGATACTACTGATCTTATCTCTAATGAGTAATTCTAATTGGATATTACTAATCCAATATATGATGGATTCTTTCATTTGGTTCTAATGTGTCTTGTTTTCGAGCTCTGTAAACCAAAGCTCTGATACCAAATCTGACACGACCCGAACTTCCCCGTGAAGGAAAGCATGAATGGCGTTGAGAACAACACACATCGAAACGCTAACAGAAGAACATTTCATTGTTTATTACAACAATTCCATCAAAATACAAGAATCTTACAGAGTATAAATAAATATTACACATTTGACAAATATCAGAGATTTAAAAATTACATAGCAGCAGGAAAATAATACAAAACACAACCGAAAGTAATACATGGATACAGAGCTTTTCGAGCATCGTTCCAGCTGTAAATCAGGATCCTGTGAATATAAATCTGCAAAACCAAAACTACTAGCTGCCCGTGCGGAAAATAAGGGCACCTAGAATTTAGGTTAAAGCAATAAACTCCAAGTCAGTCATGTGACTGGTGTGAGAACTAAAACAGTTATTTAAAACTTTATTTTAAAAGAGAGTAATTCAAGGGACCACACCGTATAATACGGAATAGGTTTCCTACCAAGAATACCAGTGCATATAAAAGAACAGCGCAATGCTTTTTCGAAAAATGAAGCTATCATAAGACCCAGGTTCCATCACACAATGCAACGCAAGCCGGAGGATAGGGTTTTCCCTTATAATAGCCAAACATGCTTGGTACGTTTAGAACAAATCATTTGATACTATTATAAGTGTATAATGTCAAAACAATTCAAATCATAAATATCAATCATAGGCGGCATGGGTACCATCTATCATGTCGCCTTACTAGGCTCTACAAATAAAACCGAAATATCTCGTATTGGAAATTGGATTTCCGTCATGAGTCAAGGCAAGGGGCAAGCTCCTCTCTGCTTCGAGACACGCTAGCAAATGTCTCAGGACTACACACTCTGGGTAACCCTTGGATGCTTCAAGGCCGGTCCTCCCTTACGTTTGAGGATTAATTATTCCTAAACACACGTTTCCCAGTCCTAACAGACCTAAAATCGAGGCTCCTCATTCCAACAACCACATAGGTAAAAATATACATAAATTTCAGCCAGTTTAAGCACTGACACCACCCATAGCTAGAAAGAAACATCGTGCTCTCCCTGTAGTCACTATCCCGTTTTTGACACATACCGAGGTGTGAGGCTCGCGAATCCACGCTATACACAAAGCTATGCCACGTAGGCCGTGCTTTGATCATCAACCACAAGACTTTTCTTTTCTATAGAAGCATTGATCATTTGCCACTTAGGCATGCCATACAGGAAATTCACTCCATGCGACAGATGTCCATCGATATACAACCTCTGAGCTCGTACATCTCAGAGAAGGGCGATAAGTAAGAGAATAAATTCTCCACCGCCAAACAGATGTATATTTAATAGAGATCAATCAACACAGAATAAAATCCAATGTTAGACACACAGTCCATTTACAAGTCCGTTCTGGGTCTGAACGAAACCGGAGGCACTCTCCTCGCATATCCATCGATCTCCAAGTACGTATGGACGATCACCAACTGTGTAACATCCCGTATTTTCTGGCCATTTTATAGAAATATTTTATTTATTTAAAATATTGGTTTGAGTTTAAGTAATCGAGATTAACCATTTTAATTTGAATATTTAAATTATATTAATAATATAATGATATTTTATTTTCGGGATATTGGGAAAATGTTGATTTTTCTGTATAACGTAAACGGGTGATTTAAAAATGGTTAAATATGATTGGTATTGGAATTTTTTGGCGATTTCGTCATTCAAACGATGTTATAATGTTTAATTTATAATTTAATTATAAAACGAGCTGCAGCGGCACGATAGTTCGTAATTTGGCGTTTTGTACTTTAAACGGCCGTATAGGGCCAAAAATAAGTCGGATTTTCTCGAAACAAGAAACGTCCGAATCTGTTGAATAATATTTTTCTAATGAAAGAGAAAAATCGAGTTTTCGTGTTGTAGATTTTATTTTATGGCCAAATCAAATTTTGAAAAGGTCGCTGTGGAATTTCGTTATATATTATAACATTATTTATATTAAATAAAGGGGTATTTAAATATTTACAATATCGATTTGGCTTCAAATTCAATCCGGTATATGATACTCTGGTCGTGCATGACCAAGTTTAATATATTATTATTATTATATTGAGGTATTTTTAAATTAATTTATTTTATTTGAATTGGCTAGTTATTAAAGAGCCTTTATTCAAACGACCTCAGTTTTCGACGAAATAAATTTTATTGGGACCGGAACAGTAAATTATTGCTAGATTTCAAGTGGCGCGTCAATCGGGGTTAATTTGTGAGCACGGCAAAATAAAATACAAATTAAAACGACCATTTGAACGTGAACGAGGGCCATAGGAGCAAACGAACTCGGAATTCGACGAAACAAGTTTCGTTAAGACCGTATCGCCAAATTATATTATGTCGTCCAGTTGCATCTCGAACAGGGTATGTATGTTAGCGCAGGGACGAATAAACGACGTTCGAAAATGCGATAGACACGAAATAAAATATCGTTAGTCAACATTGCTCGTCAAATCAACTTAAAATATATTATCTCCACAATATATAAACACCTAAACTCATAACCCTAGCCTCCAAAATCTGAAATTCTTCAAATTGTTTTGCAAATAAGCCCTCAAACACAAATCGATTTATATCTCACAATCTGTCGAGAATTTGCATAGGGGTTCTGAAGTAAACTTGTAGATCGGGTCGATATCTACCCGCTATAAAAAGTTGGGGAGGTTTCGTTGAGTGTGGTGGCCGGAATCGGCTGAACAGTGAAAGATTCCAATTCGTTCTTTTGCCAAATTCGATGGATTTACCCAATTTTAAAGGCCGAGACCTTGGGGGAAATGAAGAGGGGAGTTCAGGCTTCGATTTGGTGGTGGTCTCAAGTTGTCTAGTGGTCCATGGTGGTCGTGAGAGGAGGATGAACGGATAGGTTTGTTTTTAGTTCGGTTTTGAAAGTGTTGATCGGATTTTGGGGTTTTCCGGCAATCTAGGTGGCCGAGGTGGCCGCGGTCTGGGTGGAATCGAAGGTGGGTGGCACGGCGCTCACAATGTTGGCGGTCTAGTGTTGTCAGGTGGTCTGAGGCGGCTGAAATTGACGGAGATACGGTTTCCGTTCATTTAGGGTTTGACGGTGGCTGGAGCATCATGGGGGGTCGCCGGTTCTGGTGACATCGAGGTGGGTGGCTCCGGTGGTCAGGAACGACGGTGGCGACGGTTTAAATGTTGGGAGGGCATTCATTTTTTTAAAGAAGAAGGAGGAGTCCGGATTTGAGGACCTGGTAGAGATGAAGACGCGTTTCTTTTAGTTGGGTGCTGACATGGAGCCATTATCCGCTAATCACGTTTAACGAGGTAATCATGGTAAGTGATTTAATTATTTTAATTATTAATTAGTTTATTAAATTTTCGATTAACATACGTAAACTTTAAATATACGTAACTTTAACATACGTTAACGGATTTCAGCGAAACTGGATCCGTTGGGATCGCAGGGACGGGACCTAGACAATGGCGCTGACTAGGCTCTGATCTGACGTCATTGAAATTTCAGCAAATTTTGAATGTTCGTTCAAGATTAAATGGAACAAACGCATCAACCGCCAACTGTATAAATCTGGTGGGTTAATTCTCGCACCTTCTGGAATTCTGTGATGTGGTAAATTCATATTAAAATATAATTTACCTTTAAAAATATAAATTGGCTGATTGGTTGTTGTTGACTATTATGGTCGATTGGATGCTGTTAATTAGATTTAATCGATTTTATGAAATTTATTTCATATATTATTATGAAATGTTTAACGAGCTGTGATGCAGGGCAGAACAGGTTGGAGGGATCCGACCGGATTCCTCAAATATTATATATGTTGTTTGTTGTTTATATTATTGATATTTGAACTGATTGAACAACATATGGTTGAAAAACCTGTATTGAGTGTGATAGTTGAACAAATATTCACACGTATTATGTTTAAATCAACCGACAGTGTTGATTTGGTAATTGGCAGTGAATGGCCTAAAATGTGTTGTTTAGATGTCATTCGACCGTCCGGCGAAACGACGCAGTTAAAGTTATGAATTATTTTATAACTAAACTGGAGTTTTTCCGTCATTTTATATATTAAAATAAATTAGATATTTATAAATAAATATTTTAATCAAGGTTATATAAGAATTATTTAAATGGTTTGCGTTGCAAAATCGTGAGATGTAAACGAGTTATAAAGTAAATAATCCAAGGTATTTACCTACGGGATTGGTAAGAGGTGTTAATTTTTTTTTTGAACAATTAAATGGTGAATTTAAATTAATTAAGTTATTTTATTTACTTTAAAAGGTAAATGACAACAATGTTAACTATTTTTACATAGTTAATGTTAAAGTTATTATTGTTTTAATTAATAATAATGAGAGGAATGACTTTTAATTGGAACTCGATTAAGATAGGATTAAGTGGTACCATGGTTTAATCAGAGAGAGGATAAGAGTTTATAAAAGGGTGTTTTAACCAAAATGATAACTTTAAGGGTCAACGAATGGATTTAGCAAAGCGCTGTAATGTGAAATAAGGTTTTTCAAAAGACGGTGTTATATATTGATAAATGGATTCTTGGGAATAAATTTCGAGTTAACTAAGTCATATTGAAACAAATGGGGCATTGCATTAGTTATGGAATCTAAGACCAAAGTCATGTCTTAGTGAATATTTACTTAGTTAAAAGAATTAAGTAAAAGGATTTGTAAACGAAGATTTCAAATATAAGAAAACGATGTATGAACCAGGTTTGAAATCAAAGTGATAAACGAGGTTTGAATATCAGTGTTTAAGTGACAAACTCGTATTGTTCTGAGATGAGAACGGGTTGATCAAGGTCTGAGAGGTAACTAAAATACCCCAACTTGATTGGCTTCACTATTATCGAGGAGTAGTATTAGTTTGGAACAAGTGGATGTGTTGACATTAGTTTTGCCGTATACGAGGGATATCGAACTCTAATGCAAGATCTTAGGAAACAAATAATATTGCAATATTAGTTTCAAAAGAAATAAGAATATTGTTTTCAAATTATATTGAATATTTGTTTATTCAATTACAGTTGATCGAATACAGTATTTGAGGTAGAGTTAGTCAAACAAAGTTATCCAGGAAGAGTTGCCATTACGTACGACTACTAGCGTAATTTGCAGGGCTGTAGATGGCCTATGGCGGTCGGACATTTCTTGAGGGAATCATGCGTAACCATTGTGATCGCTGCGATCTAGAGTCAAGTGAATGGAGTAAGTCAAATATTAGTTAATCGATAGGAGTAATCAAGTCAAGTTAGTCCAGTTGAGATAAATAAGTCGAGAGAGTCAAGCTAGAGTTAATCGATCAAAGTAAATCAGTCAGAGTAAATCAAGTTAGTCAAGTTAGTCGAGTTAATCAAGTTAGTCAAGTTAGAGTTAAGTCGAATATTAGAGTTGATTAACGATTTTGTTAATATATTTTAAAGAGGCCAAGTCATGCCAAGTACTGAATCAGTGAAATCATTTCATTCACACATTTGTTATTTGATAGTTAAATCACCGACTATCAAAACCTGACCAATACGATTATTGGTACGGAAAGACCGGGATCGAATTATATTCGAAAACCATTCCGACCAACAAATACTTGAATACATCGGTTGAAGACGGAGCAAGTGAAGACCATGGATCTTCATAAGCGGAAGGACTACTTGTCGAATCTCTCTGGCTTGCAACCAGAGTTATTTGGTTTGTGATTCTGTCATGGTTGGAATCCACGGGTTGCAAGGACTACTCGCTACTGATCCATGGGGTGATTCCTATATGAGATGCAGTAGGAGGGTGCCTTCGGTTCATCCTGTTCCTAGATGACTTGTATGGACGAGTGTTTGACAGATTATTTCCAAAGGGGTCACGTACATTGATTTCATCAAACGTACAATAGTGGTTGGTGGGGAATGGCTGTTCTCTTAGCTTAACTACTAGAGTATTTTTGTGGATGTCAATTAGTGATATCTGATGGATCTGACGATGTGGCATTCAAAGTGAATGGTGACCAGATGTTCTAGAGATGAAATTCTAGCCTCAAGCCTCAACAACTGGGAAATGACAAAAATCGGACAGGCAGCATGGCTATGTGGGTCGCTCCCATTAGGGTGTATAATCACCTATCTAGAAAAGTTCCATTTGCTTCTTTAATCTATATTCGATGTTGCCCCTTTACGGGAGACGGTGGTTTGAGCCCAACCGTCGGTGATATACATTCGACACACTCAAGCGAAATGAGTGGTCGGTCATGTGTGGGCCGGGTTGCAAGACGTTCTTGTTAAAACCAGTGTATTCGCCTCTAGAGATACACAGTCGGCAGGTGGACCCATACCTTGTCAATTTGGAAAATCCAATATCCAATAAGCGCTCGCGGTTTTGGTTTGTATACTTTATATGGTGAGCGTGAGATGCAAGTGTTCCTCTAGATTGTTATTTATTTGTATTTAGACACTATTATAATATCATATCAAAGTATGATTTCAAAAAGGGTTTTGGGTTATAGTAAGGTAAAAACCGTCCGGGTTTATGTATGGGCTGGTCTTACTATTATCCTTTGATTTCAGAAAGGATTTATTAAAGTTAAAAAAGTGTGTGTGTGTTCTGTGAATTTATCACTGATAGTATTCCAGACTGACCCGGTGTATTTTGTTTTAAATCAAATGTACTCGGGTCATACCGAGTATGTTCCAGGTTAGGTTTCGCTCGGAGTTCAGGAGCTAGAAGCAGGCGGCTTCACCGCTAGTTATATAAAGTTATTATTCCGCTGTGTCTGATATAAGCTGTACTCTAATGGTTGGTATGTGTATACTGTTCTTTTGTATAAAGAGATTTGATATTATATTTTATCTGTTCCGCTGTGATATTCTGATGTGGTATTCTTCTTCTTTCTTCTATTCTAATATTTCTTTCTTTCTATTCTCACCCTCTAAATTCTTTCTCATGACAATCTAGGGGTTCGATACTTGGGTTTTTGGCAAGCGATATCGGTTTAGGTATTGTTGTTGAAAATTCGAGTGTCGACCACTGCCTCGGGCCGTTACAGTTGGTATCAGAGCAGGTTGCTTAATTGGTACGGATGATAGGGGGTTCTCGCTTCACGTTTGGTGGCGAACGGGAGACTCTTACCCCAACATCTCCCGACAATGTGGGTTAGTCGAGTCGAGAGGTTGGCCGTAAAAGCAGTTCTGAGGTATCTCTGTAAGCCACAGTGGGAGGTTAGCACACTGCCCTGGGTCGTTACAGTGGTATCAGAGCTATTGGTTTAGTGATAACCTTGGCTCTATGGTGTGACTCAATAGAGATGGGGTTAGAAATGCCCTAGATTGAGTTTGAGTGTATATATGAGAGCGCGTATTTGTGGTTTGATATTAAAATTATTTTTGAAATTATTTTTCCCAGTTTATTTATAAGATAATAAAGGTAACGACTTTCACGAATTATTATAATATGGGCAAATTATTTTGATTTGTTGATGTTGATTGTGTGATATGTTGGATGGGTGCTCGATCTCATGAACATAAACCTGAAAATGAATCGATTTGGTTGAAAACCAATAATGAATAAATAAACTGGATAAATCAATCCAGATAAATAAATCTGAATGGATAATTAGAGAAATAAGCGAAGTGATTATAAATAATTATAATCTCGTGTGGATTGAATTGTGTGCATAAATGTGTTGATATGAATGATATGGACGTTTTGAACATATTAACATTTGTTTGATGACTAATGAAATTCGTTTGAGTTGAGAAACAGTTACTGAAGTGCCAATTCAGTTTTAAAATCCATCCAAGAGAGGAATTCTGGAGTTAATTGAATCCAGTTTGAATAGAGCTGCATTATATTTAAGCAGGCTCGCATAAATATATCGCTTATCGCGTAATAACGCTCGCAAAAAGGTACGCCTACGCAAATATGAAATTTTGGTTCTTGTTTGGGGTTTTGAGTTTGGATTTTGAATTTTTCCGACCATGAGAGTCGATGTAAATATATTTCTTGAACCTGCGATTTTGCAGATGTCCTTCGTACAGGGGAGACTCTGCCGAAATTTTTCCAAAATTTAAGGTGTTAGAATTTTTTGGGAAATTCTTTAATTTGAATTTAATTGGTTTTAAAACGAATTGGATTTATTTTGTAAATAAAAATCGAGTTTTGAATTAAATATTATTTATAAAGATAATGGGTTGTAACATTCTTTCTACCTTTGCAATTTCGAGGATGAAATTATTTTAAGGGGGAAGGAAATGTAACGTCCCGTATTTTCTGGCCATTTTATAGAAATATTTTATTTATTTAAAATATTGGTTTGAGTTTAAATAATCGAGATTAACCATTTTAATTTGAATATTTAAATTATATTAATAATATAATGATATTTTATTTTCGGGATATTGGGAAAATGTTGATTTTTCTTTATAAAGTAAACGGGTGATTTAAAAATGGTTAAATATGATTGGTATTGGAATTTCGTGGCAGTTTCGTCATTAAAACGACGTTATAACGTTTAATTTATAATTTAATTATAAAACGAGCTGCAGCGGCATGGCAGTTCATAATTTGGCGTTTAGAACTTTAAACGGCCGTACAGGGCCCAAAATAAGTCGGATTTTCTCGAAACAAGAAACGTCCGAATCTGTTGGATAATATTTTTCTAATGAAAGAGAAAAATCGAGTTTTCGTGTTGTAGATTTTATTTTATGGCCAAATCAAATTTTGAAAAGGTCGCTGTGGAATTTCGTTATATATTATAACGTTATTTATATTAAATAAAGGGGTTTTTAAATATTTATAATATCGATTTAGCTTCAAATTCAATCCAGGATATTTTATCTCGGTAATATACGATATTCTGGTTGTGTATGACCAATTTTAATATTTTATTATTATTATATTGAGGTATTTTTAAACTGATTTATTTTATTAGAATTGGCCAGTTATAAAAGGGCCTTTATTCAAATGACCTCAGTTTTCGACGAAATAAATTTTATTGGGACCGCAAGAGTAAATTATTGCTAGATTTCAAGTGGCACGTCAATCGGGGTTAATTTGTGAGCGTGGAAAAATAAAATACAAATTAAAACAACCATTTGAACGTGAACGAGGGCCATATGAGCAAACGAACTTGGAATTCGACGAAACAAGTTTCGTTAAGACCGTATCGTCAAATTATACTATGCCATCCAGTTGCATCTCGAACGGGGTTTGTATGTGAGCGCAGGGACGAATAAACGACGTTCGAAAACACGATAGACACGAAATAAAATATCATTAGTCAACATCGCTCGTCAAATCAACTTAAAATATATTATCTCCACACTATATAAACACCTAAACTCATAACCCTAGCCACCAAAATCTGAAATTCTTCAATTTTTTTTGCAAATAAGCCCTCAAACACAAATCAATTTATATCTCACAATCTGTCGAGAATTTGCACAAGGGTTCTGAAGTAAACTTGTAGATCGGGTCGATATCTACCCGCTTTAAAAAGTTGGGGAGGTTTCGTTGAGTGTGGTGGCCGGAATCGGGTGAACAGTGAAAGATTCCAGTTTCGTTCTTTTTCCAAATTCGAGGGATTTACCCAATTTTAAAGGCCGAGACCTTGGGGGAAATGAAGAGGGGAGTTCAGGCTTCGATTTGATGGTGGTCTCAAGTTGTCTAGTGGTCCGTGGTGGTCGTGAGAGGAGGATGAACGGATAGGTTGGTTTTTGGTTCGGTTTTGAAAGTGGTGATCGAATTTTGGGGTTTTCCGGCGATCTAAGTGGCCGAGGTGGCCGCGATCTTGGGGGAATCAAAGGTGGGTGGCACGGCAGTCACAATGGTGGCGGTCTGGTGTTGTCAGGTAGTTTGAGGCGGCTGAAATTGACGGAGATACGGTTTCCGTTCATGTAGAGTTTGACGGTGGCTGGAGCATCATGGGGGATCGCCGGTTCTGGCGAAGGACCACCGTGGAGTGGCGGTTCTGGCGACATCGAGGTGGGTGGCTCCAGTGGTCAGGAACGATGGTGACGACGGTTTAAAGGTTGGGAGGGCGTTCGTTTTTTTAAAGAAGAAGGAGGAGTCGAAATTTGATGACCTGGTAGAGATGAAGACGCGTTTCTTTTTGTTGGGTGCTGACGTGGAGCCGTTATCCCCTAATCATGTTTAACGAGGTAATCAAGGTAAGTGATTTAATTTTTTAAATTATTAATTAGTTTATTAAATTTTCGATTAACATACGTAAACTTTAAGTAGACGTAACTTTAACATACATTAACGGATTTCAGCGAAACTAGATCCGTTAGGATCGCAGGGACGAGACCTAGACAATGGCGCTGACTAGGCACTGATCTGACGTCGTTGAAATTTCAGCAAATTTTGAACGTCCGTTCAAGATTAAATGAAACAAAGGCATCAACCGCCAACTGAATAAATGATGTGAGTTAATTCTCACACCTTCTGGAATTCTATGATGTGGTAAATTCATATTAAAATATAATTTACCTTTAAAAATATAAATTGGTTGATTGGTTGTTGTTGACTGTTATGGTTGATTGGATGTTGTTAATTAGATTATTCGATTTTATGAAATTTATTTCATATATTATTATGAAATGTTTAACGAGCTGTGATGCAGGGAAGAACAGGTTGGAGGAATCCGACCGGATTCCTCAAATATTATATATGTTGTTTTTTGTTTATATTATTGATATTTGAACTGATTGAACATCATATGGTTGAAAAACCTGTATTGAGTGTGATGGTTGAACAAATATTCACCCGTGTTGTGTTTAAATCAACTAACAGTGTTGATCTGGTAATTGGCAGTTAATGGCCTAAAATGGGTTGTTTAGACGTCGTTTGACCGTTCGGCGAAACGACGCAGTTAAAGTTATGAATTATTTCACAACTAAATTGGAGTTTTTCCATCATTTTATATATTAAAATGAATTAAAGATTTATAAATAAATATTTTAATCAAGGTAATAAAAGAATTATTTAAATGGTTTGCATAGCAAAATCGTGAGATGTAAACGAGTTATAAAGTAAAGAATCCAAGGTATTTCCCTACGGGTTTGGTAAAAGGTGTTAATTGTTTTTTTTTTCAATAATTGTAATATCCCGGAAATGCGAGCCAGTTTAAAATTTTTATTTTGGCAATTTTAATGGATTTTGAATATTTAAAATAGATTATTTTTAAAAACTATCGACGAGAAATTTAATTTGAATAGAATTCGAACGTATATATTATATACGTCGTCGTTAGAATATAAATAAATATATATAATTAAAAATAGAATTGAAAATGGCGCGGTAGTTCGATAATTCGATTTCAAACTTCAATTGAACATACCGGGTGCAAAATAAACCGGATTTTAGTGAAACCAAAAAATATTAGAATCTAATGGTGATTATCTTTCCAACGAATCCGAAAAATTGAAATTTCATAGCGGGAATCAAAAGATATGTCCAGTTGAAAATTCTGAATAGTCGCTATGGAATTCAGACCCTTAAAAATGGGAATTTTGCAAACGACCTCGGATTTCGACGAAACCACTTTTGTTGGGTCCGTGATGTCAAGTTATTGCTAGGTTTCAAATTTCATAATTTTTTGAATTAATACGTGAGCGTGGCAAAGGAAAACGCGTTTGACCAGTTTCAATTGATTTTAATCGACTCGAAATTGGCCATTTTTCCAACGGTCTCAGAATTCGACGAAACTAGTTTTGTTAGGACCGTATCGTCAATACGAAGCTAGAAAATATTTTTTTGGAATTTTTAAAGTTCGTGTGTGACCCCAGTAAATAGAAATACGCGTTCAAATTCAATATATAGAGTTATATGTTGATTTTGACGGAAACTGATCGAAACGATTGAATCAGCTTACGATACATATACCATTGAGTTCGGAGAGGGTAAAACGCTATGGACGACAGGCGGTGGGCCTCGTTTAGAGGTCTTTGAAAAAGTCAACTTTTTGAAAATAAATTAATAAAAAAAATATATCTCTCTCCCCTTCCCCTTAAAACCCGTTCCCCCCCCCCCTCATTTTCAATTCAGAATCGAAAGAAAATAATTAAAAAAAAACGATCCCTCTCAGCCCACGCTCCTCCCTCCGCCACTGGAGGCGCTGCCGCCCTCCGACCACCCCTACTGCCACCAGGCTTTGTCGCGGCCCCCTCCTTAGCACCCCCACCTCCGATCGCATCCCTCTCCCCTTCGACAGCCCCTACAGCCTCCCCAAGCCTCCCGCCGCCATCTTACCACCTCCACCTCGAACCGCGATCCCTTCCCCTCCCCTCTCTCCTCCGTGCCGACGCCCTAAACACCCCGACCGCGAGACAGCCACCCCAAGCACCCTCCGTCATTCAAAATCGATTTCTTTCCCAAAGCAGGGTGAGTTTTTATTTTCCATCGCTTTAGAAATTATTATTTTTATAGTAGGAATATTAAAGATGAAATTTTTATTATATAGAAAGGTTAAAGATATAATTTTTATATTATAAAAAGAATAAAAATATGATTTTTAGCATATTTGAAGTATAAAAATATAATCTTTTATAATATATAAGTATAAAAATATAATTTTTATATAGGTAAGATAGTAAAAATATCATCTTTATAGTGATACGAAAGAAAAGGCGAAATATTTATTTTAGAAAAAGGCGAAATATTTATTTTTGAAAAGGCGAAATATTTATTTTTGAAAAGTCGAAATATTTATTTTTGAAAAGGCGAAATATTTATTTTTGAAAAGGCGAAATCTTTATAATTGAAAAGGCGAAATCTTTATATAGAGAATAGCGGTATAAAAAAAAGAATTTTTATCTATATAGTAGCGATATAAAAATAGATTTTTATCTATATAGTAGCGGTGTAAAAATAGAATTTTTATCCATAAGGAGTAATTATAAAAATACGATTTTTATATACATAACAACAATATAAAAATGTGATTTTTATATATGTAGTGGCTACGGGCAACGAAAGTGACAAAAGGCGAGAACGACGAAGATTTCCTACATAGAAGTGTCGTGGAGTTGGGATAGCTATCGGTGAGAACTTCTCACTCTAAATTTCTTTTTCTAGTTATATATATATACTAGGATGCAGACGGTGCTTAGCAGCACCCGACACCCGTCATCCACAGACCATGGATGGCTTGTTTGTTTAATTGATGTGTTGTGAAAATTGTTTGTGATGTTGATGTGAAATCGATAAAAAAATGTAGATAGTTGAAATAAATTAATTATCATTAAAAATATAATTTTTAACGTGAATGTGAATAAATAAATATTTATAAACAAATCGGCCGATTTGTTTATGTACACTGATTTGACTGATATTGATTGGGTCGATAAATTTTACACATCGCCCAACTACACAAATAAAAATCTGTGTTTGTTGATTTGAAACCCCACACGGGTATTGGGATGATATTTGGCGTACACTAATCCCAATTATTTAATTGTATGTCGATCGATTGATCGCCAGACTGTGTGAGCGTTGATTATTTATATTTGATGCTTATGCAGTTGTGTGGTGCACTTTGGATGAAGGTTGATTGTTTATCGTGGCTATTATATACATGTGTTGTATGGAATCCATATAATTAACGTTATATGGTAATTGATTGGGCCTCATTCCAATCGGGAAAATAATGAATATTATAAAAGAAAATTCATGTGTTGAAATTATTCATGTGTTGAGTAAAATATTTTAATAATAAAATTTACATCTTTATCATATTTAAAATTAGAACTACTTCCCAGTAGGAGTCTGATTGAAAATCAAATGATAGATACCATAATTTTATAAAATATTTTACATAACAAAAATAGGGATGTGTTGACAGTACTCATGTGTTGAGATTAGTCGTGTGTCGAAAGAAATATAGATTCATGTGTTGAATGGAATATATATATTCATTTGTTGAATAGAATAACGAATTTTTTGAAATATATAAAGCCGTGTTGATTAGAGTTGCGTTATTTTGACACGAACAATATTTTTATCGATTTTATTCGTTTTATAATGAATATTGAAAACTGATTTCAAAATTTAATATTTTGAAATGAAATTCAAATTAAATTAGATTAAAATTCAAATTGAAATTTTATTAAATCAATTTGAAATGAATTCGAATCGAATAGAAAATGAATTCGATTCGAATTGAACAGAAAGTGAATTTGAATTCGAATTGAATAGAAATGAATTCAAATTGAATTAAATTGAAATTGAATTAAAAACGAATTGAAATCGTTTTGAATCAAATTTAAAACGAACTGAATTTGAATTGAAATCAATTTGAAATGAATTCGAATTGAATTAAATAGAAGGTAAATTCAAATCGAATTGAAACGAATTGAAATTGAATGAAATTGAAAACGAACTAAAATTGAATTAAAATTCGATTTGAATTGAAATCAATTTGAAATGAATTTAAATCGAATTTATAAGGAAAAATTCGATTTTGATTTGAATTTGAAAAGAAGTTGAAATGGTTTTGAAAACGAATTTAAAACGATTTATAAAATACGTTTTAAAAAGGAAATCGACGAAATATATATATAATATATATATTATATATATAATGGCCTGAATAGAACGCGCCGCGCCGCGATAGTTCGTGAATTTCGACCATTGATTTCGAATTGACGTTGCGGGAGATCCGACCGTCGGATTCTCCTAAAACCGGAACCGTTGGGTTCGTATCGAAAAGAGCTTACCAATGAATAATAGAAATTTGAAATCCAACGGTTGGATTTGGAATTATGTCCAAATCAAATTTAGAAAAGGTCGTTGTAAGTGCAGTTCGATGGCCGTTGATGGAAATCGATTCTACGGGCCTTGATAAAATTATTAAAAATATCTATAATTTGTGTAAAATCATAAGAAATGATTTGGGAAAAATTGGGCTGAAAAATTCCATATTTGAAAAGATAAAAATAGATTTTTATCGAAATGAACTAGTTTTGAACTAGAATTAAAATCAATTTATTTTTGAAATAAATAAATTGAATTTGAAAGTGATTTTAAAAATAATCAATATTCCCAATACGTGGATTGGACTGGAGTTGAATTGAAATTATCTTCGGAATATTTCGATGTTCGATTTCGTGACTATGCAAATATTGTTATGGGAATTTGAAAGACATATTTTATATCGTTATTTCCAATACGATATTTGTTGGTTTCAGGATTTGATATTGAATATAAGCCGGTATATTTTCTATTCAGAGCCTTGTATTTAATATCAAATGTGATTTGGGTTTGTTGTGAATCGTGGTTTAGATGACATTGGTTCTTTAACCCAGTTAAAGGCAGGATGTTGATTATTGAAAGATTAAAACTAAGTGGGGTTTTAATGAATCTTTAATTACATTAAAATGTGAATTGATAATTTAAATTATCAAATCTGAAAGGTGATCGAGAATGGAGTATCACCAGTTTTGCTACAAAGCGGTAGTTAAATCTGTAATTAGATTTGAACGTGAAATGGTAATTAATTTTACCGATAACACCATGGTGTTAGATATGGATTATTACTAGTTTTGCTCCATGGGATGAATAGGTTGGGATTGGGAAATAAAATAAATAATTACTTCGGTGTGGTTCGTTAATCCCGACTAGTTTGATATGATATCCAAAGGAAGATTAAAGAATAAATTTAGAAGAATTTATCTTGGATAAAATTAATGGGAACCTTTCCCAAAGAATGTGATTTTGTGAATAAAGGGATATTCTGAATTGGAATGAGGTGTATGTTGTGTTTGTGTAACATTTGTTTTTCATATACGTGGGTCATTCAGAAAGGCCGGGTTTATACCCATTCTGAATAACCGATTCGACGAGATGTCGAAGATGAAGACGGTGGTTGAAGACCGGAAGTCTTCACATCGTTTGGGTGATTACTGATGATCTTGATTGGGCTGTACACCCAAGACGAGGGAAACAGTTGGTGATCGTCCAGACATACTTGGAGATGGATGGATATGCGAGGAAAGTGCCTCCGGTTTCGTTCAGACCCAGAGCGAACTTGTAAATGGATAGTGTGTCTGACATTGGATTTTATTATGTTGATTGATCTCTATTAAATATACATCTGTTTGGCGGCGGAGAATTTATTCTCTTGCTTAACGCCCTTCTCTGAGACGTATGAGCTCAGAGGTTGTATATCGATGGACATCAGTCACATGGAGTGAATTGCCGGTGTGGCACGCGTAAGTGGAAATCGATCAGGGCTTCTGTTGAAAAGCAAAGTCTTGTGGTTGATGATCAAAGCACGACCTGTGTGGCGTAGCTTTGTGTATAACGTGAATTTGCGAGCCTCGCACCTCGGTATGAGTCAAAAATGGGATAGTGACTGCAGGGAGAGCACGACGTTTCTTTCTAGCTAAGGTGGTGTCAGTGACCTACCAGCCCTGACATTTATATACTTTTTACCTGTGTGGTTGTTGGATATGAGGCGCCTCGGATATAGGTCTGTAAGGACCGGGAAACTTGTGTTCAGGAATTGCCAATCCTCAAAAGTAAGAGAGGACCGGCCCTGAAGATTCAAGGATCATAGTGAGGTCCTGAGACATTTGCTAGAGTGTCTCGAACGCGGAGAGGAGCTTGCCCCTTGCCTCGACTCATGATGGAATCCAATTTCCAATACGTATGTTTCGGTTTTATTTATAGAACCTAGTATGGCAACATAGTGGTATAGGTCATTCATGCCGCCTATGATTGATATTTATGATTGAAATTGTTTTGACACTATACACCTATAATAGTATCAAATAATGTGTTTTAAACGTATCAAGCATGCTTTGGCTGTTATAAGGTAAAAACCCTATCCTCCGGCTTGCGTTGCATTGTGTGATGGGACCTGGGTCTTATAACATCTTCATTTTTCTTTATTTAGCATTGCGCTGTTTGTTTTTTGCACTGGTATTCTTGGGAGGAAACCAGTTCCGTGTTATACGGCGTGGTCCCTTGATATACCGAACTTTAAAATAAAGGTTAATAACTGTTTTAGTTCTCAGACCAGTCACATGACTGACCTAGAGTTTATTGTTTTAACCTAAACTCTGGGTGCCCTTATTTTCGACACGGGCAGCTAGTAGTTTTAGTTTTGCAGATTTATATCCACAGGGTCCTGATTTACACCTGGAATGATGCTCGGAAAGCTCTGTATCCGTGTATCACTTTCAGTTGTGTTTTGTATATTTTTCCGCTGCTATGTAATTTATTGTAATCTCTGATATTTATCGAATGTAATTTATTCATTTAAACTCTGTATATTCTTGTATTTGATGGAATTGTTGTGATAACAATGAAATGTTCTTCTGTTTGCGTTCTGATTTGTCTTGTCCTCAAATCTATCCGTGCTTTCCCTCCAGAGGAAGTTCGGGTCGTCTCATTTTGGTATCAGAGCTTTGGTTTATAGAGCTCGAGAACAAGACATATTAGGACCATACGAAAGAATTCATCAGATATTGGATTAGTAATATCCAATTAGAATGACTCGTTAGAGATAGGATCAGTAGTGTCCTAGAACGAGTGTGAAGAGTATATTTTTCAAATGAAAACAATTTTGTTTTGAAAATTTAAACAATTTTATGCGTATTTGGTTATTTATTTATTTTGAATTTGGACAGTCGAGTATATATAGATTTCGCGTATACGCGTCATGAACGTATATTCGAAGTTTTAATATACTGGATAGATATAGAATCACATTCTAGACACCCGGGGATAATTCTGATGATGTGGCCACATCATCAATATTTATGTTCGTATTTCGAAGGTGTGATTTCTATATATTTCCATTAGACTGGTGTGAGAACCAAAACAAATATAGCTAAAATACATTGTTGTGATTGGCATCAAAAACATGATTTTCTGTATATGTAGCAAAATTATGAATTTGAAACTCTAATTCACTAATTCATTGATGTTTGTGTTGTTTGTTTATTTGTTTGATAACTTTGAACCATTTAGCCCAATTGAATCAAATATTGAATTGTATTGAAATTGGTCGCATTTGCTTGCATATACATGTACTTACATTGAATAGGTCATAGCAAGGAGGCTACAACAGAGAATAAAATTTGTTTGCCCGACAAATAGTTACATATTTACTATAATTTACTGTTTTGTTTGGGTATTGATGATTTTATGAGCCGATTGGCTAGCCGCTTGGCTTTTTTCTTTTTCTTTTTGAGATCAAAAGGCCTATATGGCAATTTCGGGATTTTCCCGTGGCTCCCGGTGCAGGGGAGGTTATGGCGAAATTTTTCGAAAATTCCGGGTGTTAGCCAAATTTTTGAAGAATTTGAAAATTCTCAGAAACTGAAAAGTTGAAGAATGGAAGCCAGATCGAACGTAGAGTTGATTAATCAAACCACTTTCGACTTTGTTCCTTTTCGGGGACGAAAAGTTTTAAGTGGGGGAGATTGTAATAACCCGGAAATGCGAGCCAGTTTAAAATTTTTATTTTGGCAATTTTAATGGATTTTGAATATTTAAAATAGATTATTTAAAAAAATATCCACGAGAAATTTAATTTGAATAGAATTCGAACGTATATATTATATACGTCGTCGTTAGAAAATAAATAATTATATATAATTATAAATAGAATTGAAAATGGCGCGGTAGTTCGATAATTCGATTTCAAACTTCAATTGAACATACCGGGTGCAAAATAAACCGGATTTTAGTGAAACCAAAAATATTAGAATCTAATGGTGATTATCTTTCCAACGAATCCAAAAAATTGAAATTTCATAGCGGGAATCAAAAGATATGTCCAGTTGAAAATTCTGAATAGTCGCTATGGAATTCAGGCCCTTAAAAATGGGAATTTTGCAAACGACCTCGGATTTCGACGAAACCACTTTTGTTGGGTCCGTGATGTCAAGTTATTGCTAGGTATAAAATTTCATAATTTTTCGAATCAATACGTGAGCGTGGAAGAGGAAAACGTGTTTGACCAGTTTCAGTTGATTTTAATCGACTGGAAATTGGCCATTTTTCCAATGGTCTCAGAATTTGACGAAACTAGTTTTGTTAGGACCGTATGGTCAATACGAAGCTAGAAAATATTTTTCTGGAATTTTTAAAGTTCGTGTGTGACCCCCGTAAATTGAAATACGCGTTCATATTCAATATATAAGAGTTATATATTGATTTTGACGGAAACTGATCGAAACGATCGAATCAGCTTACGATACATATCCCATTGTGTTCGGAATGGGGGTAAAACGCCATGGACGACTGGCGGTGGGCCTCGTTTAGAGGTCGTTTGAAAAAGTCAACTTTTTTAAAATAAATTAATAAAAAAAAATATATATCTCTCCCCTTCCCCTTAAAACCCGTTGCCCCCCCCCCCCCCTCATTCTCAATTCAGAATCGAATGAAAAAAAAACGATCCCTCTCAGCCCACGATCCACGCTCCTCCCTCCGCCGCTGGAGGCGCTGCCGCCCTCCGACCTCCCCTAGCGCCACCAGGCTTCGTCGCAGCCCCCCTCCTTTGCACCCCAACCTCCGATCGCATCCCTTTCCCCTTCGACAGCCCCTCCAGCCTCCCTAAGCCTCCCGCCGCCATCTTACCCCATCCACCTCGATCCGCGACCCCTTCCGCTCCCCTCTCTCCTCCGTGCCGACGCCCTAAACCCCCCTGACCGCGAGACAGCCACCCCAAGCACCCTCCGTCATTCAAAATCGATTTCTTTCCCAAAGCAGTGTGAGTTTTTATTTTCCATAGCTTTAGAAATTATTATTTTTATAGTAGGAATATTAAAGATGAAAATTTTATTATATAGAAAGGTTAAAGATATAATTTTTATATTATAAAAAGAATAAAAATATGATTTTTAGCATATGTGAAGTATAAAAATATAATCTTTTATATTATAGAAGTATAAAAATATAATTTTTATATAGGTAAGATAGTAAAAATATCATCTTTATAGTGATATAAAAGAAAAGGCGAAATATTTATTTTAGAAAAAGGCGAAATATTTATTTTTGAAAAGGCGAAATATTTAATTTTGAAAAGGCAAAATATTTATTTTTGAAAAGGCGAAATATTTATTTTTGAAAAGGCGAAATCTTTATAATTGAAAAGGCGAAATCTTTATATAGAGAATAGCGGTATAAAAAAAAGAATTTTTATCTATATAGTAGCGATATAAAAATACTTTATTATCTATATAGTAGCGGTGTAAAAATAGAATTTTTATCTATAAGGAGTAATTATAAAAATATGATTTTTATATACATAACAACAATATAAAAATGTGATTTTTATATATGTAGTGGCTACGGGCAACGAAAGTGACAAAAGGCGAGAACGACGAAGATTTCCTACATAGAAGTGTCGTGGAGTTGGGATAGCTATCGGTGAGAACTTCTCACTCTAAATTTCTTTTTCTAGTTATATATATATATATATATATATATATATATATATACTAGGATACAGACGGTGCTTAGCAGCACCCAACACCCGTCATCCACAGACCATGGATGGCTTGTTTGTTTAATTGATGTGTTGTGAAAATTGTTTGTGATGTTGATGTGAAATCGATAAAAAAAATGTAGATAGTTGAAATAAATTAATTATCGTTAAAACTATAATTTTTAACGTGAATGTGAATAAATAAATATTTATAAACAAATCGGCCGATTTGTTTATATACACTGATTTGACTGATATTGATTGGGTCGATAAATTTTACAAATCGCCCAACTGCACAAATAAAAATCTGTGTTTGTTGATTTGAAACCCCACACGGGTATTGGGATGATATTTGGCGTACACTAATCCCAATTATTTAATTGTATGTCGATCGATTGGTCGACAAACTGTGTGAGCCTTGATTATTTATATTTGATGCGTATGCAGTTGTGTGGTGCACTTTGGATGATGGTTGGTTGTTTATCGTGGCTATTATGTACATGTGTTGTATGGAATCCATATAATTAACGTTATATGGTAATTGATTGGGCCTCATTCCAATCGGGAAAATAATGAATATTATAAAAGAAAATTCATGTGTTGAAACTATTCATGTGTTGAGTAAAATATTTTAATAATAAAATTTAGATCTTTATCATATTTAAAATTAGAACTACTTCCCAGTAGGAGTCTGATTGAAAATCAAACGATAGATACCATAATTTTATAAAATATTTTACATAACAAAAATAGTGATGTGTTGACAGTACTCATGTGTTGAGATTAGTCGTGTGTCGAAAGAAATATAGATTCATGTGTTGAATGGAATATATATATTCATTTGTTGAATAGAATAACGAATTTATTGAAATATATAAAGCCGTGTTGATTAGAGTTGCATTATTTTGACGCGAACGATATTATATCGATTTTATTCGTTTTATAATGAATATTGAAAAGTGATTTCAAAATTTAATATTTTGAAATGAAATTCAAATTAAATAAGATTAAAATTCAAATTGAAATTTTATTAAATCAATTTGAAATGAATTCGAATCGAATAGAAAATGAATTCGATTCGAATTGAATAGAAAGTGAATTTGAATTCGAATTGAATAGAAATGAATTCAAATTGAATTAAAAACGAATTGAAATCGTTTTGAATCAAATTTAAAACGAACTGAAATTGAATTGAAATCAATTTCAAATGAATTCGAATTGAATTAAATAGAAGGTGAATTCAAATCGAATTGAATTGAAACGAATTGAAATTGAATGAAATTGAAAACGAACTAAAATTGAATTAAAAATCGATTTGAATAGAAATCAATTTGAAATGAATTTAAATCGAATTTATAAGGAAAAATTCAATTTTGATTTGAATTTGAAAAGAAGTTGAAATGGTTTTGAAAACGAATTTAAAATAATTTATAAAATACGTTTTAAAAAGGAAATCGACGAAATATATACAATATATATATATATATATATATATATATATAATGGCCTGAATAGAACGCGCCGCGCCGCGACAGTTTGTGAATTTCGACCATTGACTTCGAATTGACGTTGCGGGAGATCCGACCGTCGGATTATCCTAAAACTGGAACCGTTGGGTTCGTATCGAAAAGAGCTTTCCAATGAATAATAGAAATTTGAAATCTAACGGTTGGATTTGGAATTATGTCCAAATCAAATTTAGAAAAGGTCGCTGTAAGTGCAGTTCGATGGCCGTTGATGGAAATCGATTCTACGGGCCTTGATAAAATTATTAAAAATATCTATAATTTGTGTAAAATCATAAGAAATGATTTGGGGAAAATTGGGCTGAAAAATTCCATATTTGAAAAGATAAAAATAGATTTTTATCGAAATGAACTAGTTTTGAACTAGAATTAAAATCAATTTATTTTTGAAATAAATAAATTGAATTTGAAAGTGATTTTAAAAATAATCATTATTCCCAATACGTGGATTGGACCGGAGTTGAATCGAAATTATCTTCGGAATATTTCGATGTTGGATTTCGTGACTATGGAGATATTGTTATGGGAATTTGAAACATATATTTTATATCGTTATTTCCAATACGATATTTGTTGGTTTCAGGATTTGATATTGAATATAAGCCGGTATATTTTCTATTCAGAGCCTTGTATTTAATATCAAATGTGATTTGGGTTTGTTGTGAATCGTGTTTTAGATGACATTGGTTCTTTAACCCAGTTAAAGGCAGGATGTTGATTTTTGAAAAGATTAAAACTAAGTGGGGTTTTAATGAATCTTTAATTAGATTGAAATGTGAATTGATAATTTAAATTATCAAATCTGAAAGGTGATCGAGAATGGAGTATCACCGGTTTTGCTTCAAAGCGGTAGTTAAATCGGAAATTAGATTTGAACGTGAAATGGTAATTAATTTTACCGATAACACCGTGGTGTTAGATATGGATTATTACCAGTTTTGCTCCATGGGATGAATAGGTTGGGATTGTGAAATAAAATAAATAATTACTTCGGTGTGGTTCTTTAATCCCGACTAGTTTGATATGATATCCAAAGGAAGATTAAAGAATAAATTTAGAAGAATTTATCTTGGATAAAATTAATAGGAACCTTTCCCAAAGAATGTGATTTTGTTAATAAAATGATATTCTGAATTGGAATGAGGCGTTTTTTGTGTTTGTGTAACATTTGTTTATCATATACGTGGGTCATTCAGAAAGGCCGGGTTTATACCCATTCTGAATAACCGATTCGACGAGATGTCGAAGATGAAGACGGTGGTTGAAGACCGGAAGTCTTCACATCGTTTGGGTGATTACTGATGATCTTGATTGGGCTGTACACCCAAGATGAGGGAAACAGTTGGTGATCGTCCAGACGTACTTGGAGATGGATGGATATGCAAGGAAAGTGCCTCCGGTTTCGTTCAGACCCAGAGCGAACTTGTAAATGGATAGTGTGACTGACATTGGATTTTATTATGTGTTGATTGATCTCTATTAAATATACATCTGTTCGGCGGCAGAGAATTTATTCTCTTGCTTAACGCCCTTCTCTGAGACGTACGAGCTCAGAGGTTGTATATCGATGGACATCAGTCGCATGGAGTGAGTTGCCGGTGTGGAACGCATAAGTGGCAATTTATCAGGGCTTCTGTTGAAAAGCAAAGTCTTGTGGTTGATGATCAAAGCACGGCCTGTGTGGCATAGCTTTGTGTATAACGTGAATTCGCGAGCCTCACACCTCGGTATGAGTCAAAAACGGGATAGTGACTGCAGGGAGAGCACGACGTTTCTTTCTAGCTAAGGTGGTGTCAGTGGCCTACCAGCCCTGACATTTATATACTTTTCACCTGTGTGGTTTTTGGATACGAGGCGCCTCGGATATAGGTCTGTAAGGACCGGGAAACGTGTGTTCAGGAATTGCCAATCCTCAAAAGTAAGAGAGGACCGGCCCTGAAGATCCAAGGATCATAATGGGGTCCTGAGACATTTGCTAGAGTGTCTCGAACGCGTAGAGGAGCTTGCCCTTGCCTCGACTCATGATGGAATCCAATTTCCAATACGTGTGTTTCGGTTTTATTTGTAGAACCTAGTATGGCAACATAGTGGTATGGGTCATTCATGCCGCCTATGATTGATATTTATGATTAAAATTGTTTTGACACTATACACCTATAATAGTATCAAATAATGTGTATTAAACGTTTCAAGCATGCTTTGGCTATTATAAGGTAAAAACCCTATCCTCCGGCTTGCGTTGCATTGTGTGATAGGACCTGGGTCTTATAACAGCTTCATTTTTCTTTATTTAGCATTGTGCTGTTTGTTTTATGCACTGGTATTCTTGGGAGGAAACTCGTTCCGTGTTATACGGCGTGGTCCCTTGATTTACCGAACTTTAAAATAAAAATTAATAACTGTTTTAGTTCTCACACCAGTCACATGACTGACCTGGAGTTTATTGTTTTAACCTAATCTCTGGGTGCCCTTATTTTCGACACGGGCAGCTAGTTTTGGTTTTGCAGATTTATATCCACAGGGTCCTGATTTACAGCTGGAACGATGCTCGGAAAGCTCTGTATCCGTGTATCACTTTCAGTTGTGTTTTGTATATTTTTCCGCTGCTATGTAATTTATTGTAATCTCTGATATTTATCGAATGTAATTTATTCATTTATACTCTGTATATTCTTGTATCTGAGGGAATTGTTGTGATAACAATGAAATGTTCTTCTGTTTGCGTTCTGATTTGTCTTGTCTTCAATTCTATCCGTGCTTTCCCTCCAGGGGAAGTTTGGGTCGTCTCAACAATTAAATGGTGAATTTAAATTAATTAAGTTATTTGATTTACTTTAAAAGGGAAATGACAACAAAGTTTACTATTTTTACATAGTTAATGTTAAAGTTATTGTTGTTTTAATTAATAATAATGAGAGGAATGACTTTAATTGGAACTCGATTAAGATAGGATTAAGTGGTACCATGGTTTAATTAGAGAGAGGATAAGAGTTTATAAAAGGGTGTTCGAACCAAAATGATAACATTAAGGGTCAAGGAATGGAATTAGCAAAGCGCTGTAATGTGAAATAAGGTTTTTCATAAGATGGTGTTATTTATTGATAAATGGATTCTTGGGAATAAATTTCGAGTTAACGAAGTCATATTGAAACAAATGGTGCAAGAAAGCGTTAGTTATGGAATCCAAGACCAAAGTCATGTCTTAGTGAATATTTACTTAGTTAAAAGAATTAAGTAAAAGGATTTGTACACGAAGATTTCAAATATAAGAAAACGGTGTATGAACCAGGTTTGAAATCAAAGTGATAAACGAGGTTTGAATATCAATGTTTAAGTGACAAACTGGTATTATTCTGAGATGAGAACGGGTTGATCAAGGTCTGAGAGGTAACTAAAATACCCCAACTTGATTGGCTTCACTATTATCGAGGAGTAGTATTAGTTTGGAACGAGTGGAGGTGTTTAGATTAGTTTTACCCTATACGAGGGATATCGAACTCTAATGCAAGATTTTGGGAAACAAATAATATTGCAATATTAGTTTCAAAAGAAATAAGAATATTGTTTACAAATTATATTGATATTTGTTTATTCAATTAGAGTTGATCGAATACAGTATTTGAGGTAGAGTTAGTCAAACATAATTATCCAGGAAGAGTTGCCATTGCATACGACTGCTAGCGTAATTTGCAGGGCTATAGATGGCTTACGGCGGTCGGATGTTTCCTGAGGGAATCAGGCGTAACCATTGCGATCACTGCGATCTAGAGACAAGAGAACAGAGTAAGTCAAATATTAGTCAGCCGATAGGAGTAATCAAGTCACGTTAGTCCAGTTGAGAAAATAAGTCGAGAGAGTCAAGTTAGAGTTAATCGATCAAAGTAAATCAATCAGAGTTAATCAAGTTAGTCAAGTTAGTCGAGTTAATCAAGTTAGTCAAGTTAGAGTTAAGTCGAATATTAGAGTTGATTAACGATTTTATTAATATATTTTAAAGAGGCCAAGTCATGCCAAGTACTGAATCAGTGAAGTCATTTCATTCACACATTTGTTATTTGATAGTTAAATCACCGACTATCAAAACCTGACCAATATGATTGTTGGTACAGAAAGACCAGGATCGAATTATATTCGAAAACCATTCCGACCAGCAAATACGTGAAGACGTCGATTGAAGACGGATCAAGTGAAGACCGTGGATCTTCATAAGCGGAAGGACTACTTGTCTAATCTCTCTGGCTTGCAACCAGAGTTATTTGGTTTGTGATTCTGTCATTGTTGAAATTCACGGGTTGCAAGGACTGTTCGCTACTGATCCATGGGGTGATTCCTATATGAGATGCAGTAGGAGGGTGCCTTCGGTTCATCCTGTTCCTGGATGACTTGTATGGACGAGTGTCTGACAGATTATTTCCAAAGTGGTCACGTACGTTGATTTCTTCAAACGTACGATAGTGGTTGGTGGGGAATGGCCGTTCTCTTAGCTTAACTGCTAGAGTATTTTTGTGGATGTCAATTAGTGATATCTGATGGATCTGACGATGTGGCATTCAAAGTGAATGGTGACCAGATGTTCTAGAGATGAAATTCTAGCCTCAGGCCTCAACAACCGGGAAATGACAAAAATCGGGAAGGCAGCATGGCTATGTGGGTCGCTCCCATTAGGGTGTATAATCACCTATCTAGAGAAATTCCATTTGGTTCTTTAATCTATATTCGATGCTGTCCCTTTACGGGAGACGGTGGTTTGAGCCCAACCGTCAGTGATATACATTCGATACACTCAAGCGAAATGAGTGGTCGGTCATGTGTGGGCCGGGTTGCAAGACGTTCTTATTAAACCCAGTGTATTCGCCTGTAGAGATACACAGTCGGCAGGTGGACCCATACCTTGTCAAGTTGGAAAATCCAATATCCAATAAGCACCCGCGGTTTTGGTTTGTATACTATATATTGGGAGCGTGAGATGCAAGTGTTCCTCTAGATTGTTATTTATTTGTATCTAGACACTATGATAATATCAGATCAAAGTATGATTTCAAAAAGGGTTTTGGGTTATAGTAAGGTAAAAACCGTCCGTGTTTATGTGTGGGCTGGTCTTACTATTATCCTTTGATTTCAGAAAGGATTTTCCAAAGTTAAACAAGTGTGTGTGTTCTGTGAATTTATCACTGATAGTATTCCAGACTGACCCGGTGTATTTTGTTTTAAATCAAATGTGCTCGGGTCAGACCGAGTATGTTCCAGGTTAGGTTTCACTCGGAGTTCAGGAGCTAGAAGCAGGCGGCTTCACCGCTAGTTATATAAAGTTATTATTCCGCTATGTCTGATATATGCTGTACTCTGACGGTTGGTATGTGTATACTGTTCTTTTGTATAAAGAGATTTGATATTATATTTTATCTGTTTCGCTGTGATATTCTGATGTGGTGTTCTTCTTCTTTCTTCTATTCAAATATTTCTTTCTTTCTATTCTCACCCTCTAAATTCTTTGTCATGACAATCTGGGGGTTCGATACTTGGGTTTTTGGCAAGCGATACGGGTTTAGGTATTGTTGTTGAAAATTCGAGTGACGACCTTTTCCCTGGGTCGTTACAAACTGATTCCCTCATCTTGGGTGTACAGCCCAATCAAGATCATCAGTAATCACCCAAACGATGTGAAGACTTCCGGTCTTCAACCACCGTCTTCATCTTCGACATATCATCGAATCGGTTATTCATAATGGGTATAAACCCGGCCTTTCTGAATGACCCGCGTATATAATAAACAAATGTTACACAAACACAACATACGCCTCATTCCAATTCATCAGTCACTAACCGTAAATTAGCAAGAGAACAATTCCCCAAATATTAACCCCGAAGGAACATTAGATCAATACCCAGGAAATCATTCTTCTTAGCTAACCTACAGTTAGTTTCTAATTTCACATTCTTAGGGAAAGGTTCCCATTAATTTTATCAAAGATAAATCCATTTAAATTTATTCTTTAATCTTCCTTTGTATGTCATTTCAGACCATGTTAAGGTTTTCCAAACTAGTCGGGATTAGCGGACCACACCGAAGTAATTATTTATTTTATTTCCCAATCCCAACCTATTCATCCCATGAAGCAAAACAGGTAATACTCCATATCTAACACCACGGTGTTATCGGTAAAATTAATTACCATTCACGTTCAAATCTAATTAAAGATTTAACTATCGCTTTGGAGCAAAACTGGTGATACTCCATTCTCGATCATTTTCCCAATTTGATAATTTAAATTATCAATTCACATTTCAATCTAATTACAGATTCATTAAAACTCGTTTTACTGGGTTAAGGAACTAATGTCATTTAAAACACAGTTCACGATAAACCCAAATCACATTTTATTTATTATCGGGTTAAAGAACAAGTGTAATTTAAAACACCGCTCATGATAAACCCACAAATCAATTCTAATTCAATTCCAATTAAATATATTAATTAATTGGTATACTTCATTAAATCTAGATAAAAATATTTAATCTTTTCTCAATGGGGTTTAAGAACAGTGTTGATGAAGACACCATTCACAACAAACCCAAATCCCATTTGATATTAATTACAAGGCTCTGAATAGAAAATATATCGCTTATATTCAATATCAAATTCTTAAACCCACAAATATCGCTTTGGAAATAATGATATAAAATATATCTTCCAAATTTCCTCCAAAATATCTGTATAATCGCGGAATCTAATATCGAAATATTCCAAAGACAATTTCGATTCAAATCTATTCCAATTCATATATTGGAAATTCTAGTTATTTAAAACCCATTTCAAATCCAATTTATTTATCTAAAAATATTTGGATTCAAATTCTAGTTCAAAGCTAGTTCATTTCGATAAAAATCTATTTTTTTCTTTTAAAATATGGAGTTTTCATCCCAATTTTTCCCAAATCATTTCTTATGATTTTACACTAATTACTGATATTTTTAACAATTTTATCAAGGCCCGTACAGTCGGTTTTCAATAACTGCCACCGAACTGCACTTACAACGACCTTTTCCAAATTTGATTTGGACATAATTCCAAATCCAACCATTAGATTCAAATTTCTAATACTCATTAAAAAGCTCTTTCCGATACGAACCCAACGGTTTCGGTTCTAGGAGAATCCGACGGTCGGATCTCTCGCAATATCCATTCGAAGTCAATGGTCGAAATTCGCGAACTACCGCGGCGCGGTGCGTTCTATTCAGGCCATTATATATAATATATATATATTATATCTCGTCGATTTCCTTTTAAAACGAATTTTATAAATCGTTTCAAGTTTGTTTCAAAAACAATTTCAACCTTCATTTCAAATTCAAATCAAAATTGAATTTTCCATTATAAATTCTTTTTACATTCATTTCTATTTGATTTCAATTCAAATCGATTTCAATTCAATTTCAGTTTGTTTTCAATTCAATTTGAATTGATTTCAATTCGAATTCATTTCGATTTCCAATTGCATTTCTATTTAATTCAATTCGATTACAATTCGATTTGAATACATTTCAATTCGAATTCATTTTTTTATTCAATTCAATTCGAATTCATTTCTATGTATTCGATTTTTAAATCTCTTTTCAATATTCATTATAAAAACGAATATAATCGATATAAATATCGTTCGCGTCAAAATAGCGCATCTAATCAACACGGCTCTATATTTTTCAATAATCTTCGTTATTCTATTCAACAAATGAAAATTTATTCTACTCAACACATGAATCTATATTTCTTACAACACATGACTAATCTCAACACATGAGTACTGCCAACACATAACAATTTTTGTTATGTTATATACAATATAAAATTTTGATTTCTATCGTTAAATTTTTAATCAAACTCTAACCGTAAATTAGCAATAGAGCAATTACCTAAATATTAACCCCGAAGGCCGAAACCAACATCAGATCAATACCCAGGAGACCACTCATCTTATCTACTTTCAAGTTAGTTTCTAATTTTATATATGATAAAGATGTAAATTTTGTTGTTAAAATATTTCGTTCAACACATAAATATATATTTCTTTCAACACATGACTAATCTCAACAAATGAGTACTGTCAACACATGGATCTATATTTTATAATATTCTTTATTTTCCCAATCGGAATGAGGCCCAATCAGTTACCATATAATGTTAATTATATGGATTCCATACAACACATGTATATAATAGCAACGATAAATAATCAACCATCATCCATAGTGCACCACACAACTGCATAAGCATCAAATATAAATAATTAACGCTCACACAGTCTGTCGACCAATCGATCGACATACAACTAAATAATTCGGATTCGTGTACGCCAATTATCATCCCAACACCCGTGTGGGGTTTCAATCCACAAACACTGAATATTATTTGTGCAGTTGGGCGACGTGTAAAATTTATCGTCCCAATCAATGTCCTTCAAATAGGTTACATAAACAAACCATCCGGTTTGTAAATGAATATTTATTTATTCACATTCACGTTAAAAATTATATTTTTAACGATAATTAATTTATTTCAACACATGAACGTTTTATTATCTATTTCACACCAACATCACAAACAAACTTCACAACACATCAAACAAGCATACAAGCCATCCATGGTCTGTGGACGACGGGTGTCGGGTGCTGCTAAGCACCGTCTGCATCCTAGTATATATTTTTAACTAGAAAAGAAAATTTCAAGTGAGAAGTTCTCACCGACTAGCTAAACCAAACGCCACGACTCGTCATATGTAGAACATCTCGCCGTGCTCTCCTTTTGTCACTTTCGTCGTCTGTGTTCACTACATATATAAAAATCACATATTTTTATTATCACTTCATGTATAAAAATTATATTTTTATATCGTTCGTTTCATAATAAAAATATAATCTTTTTATAATTCAAAATCTAATCTTTTCTAATGTAAAAATCGAGTCTTTACCAATTCACTTCCATTATAAATATTCTATTTTTATTTCGCCATCATTCATATAAGAATCAAATTTTTATGTCGCTAGCCTACATATAGAAATCAAATCTTTACAAGTATAGAAATCATCACTTTCATATGAATGAAAATCGTATTTTTTTCCCAGTTAAAAATCAAACCTTTCATGTTAAAAAAAACAATCATTTCATGTTTGTAAACATTCCATCTTTACATTATATAAAAATTCCATCTCTATATTCATAAAAATCAAAACTTTTCTCAAACTAAAAATTATAACTTTCCTTGATATAAATCTATACTTTCCACATATAAAAATCCATACTCCTTCCCTAAATAAAGATACAAACTCTTCCTAATTAAAAATATAAACTTCTCCTAATTAAAAATATGAATTTCTCCTAATTAAAAATATAATTTTTACCTAAACAACAATATAAACATTACGTTAATAAAACATCAGATTTCATACGAATAATTTTGGATTTTGTATGAATAAAAATATAAAAACTTAGGGTTGTTTTTGGAGAGGGTGTCGGTTTGAACAACAGAGGGTCTGAGAGCTGCTGCGCAGCCAGCCTCGCAGCGGAGGAGGAGCAAAGCGGCGCTCTGATCACCTATGACAGACTGTGGATCCCATCGTGGCAGCGGAGTCACGTCGTTCTTGAATTGGGGGGGAGGGGTTTTCCACGTCGACGCACGGGAGGGGAAGAAGGGAGGAGCGGGGGAAGGTGGCTACGGGTGATGGAGTGCGGCGCCGACGATGGGGGCAGTGGTGGGCGACGGGCGATTTAGGGCACGGGTTTTTTTTTTTCTATTTATGAACTATGCGTTGACTTCCAAGGGGAGAAGGAGAGTATAGGGGCTTTATAATATTTTATATAATTTATTATATTTAACTTTCAAAAAGCAACTTTCTATTTCAAACTCGAAATCGAACTCACCGACTGTCGTCCCTAGCGTATTACCCCCATTCCGAACATAATGGGATATGTATCGTAGGCCAATTCGACCGTTACGATCGGTTTCTGTTAAATTTAAAATATAAATCTTTATATATTCAATTTGAATGCACCTTTCAATTTACCGGGAACACATAAATCTTTAAAAATTCTCGAAAAATATTTTCCAGCTTCGTATTGATGATACGGTCCTAAAAAAACTAATTTCGTCAAATTCTGAGACCGTTTGAAAATGTCCATTTTCCAGTCGATTAAAATCAACTGAAACTAGTCAAACGCGTTTTCCTTCGCCACGCTCACATATTGATTCGAAAAATTACGAATTTTGGAATCTAGCAATAACTTGACATCACGGATCCAACAAAAGTGTTCTTTTCGAAATCCGAGGTCATTTGCAAAATGGCTATTTTTAAGGGCTATATAAATTTTATAGCAACCTTTCTTAATTCTCAACTGGACGTATCTTTTGATTCCCGCTATGAAATTTCAATATTTCGGATTCGTTGGAAAGATATTCTCAATTAGATTCAAATATTTTTGGTTTCTCCAATATCCTGTTTATTTTGAATCCTGTATATTCATTTGAAATTTGAAATCGAATTATCGAACTACCACGTCATTTCAGCCTCGTTATATAATTAAAATAAAATATTTATATTCTAACGTCGACTTATATAAATATATACGTTCGAATTATATTCAAAGTAAATTTCTCGTCGATATTATTTAAAATAATTCATTGTTAAATATTTAAAATTTATTAAAATTACCAAAATAAATTTTTTAAATTGGCTCGCATTTCCGGGTTATTACATATTTTGTTTACCGTGTTTGGTTACTATTTATTTTTAATTCGTTTTGTTTCTTTACTGCCTGCTTTTATTCAATCTATAGTCAAAAATGTCTATTTTATGATGTATTTATTATGATAGTAAAATTATTATACTACAACTTGTCTCCCTTCATCTCTGTATATGCTTAAGCGTAAATTTTATATAGCATTAGCCTATCAGCCATTGAATATTTAAGGTTATGATGATATTTACTTTACTATTGCAAGAAAATAAACTCATTTCTTTATTTTTATTTTCCTTTTGACTTCGAGTAGTTTTTATCTTCAGAGCTGCAAAGTAAAATATGAGGCCAGCTGTTATACTACTTGGTGCTTATAGAATAATTTAATAAAATTACATATCTTGAGGAAAAGTAAAATAAAATTAGAATTACATGTTTCCTCTAAATTATTTGTCAACATAAATTATAGGGGTTAATCATTAATTACAATTAGAGATATAGACAGAGCTAATAAACTTTATTCATATTTTCTAATGATGTTGCATATTGTATTGGTTTTCCAGTTGTGGCCAATTCAGCATACATCGTTTGATAAATGTACTTACCGTCTGTTTAATATAAATGTGGTAAACGACTAAGAATTGAACTCTTAAAAATGTAAAAACAAACTGATTAATTTGAACAAGACTGACTGGGCAACCGTTTTGGTGAGTGATGGAGTGGTAGTTATCCCAATATATTAGTGTAATAAATAATTGTATTTAATCTGATAATAGCTTAGATTAAATAATTTAGTGTAATAAGATATGATATAAGGCTGTTTGGGATTAACATTATTTTAAGGCGAAATTTACAATCTTGCTTGGGTATGATAACAACTATATAAACACTAACTTTTCTTATTGAACCCATTATCACAAAAACTGGTGTCATGTTAAATTTTACATTATTCTATAATCATTTGAAATATCTGACCTTTTTTAAAAAAAATATAGCATTTTTTTTTTCATATTTTTAGTGTTTTAATTCAATGATTACATAAACATCTCTAATTTTTAGATATAATTTCATAAATATATGCAATTATTCACAAGGTAATCGCATAAATTTATGCAATTATTCGGTAACTTAATTTAGTGAACCTAATTCACGTACTTTATTAATAAAGATATTTGTTGTATTTTGAACTTAATAGAGACTTTATCCGAATTGTCTAGTATTTTAATTTCAATATGTGGATTTGAAGAATGGGAAGATACATTTACTAAAATGCATTGGTTCAAAAAGAATGTGTGTTTTGTAGGAAAAGAATGCATCCAAAGAAGCAAATAAATTCCACTTTAATAACCATTGATGTTCAAAGCACCACTCATCCCTTCGCGCATTATGAATTTTCCATATGTTGTTAGAACGGGAAGCAGACTTTTCATTTCATAAGCAGTAATAGACATATTAAACTATATATATATATATATATATATATGTGAAATTATAATAACAATTCTTGCATGATAACAAAGAATACAAAATTACATGTATCATTTTGAAATAATCATTGTCATAGTTTCGTTTCCTGCAAAATATACTACTATGGCGATGATTAAACTAAGCCTTTCACTTGATTCACTACTTAACAAATGGATTCAAATATTCCTATCTATATTTTTTTAATAGTAAATTTTACATTATTATATTTTACAATATTCTATAATATGATAATCAACACTGACCTTTAGGATTTTTCCTCTTTTCGTTCACTAGCTGCTCACCGTCTTCTGGGGAGAATCTGATTTATGTACGTAGATATCCTACACCCACTGCACTCTCTCAGTCTCTCTCTTTTGGTTATGCATTACTAGTTGTATTTTGCGTTTATATGGATATTCTTCCTCTTCGTTTTAATATATGTACATATATTTGTCTTTGAGTTATTCCAACAAATGCTTATGCTGATCCCAACCCCATCCCCCATCGCCTCCTCTCTCCTTTTTTAGTCATAAAATACACATTTATATAGCTTATACTGGATGCTTACAATCACCCTAGTTCCACTGCTCAATATTTGTTTTACTTCTACAACTCGATGTTGACTCTTTATGAATGTATCCAAGACGAGTTTATTCCATCCTATTTTCGTAGTATTGACCCCAACTTTAGGATTCTACCCATTTTGGACCCATATGTATTCCCCTAGAGGGTTACATTTCTTTAAATTGAGAGCATATATGTGCATTTTGTACTTACCCCTTCATTTTCTGTTAAAGATTTGTTGGAAACTGTGGAATTTCCTATGTATAGTTTTCTCTCGTCTCCTTATCTTAGCCACCACGTAAATTTCTTATGCTAAGTATTTTAATTCTCCTCCTTTACATCATAAGATTGTTTTCCTTAATTCACCTATTAAAAGTGATTCCATAGGCTGCGATGCATTTCATTACATCGAAGCCACAAAATCACTATTGTCTATTTCACCTCGTAAGACCTAGTTTAGGCTGATTAGTTTTCCATAGTTTCAAATTTGGATGGTTTCATTTCTCCTTTTCAAGGATGTGGTACTTCTCTTGTTCTTTCTATTCTTAATTAGTTGTTTGTTGGTCACATAAATCATTCTCCTTTAGCTAGTTATCCAAAATTTTCACCATTGAAAATGAATTTTTACTCATAGACAGACCACATCATGAGTGTTGAGAATGTTAAAAAGGGCTCCTATCTTTATACCAGATTCTTGTTCTATAAGTACAACTTTATGCATGCGCACCATATAATATATGTACATGCAGTACATGCTTACATATGCAGTCAAATATGAGAACTACGTCAAATGCGTTATTAATGAATTAGTAGTACAATAGCCATATTTTACACATTCGGATGACGAAATAATGGGAAAGCAACGGTCACATGCCTATTATAACACTGCAACGGTCACATTCCCATTATTCAAGCCTATTTGTATTTGTTTCTTGTATTATAAATAAAGGTCTTCTATATACAGTTTGTATTATCTTACAATTCTAATTCATCAATAAAAAAACATCTCTTCAATCTTGTTTCTTCTATTTTGTTTTCTAACATGGTATCAGAGCAACAAATTGCCGAAAGGCATTAAAAAAATCCTGAGCCATCATTTTTTTTGTAGTGACCCGAAATTCCGGTCCAATTTGAGCTGACCAAATAATACAAGTCCAACCCCAATTACACTGGAAAATCTGAAAACTAATAGAAAGAAAACAGAGGGTGAGAATAGATAAGATAGAAACTTAGAATAGAAGAAGAAGAAGAACACAACATCAGAGTAACACGAACCTCACAGCGGAACGAATAACATATAATATATAACATAACTTTGAAATATAAATCTGTACTTGAATATACATATCATTTCCAAAGTACAACACTTACAACACAGTGGAAAAATAACCATAGCTATATAATTCTGAAGCCTCCTGCTCCATCTCTTCAAGTATCTGTAAATCCTGACTACTTGACTGCCCATACAAAATTGGGCACCTAAGAGTTTAGGGAAAACAAAACAAAATAAACATCGAGTTAGTCATGGTACTGGTGTGAGTAAAACAGTTAAAAACAATTTGAACAAGTAAACGATATCTCATACGACCACGCCGTATAACGGAATGGGTTTTTCCCTTATGAGAATCCAAATTATCTTTATATCAAAAACCTTTTGGTATTATAGTAATGTATAAGTACCACAATATAATAATCATCTAGCAGAAACGCTTTCATCTCACGTTCTAAATATATAGTATGCAATCAAAACCGCAAGCACGTATTGGGTAATAGATTCCCAACTATGACAAGGTATGGAACCACCTTTCTCTAGTGTACCTTTAGAGAGGAATACACTGGGTTCGACAAGAACATCTTGCAACCCGGCCACACATGACCGACCACTCATTTCGCTTGAGTGTATCGAATGTATATCACCAACGGTTGGGATCAGCAACCATTTCCCGAATGGGACAGCATCAACAATAGATTTTTAGAAGTAAATGAAACTCTAGATCAGGTGATTATACACCCTAATAGGTGCGACCTACATAGCCATGCTGCCTGCGCAATTTCTGTCATTTCTCGGTTGTGAGGCTAGAGGCCACGCTTATCTCTGACAGATCACATGTTTATTCACTTTGAATGTCACATCGTCATACCCGCCAAATCACAAATCGATTTCCCCAAAAATATCACGGGTATACAGCTAAGAGAAACGAATTCCTCCGCCACCAAACGTAAATATGTTTGAAGAGATCAACTTACGCGATCTATGAAATATGCTCTGTCAGACATTCGTCCATACATGTCGTCCTGGGACTGGACAAACCGAAGGCACTATTCAGTACAACCATCTTAGGCAATCTTTACCTAAGATTTATACAACAGCCCTTGCACTTGACTCCGTCTTCATCTATCTTTGGCACATATAATTCGCAACGCTTATGCCAATACGGAGTGGTTCTTCAGATAATAATCCAACTGGTCTCTCCATATTAACAACATTAAAATGGTCGAAAACTTCGATAGTCGGTGAGTTAACTATCAAAAAAAACACGTGTGCAAACAAAGATATTATTTCCAAATGGAAATTATATTGATCAATCATCATTTAACATTTATCTCTTTAGTTCATTAATTTACTTTTCACCTGTTTACCTATATTCAACACTGGCTATTTTCTAAACTTAGAAAATATACGTTATTAACAATGGAAAACATTTCCATTTCTTGTTACCTATATTAGAAAACATTTCTGATTTCTTATTTGGAAAACATTTTCGAAGTTCCTTCATTGGATTTAAACATATGTTTAAATAAAAATCGCTATGCCAACTCCAACCATTTACTAAATTCACTTGACCAAATTCACTTAACCATCCTTTACTATCAAACCTTACCATTCCTTAGTTAAGAAGGAAGTCAATCATCTTGGGGTATAATTACCTCTCAGACCTTAACTGAATAACGTTTTAACTTCAGAATAGACAAAGTTTATCTTTTAAACTTTTAACAAACTTCCTTACGTAACTCTCTTCGAATAATCTCTATTCGATAACTTCCCCCTTCGAATAACTATATTCGATAATCTCTCTTACGAATAACTAGATTCAAACCTTTCTTCGAATAAATTATATTCGATTAACTCTATTCAATTAACTCTTATCAATTAACTCTATTGGATTAACTCCTTTGGATTAACTCTAATTGATTAACTCAAATCGATTAACTTTATTTGATTAACTATAATCGATTAACTCTATTTGATTAACTCTTTTCACTTAACTCCTTTCGAATAAACGATATTCGATAACTCCTTCAACCCTATACGAATAAAATATATTTGATTAACTCCTTTTTAACTTTATTCGAATAAACTATATTCGATTAACTCCTTTCGAATAACTAGATTCGATAACTCACTTCGAATAACCAATATTCGATTAACTCCCTTCGAATAACTAATATTCGATCTCTTTCTTTCGAATACGCTATATTCGATAATCTCCTTTCTTTCGAATACACTATATTCGATGACCTCCTTTCGAATAACTTATATTCGATAATCTCACTTTCGACTAACTAAATTCAATAACTCACTTCGAATAACCAATATTCGAGTAACACCCTTTTAACTCGATTCTAATAACTAATATTCGATAACTCCTTTCGAATAACTGGATTCGATAACTCTTTTCAAATAACTAGATTCGATAACTCCTTATTACCTTTATTCGAATAACTAATATTCGATAACTCCTAATTTGACTAACTCTAATCGATTTACTCTAATTCGATTAACTCTATTTAATTACTCTGTTGGTTAACTCTAACTGGTTAACTATAACTGATCAACTCTTACTGATTAACTATAACTGATCAACTCTAATGATTAACTCTAACTGGTCAACTCTAACTGATCAACTCTAACTAGCTAACTCTAACTGATCAACTCTAATTGATTAACTTTAACTGGTTAACTCTAACTCATTTACTTTATTCGATTAACTCTAATCCAATAACTAATATTCGATTAACTCATTTCGATTAACTCTTTTCGATTAACTCTTTTTGATTAACTCCTTTTCTATTTCTTTATAAAAATAATTCCTTTTCTATTTGTTTAATTAACAAATAACTATTCCCTTTTTAAATTCTATTACTTAGCAAATAAATATTTCTTTTATCCTTCATATTTATTTAACAAATAAATATTTCCTTTATCTTTTCTATTTATTTAGCAAACAAATATTTCCTTTATCTTTTCTATTTATTTAACAAATAAATATCTCATTTATAACATTCTATTTATATCCTATAAATAAATATTTCCATTTAATCTATTTGTAAATGGTTTACAAATATTTCCTTTCCAATTCCATTTGTAAATGTTTTACAAATGTTTTTTTCCTTTTTATTTCTATTTGTAATTGTTTTACAAATATTCCTTTTTCTATTCTATTTATAATTGGTTTACAAATATTACTCTTTCTATTTGTTTGACAAATATTTTCCTTTATATTTGTTTTACAAATGTATTCCTTTATATATATTTTACAAATATTTTCCTTTATATTTGTTTTATAAATGTATTCTTTTTAACTCTGTTGATTTTATAATTTAATTCCTTTTTATAAAATCCTTTTCCTTTTCTATATAAAATCCATTGATTGTATGTAAATAAATTATTTTTCAAAATGTACTTTGAAAATCCCCTTTTTAAATCCCAATATTTTCAACGGTATTTAAAATACCAATTAACAGTGATCGATATCATTCAAACACACATAATGAACTACAGATTATATATCCATCATATATTACAATATATTAACAGAACAGTATTATAAATATTGAGGAGTCCAGTTGGACCCCTCCAACCTATTTCCCTGCATCACAGATGTTAAACAATACAACTAACATTGATTTCATTTTAATATGAAATATTCAGCTATAAAGAATCAATATTTAACCAAACGATTTATGTATATATATATCGTTATCTATAATTTCAACCAATACACAAGCAATTCAACCAAACAGTTAACACACATCAATCAATAGATAATTATTGGTTCTAAATATACGTTAGAAAAAAATATAACTGTTCAGTGTTAGTGAGTTTTACTCACATTTCGCGTTAACCGTTAAATAACGATTTGCATCTGTTGATTCATACGGAAAATTTATTTCGCCATAAATTATAACGAGCTTCGATTCACTCCAAGTCAGTCTCATTGCGGAGCTCCCATCCATACGATCCCAATGGATCTTGTTTCGCTGAAAACCGATATTGTATGCATGAGATATGGTTTATATAAGTTTGTGTATGTAAAAAAAAATTCAAATGAATTGAATAAATTGGGCCCTCACACTATCCATTTCAACCCAGCCCAAACCGCTCCTTTTAAAACCCGACCTATTCAAGCATCTTCTTCCCCGTAACCCCTTTGTACCAGCATAACAAATCCGCTCCCAAAGCCATTAGCCAACGTTTTGAGCTCCCATTCTCCATCGTTCCTCTATGAATTTGCAAACCGGACACATCAACGTCCCTCTCTCAGCAAGAACATTACATCCGCCCCCATAGAACAAAGCTTGACTTCATCATTTAGATGGCATTCGAGCTACAGGCTCCACGCACAACGGCTCACTGTGCGACCCCTTTTCTGGTGTCATTCTTCACCAAATTCACACCACCGCACCTCCTTAACACCACAAACACCAATCCAATCACCTTTTATTCAATCGAAACCTTAATCTCACTAAACCGCAAATCCTAGATCTAGGAAACCAATGTTGTACGATATCGCACACCAGAAACTGACGTTGAACTCAGTGAAATGCATCTCAGTTGGAATAGGATGGTTTAACGAATCCATATATATATATATATCTTGAAATTTCTAGATTTTTATTTAATTTGATATTGATTTTGGAAGTAATCGATCTTGGTTTGAGGAAGAATACTAACGGCGTATTATCTCGTTAACCAGAGAAATGAGAAAATTAGGTTAAGGAATTTTTAGAGGGTATTTAAAGGAATTTTAGATATTTTATTTTCAAATATTATATTAAATTTTAAGCAAATGCTACTTTTATTTGTCCTCTAAAATTCCTGTAATCACACACGATACCCAAAAATCATGAAACTGGACATGCAGCTACAATTCGACACTACGGTCCCAACGAAACTGGTTTCATCGAATTCTGACTCCGTTTGCTCACATAGCGTATTTTTAACTGTCAAAATATCGACTGTTTTTCACTCTAAAAATCCTTACGGCACCACACTGACTCTAAAAATCATGAAACTTGGAATCCAGCAATAATTTGATATTGTGGATCCAACAAAATTAGTTTTGTCGAATTCCGACTTCGTTTGCGAAAGTGGCTATTTTTAAAGCTCTAAATAACCCATTTAAATATATAAATATATTTAAATATAATTAAATTAAATATAAATAAATTTATATTATCGTATATATTCACAGTGGAATACCATACAGCTTCAGAATATTCCTATATGAATTTCTAACTTCATATTTCAAATCCCGATTAAATCGATATTCGATTTACAATGAAATCCCTTTTATAAATATAAATAATTCCTTTATAAATTATAAAGGAATTCCATTGCGACTTTTCTAAAATTTGATTCGGACATATCTCAAAATCTGCACAACGAAATCCCAATTTTTCTCTCCCGCTAGGAAGATATACTTCACCAGCTCCGAACGTTTCTTGTTTCACAGAAATTCGGCTTAAAACGAATCCTGTTCATTCAGTTGAAGTTCGAATCGCTAAATTACGTACTGTAGCGCCATTTCAAGCTCGATTTTAATGATAATATAATTATACGTTCAAACTGACGTTATTTAAATATATTCGTTATTTTAATTCAACTCTAAGCTGAATTAAATATTTTAAATCGCCCGGTTCACATTAAAATGTCAATTCACTATTTTTGATTATTTTAGAAATTAAATATATTATTTAATTATTAGATTTAATTAAATATTCAATAAAATTTAATTAACGACCATTAAATCCCCTAAATCACTATATAAATAATTAAATAAATTAAATATTATATAGTTGAAAGTACGGGTCGTTACATTCTTCCCCACTTAAAATAATTTCGTCCTCGAAATTGCTAAGGTAGAAAGCAAACCCTATCGACTGGTTAGAACTTATCTGTTCACTTCTTAACTTCAATTTCAACTGAACCAATTTAATTTCAATTAAATTATTAATTCTTATTATCGAAAAATTTCAAAAATTCTGAAAAATTTCTAACACCTTAACTTTTCGAAAAAATTCGCCAGCACCTCCTTTGTACTGGTCAATTGGTCAAACTCCAACTCACCTCTCTGGGCCATCTCCATCCCAAAAGAAAATCAAATAGCCAAGCGGCTTGCCAATTCGGCTCATAATTCTTATACCCAATAGAAATATAAACTTGTACCTTTTGTCTTCATATCATTATATCCTTTCCACCTGTTATCAATTCAGCAGATATAAGGGTCATCCTAATGAAATTCCAATCTGTTTTTATCCACAAATCTAACCATTTGCTTATACCTAAGTCGAATTCAGTTTCAAATCAAGGTTCCATTTTCGATTTTTAAATTCTTAACTCATCAATCCAATACCATTTCAGATTCTATCTCACAATTCAAAAATCTGATTCTACTTGATATATCATATCCAATTCAATTTCCAGTTAATTGGTTTCAATTCAGCTCCAGTTTGGTTTTCACAAATTTCTATTTAAATTTGTTTTTAATTCAAATAGTCTCTTCCAGGGAGTTTTAAACAGCTTTGCTTTTCTAAAACCAAATATTCCTTTTTGGATTTCAAACAACTTGTTTCTCTCAAAACAATTCAAAAACAAAATCTTTTCGGTAATAATCCGTTACTTACAACTCGAAAATGAACATTGATTATGTTGCAGTCATTATCAGAATTATTTTCTAGTTATCGAAGTGAGTTCAATACTATATCACTTTCAAAATCATTCTTAAACACTTTTATTTTGAAATCAGTTCAAAATAGCATCCATAAATGCTTGGAATACAATTTAAAATCTCCCAAGATCTTAAAATTTACATATATTTAATCCAAGTCTATTTACAAACTCTGTTCCAAATTTCCAGGGTTTTAATTTCAATTCTGATTCAAATTCAGATTTAATTCATTTCGTAACACTTATACGAATATTAATTGGTTATTTACATAACCGTTTCACTTTTTATAATCTTACTCGATTATAACAATAACCAATATAAATCCTTTATATCAAAATATAATTTGGGTAAAACTATTTCATTTAACCTCTTTTCAAAACATACCATGACGATTCATCGTATTCGAGGGCTTATAAACTCCTACCGATACAGCGGATCAAACTGATCGACCAAATCACATAAACAACTAAACCAATAAATCTCCATAATATAAAAAAAATTATATCAATAACAAATACGTTCACTCGTATATATAGACTCAACTCAATCTAGGGTATTACTAACCCTATATCTACCGAGTCACGCCACAGAGCCAAGGTAATTCACTTAACCTTATGCTCTGATAACAATTGTAGTGACCCGAAATTCCGGTCCAATTTGAGCTGACCAAATAACTCAAGTCCAACCCCAATTACATTAGAAAATCAGAAAACTAATAGAAAGAAAAGAGATGGTGAGAATAGATAAGATAGAAACTTAGAATAGAAGAAGAAGAAGAACAACACAACATCAGAGTAACACGAACCTCACAACGGAAGAATAACATATAATATATAACATAACTTTGAAATATAAATTTGTACTTGAATATACATATCGTTTCCAAAGTACAGCACATACAACACAGCGGAAAAAATAACCATAGCTATATAATTCTGAAGCCTCCTGCTCCAGCTCTTCAAGTATCTGTAAATCCCGACTACTTGACTGCCTGTACAAATTGGGCACCCAAGAGTTTAGGGAAAATGAAACAAAATAAACTCCGGGTCAGTAATGGGACTGGTGTGAGTAAAATAGTTTAAAACAATTTGAACAAGTAAACGATATCTCATAAGACCACGCCGTATAACGGAACAGGTTTTTCCCTTATGAGAATCCAAATTATCTTTATATCAAAAACCTTTTGATATTATAATAATGTATGTCAACCACAATATAATAATCATCTAGCAGAAACGCTTTCATCTCACATTCTACATATATAGTATACAATCAAAACCGCAAGCACGTATTGGCTAATGGATTTATAACTATGACAAGGTATGGAACCACCTTTCTCTAGTGTACCTCTAGAGAGGAATACACTGGGTTCAATAAGAACATCTTGCAACCCGGCCACACATGACCGACCACTCATTTCACTTGATTGTATCGAATGTATATCACCAACGGTTGGGATCAGCAACCGTTTCCCGAATGGGACAACATAAAAAATAGATTTTTAGAAGTAAATGAAACTCTAGATCAGGTGATTATACACCCTAATAGGTGCGACCTACATAGCCATGCTGCCTGCCCGTTTTCTATCATTTCCCGGTTGTGAGGCTAGAGGCCACGCTTATCTCTGATAGATCACACGTTTATTCACTTTGAATGTCACATCGTCATATCCGCCAAATCACAAATTGATTTCCCTATAAATATCACGGGTATACAGCTAAGAGAAACGAATTCCTCCGCCACCAAACGTAAATATGCCTGAAGAGATCAACTTACGTGATCTATTAAATATACTCTGTCAGACATTCTTCCATACAGGTCGTCCTGGGACTGGACAAACCGAAGCCACTATTAAGTACAACCATCTTAGGAAATCTTTACCTAAGATTTATACAACAGCCCTTGCACTTGACTCCGTCTTCATTTATCTTTGGCATATATAATACGCAACGCTTATGCCAATACGGAGTGGTTCTTCGGATAATAATCCAACCGGTCTGTAACAACCCGCATTCAACGCATCGGAGGATCGTAGAATATTTATTTCTTTCCCATATTAAGTTGTATGGTCATGTAACTTTGGGAAACAACCATTAGGGTTATTTCCTATGTTCATGATTTTTGTCGATTTTTAAGTGACCATTTTGCCCCTTGTTGATCTTGTTTCGGCCATAACTTTTGGTTGGAAAGGAATTTTGACCTGAAATCACTTCCATTAGATTTGTTTGATGGTTTACCTTTTCGTAGAGTGGTCACATGCGAAAAACGGACTTATCGTTTGGGAGATATGACTGAAATAAGGTTTGGAAGGTGAAAAACTGCTTAACCGGGCCAAATAGGGTGATTAGTGAATGGACCCATAACCCATTTCGGGATTAGGGTTATGGGGAGGCTGAAATGAGTTAGGGTTTCATTCCATTTTAGTTTTCTTGCCTCTACTTACCTCTTAGAAACCCTAAAAATGGCCTCCAACCTCTATATCACCTCCAAATCACTCACTAATCAAGGATTGAGCTCAGCAACATCAAATCAAGGGAGATCTACACCAAATCAACATTAGAGCTGCTGTTTAGCATTGGGATTCACACCAAAACAGAGATTTATTTCAGATCTAAGGTTTATTTGTGGCTAAGGTGAGTGATTTGCATAGTTCCTCACTAATTATGGCTAATTAAGGGTAATTAGTGTTAATTAGCGAATTTAAACATGATAAAAATTCTGGAAAAATACTTATAAAATTCGAAATGATGTTTTAGACCTCTGATATGAACTTGGGTTAATTTGGTTAAGTTTTGCTAATCATATCATTAGTTTTACCTAAACATGCTTAAGGGAAAATATGGGGTTTTGGCTATGTTTGATCCATTTTAACCTATCATATTGTTGTTTTGATGTTTATGGTTGAATATACATGTTGCTATGACTATATGGTATGTTTTGTGATTGATTAGAATAGTTGGAATGGTCGAAAACGCCGTCAAGTGGCGTAAACTGTTGGCTAGAAAAAGTGCAGGAAGACATCTGAACCGGATCGGATCGGTTAGGAGGACCCAACCCGAACTGTTCGTGGGTACTTGCCACGATCCGAACCAAATACCCCGATCCGATGGGGAAAGGAGCTCGAACCCGAACCGCGTCACATACTGGAGCACCCGATCCGCCCTTGAATGGTGAGCACGATCCGTTGTACTTGACCTGGAGAAGTGCTTTCCGACCCGAGCCGCTCAGAGGACCCCGACCCGAACCGGTAATGGCGACTGGACGTGGAGACCCGATCCACTGGGGTGATGGCGACCCGATCCAGTGAAGGGGAGCATTCCGATCTGAACCGAACTGATGATTAGGGAGAGATCCAAACCGATCCGGTGATGACCAATAACCCGAGATGCAAAGATAGTCCAAATGGAAGTTAGAGCTCAGGATCCAGTTGGGAACCAATGAGTTCACTTCATGGTTGGGCTTTGCTGCGGGACGTGTGCTAAGGAGTTGTCGACTTTCATAACTTCGATTCACCACTGAAAATGAATGATGGGCTACTTATCAGTGCAGTAGAGTCACTATGACTCGAGGGGCAAAGTGATGGTAGCAAGACTACGTTATCAGTGCAGTAGAGTCATTATGACTCGAGGGGCAAAGTGATCGTAGTAAGGCTATGAGCCAGTGCAGTGGGGTTATTGTGACTCCATGGGGCAAAGTGGACATAGCGAAGGAATAATGGCTATGTATAAGTGCAGTGAAGCCATTTATGACTTCATGGGGCAAGGTGATCGTAGCAAAGTATTGAGGTGATCGAAGGGGTGAATATGGTATGCTTTACTCACTGAGTGAGAGATGTGAGGATGGTTGCTATGCCTGATTGTTTACCATCACTATGACATGCACACCCCCACCCCCGTTATCTTTACACCATTTGAAATGGAACCTTAGAGTGTTGTACAGTATGTAGTGCTAACTCTTTGGTTGCAGGTCCAGGTTCATGTATGGTTTAGTATACCTGTTATTGTTCTGTTTAGATGCTTATCGCTCATACCAGACTTTTTGTCTGACCCAGAGTTTTATGTTTCTTCTTATTACTCTGGGTGTTCACACGAGCAGACTAGAGACAGGTTAGCTGGTGATGCGCGAGTAGCTGATTCGGAGGCGAGCAGGAGGCTTCCACGTATGATATATAGATATTCTCCCTGTGTCGTTGGTGGTCGCTACTTAGGCATTAGTAGTGTACCTCCCTTATCTTGTTTTTGCTTTCGAGACAGTTTTAAAAGTTGTAATAATGTTATCTTTGGATCATAAGCTGTACTTAGATTTTCCGCTGCTATGTTAGTTTGTTTTCAGCTTATGCACTGTCTCACCTGTTTTATGTCAAGTATGTTGTTATTATATTTTGTATGTATATGAGAGCGCGTATTTGTGATTACTTTGGTTTTCAAAAGCTATATATATATATATATATATATATATATACACTATTAGTAGTATAAGGATGAAGTCGTACATCACTAGCACCACTATTAGTTCGTTGATCGTTTTCTCTTTACAGATTGAACGATGAGTCGAGACACGAGGGGTGCTGGTAGAGGGTCCAATAATGAAAATGCTCCTGACATGAGGACGATGTTCACTAACTTCATGAGGGAGATGCTTAGGAATGTTCAGGGAGCAGCTCCCAATCCCGGAAATGGTGGTGGTCCAGTAGTGCAGGCGCCTAGGGTCGATTTCGCCAAGTTGTGCAAGGATTACACTAACCTTGGTGGGAAGCCGTTCCACGGAACGGAGTCGGCCACAGATGTTTAGGATTGGTTGGATAGCTGTGATCGTATCTTCGACGACTTGGGTATCGAGGATGTAATAAAGAGAAGGCTAGCGTCTCGTCAGCTGCAAGGGCGAGCGATGAATTGGTGGAATGTCATTAGAACAGCTACTCCAGAAGATCATGTTACTTGGGATCAGTTCAAGGCTCGCTTTAGCGAGAAGTTCATTCCAGCTGCCCAGAAGTCAGTGTTGCTTAAGAGATTCTTGGAACTCAAGCAGAATGGTAGGGCAGTCTCGAACTATATTGTTGAGTTCGACACTTTGTCGAAGTATGAACTATCTCTTATCGAAACTCCTGAGAAGAAGAATGAGAAGTTCATTACTGGTTTGGATGGATACTTGGGGGGGAAGGCTTATCAACCACATCGATGAGACTTTTGAATCGATTGTGGGGAAAGCTTTGAGATCAGAGAGTCTTTACCCTAAGCCAAAGACTGAGGCTGCATCTGCAGAAGGGCTGAAGCCGCAAGAAGGCGGTGGAGGCAAGAATAACTCTCAGCGTAAGAGGAAGCAGAACCAATCTAAGGATGGCCAGAAAAAGAGCAAGAAAGATGTTGAGTGCTTCAGCTGTGGTAAGAAGGGCCATTATGCTAAAGAATATCGGGCCAAGCCAGCAGATAGGAAGTGCTACAACTGTGGCCAAGTGGGACATCATAAGGATAAGTGTCCACAACCTCTTAAGGAGAAGTAGATTGTGAAAGCATATGCTATCGATGTTGTTCCTTCTTCGTCGAATGCCCCAACTACGGTGGAGAAAGGAAAGAATGTCTTCATTCAAGGTATGCTTTCTATTTACGATGTACCAGTTCGAGTTTTGTTTGATACTGGAGCTTCCCGTTCCTTTATATCTAGTGACCTAGTGGATAGGTTGGGACTGGAACCCGAGATAGTCGATAGACCGTTGGTTGTGACGAACCCGATTGGTGGTTCTACTAACCTTAGTATGATTTGTCAAATTTTGGTCTTATCGAGTCATGGATGTATGTTTGTTTGTGATTGCTTTGTTTTGGGCTTTACTGGGTACGGCATTATATTGGGGGTCGATTGGCTCCAAAGAAACTGGGTGGTGGTAGACTGTGAGGGCTTTTTGGTGACAGTTAGGGCGGATGATGGGCGGAGAGTAGTGTTTGGTAGTCTAACTAGTGATGGGGTAATGGCTAGTTTTATAAATTCTCTCGACATCCCGCATGATGAGCTATCAGATGTGCCCGTGGTTGGCCAGTATCCGGACGTCTTCGAGGAGTTGACCGGGCTTCCACCACACCGAGAGATTGAGTTCCGTACTGATTTAGTGAAAGATGCCAGACCTATAGTGATGCCACTTCGTCGTATGGCACCAAGGGAGCAGCGAGAGCTCGGGATGCAAGTCAGCTATCTTTTGAAGAAGGGATTTATTAAAAGAAGTGTATCCGAGTGGGGAGCATCAGTTGTGTTTGCCACTAAGGCAGATGGTTTCCTTCGTTTGTGCGTGGACTATCACGAGTTGAATAAGGTAACGAGGAAGAATAAGTATCCTCTTCCGCGGATAGATGATTTGTTTGATCAACTGGATGGAGCAAGAGTGTTCTCCCAATTGGACCTCCCGACAGGATTTCATCAGCTCCGAGTAGCAGATGAGAGTGTTCCGAAAATGGCATTTAGGACGCCGTCTGGATCCTATGAGTGGTTGGTTATGCCATTTGGGTTGACCAATGCACTAGCATACTTTGTGGATCTTATGAATCAAGTATTCAGAGATCAGTTGAATAAGTTTGTTCTTGTATTCGTAGATGACATCCTTGTTTCTTCGAGGACAGAGAAGGAACACAAGGGACACTTGAGGATAATGATGGAGGTGTTGAGGAAACACCAATTGAAAGCGAAATTCTCTAAGTGTCACTTCTGGAGGAGGGAAGTGAGATTCTTGGGCCATGTTGTTTCAAAGAATGGTATTGTCGTGGACCCTGCGAAGGTGGCTACCTTACAGGATTGGCCTACACCCAAGAATGCAACAAACGTAAGAAGTTTCTTGGGGTTAGCTGGATATTATCGTAAGTTTATCTAGGACTTCTCCAAGATAGCAGGATCGTTGACTCAGTTGACTAAGAAGAATCAGGCCTTCGTCTGGGACGGAGTGTGTGAGAATGCATTCAAAAGTCTAAAAGAAAGGTTGACGTGTGTGCCAGTGTTAGTCATTTCTAAAGGGAATGAAGAAATGACGGTATACACAGATGCTTGTGGTACCGGACTAGGTGCTGTATTGATGCAAAGAGGTAGGGTTGTAGCTTATGCTAGTCGGCAACTAAAGCCACATGAGAAAAGGTATCCTATCCATGATTTGGAATTGGCAGCAATCATGTTTGCGTTGAAGATGTGGAGACATTATTTCTTTGGAGAAAGATTTGAGTTGTTTACTGATCATAAATCGTTAAAGTATCTCTTCTCTCAGAAGGATCTAAATCTCCATCAGCAGAGATGGTTAGAGTTCTTGGCTTCGTATGATTTTGATATTGCATACACATCTGGGAAAGGTAATGCGGTAGCCGATGCCTTGAGTATGAGATATGTCAGTTTAGGGGCTATGTTTCTTGAATGGAAACAACTGTAGTATCGCAGTATTTGATTTCAAACCAAAGTGTGAATTGGATCCAGAAACGCTAGCTAGTTTGGCGGTCAGACCCACTTTGATAGAGCGGATTGTTTCCAGCCAGAGGGACAATCCTAATCTATTGGAAATCATCTCCAAGTTAGAGATGAATATCGACGGTGAGGAGATGAATTTGTATGGACTTGATCGAGATGGATGGCTTAGAAAGAATGGAAGACTAGTTGTACCCAACGTGAATGGTTTGAGAGATGAAGTGCTTAGAAAATGTCATCACTCAAAACTGACTATACACCCCGATGGTGATAAGATGTATCGAGACATGAAACAGACTTACTACTGGAAAGGGATGAAAAGAGACGTTGGGAAGTTTATATCCAAATGCATGAATTGCCAGCTAGTTAAAGCCGAACAAAAGAAGCCTAGTGGTTTGTTGTAACCATTAGAAATTCCTGAATGGAAATGGGAGCAAGTCTCGATGGGTTTCATTGATGGTTTACCAAGGACTAGATCGGGACATGATAGCATTTGGGTAATTGTGGATCGATTGACTAAGAGTACAAGATTTATACCAGACAAATCAACCAGAACGGCAGCTATGTTAGCAGAACTGTATATGAAGTGGGTAGTGAGATTTCATGGAGTACCTAAAAGCATTGTGAGTGACCGAGACCAGTAGTTTACTAGTGGGTTTTGGAAAAGCTTACAAGAGGCTGTAGGGTCAGAATTACATCTTAATACCGCATATCATCCTCAGACCGACGATCAGACGGAGAGGGTGAATCGTATATTGTAAGGTCTCTTGAGAGCTTGTATATTGGATTTTGGTGGATCATGGGATGACCATTTGCATCTAGTAGAGTTTGCATATAATAATAGCTACCAATCCAGTATCGGTATGGCTCCATATGAAGCTTTGTACGGAAGACCGTGCAACTCACCATCATGTTGGATAGAGACCGGTGAGAAGTTTGTGCTTGAACCAGATGTGGTAAGAGAAACCTCGGACAAGATTAAGATCATTCAACAACGAATGAAGGCTGCCCAAGATAGGAAAAAGAGTTATGCTGATAAGAGGAGAAGAGACTTAAAATTCTCCATTGGTGACTTGGAGTTTGTCAAGATTTCTCCATTGAAGAGCGTGATATGATTTGGCAGGAGAGGCAAGTTGGCACCAAGATTTGTTGGCCCATTCCTAGTTCTTGAACTAGTCGGGAATTTGGCGTATAGGGTTGACTTACCAGAAAAGATGGCGGGAGTTCACAACGTATTTCATGTTTCCCAACTAAGGAAGTTCGTACACGACCCAGATATGACTATTTCACCTGATCAGTTAGAGAACTTCGAAGTGGAACCCGAGGCGGCTGGGAACTGCAAGCCGATTCGTATTGTCGAGCACGATACGAAGCAACTTCGAAGGAAGGCGATGAATCTAGTCAAGGTTCAGTGGGGCGAGAACAAGAATAACTGTACTTGGGAGACAGAGGAGAGCATTAAGAAGACGTATCCAGAACTCTTTGTCTGGTATGATTTACTTTGCAATTTAGTGATTCTGCATGCTAGGATAGACTTGTTTTGCATGTTGATTGTTGTTTTATGACTGATAGGCATGCAGGACCCTCGTGTGTGTGTTTTGATTAGGAAATTTCGAGGGCGAAATTTCTTAAGGGGGGAAGAATGTAACAACCCGCATTCTACGCATCGGAGGATCGTAGAATATTTATTTCTTTCCCATTTGAAGCCGTATGGTCATGTAACTTTGGGAAACAACCATTAGGGTCATTTCCCATGTTCATGATTTTTGTCGATTTTTAAATGACCATTTGCCCCTAGCTGATCATGTTTCGGCCATAACTTTTGGTTGGAAAGGAATTTTGACCTAAAACCACTTCCAATAGATTCGTTTGATGGTTTACCTTTCCGTAGAGTGGTCACATGCTAAAAACGGACTTACCGTTTGGGAGATATGACTGAAATAAGGTTTGTAAGGTGAAAAACTGCTTAACCGGGCCAAATAGGGTGATTAGTGAATGGGCCCATAACCCATTTCGGGATTAGGGTTATGGGGAGGCTGAAATGATTAGGGTTTCATTTCATTTCAGTTTTCTAGCCTCCACTTACCTCTTAGAAACCCTAAAAATGGCCTCCAACCTCTAAATCACCTCCAAATCACTCACTAATCAAGGATTGAGCTCAGCAACATCAAATCAAGGGAGATCTACACCAAATCAACATTAGAGCTGATGTTTAGCATTGGGATTCACACTAAAACAGAGATTATTTCAGATCTAAGGTTTATTTGTGGCAAAGGTGAGTGATTTGCATAATTCCTCACTAATTATGGATAATTAAGGGTAATTAGTGTTAATTAGCGAATTTAAACACGATAAAAATTCTGGAAAAATACTTATAAAATTCGAAATGATGTTTTAGACCTCTGATATGAACTTGGGTTGATTTGGTTAAGTTTTGCTAATCATATCACTAGTTTTACCTAAACATGCTTAAGGGAAAATATGGGGTTTTGGCTATGTTTGATCCATTTTAACCTATCATATTGTTGTTTTGATGTTTATAGTTGATTATACATGTTGCTATGACTGTATGATATGTTTTGTGATTGATTAGAATAATTGGAATGGTCGAAAACGCCGTCGAGTGGCATAAACTTTTGGCTGGAAAAAGTGCAGCAAGACATCCGAACCCGATCGGATCGGTTAGGAGGACCCGACCCGAACCGTTTGTGGGTACTTGCCACGATCCGAACCAAATACCCCGATCCGATGGGGAAAGGAGCTCGAACCCGAACCGCGTCACATACTGGAGCACCCTATCTGCCCTTGAATAGTGAGCACGATCCGTTGTACTCGACCTGGAGAAGTGCTTTCCGACCCGAGCCGCTCGGAGGACCCCGACCCGAACCGGTGATGGCGACTGGACGTGGAGACCTGACCTGATCCGCTGTGGTGATGATGACCCGATCCGATCTAGTGAAGAGGATCATTCCGATCTGAACCGAACTGATGATTAGGGAGAGATCCGAACCGATCCGGTGATGACCAATAACCCGAGATGCAAAGGTAGTCCAAATGGTTGTTAGAGCTCAGGATCCAATTGGGAACCAATGAGTTCACTTCATGGTTGGGCTTTGCTGCAGGACGTGTGCTAAGGAGTTGTCGACGTTCATAACTTCGATTCACCACTGAAAATGAATGATGGGCTACTTATCAGTGTAGTAGAGTCACTATGACTCGAGGGGCAAAGTGATGGTAGCAAGACTACGTTATCAGTGCAATAGAGTCATTATGACTCGAGGGGCAAAGTGATCGTAGTAAGGCTATGAGCCAGTGCAGTGTGGTCATTGTGACTCCATGGGGGCAAAATGGACATAGCGAAGGATTAGTGGCTATGTATCAGTGCATTGAAGCCATTTATGACTTCATGGGGCAAGGTGATCATAGCAAAGTATTGAGGTGATCGAAGTGGTGAATATCGTATGTTTTACGCACGGAGTGAGAGATGTGAGGATGGTAGCTATGCTTGATTGTTTGCCATCACTATGACATGCACACCCCCACCCCCGTTATCTTTACAACATTTGAAATGGTACCTTAGAGTGTTGTACAGTATGTAGTGCTATCTCTATGGTTGTAGGTCCAGGTTCAGGTATTGTTTAGTATACATGTTATTGTTCTGTTTAGATGCTTATCGCTCATACCAGACTTTTTTCTGACCCAAAGTTTTATGTCTCTTCTTATTACTCTGAGTGCTCACACGAGCAGACTAGAGACAGGTTAGCTGGTGATGCGCGAGTAGCTGTGTAATGACCCGGATATTCCGGCGGTTAAATTTGAATATTTAATACGGTTTTAAATATTAAATTGGTAAATTAAATGAATATTTATATTAAGTTATCAGTTTAATAATCAATTTCGATTTAATATCGAATATATAAAATAACAGAATACAAAAATGGAATTAGATGAATTCAAAATTTAGTTTGAATTAAATACAATTCAAATAATTAATAGGAAATTTTATTTGAATTTATAACGATAGTAATATTTAATTATACTGAAGAATTTAAATAGTTTGAAATTTAGTTTATATCTATTTAAATAAATATCTTCCACAGGCGATCGAATTGGACTTCGTGACCTATCCCAATGTGTCCGGAATAGTAGGTAAACCTTAGAAACGACAGTTGTTGGGTTCAGAAAGGAGTTCAGAATCAGGGTGTGTTTTAATTAAAGAATACCAGTTTAAATTAATTAAAATAAAATATAAATATCATAAAGAAAAAAATAAAAGGTAGAAAATGGAAACGCATCTTCTCTTTCAAACCGCAGAAAATACAAGGAGGAAATGGTGGCACGTTCTGCTCCATTCTCAGCTATATAAACACCCGCAACCCCCTTACCTCTTTTATTTTCTCTCATTTCTTTCTTCTGTTCGAAATCAAAACAAAAACCGCACTTTCTATTTTCTCCCAAATCAAACCAAATCGAATCCTCAACAAAATCGAGATCATTGATTTTGGATACCAGTTAAGGCTCGATCAAATCCCTAGCGCTCGACATTCGAACAGTGACCTAAGGAACAGGCATCGCGAGGCTGACCTTCGAAGGAGAGTTCGGAGTTCAAATCGAGGCTCGCGGTTGCAAGGGTACGGTGAGTGTTCGACGATGGTCGTGTTGTGTTCGATTTTGAAGAGAAAGGGGTCGCGACATGTAGCGGAGGAAGGGTGCGATGATGGTAAATGCAAACGTACTGACATCTGAACCTGGTTGAGTTCGATTTAGGGGTGCGAAATAGGATGACGAATTTGAGTTCGAATCAAGGATCAGAAGTTGTTCCGATTTTCTGATGGAATTTAAAGAAAAACGGGTTCGATGTTTTCTCTGTACGGAGTCGTGAGGCAATTCGAGGCCACTGATGTACGGACGGTGTAGGATTGGAGGAACAGAACAGTCAGTGATCGAGATGGTGGCGTTAGGGTTGAAGCGGCAAGGCCTGTTGGTTGCAGGAGGGTCTGGAGTTGGTCAGTTTGGGTGCAGATGCAGAAATAAAGAAACACCAGTAATGAACCTCAATCGTTCGGTGAAATACCAAGGAAAGGATTTGCAAAATCAAGTAATTAATTAAGGAAAAGATTTTTTATTCGAGATTTCATACAAGAAGATGGAATGGCATTTGACTGCGAGATGTTCGATGAATCTCCGGAATGGGGCTGACTATAGTTTTGGAGCAGTTCAAGGTTATGTCGTGGAGTGGTAGACTAATCGGCAAGGCCATAAGTAATCGTAGGTAAAGAATTAAATTCATTCGAGATGATTCGTTGATACAACAATATGGAATTTATCGGATAATCAGCAAACAAAAATCATCGGTGAGTAAACCTCACTCAGCATTTACTTAGAAATTATTTTTATATAGTTAAAAATAATTGTCTGCGCTTGTTTGAATACTGTCTGATTGTTTTAAAATATATATTAGTTATTTAGGATATATATATATATATATATATATATATATATATATATATATATATATATTGGGTTGATGATTGGTTGGATTCCTGCAGTACCATTAGCGGATGCCGGCAGTTTCATAGCGGATGATTACCCTATACGCCCCACGCTATGATTAGTGGATGACCTTCAATACCCCGATATCCTGCCTCGAAGCAGGATGGGTATTATTTATGTGCTAACGTCTGTGGATGTAGGAAAACAGGTTGGAGGAATCCAACTGGATTCCTCAAAAATATATTATCTGTTGTTGTTTGTTTGATTTCATATATATTCATATATGATGTGTTAAAAATCAAATGATTGAAAATTGGTTGATTTGATTGTTTAAATATCACTGGGGCTTGGGATATTGATTTATAAAATACCCTGAAAGGGTATTTGAGATTTAAAAATTGAATTCTATATTTATATATAGGATTTGAATTTTTAATGAACTAAATGAAAATATGGGATTTGAATCGAATTTATAAACTTTGTTTATAAATGAAAATATGGGATTTGAATCGAATTTATAAACTTTGTTTGTAAATGAAAATATGGGATTTGAATCGAATTTATAAACTTTTTTTATAAATGAAAATATGGGATTTGAATCGAATTTATAAACTTTGTTTATAAATGAAAATATGGGATTTGAATTGAATTTATAAACGTTGTTTATAAATGGAAAGGTGGGATTTGAATTGAAGTTATAAACGTTGTTTATAAATAATGCAGAGAATTCAAATGGACTTTGAATATAAGGAATTGAAATAGAATTTGAATAATAGAATTCAAATGGAGTTTAACTATAGAATTTGAATATAGTATTTCAAATGGAATTTGAATATAGAAATTCAAATGAGATTTATAATAAATAGATTAGGATAAGTAGAAGTGGATTAGACTAAGAAGTTAATTAACAGATTTAATTAACAAATTGAGTTAAAACGATTGGTATAGTTAAAATAGATTGAACAGGTATAGACATACAGGAGACAGGTATGGAATAAAGTATAGAAGTGAAAAAAATAGAATGCCCGACAAAAAGGTACGTATTTAATTTCCATATGAGATTTTATGCGCCGTATCGGCTAGCCGCTTGGCTTTTTTTTTTTTTTTTGAGATGATAAGGACCGGGAAAGCTATTTGAAATTTCCCGATGCTCCCGGTACAAAGGAGGTTATGGCGAATTTTTCTGGGAATTTAAGGAGATAGAATATTTTTAAAGATAATTTGATAGTTAGAAACCAACGTATCAATATATATAGAAGTCGATAAGAAAACGAACTTAGAAATATAATAGTATAATCAAAAAGGAAGTATAAGAATAAAATCTAGTAAGAATAGAAAGAGAAAGTATATATGTGTTTAAAAGTGAAGAAGTAGTTGTATGGTATTGATTGTTCGAGTAAGTAGTCTTATCTGTTTTGACGTTATAAATGTTATTCAGTCAAGGTCTGAGAGGTAGTTATACCCCAACTTGATTGATTGCATTATTAACAAATGAACAGTAAGATTCAGGCTCGAAGATCAATGTTAGATAAGAGTTAGTTGAATATAGTATTTGGGTTGTCATAACGATGTTTTACACAACATCCGTTTTAACCCAAATAAATGTAAGCTGGGAAATAGATGTTAAATATTTCCTAAGTATAGAAATAAACGAGATCGGAAAAGAGATAAGTATTTGGAATATTTTCCAATTATAACTAGCACATATTTTCTAAAGTTTAGAAAATAAAGGAAGGCGATATTCAGAAATGTTTTCCAAATAATGTAAAAGGCCAATATGGTTATTGAAAATATTTGGTTAACAAACTGATAAAGAAATAGAGAAGAGATTAAATTAATGGAATATTAATTAAAGGCTCACTGATTGTTGGATGTTTGGATGAACACTTGTTTTATTCGATAGTTAAATCATCGACTATCGAAACACTTGTTTTTATTCGATAGTTAAATCACAGACTATCGGAGTTTTGACCATCGTTGTCAATATGGAGAGACCGGTTGGATTATTATCCGAAGAACCACTCCGTATTGGCAGTAGCGTGCGAATCAGATTATATAAAGATAATCGAAGACGAAGTAGAGTGCAAGGACTTTTTCTATTAATAGGAATCGTGCCTTCGGTTCATCCTGTTCCTGGGTGACTTGTATGAATGAATGTCTGACAGAGTATTTCCAGAAAGGTCACGTACATTGATTTCTTCAACCATACCAAGAGTGGAAGCGGAGAAGGAAACTTCTTTTAGCTAACACGTAATGTACTGTTGAGGACGTCAATTGGTGATTTGATGGATTTGACGATGTGACATTCGAAGTGAATCTGGTGTGACGATAAAGCGTAGCTTCAAGCCTCATCAACCGGTAAATGACAGAAATCGGGCAAGCAGCATGGCTATGTAGGTCGCACCTATTAGGGTGTATAATCACCTGATCTATAGTTTCATTTACTTCTAAAAATCTATTGTCGATGCTGTCCCATTCGGGAAACGGTTGCTGATCCCAATCGTTGGTGATATACATTCGATAAACTCAAGCGAAATGAGTGGTCGGTCATGTGTGGCTGAGTTGCAAGATGTTCTTGTTGAACTCGGTGTATTCTCCTCTAGAGATATACTAGCGGAAGGTGGTTCCATACCTTGTCATAGTTGGAAATCCATTACCCAATACGTGCTTGCGGTTTTGATTTGTATATATATGTGGAACGTGAGATGCAAACGTTCCGCTAGATTGTTATCTACTTGATTTAGACATTATTATAATATCAAAGGAATTTTGATATAAAGATAAGTCAAGTGTTTGGATTCTCATAAGGGAAAAATCCGTTCCGTGTTATACGGCGTGGTCTTATGAGATATCATTTAGTTTTCTGAAACTGTTTTAAACTGTTTACTCATACCAGTCCATGACTGACCCGGAGTTTATTTGTTTTGTTCTACCTAAACTCTTGGGTGCCTAAATTTGTACGGGCAGTCAAGTAGTTCAGGATTTTTCAGATATATCTAAAGGAGCTTGGAGCAGGAGGCTTCAGCGTTATCTAGTTATAGTTTGTTCCGCTATGTTGTAAGTGTTGTACTCTGATAAGTGTACGTTATACAATTGAGATTTTGTATTTCAAAGATATGATATATTATATTTTGTTCCACTGCGATGTGAGATTCTGCGTTGTTATTTATGTTCTTCTTCTATCTCTTTCTTCTAAAAAAAATGTTCCGTATTTTTGTGATATTTGGGTTGGACGTATGATGTATATAGTCAACTCCGATGTTACGGATTTGCGGGTCATTACAAGCTGATTCGGAGGCGAGCTGGAGGCTTCCACGTATGATATATAGATAGTCTCCCTGTGTCGTTGGTGGTCGCTACTTGGGCATTAGTAGTGTACCTACCTTATCTTGTTTTTGCTTTTGAGATAGTTTTAAAAGTTGTAATAATGTTAGCTTTGGATCATAAGCTGTACTTAGATTTTCCGCTGCTATGTTAGTTTGTTTTCAGCTTATGCACTGTCTCACCTGTTTTATGTCAAGTATGTTGTTATTATATTTTGTACCATGCGCTTTGAGACATTTTACAGGTTCCTTGTTAGTTCATTCTCTTCTTTCCTTTCTTTGGCAACCGTTCCGTGCTAGTCAGGCATGTGTACAACGCATTTTTGGAGGAAATGCCGGCTGGTGCGGGGCGGGCTGTCACACGATCTCTCCATATTAACAACGTTAAAATGGTCAAAAACTTCGATAGTCGGTGAGTTAACTATCAAAGAAAAACACGTGTGCAAACAACGATATTATTTCCAAATGGAAATTATATCGATCAATCATCGTTTAACATTTATCTCTTTAGTTCATTAATTTACTTATCTCCTGTTTCCCTATATTCAACATTTGCTATTTTCTAACTTAGAAAATATATGTTATTAACAATGAAAAACATTTCCATTTCCTGTTACCTATATTAGAAAATATTTCCGATTTCTTATTTGGAAAACATTACTGAAGTTCCTTCATTGGATTTAAACAAATATTTAAATAAAACATCGTTATGTCAATTTCAACCAATTACTAAATTCACTTAACCAAATTCACTTAACCATCCTTTACTATCAAACCTTACCATTCCTTAGTTAAGAAGGAATTCAATCAAGTTGGGGTATAATTACCTCTCATACCTTAGCTGAACAATGTTTGAACTTCAGAGTAGACAAAGTTTATCTTTTAAACTTTTAACAAACTTCCTTACGTAACTCTCTTCGAATAATCTCTATTCGATAACTTCCCCCTTCGAATAACTATATTCGATAATCTCTCTTACGAATAACTAGATTCGAACCTTTCTTCGAATAAACTGTATTCGATTAACTCTATTCAATTGACTCTTATCAATTAACTCTATTGGATTAACTCTAATCGATTAACTCAAATCGATTAACTCTATTTGATTAACTCTAATCGATTAACTCTATTTGATTAACTCTTTTCACTTAACTCCTTTCGAATAAACGATATTCGATAACTCCTTTAACTCTATTCGAATAAACTATATACAATTAACTTTTTTTAACTTTATTCGAATAAACTATATTCGATTAACTCCTTTCGAATAACTAGATTCGATAACTCACTTCGAATAACCAATATTCGATTAACTCCCTTCGAATAACTGATATTCGATCTCTTTCTTTCGAATACGCTATATTCGATAATCTCCTTTCTTTCGAATACACTATTCGATAACCTCCTTTTGAATAACTTATATTGGATAAATCACTTTCGAATAACTAAATTCGATAACTCACTTCGAATAACCAATATTCGATTAACTCCCTTTTAACTCGATTCGAATAACTAATATTCGATAACTCCTTTCGAATAACTAGATTCGATAACTCCTTTCAAATAACTAGATTGGATAACTCCTTTTTAACTTTATTTGAATAACTAATATTCGATAACTCCTAATTCGACTAACTCTAATCGATTTATTCTAATTCGATTAACTCTATTTAATTACTCTATTGGTTAGCTCTAACTCTAACTGGTTAACTCTAACTGATCAACTCTAACTGATTAACTCTAACTGATCAACTCTAACTGATTAACTCTAACTGGTCAACTCTAACTGATCAACTCTAACTGGTTAACTCTAACTGATCAACTCTAATTGATTAACTCTAACTGGTTAACTCTAACTCATTTACTCTATTCGATTAACTCTAATCAAATAACTAATATTCGATTAACTCATTTCGATTAACTCTTTTTGATTAACTCTTTTCGATTAACTCCTTTGATTAATTCCTTTTCTGTTTGTTTATACAAATAATTCCTTTTCTATTTGTTTACTTAACAAATAACTATTCCCTTTTTAAATTCTATTATTTAACAAAAAAATATTTCTTTTATCGTTCCTATTTGTTTAACAAATAAAAATTTCCTTTATCTTTTTAATTTATTTAACAAATAAATATTTCCTTTATCTTTTCTATTTATTTAACAAATAAATATCTCATTTATAACATTCTATTTATTTCCTATAAATAAATATTTCCATTTAATCTATTTGTAAATGTTTTACAAATATTTCCTTTCCAGTTCCATTTGTAAATGTTTTACAAATGTTTTTTTCCTTTTTATTTCTATATGTAAATGTTTTACAAATATTCCTTTTCATATTCTATTTGTAAATGGTTTACAAATATTTCTCTTTCTATTTGTTTAACAAATATTTTCCTTTATATTTGTTTTACAAATGTATTCCTTAAATTTATTTTACAAATATTTTCCTTTATATTTGTTTTACAAATGTATTCCTTTTAACTCTTTTGATTTTATAATTTATTTCCTTTTTATAAAATCCTTTTCCTTTTCTACATAAAATCAATTGATTTTATATAAATAAATTATTTTCAAAATGCACTTTGAAAATCCCCTTTTTACCTCCCAGTATTTTCGACGGTATTTAAAATACCAATTAACAGTGATCGATATCATTCAAACACACATAATCAACAACAGATTATATATCACATTAAATATTACAATACTAGAATGTGGCCCGTGCTTCGCACACGGGGAAGTGATTTCAACATGGTTTAAGTTGATATTTACTCACGGTAAATAGTTTGAGCCTTGGTTTTTATAAGGCATTGAGTACAGAGAAATAAAAATAAAAATAACACATCAGTTCTGGTTTACATATTATGCAGGATAATACTAAAAAGTAAAATAATATAATTCAGCCCCCAAAATACGGAACATGTCAGGAAATAATTAAAATGAAGGCTTTATTTATATCGAATTATTATTTCTGAATTATAATCTGCATATGTAAAAAGTTAACTAATCAGCAGCAGTATTTTTCATTCCATTCTTTCAATTTTTTCATATACGTAGTTGCAGCCGTTGAACTATAAATGGCTCGAAAATTGACCTAAGCAGCTGTAGAAATCTTCATATGCACATTCTGTCATCACTACATGCTAGGCCATGGTTGAACAAAGCATCCGCGCTTGTTAGTCAGCTCATTGAGCAACAACTTGACACTTCTCTATATCAACAACTGGTAAGCTAAAGTCGTCAACAGTCACAACCAACATCAAGCATCAATTTGTCCCTGTTGCTCACACCTCAAGTTTTCCACACAAATGAACCTTAACAGCAAAATATATATTATATGAAATATGATTGTTTTGTCCTAAAATAAACCAGATATCAAACTATTATTAAAGGGTAGAATGCACTTTTTTACAACAGTCACTACCTAAGCAAAGTCTTGAGATATATAGCTCCACGCCACCATTATTATGCTACAAGTTTGGCTTGCATCTTGCATTTGATAGTACACAACAACATCATTGATTTATAAGACTATATAAACGGGGCAGAAAGTGTAGGTAAATGAGTACACATTTGAATTGTTGAAATCATTATGCGTATATGCTATAAAGTTAAGAAAATGTGAATATTAAACATCTGAGCATGTAGCATAGTGGGGTGTTGGATTGTATGCAGCCTTTACGTTGCATTGCAAAGAGGCTGATTCCATTCTCAAACTGTAATCAAGGATTGTTGAAGTAGTCCAGATTCAAATACTAATTTGCAGCTTGTTAACTGATAATGTCTTTGTGAAAAGGTTAAGTCCAATCTATCCTTCCATTCTAATTTCAAGCAGATCTGAGTCCAGCAGTATCTCATTTGAAAGATATGGCTTCAAAAGACACATTCCTTTTCGCATCTGAATCTGTAAACGAAGGACACCTTGAGAAACATTATGATCAAGTCTCTGATGTTATTCTTGACGCCTGCCTAGCTTAGGACCTGGACAACAAAGTTGCTTACGAAACATGCACCAAAACAAACATAGCCATAGTTTATGGTGAAACCACCAACAAAGCCAATGTCGACTATCAGAGGATACTCCGTGGCACCGGCCGCAACATTGGATTTGCTTCTGCTGACGTCTGGTTGGACCCTGACAACTGAAAAGTTGTAGTCAACATAGAACAACAGTTCCATGAGTTTGCTCAAGGAGTTCACAGTGATTTCACTAAAAGCCCCAAGGACATTGGTGCAGATGACCAAGGTCACATGTTTGGATACGCAACCGATAAGAGTGATGAGCACATGCCTCACAGTCACGTTCTTGCCACCAAACTTGGTGCTAAGCTCACCGAAGTCCTAGGAACGGCACTTGCGCTTGGTTGAGGTCCGATGGCAAAACACAGGTGGTTGTTGAGTACAGAAGTGACAATGGTGCCATGGTTCCTATCCATGTCCGTACCGTGCTTGTTTCAACTCAGCATGATGAAACCGTTACAAACGATGAAATTGCTGCTGATCTAATGGAGCATGTTATTATACCAATCATCCCGGCTCATTATCAGGCAGTCTGCAAAAATCATTGTCCCTAACGGACTCGCTGGACGTTGCATTGTGGAGGTATCCTATGCTATTGGTGTCCCTAAGCCATTGTTGCTGTTCGTGGATAGTTGTGGAACATATAAGATACCCGATAAAGAAATTTTGAAGATTGTGAAGGAGAGCTTTTATTCCAGGCCCGGGATGATGACCATCAACCTTGACTTGAAGAGAGGCGGAAATGGCAGGCTTTTGAAGACTGCAGCTTATAGACACTGTGGAAGGGATGACCTCGACTTCACTTAGGAAATTGTTAAACCACTCAAGTGGGAGAAACCAACATCTTAGGAACATTATATTATTATATTTCACATTTGGTATATGGATGGATAGATACCTATTATCTATACTCATTTGTATTGATGTTACACTCAGACATATTTTCCATTGTTGTTATGTTTTATGATTTGTTTGCACGTTGTGTTCAGAGGAAGATATGTTATGATTATGGAAGTATTATTTAAAAAAAACTGATAATCTTCCTCTATTTCTAAAGAATAATCTGTCGATTTGAAAATAAAGAAATATTGCGTTAAAATACCGAGTTGGTTTGTGGTAATTACAACTAAAGAATTTAGCTTGATCACTTAAATTTGTGTGTTGGTAATACCACAGAAGAAGCACATGATTTAAGATTCCTACCAACTTAAGACGGAGCTGTAATAGTAAGAAAAGAAAATGTAACATGATTGTTCTTTAAGTAATATTATACTATTTGTAGCTTAAAGCAGGCAAATCTAAGGTATTATAAATAAGTTAACTCCCCGTTACCATAACTTCACAGATTTCCGAAAGTAAGCTTGTTAAACCAATAAAATTATCATATTTCTTTTTTGTTAGTATATAATATACTACATAAACATCCACCCTTATTTTATTGATTTTGTATAATGGAAAACAATGTATAAAGATAGACAAAAACAGATTTATGAGTCATGGATTTTAGTAGAAATCATGAATGCTTTTTATAGAGAAATCAACTTCCAGTCTTTTTGGTATGGCACACTCTCGAACTTGCAATAGTAAATAAGCTGAGTTAATGAGTTGTAGTTAACATATTTAAGATGTACCGTATCAAGTCAATATGTGAAACCAAGTCCAAGTTTCAAAGAAATCACAACCGTAGAGGGATGCGTAAACTTAATGAACTTATTTTTTTTAACAATATCAACATTGATAATTGTTACGGTTATATACATTGCATGCATTATTTAAGAATCTTCATGTTTGAGCCAGTTTATTTTCAATAAAATGATTCTTTTCTTAATATTTTCAAGAAAAAACTCCAATGGTTCGAGAGTCATTTAAAAACATATTCATGATTATTATTTAGCACGAAAGCAATTAGGAAATTTGAAAAACAGTTTCATGTAGTGATATTAAATACAGTAGAAAGGAATTATCAGTTTTAAAATGTCTATTTTAAGGAGATAAAATAATTAAAAAAATTCATGAGATTGAACTTAAACTTAAACAAACAAAATTTAAATTATACTATCCAAAGTTTAAAATGATATGACATTTCGTTAAAATGGAGAACGTTAAAATTCAGTTCTCTTAATGGAAATGAAATAATTGCCAGATCACTCCTTCATTAACATATGAAAATCGAAATATGTGCTAATCAAACCGGTTTATGGTAAGAAAAAATAATATAATTTATCTTGCAAGATGCAACCATAACTATTGGTCAAAAGCAAAGGTTCATGTTCTTATTAGTTTGTAAATAAATGTGCATGATGTAAAAAAAAAGGGTGCAGTTAGTAAGAAATTGTCCTTTCATGTTTTGCAAATATCAACATACAATACCTTCTAGACTCTTTTTGGCATGCAAGCTGTAGTGGGTAGACATTGCAAAATTATATGTGAATGCTACGATATCCATCAGTTATGAGAAATAGAAGGAAAAAGTGTGTACCATATCTGATTAGTTTAGTAGATCAAAGGTAGTTTTAAAAAATAGTAAAATGGGTGTTGTGAATAACATTGGTAGTAATTATTGCATAGATTTGCAATACTTGCAAAAGAAATTTTGCATTGATAAATCATATTTGAACAGTCGAAAATTTGTAGGTTGTACTTTGATCTAATCATTGTCAGGTTACAAATTCATTCTGTAACAGAGGAAACTCAACACGTAGTAGATATGATATCGACTTCGTATAATTTAGCTGATAGCGAAAGTAAATCAATAAAAAAGAACATAAATTATGACAACTGTAGGAATGAAAAATCTACCTAGTAGGATTTGTGGGTAAATGGTAGGACAGGAGGAAGGCTTAGTTTATTATCGAGAGGTTGAAGTGAATATAGCTCTTTACCTCAAGATAATGAAAATTTAGGGATGAATGTGGACATGTGGTTATGGTTGTGAAGATTCCCAATGGGTGAGAAGTTAATGATATAAAGAGCAGAACATGAGTTGGCATTACAAAACTGATAAAAATAGTGCTTTCATACACATAGATTTGAGTTTGTGTTGTTATGTCTACGAAACAGATGTGTGTATATAAATAAGATAATATCTCAAAACCATTTATTTGTTGTTGCATAATTGCATGTTTTAATGTTCACACTCTCTACAGCTGTTTCCAAAAACAAAATATTAGAACATATACTGGGAAGCAGAAAGTTTTTTTTTTATAAACTTATAGACAAATACTGGTTGGCCAACCCCGATATCTCTAATAGTCTCATGTTTCGGGTTGAGGAAGTGTGGCATAAACATGCATTTAAGAAAATGCAGTGGTTAAAAATTATTCCTTTGAAGTATGTGTTAATGTCAATCAAATAAGCATTCCTGGAAATATAACCAGAGATAGTTGTTTACCTGATGGGTGACAACCTGTCAAGCTATGCCTCCTATTTTAGTACACCATGGGTGCAACACGTTTTATGAGCATACTGGAAAAATTGCAATTTGTTACATTTAGTGTCATTATAATTTACGAACTACGAATTTTGCAAGTTTAATTTCTTAAGGCACACGAAAACAGAAGTACGATCCATCAGCCTATGTAAATGGGAATTCTCATAAAAGCAGGAGATGTCATCAACCAGTAAGCTAACAAACCGCGTAGCATCCCCAAAATCAAATAAACTGTAAGATAACAGATTTCAGATGATCTAACTTACTTTTTGACAAATATATTAGAAGGTTTGAGTATAGTTTCATGCATGGTCTTGCTGTTCTGAGCTTGGCAATCGATAAGTAGAGAAAAATCAAAACAATCTTCGAAATGAAGATTGAAAGCTATTAAAAAAGACTTTGTTGCATCAAAATAAGACTAATTTTTTGAAGCAAAGTCAAACATTACCTGTGGCCAAAATTTAATGGTAGTTCATTGTTGCTTCGATGAATAAATCTGAAGATGAAATAAATATCTAAACATGTATATTCTAAACATGACAAGCAAATTCGTATAAATATATACCAAGTATGTAAATTTGGTTCGATAAAGGGAGAACTTATTTTAGGCTAGAGATAAGCTGTAAGCAAATACATATAAACGTAGGCCGAGTACATAAAGTTGGTCCATTTAAAATTTACCAACAATTTTCGCATCATGGAAATAAATGTCAGGGTATGCTTATCTTTAAACCACCAATGCCACTATATATGTTCAAGCTAAGGAAAGCCACAATAGCAAGTTCTGTTAAATATTAGTTAGTATGTGAAGAAAATTCATTCGTTAGTTCTGTGTGCAGTAATTGAAAGATAGATGGCAACAAAATTAATAGACAAAATCAGTTACAATTAGAAATCTTATATAATATTGTGTTAAATTATTTGCTTCTAAACTTATATTTTACCTTTGTTCAATAGATAAACATGGTATAAAATTAATGGTTATCATGCTGGTACCACAGAAGTGAGAGGGAAGGGAAAAACTTTAGAGTGACACTTTGATTTACAGAATATACAGTATACATTAAAAAACATATCACAAAATACACATATCGGCAACTCACTACAACCACTGATAACCGATCGAAAGTATTCATTAGGTCATAATAATAGGCGTAATTTTGAAATTGATGGGCAGCAGACGAAAGACAGATTTTGAATGTATACATATTTGTGGGATAGGGAATAAAAAATGAGTACTGGAGATTCAGTTAGGTTATTTTTTCTTTCCTGCGGAAAAAGGAAATATTCAGCAGAGATGTAACATACTTGTTAACAAACAATAGAGTTATGGTGATACGAAATTCAGTTTCGGAAGTAATTTGTTTGGGAAAGTGTTGTAGAAAAATAACAATCGCTTCAAGTACATTACAATAAGAGTTAAAAATTGATCTGGAACCAAAAATAGATGCTTGAACTAAATCCAAAAGACGAATAATGTAAATCTATAATTACCCGTTGCCGTTAAAGAGGAGTACTGTGAAAAGATTGCCTTCGACTTGGTCAGCATGGATATGAATTTGATGCAGAATAAATTCAGGCTTTGACGCATCATAGAGGATATAAAATGAAGGGGGAGAGGAATAGAGGTTTGAAAGAGTCGGGAGTGAGGAATAGAAAGGAAAAGGGGGGAAGATTAGGTTTAGGAGCAGTTTCTGTGGACGGTTAAAATTTTGGAAAAGTAGAGAGTAACGAATTTGAAAATCGCTAAAGATGGTGTGGGGAAAGTGCAGAGGGCTGGAGAAAGCAGCATTTTGAAATGAAGGAACGCGTGAGGTACACATAAGCACGGTTAAGTTCCTGTTTTCTAGTTTAAGTAATAGATATGAACAGAACAGTATTATAAATATTGAGGAGTCTAGTTGGACCCCTCTAACCTGTTTCCCTGCATCACAGATGTTAAACAATACAACTAACATCGATTTCATTTCAATATGAAATATTCTGCTAAACAGAATCAATATTTGACCAAAGATTTATATATATATATATATATATCATAACATATAATTTCAACCAATACACAAGCAATTCAACCAAACAGTTAACACACATCAATAAACAGATAATTATCAGTTCTAAATATACGTTAGAAAAAAATATAACTGTTCAGTGTTGGTGAGTTTTACTCACATTTCGCGTTAACCATTAAATAAGATTTGCGTCTGTTGATTCAGACGGACAATTTATTTCGCCATAAATTGTAACGTGCTTCGATTCACTCCCAGTCAGTCTCATAGTGGAGCTCCCGTCTATACGATCCCAACGGATCTTGTTTTGCTGCAAACCGATATCGTATGCATGAGATATGGTTTATATAAGTTTGTGTTTGTAAAAACAAATTCAAATGGATTGAATAAATTGGGCCCTCACACTATCCATTTCAGTCCAGCCCAAACCGCTCCTTTTAAAACCGACCCGTTCAAGCATCTTTCTCCGTTACCCCTTTGTTCCAGCATAACCAATCCGCTCCTAAAGCCATTAGGCAACGTTTTGAGCTCCCGTTCTCCATCGTTCCTCTATGAATTTTCAAACCAGACACACCAACGTCCTTCTCTCAGCAAGAACATCACATCCGCCCATAGAACAAAGCTCGACTTTATCATTTAGATAGCGTTCGAGCTACTGGCTCCACGCACAATGGCTCACTGTCGCGACCCCTTTTCTGGTGTCATTCTTCACCAAATCCACACCACCGCACCTCCTTAACACCAGAAACACCAATCCAATCACCTTTATTTAATCGAAACCTTAATCTCACTAAACCGCAAACCCTAGATCTAGGAAACCCAACGCTGTACGATATCGCACACCAGAAATTGACGTCGAACTCAGTGAAATGCATCTCAGTTGGAAGAGGATGGTTTAATGAATCCATATATATCTATCTTGAAATTTCTAGATTTTTATTTAATTTGATATTGATTTTTGAAGTAATCGATCTTGGTTTGAGGAAGAATACTGATGGCATATTATCTCGTTGACCAGAGAAATGAGAAAATTAGGTTAAGGAATTTTTAGAGGTTATTTATAGGAATTTTAGATATTTTCTTTTCGAATATTATATTAAATTTTAAGCAAACGCTACTTTTATTTGACCTCTAAAATTCCTGTAATCACACACGATACACAAAAATCAAGAAACTGGACATGCAGCTACATTTCGACACTACGGTCCCAATGAAACAAGTTTCGTCGAATTCCGACTCCATTTGCTCACACAGTGTATTTTTAATTGTCAAAATATCGATTGTTTTTCACTCTAAAAATCCATACGGCCACACACTGATTCTAAAAATCATGAAACTTGGAATCCAGCAATAATTTGATGTTGCGAATCCAAAAAAATTAGTTCCGTCGAATTCCGACTTCATTTTCAAAAGTGGCTATTTTTAAAGCTCTAAATAACCCATTAAAATATATAAATATATTTAAATATATAAATATAAATAAATTAAATATAAATAAATTTATATTATCATATATATTCTTAGTGGAATACCATACAGCTTCAGAATATTCCTATATGAATTTCTAACTTCATATTTCAAATCTTGATTACAAATCCCGATTAAATCGATATTCGATTTATAATGAAATCCCTTTTAAAAATATAAATAATTCCATTATAAATCATAAAGGAATTCCATAGCGACTTTTCTAAAATTTGATTTGGACATATCTCAAAATCTACACAACGAAATCCCGATTTTTCAATTCCACTAGAAAGATATACTTCACCAGCTCCGAACGTTTCTTGTTTCACAGAAATCCAGCTTAAAACGAATCCTTTACGTTCAGTTGAAGTTCGAATCGCCAAAATATGAACTGCAGCGCCATTTCAAGCTTGATTTTAATTATAATATAATTATACGTTCAAACTGACGTTATTTAAATATATTCGTTATTTTAATTCAACTTTAAGCTAAATAAAATATTTTAAATCGCCCAGTTCACATTAAAATGTCAATTCACTATTTCTGATTGTTTCAAAAATTAAATATATTATTTAATTATTAGATTTAATTAAATATTCAATAATATTTAATTAACGACCATTAAATCCCCTAAATCACTATATAAATAATTAAATAAATTAAATATTATATAGTTGAAAATACGGGTCGTTACATTTTTGATCTTCACTGTCCCTCACAAACTGCAATCTAATATTGCCTCTCCATGGCCAACGATTATGAAGAAACTTCTGTTGTATCTAGCAGCAATGCTAATGGCTTCTCTCCAAATATCATGAACCCGATTTAACATAAAAGCCAAGTAATTACCACTTTGTTAGATGAAGATAATTATATTTTATGGAAATATCAAGTGGAGATTGCTCTCAAAGCTTACGGACTGCTAGATTACATCAAAGGGAGGTTAATTACTCCACCTATAATGATAACTGATATAGAAAGAAATATTGTACCAAATCCAGAATACACTAAATACCAAAGACAAGATAAATTATTATCATCATGGCTTTTATCTTCTATAAATCCTAATCTTTTGTCACAGATCTTTGGGTGCAACTCGTCGTATGAAATTTGGACTACTATCAAACAAATTTTCATCTCGCAATCCGCAGCCAGAATCATGCAATATAGAAAGGGACATCAAAATTGCAGAAAAAAGATACTAGCATGAATGATTATTTGGGCAAAATAAAAAACATATGTGACAAACTAAGTGCAGTTGGGCATAAAATCAGCGATAGTGAACAAATACTTTTTGTTACCGGAAGGCTTAATAAAGAATATGAATCTTTAGTAATGGTCCTGGATACGCAACAAACTTTACCTAATCTGCAGTTCGTTCGATCTGCACTCCTTGCTCATGAAGGAAGAATTGATCAAATAAAAAAACACAGGGTGATTTTTCAGCAAATTATGCTGTAGCTAAAAATAAGCAATCACAGTGAAGCAACAACAATATTAATGCAAACCTACAAGAAAATCAGTATCCAAGGGGTCTTCAACAACAAAGAGGAGGTTTTGCAGCCATAAATAGATCGAGGACGAGGAAGTTGGAACAACAACAATCGAGTAATGTGCCAAATATGTCAAAATTTTGGTCACATGGAAAACCAGATATATTAATGACAGTGGACAGCAATATAATCATGCTAATTCAATACAGAAGGCACCACAAGTCAATATGGATGTGATGAATTCAAATAGAAACAACAATGATGCTAATAAAAATCAAAATATTGGCAATGATGATACTAGCAAAGGCGAAGACAACAATTTTGAAGAATGCGATCCGAATTCGGGTGCCACTCATCACATAACCAGCAATCTCAAAAATCTTAACATTGGAAGCAGAAACTACTCAGGTATAAAATCTTTACATATGGGGGACGGTAAAACTGCACATATAACACACACTGGCAAGGGAACTATCTTGGGAAAAAGACAACTTAATCTAAACATACTTCTTAGAGTACCCTTTATTAATAAAAAATTAGCAAGTGTATAAAAATTTGCTAATGACAATCATGTGTTTTTTGAATTTCACCTAGAGTTTTGCGTAGTTAAGGATTTACTGAGCCACAAAATATTATTACGGGGTAATCTACATAATGAACTTTACAAATTTGACAACTTGAAGACTAGGGATACTAGAGGAAAATTCTGGTGTAATAATGTTGAGTCAAGTAATAATGATTGTAATAGGAGTATTAATGTTAGCAGTAATAATAATGAATGTAATGAAGACGACAAATAATGTAATCTTGATTTATGGAAAAGGAAATTAGGACATCCTAGTATTGAAGTTGTTAAAACTATTTTATGCAATAATAATATTTCTTTTACTAATAGTGTACCTGCCAAACACACATGCATACACTGCCAAATTGGCAAAAGTCATAAACTTTCTTTCAGAGATTCTGAAACTAGATACAATAAACCTCTCGAGCTGATAGCTGATGATTTGTTGGGACCAACACCACTGAATTCATATCAAGGACACATGTACTATATTTCCTTTTTGGATGACTATTCGAGATATACTTGGATATATATGCTAAAGAATAAGTCATAAACATGTAAAACTGTCATACAATTCATAACCCACGTTGAAAAACAAACCAATTGTAGCGTTCAAAATTTTCAAACCGATGGTGGGGAGAGTTTAAACCTTTAATTAATTATTTTTCTAAAAGAGTAATAAAACATAGATTGACTTGCCCTCACACATCTAAACAAAATGGTATGGTAGAAAGAAAACACAGACGCATAGTGGAGATGGGTCTACCATTAATGTCTCAAGGCTTAGTGCCAATGAAATATTGGAATGAATCTTTTTACATTTTAGTTTTTCTCATCAATAAATTACCAACTAAAGTTCTAGATAACAAAACTCCACATGAGATAATATATAATGTTAGACCATACTATAATTCTTTGAAAACATATGGTTGTCTGTGTTTTCGATGCCGAAGAGATTACAGTAGGCACAAACTAAGCATGAGACCACGCCCATGCACTTTCATTGGGTATGCACAGAACCAAAAAGGATATAAATGCTTAGATAAAAATGGGAGAATTTACATTTCCAGACACGTTGTTTTTGATGAAAATACATTTCCCCTTGCAGGTAAACAGGAAATCAGGGAGAATCATGCAGAAAATCTAGTCAGGGGAGAGCAATTCAAACAAGTTTTTGTAGAATCATTGACTGATAACATTAATGAAGATCATCAAGACATAATTAATAAAAACTTACAAAATGAATTCATGGAAAAAACAAATGCGCAAATAGATGAGACAAATGATAAATCAGAAAGTATGGATACAAATCAGATTAATCAAGACATGTAGAGCAGTAGTGATGTAGAAATCAACAACAACGCAGACACAGGAACAAACAACAATACTAAAAGACATCAGTAGCCACAGCAAATGCACACAGGACATCACATGACAACATGTTCGAAACATGGGATTTTTAAACCTAAAGTGTACAATGACTCAGTTATTGAAGTAGAACCAACCAACTTTGAGCAAGCAAAAAAAATCTGAAAAATGGAAAGAGGACCCGAATATGGAATATCAGGCACTCATGAAAAATAATACATGGAGTTTGGTAACACCACCAAAAACACAAAAACATTATTGGATGTAGATGGATATTCACGATTAAAAGAAAAGAGGATGGATCTATTGACAAATACGACGCTAGAATGGTCGTTAAAGATTATGCACAGTAGTTTGGATTTGATTTTAACGAAACTATCTCCCCAGTCATAAAGGCCACAACAATTAGAGTCATATTAACCATTGCTTTAAGTAAAGGATGAAATATAAAGCAACTAGACGTCAGCAACGCTTTCTTAAATGGGGAGTTGACTGAAGAGGTTTACATGTATCAACCTGAAGGCTACAGCTGTGGCAATAAAGTATGCAAGTTACATAAGGCTATATATGGTTTAAAGCAAGCTTCAAGAGCTTGGTATGAGAAACTTAAGTTAACTTTTTCCAACATGAACTTCACACAAGCCAAACCAGATAATTCACTATATATGAAGAGAGGCGCATATGGAAATATCTATATCTTGGTATATGTTGACGATATGTTAATCATGGGAGATAACAATCAAGAAATAGATAACATCATATGGAGACTTGATCAAAACCATGCCATAAAAGACATGGGGGAACTAAAAATTTTCCTTGGAATATAAGCTATTAAGAAAATTGACAAAGAATTAATTTTATCTCAACAAAATTACATTTCAGAAATTCTTAAAAGGGAAAAAAATGCATCAGGCTAATTCCTTGCCGACACCTATGATTAGCAACCTAAGACTGTCAAAATATAAAGGTGAAGTTATCGATAATGCCAAACAATATAGAAGCATAATTGAAGCACTATAATACGCAACGATTATAAGACCTGACATATGCTATAATGTTAGCAAGCTAAGTCAATACATGCAGACCCCATATAGAACATTGGAATGCACTAAAAAAGATTCTAGAGTACTTGCAAGGCACAAAAAATCATGGCATAATTATAAAGCGTGAAAAAGAGCTTAACTTACAGTGTTTTAGTGATGCAGATTGGGCCAATGATATTGATGATCGAAAATCTATTTCAGGGTACTATGTATACATTGACTGCAATATTATTTCTTAGTGTACTAAAAACCAGCAGATCACTTCCAGATCTAGCACAGAGGCGGAGTACCGAGCATTAGCAAGTGCGACATCAGAAGTTACTTGGATTGAATCGTTGTTGCAAGAATTAGGGTTTTCTCTAAATCGAAGACCCGTCATTTGGTGTGATAACAAGAGCATGTTTTCTTTATCACTCAACCCGATTCAACATTCAAGGATGAAGCATCTTGAAATTGACCTTCATTTTGTTAGAGAAAAAACTCAGATAGGAAAACTGGCGGTTTATCATGTCCCCGCGTATTATCAGTGAGCAGATGCACTTACAAAAGCTTTGTCTACGAAGAATTTTATGAGATTGAGGGAGGATCTAAAAGTCGGTGATGGAGGCGGAGATAGAAATGGGAACCCTAGTTCGGTTTGAGGGGGAGTAATGAAATAATGGGAAAGCAACGATCACATGCCTATTATAACACTGCAACGGTCACATTCCCACTATAAGATAGCAACAGTCAATGCATATTGTAATAATACAACGGTCACATTCCCATTATTCAAGGCTATTTGTATTTATTTATTATATTATAAATAGAGGTCTTCTATATACAGTTTGTATTATCTTACATTTGCAATTCATCAATAATAAAACTTCTCTTCAATCTTGTTTCTTCTATTTTATTTTCTAACATAGGCTACGTACACACCTACATCACGTGTGACAGAATAGAGAAATAACAAAAAAATATAAGTTTGTGTCGATATCCATGAGCTATAAACATTGATAAATGAATTTTGTATCCTATGCATGTGTATGTACATGTAAAAGGTTAGATTAGCATCCTTAATTATTTAATGTCGCTCTTTGAGCTTTGAAGCCCACCATGAATTTATGTTTATGCTCCTTTTATATATATATATTAGAATTATCAGCCTGCTTTACTTGTTGTATGATACGACCACAATCAAATGCTTGAGCCAAGCTTTTATATTTCCACCTGTTTAGAAAACTTGAGACACGTGGGCTTGAATCAATACTTAACATTATTTGAATGGTTTAAAAAATAAAGAGCAACCAGTAAACTTGGCCATTTTACAAATGCAAATAACCAAATGATTTTGAATAAATGACCCAAATTAAGAAAAAAAATCTTTACAATTCAAAGTAAAATCAGTAAAACTGGAGAAAAATTAAATGGTCACTTCAGTTGGATCGTACTTGTTGGTATTCAAATTATAGACATTAAATTAGATATTGGTCGTTGTTGGTATTCATTTTTTTTTTCATTGCGTAGTGTTTAGCATTTGCAAATGGATTGTGGTTGGATGTTGTAACACCCCGTGAATTCTATAACATTAAGCTTCACGAATTAATGTATAATTAATTTCAAATCAAAGAATTAAGGGAAACGGGATACTCCATTGTGTTCGTCTCGGAAAAATACGCGAAATAGAGTCCGAGTTTTCGAAAAACGGAGTCCGTATGAAGAAGATATGGCCTCCGGAAGTTTCAGAATTCAGGTTAAAAATTCAAACAGACGAAAACAACTCAGAAAAACAAGTTTAAAATTCAAAATCGGGCCCAATTGGCCAGGGCGGGAAAATTCCCGCCTAAGGCACCCAGGTCGACTTCGCAGTCGACCTGGGCTAGCCAGGTCGACAGGGCTATCGACCTGGGTGTCGACAGGGCTGTCGACCTGGCCCCAGAGCCAGGTCGAACCGAGCCCACCCTGGCTGGCCTGGTCTGTGTTTAGCCGATTTTCTGAGCCTTGCCTTGTCACTAGGGCTAGGTGTCAGCTCCTGATTGGTATCTCTTTCGAATGAATGGCTACGATTAACCCAAGCTACATCGACGGTCCTAATCAGTTCATAAACTCTATAAAATAACACCTAGACCTAGCCTAAATCATACTATTTCATTTTAGCCTCAGGCCGCCGCCATTAAACTAGAGCTCTGTATTAAAAATACAAAGAATAAAATTATAGAAGATGGAGGACAATTCTTGAAGGCTACAACTAGAAGCTACAACAACTACGACGCTTTAGACAACGAATTTGGACTAATTTATTTGGATCATTTGCTTCATATTGTAAGTTCTATGTTACTTTTTAGGCAAAAACGCTAAAACAATATGGACATGCCATGAATTGAAACCGGATTTAGGAACTATTGTTAATCCATTGTTTATATTGTTTATCTTTGAATTATAATTTGAGGATATTGCTATGGCAACGTTGCAAGTTAAACTTGTCATGATTTTGATGTTGTTATGGATCACTTGGGCTTAATTGTTTGGCAAGTTGGACTAATACATGTCCATCACTATGTTTATTAAAATTTTTATGTTGATTAAACCATGCCTATGATGCTAATCAAACCATGGCTATGACTATTGATGGAATTATGCCTGCGATGTTAATATACCCATCATGATTAATGAAAAATTGGGTATTGCTAGGTTATGATGAAAAGTTGGAATTATTATGTTTATAATGTTAGATATGTTAAAAATGCTAAATTGGAATTATTATGTCTATAATGTTAATTGAGAATCATTATGTTAAAAACACTAAATTGGAATCATTATGTCTATAATGTTAATTGAGAATCATTATGTTAAAAACGCTAAATTGGAATCATTATGTCTATAATGTTAATTGAGAATCATTATGTTAAAAATGCTAAATTGGAATCATTATGTCTATTATGTTAGTTGAGAATCGTTATGTTAAAATGCTAAATTGGAACCATTATGTTTATAATGTTAGTTGAGAATCATTATGCTAAAAACGCTAAATTGGAATCATTATGTCTATAATGTTAGTTGGGAATCATTATGTTAAAAATGCTAAGTTGGAACCATTATGTTTATAATGTTAGATGAGAATCATTATGATAAATTGGAATCATTATGTCTATGAGAATTATTATGTTAAAAATGCTAAATTGGAATCCACTATGCCTATTAGGATTACTATGCCTTTAATGTTTCATGCTTATAATAAAATTATTATTATGCCCGCAATGATTATTATGCCTATGATGTAAAGTTGAAATCATCATGTTAAATTAAGTTGGAATCATTACTATGCCAAGTTATCATCATACTAGTATTGAAACCATGTGATATGTTATAGCCTGTTTATTATGCAAGTAATGTTGGAATTGTCACCTATGCCTATCACATGTTTGGTGTTATTCCCCTTTATCTCTTGAATTGTTTATGCTTATGAACGAAGTACGTTTATATACGTTGGGGATACGATAGGGTATAATAGGCAAAACTTGAATTAATTATAGGCATAAACTGTGAAATTTGGCATAAGTAGAACATGAAATATGGCACGAAAACTTGACTTGAACATGCCATAACTTGACCTAAAACATGCCTTAGTTGGGCACGAAAATTGACATATGAACATGCTATGGAAATAGCACAAAACCTGATAAGAACATGGGCATGACTTTAGAAAACAAGAAAGTGGCCAACTCGAGGTTGGGTTGAGTTCGTAGTGTAAATCTGCCCGGAACCGCCCGGCAAATCCAGTTGCTACAAACAATAGGATCCAACGTGGGTAGTTGGTCACATCGTGCTTGAAACCCGAGGATGGGTTGAGTTCGTAGCGTAAACCTGCCCGGAACCGCCCGGCAAATCCAGTGGCTACGAATAATAGGATCCAATGTGAGTGGTTCGGTGCATTAACGAATCAATTAATGCCAATTAGGGTTAAGTCATGAACATGAAAAGACAACTTAACCAACTTGAACACGATTTATAGGGCTAAGTCATGAACTTGAAAACGACAACACTTAGCCAACTTGACATGACACGTAGGCAGGTTAAGTCGTGAACTGAAATGACATACTTAACCATCTTGACATGACTAGACTAGAAAAGGATTAAGTCACGAATTACATGACTTAATCTGTTAGGTGGGTTAGGTCACGAATTACATGACCTAATCTATTAGGCGAAACCCTAGACACGACCCCTTTCAGCAGTAACCCTCTAGATGTATCAAGGTACCCTGGGGCTAGGCCGGGTGGGGGCACGATTACTGGGCTGATTGTAAGAGGTGAACGACGGCAGTGGGGTATGCCAGTGTAGGTTCGGTGGACTACAATCGTGCACGTATTCCGGGGCAGACACTGGGTATCCGTAGATTTATCTGTGCATCTTGAATCGTGTCAGGGGCTGACACCCTAGGGCTGATACACCCGAAGGTGGACCCAGCACAGGTGACTACATTCGTGATTAGCCGTATGACACGGACACTTGACGAGCTAGAACTTGTAGGGAGCCGATCGACTAGAAAATCGCTCCGTAGGACCCCGTACTTGGGTCAGACCCCGTTTCAGGGTCATTTCATGACATTGGGCTGTGGGATTTATTTCGTGATTAACTTGTGATATGGGCTTAGTATACTAGTACAGTCGATGCAACGAATCTCGAACATGTGATGCTTTACTTGACTTGTCTTGACTTATCCTGATCACCTTAGTCTATCTTGTTCACCTTGACACCATTCTTAAGTTTAGTTCCAGTTCATACATGACAGGTTGTTTTAACCGTTTCTACACTGAAAGTCACTAGAACTTACTCAGTCTTTATGACTGACCCTTTTTCCTTTCGCCTCTTTTTCTTCCGTTCCCCCCCCCCCCCCACCCACAGGTTCTCAGGGAGGAAACACTAGCTCTTAGCTTGGATATCACTTGGTCTGGCTCAGCATGTACGGTTTGCTACGGCTGCTTCATTTTACTGCACTAGCGGAATAAGCTATTTTTCTGTTTTTTTAAGTTATTGCTTCTTTGGCTATTATTACAGGACAGTTGTAATGAAGTTACTTGAAACGTTTTGTAAAAGACATGGTTTATTTTGGAATGAAATGAAGTTCTGTTTTGCTCATAAATTCTTCCGCTATTTACTTAATTATTTACTTATGTTCTGTCTTGTGATAATTCTGTAATGTTATCTCGATAATACCTCTCCAAAACTAGGGCATTCCCTTTGTGAGTGACCCTAGCGGAGGTGGGGTGTTTCAGATATACAACATAAAACTAGCGATGCTGAGTTTCTAAAATGAATTGGAGAGTTCATCAATTGTGCACTGCATGATCAATCAAGAACAGGGGAAGAAACTATTTTTTGCTCATGTAGATTCTGCAAAAATAAGAGGAGACTTCGTAACATAGATCAGATTAGAGATCACATAATTCGATATGGCATTAAACAAAACTATACGCGATGGATATGGCATGGTGAAAGTATACCTAGTGGAGCTAGTTCTAATAGTCATGTGAATGACGAGAATGATCGGGAAGTAAATGTGAATAATGAGAAAAATAATGAATATGATTAGAATGCTTGTGTGTAGGAGATGTTCCATGATGTTGAAGATCATTTGATGGAAGAGCCGAAGTTGCATGAAAAATTATTAATTGATGCCGTGTAACGACCCGGGTTTTCGTGATCCTAGTAATCGACATAAACTCAATGTCAACTATCCAAGCATCGGAAATACCAGATAGTTAATGAAACAAAATAGAGGATGATAATAGATAAGATAGAAAGTTAGAATAAAGAAGAAGAAGAACATACAACATCAGAGTAAAGGTGAATCTCACAACGGAACGAACAATATATAATAGATGCATAACTTTGAAATAAAACTAGTATATGTATACAATAACATTTATCAGAGTGCAGCACTTACAACATAGCAAAAATAAACAATTGCTATAATACCTTGAAGCCTCCTGCTCCAAGCTCTCAGTATATCTATAAAATCCTGCCTACTTTACTGCCCGTACAAATTTAGGCACCCAAGAGTTAAAGGAAAATAAAACAAAATAAACCCCGGGTCAGTCATGGACTAGTGTGAGTAAACAATTTAAAACAGTTTGAGAAAATAAACAATATCTCATAAGACTACGCCGTATAACAAGGAACGGGTTTTTCCCTTATGAGAATCCAAAACATTTGATTTAACATTTCAAAGTCCTTTGGCAATAAAGATAAACCAAAGCACTTTTGATATTATGATAGTGACTATCAAGTACAACATAATAATCATCTAGCAGAATACTTTCATCTCACGTTCCACATACATAATATATAATCGAAAACAGCGGGCGCTTATAGGGTAATTAATTCCAACTGGCAGGGTATGGGACCACCTTCCGATAGTGTATCTCTAGATAGGAATACACCGGGTTCAACAAGAACATCTTGCAACCTAGGTTAAACATGACCGGTCACTCATTTCGCTTGAGTGTACCAAATGTATTATCACCAACGGTTGGGATCAGCAACCGTTTCCCGAAAGGGACAGCATCAAAATATATTATAGAAGTGAATGGAATTTCTCTAGATCAGGTGACAATACACCCTAATTGGCAGCTAACCACTTTACCATGCGACATACCCGATTTTATACCATTTCCGGTTGTGAGGTTAGAGGCCATAACGTGTCCTTTACAAACCACATCTTCATTCACTTTGAATGTCACATCGTCATACCCACTAAATCACAAATTGATTTTTCCAACAATACCACAGGTATACACCTAAGAGAAACGAATTCCTCCACCACAAAATGTAAATACGTTTGAAGAGATCAACTTACGCGATCTATTGAATATACTCTGTCAGACATTCTTTCATAAAGGTCGTCCTGAGACTGGACAGACCAAAGGCAGTATTTTGTAAACAGGACAGCCCTTGCATAACTCCGTCTTCAATTATCTTCATCACATTTGATCGCAACACTAACGCCCGTACAGAGTGGTTTCCAGACACTGAATTTGATCCCGGTCTCTGCATATTGACGACGGAAAAATGGTCAAAAACTTTGATAGTCGGTGATTTAACTAACAAAGAAAAACATGTGTGCAAACAACGATATTATTTCTTGATGGAATTTCTATCGATTAATCATCTATAAACATTTATTAATTTCCCTATTTATCGTTTCCATCTATTCATCAAATCTTTATTTTCTAATTTTAGAAAATATACGTTATTCACATTGGAAAATGTTTCCATTTCTGATTCATGCATCACCCTCTTCTCACATATATCAGTCTCTAACTATAAACTAGCAAGAGAAAAACTTCCCAAGCATAAACCCCGAAGGCCGAAACCAACATCCGATCGATACCCAGAAAGCCATTAAACTCAACTAATCTCCAGTCTGTTTCTAATTACAGCAATTCCATTTAAATTCCTAATTTAAACCCCAAATTCCTTTATAATATTTTATTTGCAAAATATTTACTTTCATCTAATTTTTCACATAGAATGTGAGTAATATTTCTTTATATAATCAAAATAGGTTGATTTCGTTTTTAAAACCAAATATCCAAATCTAGTTTATTTTCATACCTCTGTTTATAGAATTTTCATATAAAAACTTATTTTATACTTCTAGCACTAAAATATCATTTAATTCCTTTTATATAATTCTATTTATTCTATATAAATCCTTTTATATAAATCTATTTATTTTATATAAATCATTTTATATAATTCTATTTATTTTGTATAAATCCTTTTATATAATTCTGCTTATTTTGTTTATAAATATTTCATTTTCAATTCTCACTTTGAAAATTTCCTTTATACATTCAAATATTTCATATAGTATTTAAAATACCAAAGAACATGACCAGTGTCATCATAATCAATCACAGATTTTATATCACATCATATATAACAATATATGAAAACAAACAGTATTATAATATTGAGGAATCCAATTGGATCCCTCCAACCTGTCTCCTTGCATTTACAGATGTTAAGCAATATAAATAACATCGATTTCATTTCAATATGAAATATTTTGATAAACAGAATCAATATTTGATTAACGATTTATATATATATATATCGTTATCTACAATTTCAACCAATAAATCAGCAATTTAACCAAACAATCAACACACAGCAATCAATCATCATTTATCAATACTAGAATATATTTATAAAAATATAAACTGTACAGAGTTAGTGAGATTTACTCACATTAGATGGTCATCGTTAAATAACGATAACTGTCAGTTGATTCCGACAGACAATTTATTTCGCTATAAATTGTAACGAGCTCCAATTCGCTCCTGGTCAGTTCCATGTGAAGCTCTTGTCCATACGATCCTAAAGGATCCTGATTTGTTCGATTTGGACAACATATGTAAAAGTTATTATGTTTACAATTTAATATGTAATGTAATTTTAAATAAAACTTAAACATATATAAATATAGGCCCACCCATTATATTTGGCCCAATTTCGTTATCCACCGGCCCAAAAAAAAGCGCCTTCTTCCAGAAAATGCTTAAACCTGTATGCTCCTTCTTCAATGGCCATGACTGATTTTTCTTCAATACTCAAACTCCACTTCACGTTATAATATAACAAGGCCCAAAATCCTTTTCTAAAGTCCCTCCCCCTTTTCTTCTTGGATTGAAATCGTGACCTCCTGCCTATTTTTTTCTCTCCAGAAAATATATCGAACAAAATTCATGTCCATTACTGCCCCTCTTCTTCACAAAAAAAACAAAATGAAATTCATCACCAGTCTCCCCATCGAAAACTCTATCACGCCGTACACTCACATTTGAACTCGATCCACTTATCTCGTTCTTCTCTTACACCAAACGAAATGCCAAGCCAACGTAGTCGTTCTACTCCCCTTCCCGAGCCTATCTTGCTCCCCGCCTCAAAAAACAACTCGCATGTTCCCTAGTTCATCGTGATGCCAGCTCTCAGGTGAGCGACAGTGACCAACTACGTCACTTTATTTCATGAAATTCACCCAGTTATTTGTATGCAAGTAGAAACAAACCCACAAATCCAAAAATCATCTCAAGTTCGCAAATTCCAATTTAATTTCACTAAACTTTTCGAACCCTAATATTGAGCGCACCTCAGTAAATCCAATCGCACCAAGAAAAAAATTATAATCCAACAGAAAGTTCAAGCCTTCACGAGCTTAAAACATTCGACTCCATAATTTTAGGAATTTTACCTCGATTTTTAATGAATTTAGAATTTGTGGTTATAATGGATTTGGTGGCGGCTGTCTTATTTTGACCAGAGAAAATAAATATAAAGGTTTGGGATAGTAAAGGGTATATATTTATAAGGGATAGTTAGCTTATAGGGTAAGCTTGCTTTATTATTATATTAATTTATATTATATCGCTGTTTATATTTGTCTTCTAAAAATCGGTACGATCACACACTATATCCAAAAATCATGAAAATTGACATGCAGCTATAGTTCGATATACAGACCCAACGAAACTTTTTTCGTTGAATTCTGAATTCATTTGCTCACACAACATATTTTTAAAGTCAAATTATTGACCATTTTTCACGTTTAAATCCCGTATGGCCACATACTGACTCCAAAAATCACAAAAATTGAAATCTAACGATAATTTAATATTCCGGATGCAACAAAATTAGTTTCGTCGAAAACGGAGGTCGTTTGCAAAACTGGCTATTTTTAAAGTTGTAAATAACCCTTTTAAATATTAAATATATATAAAAATAATTAAATTAAGTATTTACAAATAAATATTATCGTATATGATCACATAGAATATAATACATCCAAAATATTCCTATCTGAATTTATAACTCGACATTTCAAATCCAAATTAAATCAGTATTCAATTTATATAGAAAATCCATTTATAATATAAATAAATTGCTATAAATTATAAAGGAATTCCATAGTGACTTTTCTTAAATTTGATTTGATCATAACTCAAAATCTACAGAACGAAATCTCGATTTTTCTCTTCCATTAGGAAAATATACTTCACCAGCTCCGAACGTTTCTTGTTTCACAGAAATTCGGCTTAAAACAGATTCTGCATATATTCGTTTAAAGTTCGAATCGCCAAATTACGAACTGCCACGCCATTTCGAGCTCGATTATAATTATAATATAATTATACGATCAACTGTCATTTATATAATAGATTCGATAATATAATTCAACTCTAAACTGAATTTTATATTATAAATGATCCAATTCATACAATATTGTGAATTCCACTATTTCCGATTATTTCGGAAATTAAATATATTATTCTATTGTTTATATTAATTAAATATTCAATATTATTTAATTCTGGTCATTTTAAAATACCAAACCATTATTTAAATAATTAAATAAATTATTTATTATCTGTCAAAAATACGGGTCGTTACATTCTTCCTACCATAAAATGATTTCGTCCATGAAATTGCTAAGGTAGAAAACATACCTTATTAATTGGGTTGAAAAATATTTGTTTACTTATTAAATTCAGTTTCAACTGAACCAATTTTTTTAAAATAAATTAGTAATTCATTTCTATTAACAAAAAATTTCAAAAATTATGAAAATTTTCTAACACCCGAAATTTTCGAAAAATTTCGCCAGCACCTCCTTTGTACACGTCAATCGATACAACTACAACTTGCCTCTATGGGCCTTCTCCCATCCCAAAGAAAATAAAACATCCAAGCGGCTTGCTAATTCGGCTCATTAAAATCTCATACCCAATAAAATAAACTTGTACATTTTTGTCGGGCATACATTATATCATTCCCACCTATTACCAATTATGTATATACCAATGTATCCATTCCAATTGATCACCAGTCAATTTATTCTCAACCAATTATTCGCTAATTATATCTAAACCATAATAACATTTAAAACTCGAATTCCATCCTCAATTCCAAACTCTTACTCACCAATACAATACCATTTCAGATTCCTATCTCACAATTCAAAATCTGATTCTACTTGATATATTATATTCCAATTCAATTTCCAGTTAATTGGTTTCAATTCTAGTTTGTCTCCACAAATTTCTATTCAAATTGTTTTTGATTTTAATCAACTCTTCCTGGAAGTTTTAAACAGCCAACTCTTTTTTAAAAATCAAATATTCCCTTTTCGGAATCAAAACTACTCGTTTCTTCAAAACAATACAAAATCAATATATTTGGTAGTAATCCGTCACTTAGAACTTGAAAATGAACACCGATGATGTCTGGATCAACATCAGAATTATTTCCCTGCGACCGAAGTGAGTTCAATATATATCATCTTCAAAACCATTTCTAAACATTTTCATTTTGAAATACATTTCAAAATATTATTCACAATTCTTGTAAAACAATTTAAAATCTCCCAGAATTTTAAAATTCTCATATATTTAGTCCAAATCCATTTACAAACAATTCTCCAAATTTCTAGGGTTTTAATTTCAATTCTGATTTAAATTCAGATTTAATTCATTTCACAATACTTATATGAATTCTACTTGGTTATATATGTAACCATTTAATTTATTATCTTACTCGATTATAATAACAACCAATATACCCAATATATTATAATCATTCCAGTATAAATCCATTATATCAAAATATAATTTGGGTAAAATTATTTCGTTTACCCTCTTATCAAAACATACAATGTCGGTTCATCGTATTCAAGTGTTTAGAAACTCCTACCGATATAGTGGATTAAACTAATCGATCAAAACTTATAAATAACTCAACCAATAAATCTCCACAATATAAAACATTTTTTATAAAATCTACAAATACGCTCTCTCATATATATATACTCAAACTTAATCTAGGGTATTACTAACCCCATCTCTATTGAGTTACGCCACAGAGCCAAGGTAATTACTTAACCTTCAGCTCTGATACCACTGTCACGACCTGGGTTTTCGCGATCCTGGTACTCGACATAAACTCAATGTCAACTATCCAAGCATCGAAAATACCGGATAGTTAATGAAAGAAAATAGAGGGTGAGAATAGATAAGATAGAAAGTTAGAATAGAAGAAGAAGAAGAACATACAACATCAGAGTAAACACAAATCTTACATCAGAACGAACAATATATAATAGATACATAACTTTGAAATAAAACTGGTATATGTATACAATAAGATTTATTAGAGTACAACACTTACAACATAGCAAAAATAAACAATTGCTATAAAATCCTGAAGCCTCCTGCTCTAAACTCTCACTATATCGTTAAAATCCTGCCTACTTGACTGCCCGTACAAATTTGGGCACCCAAGAGTTTAGGGAAAACAAAACAAAATAAACTCCGGTTCAGTCATGGGGCTGGTGTGAGTAAACAATTTAAAACAATTTGAGAAAATAAACGATATCTCATAAGACCACTCCGTATTACATATAACGGGCTTTTCCTTTATGAGAATCCAAAATAATTGATTTAACATTTCAAAATTCTTTGGCATGAATGATAACCTTTATATCAAAACTCTTTTGATACTATGACAGTGTCTATCAACCACAATATAATAATCATCATCTAACAGAACGCTTTCATCTCACGTTCCACATACATAATATATAATCGAAAACAGCGGGCGCTTATTGGGTAATGAATTCCAACCGGCAAGGTATGGGACCACCTTTCGACAGTGTATCTCTAGAGAGGAATACATCGGGTTCAACAAGAACATCTTGCAACCCAGGCTAAACATGACCAGTCACTCATTTCGCTTGAGTGTACCGAATGTATCATCACCAACGGTTAGGATCAGCAACTGTTTCCCGAAAGGGACAACATCGAAATAGATTATAGAAGTGAATGGAATTTCTCTAGATCAGGAGACAATACACCCTAATTGGTAGCTAACCACTTAGCCATGCGACCTACCTGATTTTATACCATTTTCGATTGTGAGGTTAGAGGCCATAACATATCCTTTACAAACAACATCTTCATTCACTTTGAATGTCACATCGTCATACCGCAAAATCACAAATTGGTTTCCCCAACAATACCACGGGTATACAGCTAAGAGAAACGAATTCCTCTACCACCAAATGTAAATATGTTTAAAGAGATCAACTTACTCGATCTATTGAATATACTCTGTTAGACAATCTTTCATAAAAGTCGTCCTGGGACTGGACAGACCAAAGACACTATTCTGTAAACACGACAGCCCTTGCATAAATCCATCTTCAATTATCTTCATTACATTTGATAGCAACGCTAACGCCCATACGGAGTGGTTTTCAGATAATGAATTTGATCCCGATCTCTGCATATTAACGATGGAAAAATGGTCAAAAACATTGATAGTCGGTGATTTAACTATCGAAGAGAAACATGTGTGCAAACAACGATATTATTTCTAGATGGAAATTCTATCGATCAATCATCTATCAACTATCGAAGAGAAACATGTGTGCAAACAACGATATTAATTCATTTCCCTATTTATCGTTTCCATATATTCATCAAATCCTTGTTTTCTAATTTTAAAAAATATATGTTATTAACTTTGGAAAATGTTTCCATTTCTGATTCATGCATCACCCTCTTCTCATATATATCAGTCTCTAACTGTAAACTAGTAAGAGAACAACTTCCCAAGCAGAAACCCCGAAGGCCAAAACCAGCATCAGATCGATACCCAGAAAGCCATTCAACTCAACTAATTTCCAGTCAGTTTCTAATTTCAGTAATTCCATTTAAATTCCTAATTCAAACGACAAATTCCTTTATAATAATTTATTTGCAAAATATTTACTTCCATCTAATTTTTCACATAGAATGTGAATAATATTTCTTTATATAATCAAAACAGTTTGATTTCGTTTTTAAAACCAAATATCCAAATCCAATTTCTTTTCATACCTCTATTTATAGAAGTTTTATATAAAAACTTATTTTATACTTCTAGCACTAAATTCTCATTTAATTCCTTTTATATAATTCTATTTATTCTATATAAATCCTTTTATATAATTCTATTCATTTTATATAAATCATTTTATATAATTCTATTTATTTAATATATAAATAATTCATTTTCAATACTCACTTTGAAATTTTCCTTTTTACATTTCAGTACTTCATATGGTATTTAAAATATCAAATAACATGACCAGTGTCATCATAATCAATCACAGATTTTATATCACATCATATATCACAGTATATGAAAACAAACAGTATTATAATATTGAGGAATCCAATTGGAACCCTCCAACCTGTCTTCCTGCATTCACAGATGTTAAACAATATAAATAACATAGATTTCATTTCAATATGAAATATTCTGATAAACATAATCAATATTTAATTAACGATTAATATATATAGTTATCTACAATTTCAACCGATAAATGAGCAATTCAACCAAATAATCAACACACAACAATCAATCATCATTTATCAATACTAAAATATATTTATAAAAATATAAACTATACAAAGTTAGTGAGATTTACTCACATTGGACGGTCATCGTTAAATACGATAACCTTCAGTTGATTCAGACAGACAATTTATTTCGCTATAAATTGTAACGAGCTCCAATTCACTCCCAGTCAGTTCCATTGCAAAGCCCTTGTCTATAAGATCCTAAGGATCCTGTTTTGTTCGATTTGGGCAACGTATGTAAAAGTTATTATGTTTACAATTTAATATGTTATGTAATTTTAAATTAAACTTAAACATATATAAATATAGGCCCACCCATTATTCATGGCCTAATTTCGTTATCCACCGACCCAAAAATAAACAGCGCCTTCTTCCAAAAAATTCTTAAACCCGTATGCTCTTCTTCAATGGCTATGACCGATTTTTCTTCAACACTCAAACTCCACTTCACGTTGTACTATAACAAGGCTCAAAATCCTTTTCTATAGTCTCTCCCCCTTTTCTTCTTGGATTGAAATCGTGACCTCCTGCTTATATTTTTCTCTCCAGGCAATATATCGAACAAAATTCATGTCCATTACTGCCCCTCTTCTTCACAAAAAAACAAAATGAAATTCATTGCCAATCTCCCGATCGGAAACTCAATCAGGCCGTACCCTCACATTTGAACTCGATTCACTGATCCCATTGTTCTCCTACACCAAACGAAATGCCAAGCCAACGTAGTCGTTCAACTCCCCTTCCCGAGCCTATCTCGCTCCTCACCTCAAAACACAACTCGCATATTCCCTAGTTCATCGCGATGCCAGCTCTCCGCCGAGCGACAGTGACCAACTATGTCACTTTATTTCATGAAATTCACCCAGGTATTTTTACGCAAGTAGAAACAAACCAACAAATCCAAAAATCATCTCAAGTTCGAAAATTCCAATTTAATTTCACTAAACTTTTCGAACCATAATATTGATCGCACATCAGTAAATCCAATCGCACCAAGAAAAAATATACTCCATTGGAAAGTTCAAGCCTTCACGAGCTTAAAACATTCGATTCCATAATTTTAAGAATTTTACTTCGATTTTTAATGAATTAAGAATTTGCGGTTTTAATGGATTTAGTGGCGGCTGTCTTCTTTTGACTGGAGAAAATAAATATAAGGGTTTGGGATGGTAAAGGGTATATATAAGGGTTAGTTAGCTTGTAGGGTAAGCTTGCTATATCATTATATTAATTTATATTATATAGCGGTTTATATTTGTCTTCTAAAAATCCGTATGATCACACACTGTACCAAAAAATCATGGAAATTGACATGCAGCTACAGTTCAACATTACAGGCCCAACGAAACTTGTTTCATCGAATTTCGGCTTCGTTTGCTCACACATCGTATTTTTAAAGTCAAATTATTGACCATTTTTCACATTAAAATCCCATACGGCCACTGGGATGAGCAGGAAAACCGATTACGAACCGAAACCGAACCGAAACTGCATAAAACCGATAAAAACGCATCTTAAAAAACCGCACCGAAGTAAAATCGCAAAACCGATGAAACTACACCATTAGTATGGTCCGATTTCGGTTTTCATCCTTTTTTTAACCGCAAAACCAAAACCGCACCGAATGTTACTTATACGTAAATTTTAACGCTACCTTATCAAATTTAGCTGTAGACAAATCTGCACGTTCACCACTTGGCAATCATGGAAGCAAAAGAGCAGCAATACATGCTGCAGCACTCTAACTGCACAGCTATATTGACTCAAATTGCTAAAATTAATCATGAAGTGTTCATGGAAATGTCTGATCATAGAAAGGATCTACAAAAGAAAACAAAACTAATATTGAACACCTTGAGAAGCTATCAAGACCTGCCATCAGACAAAGCTCTTACTGTATTAGCTATAGAGGTTAAAAAGAGGCGGTATGCTACTGTTGAGAAGTATCTAGAACAAGTTCTACATACTGCTTTCGATCCATCAGAATTATGATTTGGATTACTTCCTTTGCCTTGATGTCATTTATAGTGAGACGGTATTAGGATTGGACCAATTGGTTATTACAGTAAATGAGTTTTCATTTGCATACGAAGATCAATATCACACACTAGACAAATAAAAAAGCCTCTGCCTTAGCTTTAAACATTTCATGTGCATTACCATCTAAGGGAACGACGTTTTTTTAGTTGGTTTTGAAACCAAAACCGCACTTTTAAAAACCGAAACCGCACTTTTAAAACCGAACCGCACCAACGGTTTTTGGTCCGGTTCCGGCTCCTACTTTTAAAAACCACACGCTAACGGTTCCAGGTGCGGTTTTAAGTCAAAACCGCACCAAACCGCTCCATGCTCATCCCTACGGCCACATACTGACTCCAAAAATCACGAAAATTGAAATATAACAATAATTTAATATTCCGGATCCAACAAAATTAGTTTCATCGAAAACGGAGGTTGTTTGCAAAACTGGCTATTTTTAAAGCTCTAAATAACCCATTTAAATATTAAATATATTTAAAAATAATTAAATTAAATATAATCGTATATATTCACATAGAATATAATACAGCTCCAAAATATTCCTATCTGAATTTATAACTCGACATTTCAAATCCAGATTAAATTTGTATTCAATTTATACTGAAAATCCATTTATAATATAAATAAATCGCTATAAATTATAAAGGAATTCCATATCGACTTTTCTAAAATTTGATTTGATCATAACTCAAAATCTACACAATGAAATCTCGATTTTTCTCTTCCATTAGAAAAATATAATTCACCAACTCCGAATGTTTCTTGTTTCACAAAAATCCAGCTTATAACAGATTATGTATATTCATTTAAAGTTCGAATCGCCAAATTATGAACTGCCGCTCCATTTCGAGCTAGATTATAATTATAATATAATTATACGATCAACTATCATTTATATAATAGATTCGATAATATAATTCAACTATAAAGTGAATTATATATTATAAATGATCCTATTCACACAATATTGTGAATTCCACTATTTCCGATTATTTCGAAAATTAAATATATTATTCTATTATTTATATTAATTAAATATTCAATATTATTTAATTTTGGTCATTTTAAATTACCAAACCGTTATTTGAATAATTAAATAAATTATTTATTATCCGTAAAAAATACGGGTCGTTACATGCCGAGAAGCCTTTGATTCCTAATTGTGCCAAGTTTAGAAAATTGTCTGTTGTGCTCAAAATTTTCAATTTAAAAGAAAAGCATGGGTGGATTGATAAAAGTTTTACATCATTGCTAGAACTTCTAAATGACATGCTACCAAAAGATAACGAGTTTCCTACTTCTACCTATGAATTAAAGAAAATTATGTGCCCAATTGGCATAGGGTATAAAAAGATAAATGCATGTCCAAACGATTGTATATTGTATCGAAATGAATATGCAAAGCTGCATGAGTGCCCCAAGTGTGAATTATCTCATTACAAATCTTTAGGGATTCATAACGACTTGAATAAAAAAGGATCTCCAACAAAGATTTTATGGTATCTGCCTAACAAGATTTAAACGCTTACTTGCAAATGAAGAAAATGGAAAAAAACTTAAGATGGCATGCAGATGTAAGAAAAGATGATGGATTACTAAGACATCCAGCTGATTCTCCAAAGTGGAGAAACATTGATGCAATGCATCCTGATTTCGGTAAAGAATACAGATATCTTAGACTTGGTCTTTGCATAAGTGGCATAAATCCGTTTTGCAACCTAAGTAGTCATCATAGCACTTGGCCTATTCTTTTGGTGATTTACAATCTTCCACCTCACTTGAGTATGAAGCGAAAATATGTCAGGTTGTCTCTTTTATTCTCTGGACCACGACAATCAGGAAACGACATCGATGTCTACCTTGCTCCTCTTATCGATGATCTAAAACTTTTATGGGACAAAGGTGTGCGTGTGTTTGATGCATATAGTAGAAGTGATTTTACATTGCATGTTATGATTTGTTGTACCGTAAATGATTTCCTTGCGTATGGTAACTTGTATGGCTATAGTACAAAAGGTGCCAAAGCCCTGATATGTCAAGATGATATGATTGTTGAGCATTTTCATCATTCCAAGAAAAATATGTATATGCATCATCGTAGATTTCTCCCTCCTAATCACCATTATCGTAAAAAGAAGATACCTTTTAATGAGGAGATAGAGAATAGAGTTGCTCGTTCGCCATTAAAAAGAAATGATGTTTATGAACAGGTCAAGGACATTGAAAATGTACTCGGCAAAGTTTTTTCTCTTCTAAAAGGCTTGTGGAAAAAGTAATATATATTTTGGGAACTTCCATATTGGAGAGACTTACAGGTTAGACATTGTCTAGATGTTATGCATGTAGAAAAAAATGTTTGTGACAGTATTATTGGGACACTTTTCAATATACCTGGTAAGACAAAAGATAGCGAGAAAGCTAGACAAGATATGGTGAATATGGGTATTCGGAAGGAGTTAGCACAAGTGCAAAAAGGGAAATGCACCTATTTGCCTCCTTCATGTTATACATTGTCCAAAAAAAAAAAAACAAGTCTATATGAGTGTCTTCGTGGTGTCAAGGTTCCAACAAGTTATTCATCAAACATTAGCAGTTGTGTATCAATGAAGGATTTAAAATTGACTAGCATGAAGTCTCATGACTGCCACGTGTTAATGCAACATTTGTTATCTGTTGCAATTCGAGGTATATTGCCTAAACACTTTAGACATGTTATTACAAAGCTTTGTACCTTTTTTAATGTAATATGTAGCAAGGTAACTGATCATGATACGTTGGATGCAGAACAAGATGATGTTATCGTTACCTTATGCCGGTTTGAGATGTATTCCCCCCTCCCCCCCTCATTTTTTGATATCATGGTGCATTTTATTGTTCATCTAGTAAGAGAAATCAAAGTTTGTGGTCCTGTTTTTATGAGATATATGTATCCATTCGAAATGCACATGGGAACTTTAAAAAGAAAAACAAAAAATAGATATAGGCCTGAAGCTAATATCATAGAAGGTACTGCAGCATAGGAGGTTATTGAATTTGTTGCTCAATACTTAAAAGATGTTGAGCCTATTGGACTTCGCAGATCTCGACAAGTAAGATGACTTGATGGTCATGGCACACTTGGGTTAAAATCGATTTCAATCGGTGATGAAATGTTTCATAAAGAAGAACTACTTGTTTTACAACATCTTAGTGAGGTTCATCCTTACCTGGAGGAGCATATGGCAATGCTAAAGTCTAAAAATCCTTCAAAGAACGAAAGGTGATTGACAAACGAGCATAACTGCACCTTTGCCGAATAGTTTGAAAAAACGGTAATGGCTCGATTATATAAAACAGAACATAATATTTTCGATACAATTAAATGGTTGGCGTTTGCACCTCGATTTAAAGTTAACTCTTATGAAGGATATGATATCAATGGGTATGTTTTTTATATGAAGCGCCAAGATGAGAAGAGCATAATGCAAAATAGAGGAGTTAGTGTCGTGGCATCTTCAAGAGAATTTTCTAGTGCTAAGCCAATAAATGCGATAATGTCAAACTATGGAATTATTGAGGATATTTGGGAGCTTGTGTATAAGGAGTTCACGACTCCACTATTTCGATGTAGATGGGTTGACAACCATCATGTTGTACGAGTAGATGAACACGGATTCACACTTGTTGACTTTGGCCGAGTTAGTAATGATAACGAGCCACTCATCTTGGCATATCAAGCAAAACAAGTTTTTTATGTGACAGATCCAACCAATAGTAAGTGGTATGTTGTTCTTTCTGGCAAAAGAAGCATTGTTGGGATTGATGATGTGGTAGATGAAGAAGAATATGATCAATTTGATGAGAACCCACCTTTCTCCATTGGCGTAACTGTATCGGAAGAAGAAGTTGATTTAAATGCTAATTATGCATGTTTAGATCATGAGGAAAGGTTTGGATAATGGGGTAATTTTTTATTGCTCATCATGATTTGTGATACTTCTAGTATTTAGGAATAACTACTATCTTACCTTTTTTTAGGGATACTTGATTGATCCTAAATTTGAGAAAGCGGCTGCTACTTGAATCATTTTCAGGTGTGTTAATGGTCTTGATTTTCCATATTAGTTGTGTTCATTATTCAAATTGATAAAGGTTCTCTTATGTTTTCTATTTACATGACAGTGAGGTGCCCAAATTTCGAGAAGAGCAAAACTATTAATATTTTTGCCAGATCAAACAAACTCAAATATATTATCATTATTTCTTGCATTAATTGATGGATGTCAGTAATAAAAATGATGTTTCTCGAAGTACATTGGTGGTCTAGATGGTTATACTGCATGTTACATTGTTTTGTTAACATGTCCAACCCATCATTTTAACAATAGGAAGTCGTTGCAAATTATTATGTTCATCTAAGAATAATATTATAGTATACATGTTGATTGTATATTATTTATTCTGATATCATAAATATATCAATAAATATATCTGTTGAGTAGTTAAATATGGTCGACATTACTTGAAATGAACCAACAAAATCTGCTTTTCTGCATAGTACGTTCTTCTAAAATATTACGTGTGGGTTATATATTCGAAGGATTTTGAAGCATCGATATGTGTAGCTGGTGGCATGACAAAACTAGCATATTTGCTTGATCTTGAAGTGCTACAAAACTTTAAATATGGATATGACAAAAACAAAATATTAGTCAGTCTTAATTTACATAAACTTCTGAAATATTTGCCAGTTTTAATTTACATAAACTTATGAAATACTTGTCAGTTTTAATTTACATAAACTTCTGTCTCAGATTTTAGTATATTTTAGTTACATGATGATTTATTAGATTTTTATGTGACATGGTAGACATACTTGAAATATATTAATTGCTCTCGACACTTCTCAAAGATTGCCTCACCTATGAAATCCATATGATGCAACAATATAAACCAACAACTATTGGGGAGCTCAGCTCTCATTCATTATCTGTTTTGCAGTTGCTGCGTACGTGTATATAATTTCTATTATAGCTGTTACGACTGTATGATTTGACTAATACACTAGTAATTTTGATAGTCAATGGCTTGAAAGATGTTCATCAGAAAATAACTTATTGTGCTATATAACTTAAATTATAGTTGTTCTAATAATTTCTCATGTTTCAGAAGTAACTTGTTCTAATAAAAATGTAGAAACTTAACCTATAATATATACATATTTGGAAACCATTTGTAATGTGAACTTATCCAGTATTATACACATAGCTGGCCAGTGTTTTTTTAATTGGTTTTCTAGCTTCATTTGAGATGAATTGATTTTTATTAATTTATCTGATGTACTAATCTTTGGCATTAAATATTTGGCTACACAAAGATTTGCAGTTAGTCAAACTTCTGAATATGAAGACCCTGAACCCAATTAATGCCTTACTTTTATAGGTTTCGATCTATAAAACATAACTAAAATACAGTATATTGTTTGCTTGTTTGCTTCTATTGATTTTCTATTAAAAACATTACACATGTTTCTTATATACATATATTATTATTCTAGTGGAAGAAACAAAGCAAGTACAACAAATTCTTCAAACCCACATCACTTTATTCCATCATCACAAAACATCTACTTTTTACACACTAGTCACATGAACAAAACTTGGAGAAAATTATTTAGAGTATGACTATTTGTTGATAAAGGAATGGGGAATAAATAGTATTACAGCACCATTATCAGATCATCACAGAACATCTACTTTTTATACACTAGTCACATACACTGTTACAATTATTAGTATTATACCCTTATCACAGCAGGACTAAGGAATAGATAGTATTACAGCACCATTATCAGATCTTTTCAAGCCACGAAATCTCAAGTCCATAGTTGTTGTAAAATATGTTATATGAACGAGCACAACAGCTATACTAAACTGTAAAACATGTCCTTGTATTACAGACTTTTTATTGTCATATTTTTTGTTATTGTTTCACACCAGTGCTGTGAGAAAGCGGTAGTCGAATGTATCCGTGAATGACATGATTACAAATATGTTTACATTGTATGCATCAACAGCAGGTTGTAAAGTAACAATGTTTCATATCACTGTTCACGTATCTTTCCTTTTTATAACTTATCTTTATTTATTTTCATAGGCAGCAGCAAATATCAGAACCGAAACTTTGAACATTAATTTTAGCAGCATCAGATAAAAATTATTGCAATCGCATCAGAAAGTGATAGGTATTTTATAAATTAACAATCAATGTACATACATGACTGAACTAATATAATGAACATAATTTTAATTTTTTGCATATCCATAAGCAGGAGCAATGGAAATGCAACAATATTTATTTAATGAAGAGCTCGACTCTTCTACTTCATAGATGGTAAATAAGAAGAGGCGAAGAGGTATAACCATTGGAAAGAAATATAAAACACAAGAACCAAAATACATTGAGTGGAGTGAAGTCATTTAAGGCAGATGTAGGCGATACATGTGACACCCCACGTCTGTTAATGTCACTCACAAATGGAATGCATTAAGTTTCGTGAAGCGTTTTAGTAAACAGAATAGAAATATTACAAGACAGATATAAAATTTTTGCATCGGAATAAAAACAACTTTTATTAATCATAAAGCATGGTTACACCATAGTCTGAAAATACATAAACTCTATTCATCATTAAAACTTCTGTCTTTACTTTAAATATTAGAGTACAATAATAAAAAAAGCATAATCCCTAAATCATAAGCCATAGTAGCAAAGATAGAACCTTGAGCAATACATCTAGAAGCTCCAAGCAAGATGATAGCAGAATCCTGACTAAGCCTGAGAATTCCCTCCCTTGAGAACCTAGGGGGGAACGGAAGAAAGAAGGAGACACAAAAAGGGCCAGAAAATAATTCTGGGGAGTCTAGTTACTTTTAGCCAGTAGTTAAATAAAAGTAACATGATAGGCATATAAAGTGGATAAGAGAGATCAATACATAAATGGCAGGCATAACAAGGTAAACAGGACAACAGGATTGAATAGATAGTGCTTCTTAATACTTTCCTTGCTCTACACCAATACTAGTATAACAAATATGTAATAGAATTACATATTCCCCAATTGCTTAACAAAAACAGGATGATCCCAACAGAAACATAATGGTAGTTTTAGGTGTACTCTAGTAACGGGTTTTAACCCAAACAGAACTGGTACCTAAACAGAAATAACAGGTGTTAGCCCAGACAGAAACAAAGGTACCCATAGAAATAAACAGGACTAGATGTACCCTATTTACAACCCCCAATCAATCGGCTCTCTATTCCATAGATACCCTGTGTTGGCCCCACATAGGGTGTATCACTCCCTAAAGTGGCAACCCTTCATTTTCCGGATGTGCACAACCATATCTACTTATGTCACAGTGTCTTATCTTCCCCAGCAGGCGGAGTCATGCACACACATGACTCCATTGGAACGTGCCATCAACATCGCCTCCACGTTTGGATCTCTTACAATCAGCTCAGTAAGCGTGCCCCACTCCGACCTAGTTCGGAGTACCCGTTTGATTACTATTTAAGGGTTACTAGCGGAAATAGGTCCCACACAAGGTGATGCAAGCTCTCCCCTTTGTCTTGCATCCCTACTACTAGGTTTTCCAGTGGTTAGGTTTACCTAATGATGTCTTTAATTACATAACCTCGACAGGTTAAGTTTGTGGGCCTATATATGCAAATATTACCCATCAACCCAAGATGTACTTAACCCTCCTACTGATTCAAGCATGTTTATTTAACGGTTAAGTTTGTGGGCCTATATATATTAATATTACCCACCTACCCAAGATGTACTTAACCCTCCTACAGATCCAAGCATGTTTTACTTAACCCTATCTTTGGTTCATATTCATACAATCCCTTGTGTGGATTAGATTAGGTTAAGTAGTCTGATTCATTACCATGTCCATTTATGGTTTATAATGGACTAGACCTCCCACATTAGGCTTATAACATGTGGATGCTGGATATGTCGGTCGGGTCCGGGTAGTCTTATTTCATAGTTGGGAATAACCTCATGTCTTAACCCGATTCGTATTCTCGTACTTAGACCTCCCGCATTAGGTTCAACAATAGTGGTTGTTGGATATGTCGGTCGGGTCCGGGCAGACTTCCACCACTAATATAACCTAACCTCGTGTCATAAGTACAATTATAATTCCTAATTGTAATTACTAAACATTTCATTTTTAATTAATTAAACAATTAATTAAACCTTTCCCTTTTTGGGTGTCAATACATATTTTTTCCAATAATTTGAATTACATGTCCATAAATGTTCATATTCAAATTATTCCATTTTTAATTAATTTACCAATTAGGTGTCAATACCTATTTTTCCCAATAATTTGAATCATATGTCCATAGATGTTCATATTCAAATTATACCATTTTTAATTAATTTACCAATTAATTAATCCTTTCCTTTAATAGGTGACAATACCTATTTTTCCCAATAATTTGAATTACATATCCGTAAATGTTCATATTCAAATTATGCCATTTTTGACCCTTTTTCCCCCGTTCCTTAACTAATGTATTTGCATGTATTTTGACAACACCTAGGCTATACAATCGGTTAGGCATAGTAAAAGGGAATATGGAAAAAGTGACAATTTCAACATAACTTGGCATAAGCATAACTAGCATGATAACATAAGCACAACTAATATGATAACAAGGTTATTGGACATGTGATTAACATCAAAATAAGGTATGCATAAGACTGATGATTGGTGGCAGTTACTATGATATCATAGCAACATAATGAGATCTAATTTAACTCTTTTAGGTATACAATTATTTAACATGGCACATGTTTAGATTTATAAATGGTTTCACATGTCAAGCCTACAACCTACTTAGACTGATCACAAAATAACAGGTGAAAGGTGACTTTCAAAAGAAACTAGATCTAGCAAATGTTACAATTGTCCAATTTAATAAGTATATATTCACCATAACATGGTTACAAGTCAAAATCTACATAGGCAACATAATAGAAAAACCACAATCGTACTAGATTTAGGAAAATAGATCTGCCATGAAATAGAATAGGATTAAATACTTGCATAAAACCATACTTTACAACATATCTAAGTCATAGTCTTTCTCAATTAACTTTTAATTATCTAAACCTAAAAATAACTAGATACTCACAGGGTTATGCTTAGAGAATTAATAAGGAATGGATCTGAATTCTGAATTTGATTAGCTAAACCGTTGTAGAATTTGATTATGTTTTAGTTTGCAACCCGACAGCATATGGCCTCCATGATCCCCAATGAAGAAAATAGGAGAATAGGGGACCATATTTATAGCCTAGAACCAATGAACCAGACCCAGAATCAAGTCCAGGTTCATAAAACGAATTTTGCCCAAATCTGTCCGCGGGGGAGGGGGGTCGATACCCACGAGCGGGAATTTTCCCGCTTAGCCCAATTTGGCCCGATTTTGATTTTTGAATTGTTTTTGAAGGTTCTGGAATTTATATATATATATATATATATATATATATTTATCTTATGCGTAAACAAACTTTGAACCCTCATAACTTTTTCATACGGTGTCCGTTTTACGCAAACCAAATGTCCTATTCTGACCAGAATTTCGAGACGGACACAATGGCACAGTCTGTTCCCTCTAATTCCGAATGTTAAATTAATTATTATTTAATTTATCCTCTTTTAATGTCATTAAAATTTGGGGTGTTACGTTCTCCCCTACTCAAAGGATTTCATCCCCGAAATATCTAAGTTGGGAAGAATGCATATCCTACCATCCATCATCCATCTACTCATCCAACATCCATTGGCATCCATTATCCTTAAAAGCCTCTAATGCATATATGAATATGTGCAGAAGTGTGTGTATATGTCCAAAAACTAATGCGAAAATCATGCCGTCTACTGATTCAGTTGACCTCATTAATGCAATGTATGTTAGTGCCATGAATCCAAGATGTATGCAAATAAGCCTATTATAACATATAAGCTCTACTTGCGTGCACATTCATTCGTCCAAATGCAACATCCAAATGCTAGTTCATCCATTTCTATCCATAAATGAAAATAAAATGCACACACATCCATATGCAGTATGAGAGTGACTGAGCCGATCTAGTGTGTAATGTGTGTATATGCGTCCACAGGCAAACACTGGCAAACACTTGCATCCATCAAACATAACATGTCTCAAACACATGTTTACAATCATGGGATTTCCTACCTAAAGGTCGAAGATTCGATTTATAGGATATACTCAGATGATAGAAGCAAATGGGAATAAAAGCTTTAGGAAGAGAAGTCAAGAACATTCCCTTGAAAGGGAAAGGGTACGAAGCGTAAAAAAAATCTTGTCTTCGGCCTCCCAAGTTGCATCTTCTTGATTATCTCCCCACTTGGCCTTCACCAACTTGACTTCTTATTTGTGTAGCTTCTTAACCTCCTATCCAAGTATAAAAGTTGGAACTCATCCAATCATTTCTTCCTTCTTTATTTTCACTTCCTTTCACAAGTTGTCCCCACTACCTCGAACTCTATACATTTTATTGCCACTTGGATGAATAGTCATCTTGGAATGATGTTCCTCAAGGGCTGTCTTCAATAGGTTTCCCATACTAATATGATTAACCTATCAAACCTCTTCTCAAGTAGCCCCGCCACTTGCTTATCAAGTTCCCTATTTTCTTTTAGGAGCCATATGGTGCACAAGTAATGCAACTGGCTTTGCATTGTCCACCAGGTATGTACGGAAATCAATCTTGCGCCTCGGGGGAAATCCCCGAACCTCGTCTAAGACATCAAGATACTAACAGACTACTGGTGCCGATCACAGATCATCGATAGACGCCTCAAGAGACTATAGGAAACTAAGCATGAAAGGCCCTTGTGGGTCACAAGAAATTTCGAGGGTCCCCCCATGACAAGTTAGAGGCTTAACGAACCTCCTCTCACCGCCTAGAATGGCACCATATGTGGTAAGCCAACCAATCTATAGAATCAACCCTTAGCCCATGAAACAAGATGTGCGTCGCACTCAAACTCGACGCCCAACATAGATATTCTCAAACCCCAACAAATCACAGATAATTGAGCCGAATCACCAATGGGGTTTGATAAAACAACGAGATCCACTACCATACTAGTAATTAAGTGCAGAGATTCAACTACAGAACTAGATATGAATGAATGTGAATGCGCCAGAATTGAAAAGAGTTCTAACCGATTGATTGGAAAGAGAAATCAAAACCTTCCATAGAAACTTCCTTACCTCTATTTGGTGCACTAGCCACGAGAGCATTCGCTTGCCCTCTAGAGGTTCCTGTCCTTTGACATTGCCCTTGTTTCCTTGGGCACTCCCCCAAAATAGTATCCAACCTCTCCACAAACAAAGCAAGCATTCTTCCTTTTCCTGCAGTCCTTGGCCAGGTGACCCTCTTGCCCACAACTATGGCACTTCCCTTTATCCTTAGCCTTGTCATTTTTTTCCGCCCTTCTTCTGTTGTTGTTGCTGTCATTTCTTGGGCCATACCTTTTTTTCATCCTTGGGCTGTGCTCCTTAGCCCTAACTTCCTTATACTCCTTTTTACCCATGTTTGTGTAATAAGATAACAAGTCTTTCGAAAGTTGCCTCCGTCGCATTGAAATCCTTATGAAGCTCAAGATAATTAACCGCATGTGAAACCGTTGCAGCTACGGATGGAGGTCAAGCACTACATTGCCTTTCGACATGTGCTAAACATGCCAACGACATCATGCGGGAATGGGGATGCCTTTCGAGAAGAATTGTTTCCCCAGACAAAAAGGGAAAAATAAATCAAGCGGAGAATCGAGAGATATTACAAATGTCTTTGGGGAATATGTTTTTCAAAACAAGCTTTTCTTTTGAAAATGCTTTCTTTTGAAACTAATTTTCAAAAACTTTATCCAATCTGGTAACCTTCAGCTCTGATACTAAGTGTGACACCCTACGGTCGTTAATTTCGCTCACAAAGGGAATGCATTAAGTTTTGTGAAGCGTTTTAGTAAACAGAATGGAAACATTACAAGACAGATATAAATTTTTTGCAGCGGAATAAAAACAACTTTTATTAATAAAGCATGGTTACACTATATGTCTAAAAATACTTAAACTCTGTTCATCATTAAAACTTCTGTCTTGTACTTTAAATATCAGAGTACAATAATAAAGAAAGCATAATCCCCAAATCATAAGCCATAGTAGAAAAGGTAGAACCTTGAGCAATACATCTAGAAGTTCTGTAATAACCCGAAAATCCGAGCCAGTTTAAAATTTTTATTTTGGCAATTTTAGCGAATTTTGAATATTTAAAATAGATTATTTTAAATAAAATCGACGAGAAATTTATTTTGAATATAATTTGAACATATATATTATACGCGTCGTCGTTTAAATATAAATATTTATATATATAATTATAAATAGAATTGAAAATGGCGCGGTAGTTCGATAATTCGATTTAAAACTTCAATTGAATGTACCGGGTGCAAAACAATCCGGATTTTAGTGAAACCAAAAATAACAGGATCTAATTGACAATATCTTTCCAATGAATCCGAAGAATCAAGATTTCATAGCGGGAATCAAAAGATATGTCCAGTTGAAAATTCTGAATAGTCGCTATGGAATTCAGGCCCTTGAAAATGGACATTTTGCAAACGATCTTGGATTTCGACGAAACCACTTTTGTTGGATCCGTGATGTCAAATTATTGCTACGTTTTAAATTTCATAATTTTTCGAATCAATATGTGAGCGTGGCAAAGGAAAACGCGTTTGACCAGTTTCAGTTGATTTTAATCGACTGGAAAATGGCCATTTTTCCAACGATCTCAGAATTCGACGAAACTAGTTTTGTTAGGACCGTATCGTCAATACGAAGCTAGAAAATATTTTTCGGGATTTTTTAAAGTTAGTATGTGACCCCGTTAATTGAAATACGCGTTCAAATTCAATATATAGAGTTATATGTTGATTTTAACGGAAACTGATCGAAACAATCGAATTAGCCTACGATACATATCCAATTGGTTCGGAATGGGGGTGAAACGCTAGGGACGTCAGGCGGTGGGCCTCGTTTAGAGGTCAAATAAAAAAGTACCTTTTTGAAATATAAATAAATAAATAAATTATAATATATATTCTCTCTCCCCTACCCTATCCCTCTCTCTCTCGTTTTAAACAGGAAAAAAAAAGAGTCCCGATCTCAAATCGATGGCGGCGGATGCCATCGCCACCAGGAGAAGCTCCTCCCACCGCCGATTCACCCTCCTTACCGCCGACGACTAGCTCTGGCCATCCCCCCCCCCCCCCCCCCCCGCGACGCTCCACCCTCGTTTCTTCCCCCTTTCTGAAACCGCTACATCCCCCAATCCAAGAGAACCGCCGCCGCCCAGGCCATCACCGCCGCGCCGCCCTCCCCTCCTCCCAGACCCCCTTCGCGCCTCCCTCTCTCCCCTATCGATTTTAACACCCACGAGACCAAAAAAAATCACCCCCTTCATTCCTCCAACGCCTCAGGGGCGCGCAGCCCTGGACCCACCACCCGACAGCCTGCCCGCCGGTTGGAGCACACACACAAACCCCCTCCCCTTCTTCCTCGCTTGACGGTGAGTTTTTAATTTATTTTCTTTTGTTTAGGTGATTTAAAAATCTGATTTTACGCAATGAAACTAAGATTTTTAACATAGCGAGAAGGGTTGGACTTTTGTATAAGAAAGACGACATTTTTAGATATGAAAAGACGATATTTTTAGATATGAAAAGACGATATTTTTAGATATGAAAAGACGACATTTTTAGATATGAAAAGACGAAATTTTTAGATATGAAAAGACGACATTTTTAGATATGAAAAGACGATATTTTTAGATATGAAAAGACGATATTTTGAGATGAGTAGTGAAGTAAAAATATGATTTTTACTTCGAGAAAAATATAAATTTTATATTATAGAAAGGCAAATCTATATTTTTGAAAAGGCAAGACGTTTATATAGAGAATAGTAAAGTAAAATTTTGATTTTTATATATTGAATAGTATAATAAAAATTTGATTTTTATATATTGAATAGTACAATAAAAATTTGATTTTTATATATTGAATAGTATAATAAAAATTTGATTTTTATATATTGAATAGTATAATAAAAATTTGATTTTTATATATTGAATAGCGAAGTAAAAATTCAATTTTTACATATGTAGTGGATACGGGCAACGAAAGCGATAAGAGACGAGAACGACGAAGATTCTCTAAAAGAAGAGTCAAGATGATTGGATAGCTTTCGGTGAGAATTTCTCACCTTTCAATTTCATTTCTATTTATATATATATACTAGGATGCAGACGGTGTTTAGTAGCACCCGACACAATCGTCCACAGACCATGGACTTGTTTGTTTGGTTTTATAGATTAGTTAGATGATTTGATTTGAATTTGGTTGTTTGGTGAATTTGATTGATGTGTGAATGGCGTGGGTCTTCACTAGACCGGGGATAAGGCTAGGCCTCGTCCCGTTTCTAGTATCGTGCCGTTATGCCGCCGAAATTTTCTAAAATAAGTTAGAAAAATAAAGATAGCATTTTATTTAATAAATGAACTGAATAGAAATTCATATGTTGAAATAAAAATGTTTTTATCGTTAAAAATATAATTTTTAACGTGAAGTGAATAAAATAAAATATTCATTTACAAATCGGACGGTGTGTTTATATACACTGATTTGACTGACATTGATTGGGTCGATAAATTTTACACATCACCCAACTGCACAACTAAAATCTGTGTTTGATTATTTGAAACCCCACACGGGTGTTGGGATGAAATTTGAAGTTCACTCATCCTGATTGATTAAATATGTCGATTGATTAATTGACAGGCTGTTATAAGCGTTAGATATATATATTTGATGCTTATACAGTGTGGTGCACTTTGGTTGATGGTTGATTATTTTTCAATGCTATTATATACATGTGTTGTATGGAATCCATATAATTAACTTTATATGGTAATTGATTGGGCCTCATTCCAATTTGAAAAATAAAGAATATTATAAAATAAAGGTTCATGTGTTGACTGTACTCATCCGTTGAGATTAGTCATGTGTTGAACGAAATATTTTAATAATAAAATTTACATCATTATCAATATGAAATAAAGGTTCATGTGTTGACTGTACTCATCCGTTGAGATTAGTCATGCGTTGAACGAAATATTTTAAAAATAGAAATATTTGAAATAGAATATTTGGAAATAGAAATATATGAAGCCGTGTTGATTAGATTGACGCCATTTTGACGTGAACGATATTTATATCGATTTTATTCATTTTAAAATGAATATCGAAATGAATTGAATTGAAAACGATTTCGAAATGAATTGAATTGAAAACGATTTCGAAATGAATTGAATTGAAAACGATTTCGAAATGAATTGAATAGAAAACGATTTCGAAATGAATTGAATTGAAAATGATTTCGAAATGAATTGAATTGAAAACGATTTCGAAATGTATTGAATTGAAAACGATTTCGAAATGAATTGAATTGCAAACGATTTCGAAATGAATTGAATTGAAAACGATTTCGAAATGAATTGAATATAAAATGATTTCGAAATGAATTGAATATAAAACGATTTCGAAATGAATTGAATATAAAACGATTTCGAAATGAATTGAATAGAAAACGATTTCGAAATGAATTGAATTGAAAACGATTTCGAAATGAATTGAATTGAAAACGATTTCGAAATGAATTGAATATAAAACGATTTCGAGAAATGAATTGAATATAAAACGATTTCGAAATGAATTGAATATAAAACGATTTCGAAATGAATTGAATATAAAACGATTTCGAAATGAATTGAATATAAAACGATTTCGAAATGAAATGAATAGAAAACGATTTCGAAATGAATTGAATATAAAACGATTTCGAAATGAATTGAATTGAAAACGATTTCAAAATGAATTGAATTGAAAATGATTTTGAAATGAACTTGATTCAAATAGAAAACGAAATGAAATGAATTTAAATTAAATTAAAATTTGAATTGAATAGAAATGAATGTTAAAACGAATTTGTAAGGAAAAATTCAACTTTGTTTTGAATTTGAAATAAAGGTTGAAACGTTTTTGAAATGAATTCAAAACTATTTATAAAATTCGTTTTGAATAGTAATCGACGAAATATATATTATATATATTATATATCATATAATGGCCTGAATAGAACGCGCCGCGGCAGTTCGTGAATTTCGACCATTTATTTCAAACGAACATTACGGGAGATCCGACCGTCGGATTCTCCTAAAACTGGAACCGTTGGGTTCGTATCGAAAAGGGCTTTCTAACGAATATTAGAAATTCAAAATCTAACGGTTGGATTTGGAGATACGCCCAAATCAAATTTGAAAAAGGTCGCTATAAGTGCAGTTCGATGGCCGTTGATGGAAATCGACTGTACGGGCCTTGATAAAATTATTAATAATATAAATAATTTGTGTAGAATCATAAGAAATGATTTGGGAATAATATGGGATGAAAAAACTCCATATTTGAAAAGATAAAAATAGATTTTTATCAAAATGAACTAGTTTGAACTAAATTTAAAACCCGATTTGTTTTTAAATAAATAAATTAGATTTAAAAAGGGGTTTTAAATAATCGGAATTCCTAATATATTTGATTTGAATTGAACTAGAATTGATTTGTGAGTTTGTCGTGAACTGTGTTTTAAACAACACTAGTTCTTTAACCCGACGATAAATAGAATGTGATTTGGGTTTGTCGTGAACTGTGTTTTAAATAACACCTAGTTCTTTAACCCAGTAAAAGGAGTTTTAACGAATCTGCAATTAGGTTGAAATGTGAATCTATAATCTAAATTATCAAATTTAGAAGTGAGCTAGAATGGAGTATCACCAGTTTTGCTCCAAAGCGATAGTTAAATCTTTAATCAGATTTGAACGTGAAATGGTAATTAATTTTACCGATAACACCGTGGTGTTAGATATGGAGTACTACCAGTTTTGCTTCATGGGATGAATAGGTTGGGATTGGGAAATAAAATAAATAATTACTTCGATGCGGTTCGCTAATCTCGACTAGTTTGAAAAACCATAATTTGGTTTGAAATGACATCCAAAGGAGGATTAAAGGATAAATTTTAAAGAATTTATCTTGGATAAAATTAATGGGAACCTTTCCCAAAAAATGTGATTTGGTAAATAAAAGAATATTCTGAATTGGAATGAGGCGTATGTTGTGTTTGTGTAACATTTGTTTTTAATATACGCGGGTTGTTCGGAAAGTCCGGGTTTATACCCATTATGAATAACCGATTCGACGATATGTCGAAGATGAAGACGGTGGTCGAAGACCGAAAGTCTTCACATCGTTTGGATAATTACTGACGATCCTGATTGGGCTGTACACCCAAGAGGATGGAAATAGTTGGTGGTCGTCCAGACGTACCTGGAGATGGATAGATATGCGAGGAAAGTGCCTCCGGTTTCGTTCAGACCCAGAACGGACTTGTAAATGGATTGTGTGTCTGACATTGGATTTTATTCTGTGTTGATTGATTTCTATTAAATATACATCTGTTTGGCGACGGAGAATTTATTCTTTCGCTTAACGCCCTTCTCTGAGACGTACGAGCTCAGAGGTTGTATATCGATGGACATCAGTCGCATGGCATGAACTGCCTGTGTGGCACGCTAAGATGCAAAGATCAAGGCTTCTGTTGAAAAACAAAGTCTTGTGGTTGATGATCAAAGCACAGCCTACATGGCAGCTTTGTGTATAACGTGAATTCGCGAACCTCACACCTCGGTATGAGTTAAAAACGGGATACGGACTGTAGGGAGAGCACGACGTTTCTTTCAAGCTTTGGTGGTGTCAGTGACTTACCAGCCCTGACATTTATATACTTTTCACCTATATGGTTGTTGGAATGCGAGGCGCCTCGATTATAGGTCTGTAAGGACCAGGAAACGTGTGTTCAGGAATTGCCAATCCTCTAACGTAAGTGAGGACCGGCCCTGAAGCATCCAAGGGTTGCCCAGAGTGCGTAGCCCTGGGACATTTGCTAGAGTGTCTCGAACGCGGAGAGGAGCTTGCCCCTTGCGTCGACTCATGACGGAAATCCAATTTCCAATACGTGTACCGCGGTTTTAATTGTAGAACTAGTATGGCGACATGATATATGGTACCCATGCCGTCTATGATTTATATATATGATTGAAATTGTTTTGACACTATACACTTATTATAGTATCAAATGATTTGTTTTAAACGTACCAAGCATGTTTGGCTATTATAAGGGAAAACCCTATCCTCCGGCTTGCGTTGCATTGTGTGATGGGTCCTGGGTCTTATAATAGCTTCATTTTTCGAAAAAGCATTGCGCTGTTTATTTATATGCACTGGTATTCTTGGGAGAAAACCCGTTCCGTGTTATACGGCGTGGTCCCTTGAATTACTCTCTTTAAAAGAAAAGCTTTAAATAACTGTTTTAGTTCTCACACCAGTCACATGACTGACCTGGAGTTTATTGTTTTAACCTAATCTCTGGGTGCCCCTATTTTCCGCACGGGCAGCTAGTAGTTTTGGTTTTGCAGATTTATATTCACAGGATCCTGGTTTACAGCTGGAATGATATCCGGAAAGCTCTGTATCCGTATATCACCTTCAGTTGTGCTTTGTATAATTTTTCCGCTGCTATGTAATTTATTGTAATCTTTGATATTTATCAATTGTAATTTATTCAATTATACTCTGTATATTCTTGTATCTGATGTAATTGTTGTAATAGCAATGAAATGTTCTTCCGTCTGTGTTATGATTTGTCCTGTTCTCAAACGATCAGGGGTTTCGAACGGTCTAGATCGGTTTAACGACTGATTCGGATCGAGCGAAATTCTCGGCCGTCACATTTGGTATCAGAGCTTTGGTTTACAGAGCTCAAGAACTAGACACATTAGAACCATATGAAAGAATTCATCAGATATTGGATTAGTAATATCCAATTAGAATGACTCGTTAGAGATAAGATCAGTAGTATCCTAGAACGAGTATGAAGAGTATATTTTTCAAATGAAAACAATTTTTGTTTTGAAAATTTAAATCGTTTTACACGTACTTGATTATTTATTTATTTTGAATTTGGACAATCCAGTATATAAAGGTTTTGCATATACGCGTCATGAACGTATATTCGAAGTTTTAATATATTAGATAGATATAGAATTACACTCTAGTCGCTCGGAGATGATGTTGATAATGACCATGGCATCATCAATATTTATGTTCGTGTTTCGAAGGTGTGATTTCTATATACTTCCATTAGATTGGTGTGAGAACCAAAACTTATATAGCTAGAAGACATTGTTGTGAATTGGCATCAAAACATGATTTTTGTATATATATCAAAATTATGAATTTGAAATGTTAAATTCACTAATTGATTGATGTTTGTGTTTGTTTATTTGTTTGATAATTTTTAACCATTATGCCTAATTGAACCGAATATTGAATTATATTGAAAATTAGTCGCATTTGCTTGCATATACATATACTTACACTGAACAGGTCATAGCAAGGAGGCTAGAGCAGAGAATAAAATTTGTCTGCCCGACAAATAGGTACATGTTTACTACATAATTTACTGTTTTGTTTGGGTGATGATGATTTTATGAGCCTATTGGCTAGCCGCTTGGCTTTTTCTTTTTCTTTTTGAGATCAGAAGGCCTGTATGGCAATTTCGGGATTTTCCCGTGGCTCCCGGTGTAGGGGAGGTTATGGCGAAATTTTTCGAAAATTCCGGGTGTTAGCCAAATTTTTGAAATTTTGAAAATTCTCAGAAACTGAAAAGTTGGAGAATGGGAGCCAGATCGAATATAGAGTTGAATAATCAAACCACTTTCGACTTTTTTCCTTTTTGGGGACGAAAAGTTTTAAGTGGGGGAGATTGTAATAACCCGAAAATCCGAGCCAGTTTAAAATTTTTATTTTGGCAATTTTAGCGAATTTTGAATATTTAAAATAGATTATTTTAAATAAAATCGACGAGAAATTTATTTTGAATATAATTCGAACATATATATTATACGCGTCGTCGTTTGAATATAAATATTTATATATATAATTATAAATAGAATTGAAAATGGCGTGGTAGTTCGATAATTCGATTTAAAACTTCAATTGAATGTACCGGGTGCAAAACAATCCGGATTTTAGTGAAACCAAAAATAATAGGATCTAATTGACAATATCTTTCCAACGAATCCGAAGAATCAAGATTTCATAGTGGGAATTAAAAGATATGTCCAGTTGAAAATTCTGAATAGTCGCTATGGAATTCAGGCCCTTAAAAATGGACATTTTGCAAACGACCTTGGATTTCGACGAAACCACTTTTGTTGGATCCGTGATGTCAAATTATTGCTAGGTTTTAAATTTCATAATTTTTCGAATCAATATGTGAGCGTGGCAAAGGAAAACGCGTTTGACCAGTTTTAGTTGATTTTAATCGACTGGAAAATGGCCATTTTTCCAGCGATCTCAGAATTCGACGAAACTAGTTTTGTTAGGACCGTATCGTCAATACGAAGCTAGAAAATATTTTTCAGGAATTTTTAAAGTTAGTATGTGACCCCGGCAAATTGAAATACGCGTTCAAATTCAATATATAGAGTTATATGTTGATTTTAACGGAAACTGATTGAAACAATCGAATCAGCCTACGATACATATCCCATTGTGTTCGGAATGGGGGTGAAACGCTGGGGACGTCAGGCGGTGGGCCTCGTTTAGAGGTCAAAAAAAAAGTACCTTTTTGAAATATAAATAAATAAATAAATTATAATATATATTCTCTCTCCCCTACCCTATCCCTCTCTCTCTCTCTCTCTCGTTTTAAACAGGAAAAAAAAGAGTCCCGATCTCAAATCGATGGCGGCGGATGCCATCGCCACCAGGAGAAGCTCCTCCCACCGCCGATACACCCTCCTCACCGCCGACGACCAGCTCTAGCCATCGCCCCCCCCCCCCCAGCGACGCTCCACCCTCGTTTCTTCCCCCTTTCTGAAACCGCTACCTCCCCCAATCCAAGAGAACCGCCGCCGCCCAGGCCATCACCACCGCGCCGCCCTCCCCTCTTCCCAGACCCCCTCCGCGGCTCCCTCTCTCCCCTCTCGATTTTAACACCCACGAGACCAAAAAAAATCACCCCCTTCATTCCTCCACCGCCCCAGGGGCGCGCAGCCCTGGACCCACCACCCGACAGCCTGCCCGCCGGCTGGAGCACACACACAAACCCCCTCCCCTTCTTCCTCGCTTAACGGTGAGTTTTTAATTTATTTTCTTTTGTTTAGGTGATTTAAAAATCTGATTTTACGCAATGAAACTAAGATTTTTAACATAGCGAGAAGGGTCGGACTTTTGTATAAGAAAGACGACATTTTTAGATATGAAAAGATGATATTTTTAGATATGAAAAGACGATATTTTTAGATATGAAAAGACGACATTTTTAGATATGAAAAGACGATATTTTTAGATATGAAAAGACGACATTTTTAGATATGAAAAGTCGATATTTTTAGATATGAAAAGACGATATTTTTAGATATGAAAAGATGATATTTTGAGATGAGTAGTGAAGTAAAAATATGATTTTTACTTCGAGAAAAATATAAATTTTATATTATAGAAAGGCAAATCTATATTTTTGAAAAGGCGAGACCTTTATATAGAGAATAGTTTAGTAAAAATTTGATTTTTATATATTGAATAGTATAATAAAAACTTGATATTTATATATTGAATAACGAAGTAAAAATTCAATTTTTACATATGTAGTGGATACGGGCAACGAAAGCGATAAGAGACGAGAACGACGAAGATTTCTCTAAAAGAAGAGTCAAGATGATTGGATAGCTTTCGGTGAGAATTTCTCACCTTTCAATTTCATTTCTATTTATATATATATATACTAGGATGCAGACGGTGTTTAGTAGCAACCGACACAATCGTCCACAGACCATGGACTTGTTTGTTTGGTTGCATATATTAGTTAGATGATTTGATTTGAATTTGATTGTTTGGTGAATTTGATTGATGTGTGAATGGCGTGGGCCTTCACTAGACCGGAGATAAGGCTAGGCCTCGTCCCGTTTCTAGTATCGTGCCGTTATGCCGCCGAAATTTTCTAAAATAAGTTAGAAAAATAAAGATAGCATTTTATTTAATAAATGAACTGAATAGAAATTCATATGTTGAAATAAAATGTTTTTATCGTTGAAAATATAATTTTTAACGTGAAGTGAATAAAATAAAATATTCATTTACAAACCGGACGGTTTGTTTATGTACACTGATTTGACTGACATTGATTGGGTCGATAATTTTACACATCACCCAACTGCACAACTAAAATCTATGTTTGATTGTTTGAAACCCCACACGGGTGTTGGGATGAAATTTGAAGTTCACTCATCCTGATTGATTACATATGTTGATTGATTAATTGACAGGATGTTATAAGCGTTAGATATCTATATTTGATGCTTATACAGTGTGGTGCACTTTGGTTGATGGTTGATTATTTTTCAATGCTATTATATACATGTGTTGTATGGAATCCATATAATTAACTTTATATGGTAATTGATTGGGCCTCATTCCAATTTGAAAAATAAAGAATATTATAAAATAAAGGTTCATTTGTTGACTGTACTCATCCGTTGAGATTAGTCATGTGTTGAACGAAATATTTTAATAATAAAATTTACATCTTTATCAATATGAAATAAAGGTTCATGTGTTGACTGTACTCATCCGTTGAGATTAGTCATGTGTTGAACGAAATATTTTAAACATAGAAATATTTGAGATAGAATATTTGGAAATAGAAATATATGAAGCCGTGTTGATTAGATTGACGCCATTTTGACGTGAACGATATTTATATCGATTTTATTCATTTTAAATGAATATCGAAATGAATTGAATTGAAAACGATTTCGAAATGAATTGAATTGAAAACGATTTCGAAATGAATTGAACTGAAAACGATTTCGAAATGAATTGAATTGAAAACGATTTCGAAATGAATTGAATTGAAAACGATTTCGAAATGAATTGAATTGAAAACGATTTCGAAATGAATTGAATTGAAAACGATTTCGAAATGAATTGAATTGAAAACGATTTCGAAATGAATTGAATTGAAAACGATTTTGAAATGAATTGAATTGAAAACGATTTCGAAATGAATTGAATTGAAAACGATTTCGAAATGAATTGAATATAAAATGATTTCGAAATGAATTGAATATAAAACGATTTCGAAATGAATTGAATTGAAAACGATTTCGAAATGAATTGAATTGAAAACGATTTCGAAATGAATTGAATATAAAACGATTTCGAAATGAATTGAATATAAAACGATTTCGAAATGAATTGAATATAAAACGATTTCGAAATGAATTGAATATAAAACGATTTCGAAATGAATTGAATATAAAACGATTTCGAAATGAATTGAATATAAAACGATTTCGAAATGAATTGAATATAAAACAATTTCGAAATGAAATGAATAGAAAACGATTTCGAAATGAATTGAAATGAATTGAATATAAAACGATTTCGAAATGAAATGAATAGAAAACGATTTCGAAATGAATTGAATATAAAACGATTTCGAAATGAATTGAATATAAAACGATTTCGAAATGAATTAAATTGAAAACGATTTCGAAATGAATTGAATTGAAAATGATTTCGAAATGAATTTGATTCAAATAGAAAACGAAATGAAATGAATTCAAATTAAATTAAAATTTGAATTGAATAGAAATGAATGTTAAAACGAATTTGTAAGGAAAAATTCAACTTTGATTTGAATTTGAAATAAAGGTTGAAACATTTTTGAAACGAATTCAAAACTATTTATTATATTCGTTTTGAATAGTACTCGACGAAATATATATTATATATATAATATAATGGCCTGAATAGAACGCGCCGCGGCAGTTCGTGAATTTCGACGATTTATTTCAAACGAACATTACGGGAGATCCGACCGTCGGATTCTCCTAAAACCGGAAGCGTTGGGTTCGTATCGAAAAGAGCTTCCTAACGAACATTAGAAATTTGAAACCTAACGGTTGGATTTGGAGATACGTCCAAATCAAATTTGGAAAAGGTCGCTGTAAGTGCAGTTCGATGGCCGTTGTTGGAAATCGACTGTACGGGCCTTGATAAAATTATTAAAAATATCAATAATTTGTGTAAAATCATAAGAAATGATTTGGGAAAATTTGGGATGAAAAACTCCGTATTTGAAAAGATAAAAATAGATTTTTATCAAAATGAACTAGTTTGAACTAAATTTAAAACCCGATTTGTTTTTAAATAAATAAATTAGATTTAAAAAGGGGTTTTAAATAATCGGAATTCCTAATATATTTGATTTGAATTGAACTAGAATTGATTTGTGGGTTTGTCGTGAACTGTGTTTTAAACAACACTAGTTCTTTAACCCGACGATAAATAGAATGTGATTTGGGTTTGTCGTGAACTGTGTTTTAAATAACACCTAGTTCTTTAACCCAGCAAAAGGAGTTTTAACGAATCTGCAATTAGGTTGAAATGTGAATCTATAATCTAAATTATCAAATTTAGAAGTGAGCGAGAATGGAGTATCACCAGTTTTGCTCCAAAGCGATAGTTAAATCTTTAATCAGATTTGAACGTGAAATGGTAATTAATTTTACCGATAACACCGTGGTGTTAGATATGGAGTACTACCAGTTTTGCTTCATGGGATGAATAGGTTGGGATTGGGAAATAAAATAAATAATTACTTCGATGCGGTTCGCTAATCTCGACTAGTTTGAAAAACCATAATTTGGTTTGAAATGACATCCAAAGGAAGATTAAAGGATAAATTTTAAAGAATTTATCTTGGATAAAATTAATGGGAACCTTTCCCAAAAAATGTGATTTGGTAAATAAAAGAATATTCTGAATTGGAATGAGGCGTATGTTGTGTTTGTGTAACATTTGTTTTTAATATACGCGGGTTGTTCGGAAAGTCCGGGTTTATACCCATTATGAATAACCGATTCGACGATATGTCGAAGATGAAGACGGTGGTCGAAGACCGGAAGTCTTCACATCGTTTGGATAATTACTGACGATCCTGATTGGGCTGTACACCCAAGAGGATGGAAATAGTTGGTGGTCGTCCAGACGTACCTGGAGATGGATGGATATGCGAGGAAAGTGCCTCCGGTTTTGTTCAGACCCAGAACGGACTTGTAAATGGATTGTGTGTCTGACATTGGATTTTATTCTGTGTTGATTGATTTCTATTAAATATACATCTGTTTGGCGGCGGAGAATTTATTCTTTTGCTTAACGCCCTTCTCTGAGACGTACGAGCTCAGAGGTTGTATATCGATGGACATCAGTCGCATGGCATGAACTGCATGTGTGGCACGCTAAGATGCAAAGATCAAGGATTCTATTGAAAAGCAAAGTCTTGTGGTTGATGATCAAAGCACAGCCTACGTGGCAACTTTGTGTATAACGTGAATTCGCGAACCTCACACCTCGGTATGAGTTAAAAACGGGATACGGACTGCAGGGAGAGCACGACGTTTCTTTCAAGCTTTGGTGGTGTCAGTGACTTACCAGCCCTGACATTTATATACTTTTCACCTATGTGGTTGTTGGAATGCGAGGCGCCTCGATTATAGGTCTGTAAGGACCGGGAAACATGTGTTCAGGAATTGCCAATCCTCTAACGTAAGTGAGGACCGGCCCTGAAGCATCCAATGGTTGCCCAGAGTGCGTAGCCTTGGGACATTTGCTAGAGTGTCTCGAACGCGGAGAGGAGCTTGCCCCTTGCCTCGACTCATGACGGAAATCCAATTTCCAATACGTGTACCGCGGTTTTAATTGTAGAACTAGTATGGCGACATGATATATGGTACCCATGCCGTCTATGATTTATATTTATGATTGAAATTGTTTTGACACTATACACTTATTATAGTATCAAATGATTTGTTTTAAACGTACCAAGCTTGTTTGGCTATTATAAGGGAAAACCCTATCCTCCGGCTTGCGTTGCATTGTGTGATGGGACCTGGGTCTTATAATAGCTTCATTTTTCGAAAAAGCATTGCGCTGTTTATTTATATGCACTGGTATTCTTGGGAGAAAACCCGTTCCGTGTTATACGGCGTGGTCCCTTGAATTACTCTCTTTAAAAGAAAAGCTTTAAATAACTGTTTTAGTTCTCACACCAGTCACATGACTGACCTGGAGTTTATTGTATTAACCTAAACTCTGGGTGCCCCTATTTTCCGCACGGGCAGCTAGTAGTTTCGGTTTTGCAGATTTATATTCACAGGATCCTGGTTTACAGCTGGAATGATATCCGGAAAGCTCTGTATCCGTATATCACCTTCAGTTGTGCTTTATATTATTTTTCCGCTGCTATGTAATTTATTGTAATCTCTGATATTTATCAAATGTAATTTATTCAATTATACTCTGTATATTCTTGTATCTGATGTAATTGTTGTAATAGCAATGAAATGTACTTCCGTCTACGTTATGATTTGTCCTATTCTCAAACGATCAGGGGTTTCGAACGGTCTAGATCGGTTTAACGACTGATTCGGATCGAGCGAAATTCCCGGCCGTCAAAAGTTCCAAGCAAGATGATAGCAGAATCCTGACTAAGCCTGAGAATTCCCTCCCTTGAGAACTTGGGGGGAACAGAAGAAAGAAGGAGAAACAGAAAGGGTCAGACAATAAGTCTGGTGGATCTAGTTACTTTTAGCTAGTAGATAAATAAAAGTAACATGATAGGCATATAAAGTGGATAAGAGAGATCAATATATAAATGGCAGAGGTAACAAGGTAAACATGACAAGAAGATAGAATAGATAGTGATTCTTAATACTTTCCTTGCTCTGCACCAATACTAATATAGTAGGTATGTAATAGAATTACATATTCCCCAATTGCTTAACAAAAACAGGATGATACCAACAACAACATAATGGTAGTTTTAGGTGTACTCTAGTAACGGGTTTTAACCCAAACAGAATTGGTACCTAAACAGAAATAATGGGTGTTAGCCCAGACAGAAACATAGGTACCCCCAGAAACATATAGGACAAGATGTACCCTATTTACTACCCCCAATTGATCGGCTCTCTATTCCGTAGATACCCTGTGCTGGCCCCACAGTAGGGTGTATCACTCCCTACAGTGGAAACCCTTCATTTTCCGGATGTGCACAACCATATCTACTGATGTCACAACGTCTTTTCTTCCCCAGCAGGTGGAGTCATGCACGCACATGACCCCGTTGGAACGCGCCGTCAAGATTGCCTTCATGTTTGGATATCTTACAATCATCTCAATAAGCGTGCCCCACTCTGACCTAGTTCGGAGTACCCGTTTGATACCTATTTAAGGGTTACTGACTAAAATGGGTCCCACACAAGATGATGCAATCTCTTCCCTTTTTCTTGCATCCCCACTACTAGGTTTTCCACTGGTTATGTTTACTTAACGATGTCTTTATTTACATAACCTCGACACATTAAGTTTGTGGGCCTATATATACAAATATTACCAACCAACACAAGATGTACTTAACCCTCCTACTGATTCAAGCATGTTTATTTAACGGTTAAGTTTGTGGGCCTATATATATTAATATTACCCACCTACCCAAGATGTACTTAACCCTCCCACTAATCCAAGCATGTTTTATTTAACCCTATCTTTAGTTCATATTCATACAATCCCTTATGGATTAGATTAGGTTAAGTAGTATGATTCATTACCATGTCCATTTATGGTTTATAATGGGCTAGACCTCCCACATTAGGCCTACAACATGTGGATGCTGGATATGTCGGTCGGGTCTGGGCAGTCTTATTACACAGTTGGGACTAACCTCGTATTCATGTTCAAATTCATATTCATATTTGTGTCAATACTTATTCTCATCCATGTTCAAATTATGCCATTTTTAATTAATTTACCAATTAGGTGTCATTACCATGTTCATATTCATATTCATTACCCTTTTTCCCCTATTCCTTAACTAACGTATTCGCATATATTTTGATGACACCTAGGCTGTACAGTAGCCGAAGCATAGTAAAAGGGAATATGACAAAAGTGACAATTTCAACATAACTTGGCATAAGCATAACTAGCATGATAACATAAGCATAACTAATATGATAACAAGGTGATAGGACATGTGATTAACATCAAAATAAGGTGTACATAAGACTGATGACTGGTGGCAGTTACTACGATATCATAGCAACATAATGAGATCTGATTTAACCCATTTAGGTGTCAATTATTTAGATCTGACATAAATAGGATAAAATGGCATATGTTCAATCTTTAAATGGTTTCACATGTCAAGCCTACAACATATTTAGACTGATCATAATATAACAGGTGAAAGGTGACTAGCATAAGAAAGTAGATCTAGCAAATGTTACAATTGTCCAATTTAATAAGTACATATTCACCATAACATGGTAACAAGTCAAGATCAACATAGGCAACATAATAGAAAAACCGCAATCGTATCAGATCAAGGAAAATAGATCTGCCATGACATAGAATAGGACTTAATACTTGCATAAAATCATATTTTACAACATACCCAAGTCGTAGTCTTTCACAATTAACTTTTAATTATGTAAACCTAAAAATAACTAGAAACTCACAGCGTTAGGTTTATAGAATTGAGAAGGAATGGATCTGAATTCTGAATTTGATTAGCTAAACCGTTGTTGTAGAATTTGATTCTGTTTCAGTTTGCAACCCGGCAGAATATGGCCACCATGATCTCCAATGAAGAATTATCCAAATGATGTAAAGACCTCCGGTCTTCAACCACGCCTTCATCGTTGACATATCGTCGAATCAATTACTCAGAATGGTTATAAACCCGGCCTTTCTGAATAACTCGCATATATAATAAACAAGTGCTATAAAACACAACATATGCCTCATTCCAATTCTGAATATTCTTTTATTTAAATATTCACATCTTTGGCATTTGTTCCCATTAATTTTATGAAAGATAAATGCTTTTAAATTTATTATTTAATCCTCCTATGAATAACAATTCAACCATATTAAGGTTTTCCAAACTACTCGGGATTAACGCACCTTACCGAAGTAACCATTTATTTAATTTTCCAATCCCAACCTATTCATCCCATGGAGCAAAACTGGTATTACGGTGTTATCGGTAAATTTAATTACCATTTCCCATTCAAATCTAATTAAAGATTTAACTATCGCTTGGAGCAAAACTGGTGATACTCCACTCTCAATCATTAACCAAATTTGATAATTTAAATTATCAATTCACATTTCAATCTAATTAAAGATTCATTAAAACTTCACTTAGTTTTAATCTTCCTAAAATTCAATATTAATGAATAGTTAACTTTGGAAACACAAACATGTCGCATCAACAATCTACAACGTACTATTGATTTCTGCCGATATATAACCTCTGAGCTCGTACGTCTCAGAGAAGGGTGTTAAGCAAGCGAATAAATTCTCTGCCACCAAGCAGGTATTTATTTAGCATAGATCAAATACAATGACAGACATGTAATCCTGCCTTTAACTGGGTTAAAGAACTAATGTCATTTAAAACACAGTTCACGATAATCCCAAATCACATTCCATTAATTATGGAATCTTCACGGAAAACAAATCAATATATATATAATCGATATCAATTTCCGTATCCGACTAATAATATAAATGGAATAACGGCAAAGCCATTTAAATTCCATATGTATTAACAAACTTCCTCCACAGAAGTTCACTTCGATTATTATCAATCGAATTCCATTCAATTCCAATTTTATATATTAAATTGGAAAACTTTACTTTGGAAAATTCCCGTTAAATCTTAATAAAAAGATTTATAAATTCCAAAATCCCATTTCTCTGTAAATCGGGTTAAAGAACGAATGTCGTTAAAAAAATAGTTCACAATAAACCCTATTCACATTCCATTTTCAATTCCAATTAAATGTTAATTAATTGAAAATTCTTCTTTAAATCTTAATTAAAAGATTTATTCTTTTCACACGGGGTTTAAGAACAGTGTTACTGAATACACCATCCCATCAGTCTCTAATCGTAAATTAGTAAGAGAACAATTCCCTAAGTATTAGTCCCGAAGGCCGAAACCAACATCAGATCAATACCAAGACAACCATTCAACTTAGCTAATCTCCAGTTAGTTTCTAATTTTTTTTACTTCATTGGGTTTAAGAACAGTATTATTAAAAGATACCATTCACGACAAACTCAAAATCTCATTCCATTGTTAATCGGGTTAAAGAACAAGTGTTATTTAAAACACCGTTCACGATAAACCCAAAAACTAATTTGATATTAAATACAAGGCTTTCAATAGAATATATATCAGCTTATATTCAATATCAAATTCTGAAACCAACAAATATCGTATTGGGAATAACGATATATATATATATATCTTCCAAATTCCTCCACAATGTCCGTATAATCACGGAATCCAATATCGAAATATTCTGAAGGTAATTTCAATTAAAATCCATTCCAATTCATATACTGGAAATTATGGTTATTTTTAAAACCATTTCCAATCCAATTTATTTATTTAAAAATATTGGATTTTTATTTCTAGTTCATAACTAGTTCATTTTGATAAAAAATATATTTTTATCTTTTCAAACATGGAATTTTTCATCCCAATTCTTTCCAAATCATTTATTATGATTTTACACAAATTAGTGATATTTTTAATAATTTTATCAAGGCACATACAGCCGATTTCCATAAACGGTCATCGAACTGCACTTACAATGACCTTTTCCATATTTGGTTTGGACATAATTCCGAATTCGGCTGTTAGATTTCAAATCACTTGTAATTGTTGGAAAGCTCTTTTCGATATGAACCCAACGGTTCCTGTTTTAGGAGAATCTGACGGTCGGATCTCCCGTAATGTCAATTCGAAGTCAATGGTCGAAATTCGCAAACTGCCGCGGCGCGTTCTATTCAGGCCATTAAATATATACAATATATATATATATATATATATATATATATATTACCGATTTCCAATTAAATCGTTTTAAATTTGTTTTCAAAACGATTTCAACTTCATATTTAATTTCAAATCAAAATTGAATATTCCATATCATCGATATATAAATGATAGTATTTTCAAAAAATTAGATTTTGAAATCATTTCTTTTTCGATATTCATTATAAAAATGAATAAAATCGATATAAATATCGTTCACGTCAAAATGGCGTTAATCTAATCAACACGGCTTTAAACATTTTAATATTTTCGTGTACATCCCAAATCGGACATCAAAATCAGATTTTGATCTTTTAATGAATATTATTCTAAAATATTCATTATTTAAAATATTTGTTATTTTAAAATATTCATTCTTTCTGAACTGGAATCAGACACAGTCAATTACCATATAATATTATTTATATGGATTTCATACAACACATGTATGGAACAACAACGATAAACAATCTACCATCATCCAGAGTGCATTTTACACTTTATAAGCATTAAATATAAATAATTAACGCTTACACAGCATGTCAACCAATCGATCGACATACATCTAAACAATTGGGATTAGTGTACATCAAATATCATCCCAATACCTATGTGGGGTTTCAACCAACAATTACTCAACATTATTTGTGCAGTTGGGCGATGTGTAAAATATATCATCCCGATCCATATCAGTAAAACGGGTGTACATAAACAAATCGTCTGATCTGTAAATGAATATTTATTTTATTCTTATACACGTTAAAAATCATATTTTTAACTATAAAATATTTTATTCAAAACACGAATATTATTTTCAACACATGAATATTATATGCAGTCCATTTCACATCACAATCAATTTTCACAGCACAATCAAACAAACAAGTTGTCCATGGTATGTGGACGACGGGGAGTAGTTCATACTTGCAGTTTTAAAATAAATAACTAAATAATAAATTTTTAGTGAGGAGTTCTCACCTTTGGGATCCACTCCTCCAGTTTTATTTTTGAATTTCAGAACAGTCTGGATTTTCCCGTTTTTCCAACGTAATCTTTTCCCTCTGTTCATAGTAAAGATCACATTTTTAATATGATGTTTATATTAAAAATCACATTTTTATTCACTACTACATATATAAAAATCATATTTTATATCGCTACTTCTTATATAAAAATTGTATTTTTATCGTGCCGTTCAAATCAATAAAAATCCAATTTTTATATGCCATTTACATAAAGAAAATTCCAATCTTTATACTCGTTATATATATATATATCAAATTTTTATCCATATCTATCTTGTAGAAATCTAATTTTTAATCCATACTACGTTATAAAAATCTAATTTTTTTAATAATAAAAATCTCATCTTTATGACATTAAAAATCTTAACTTTCTTCTATTAAAAATCTATAATTTCATGGAATAAAAATTTAAAAACTCACAGCATCTCTGTGGCACTCTCTCCAGTACTTGGAGTGCTTTGCAAATGGACTCAATCGCTGGTGAACGGAGCTCGCAGGAGGCAGAACTCGAGATGGCACGGTCGCTGGTGGTGCGGTGGAGCTCCGCCTGGAGGCGCAGCGGTTTAATGGGTTTGGGTTTTTGGGTTTTAGGTGGGAGGAAGAGGCGGGGAGAGAGGATCGGAGTCGAGGAGGGGGAGGCTGGCGACTGGGCGGCGGTTAGGGCAGGTGCGGCGGCGCTGGCCCCCAGGTTGGCGGCGGATCTCGATTTCGGTGAGGGGTTTCACTAGAGAAGATGGAGGTGAGAAGGGGGTGTGCGACGGCGAGAGGGGGGAGTGTCAGCGATGGCGCGACGACGAAGGGGGCGTAGTGGTGGCAGGAGGTCGGGGCGACGCGGGTTTACGGTTGGAGGGATTTTTTGTTTTCTTTTATTTTTTGACCTGAAACAAGGTGAGAAAATATGAGTGAGGGTTATATAATATATATATATATATATTATTTGATTTTATTTTATTCCAAAAAGTTGACTTTTTATTCGAATCCCAAAACCAACCCAACGACTGTCGCCCTAGCCAAATAACCCCATTACAGACACAATGGGATATGTCCCGTAAGCCAATTCGCCTGTTTCGATCAGTTTCAATAAGATTATAATATAAATCAATATATATTCAATTTAAACATACATTTTAAATTACTAAGGCCACATACTGACTCGAAAAATTCCAGAAAAATAAACCTGGCTATGTTTTGACGATACGGTCCTAACAAAATGTAGCGTCCCGAAAAATTCGGCACTCGAATTTTTGACATTTACACAAAGTGTGTCCCACTCGAGTATCGAATCTCCAGAAAGCTAGAAGAAAGAGGTTGAGGATGAGAAAGATAAGATAGAAATATTAGAATAGAAGAAGAAGAAGAACACAACACAGACAGAGTCTCACATCGCAGTGGAACAAAATATAATATAGAAATAAATCTTTATTGAGAGCTTTAAATGAAACTTACAATCATCAGAGTACATCAACACACCTGGACAGTCATAATAATCTGCCCTTATAAACAACACAACGGAATATCACTCGATATGTCTAGACTTCTCCAACACGCCTTTCGTAGTGTTAAATAACCTGAACCTGCAAACCCGGCCTAACCCGAGCATTTACAAAACACCGGGTCAGTCTGGTGAACCAGAGTGAGATAAACTCGCACAGTATTAAGGGTAGATCATCAAATAAGGATTTTAAAGTTCGAAATCTTTTCAAAAGAAAAGGATAATCGTAAGACCGAATCCACACATAAACACGGACGGTTTTTACCTTACGATAACCCAAAATAGTTTTGAAACCAATATCTTTTCTGATATTATAATAATGTCTCAATACAAGTAAATAACAATCTAGTGGAACGCTTGCATCTCACGCTCCACATATATAGTATACAATCAAAACCGCGGGCGCTTATTGGAGATTGGATTCCAACTTTGACAAGGTATGGGACCACCTTCCGATGATGTACCTCTAGAGGCGAATACACCTGGGTTCAACAAGAACGTCTTGCAACCCGGCCCTCACATGACCGACCACTCATTTCGCTTGAGTGTATCGAATGTATATCACCAACGGTTGGACTCAAACCACCGTTCCCGAATGGGCAGAATCGATAGAATAAGAAACAAACGGAATTTCTCTAGATAGGTGATTATACACCCTAATGGGAGCGACCCACATAGCCATGCTGCCTGCCCGATTTCTGTCATCTCCCGGTTGATGAGGCTTGAGGTCAGAACACATCTGATCATCATACACTTTGAATGCCACATCGTCAGATCCTCCGGATATCACTAATTGATATCCACAAAAATACTCTGTGGTCAGCTAAGAGAAGGTGTACGGCCTCCTTCGCCATCAACAGAAATACGTTTGAAGAAATCAATGTACGTGACCCCTTTTGAAATACTCTGTCAGACACTCGTCCATACAAGTCATCCAGGAGCAGGATGAACCAAAGGTACCCTCCTACTGCATCCCAGGAATCACCCTACCGATCAGTAGCGAGAAGTCCTTGCAATCCGTAGATTCCAATCACGACAGAATCACTGTTGAAATATCTCCGGCCGCTAAACCAGAGAAATCCAATCAGTAGTTCTTCCGCTCAAGAAGATCAACGGTCTTCCATTGCTCCATCTTTAATAATATTCTTTCGCGTATTCGCTGGTCGGAATGGTTTTCGAATATATATTCGATCCCAGTCTTTCCGTACCAACGATCGTATAGGTCAGATTTTGATAGTCGGTGTTTTAACTATCAAATGAATAATTGTGTGAACGACATGAGTTTACCAGTTCAATAACAACACCACATGGCCTCTTTAATTAAAACGATTAATGATAGTTAATCTCTAACCCTTGAATACTTCAAATATACTTTTTTGACATAAGGTTCTTTTTCATTTTCTTGTTTAAGAAAATATCCTCTAATCATACTCAATCATCGTTTCCAACCTAATTACTATTTTATTAACCATATTGGGAAAACGACTTATCTCACTTCAAGTGAAAACAATGTTATAACGTCTTCTTTATTTCATCACTTAAATGTAATGACCATTTATTATACTTTTAGTATACCATTCGCAAACTTAATGTTTCAATTTCCTTCTATCTTGAAAACACCATTTTATCTCCCCACCGTTTCTTTTCATTTTTTTTCCATGCCAATTTCCTTTTCACTTCCGTTACTTGGAAAGAACTCATTTATACATCTATCTCGTTATTATTTCCCATATGGAAAATAAATTATTCCTCTCCTTTCACATTACAACTAATATCATTCTTAGAAAATCCCGAGGTTGTTCAAGTTGGGGTATTTATTTACCTCTCAGACCTTGATCAACAATGGTCTTACCTTTAGATAAACATCGGTTGTAACTCAAAACAGATATTTATTTTAATATCGAATACACCTCATTTAGCTATCTTATCGATAAAAACTTCTTATCCTTATAAACTCCCAAAATTTCTTAATTCATTAATTAAGAAAATTATATATATAATACCCCGTTTTCCCTTTACCTTCCTAAACGATACTTCTCATCACTTGGATTTTTTTTGTTAAAATCCTATTTCTTACCACATCACTTCTAACCCTTTCTATTAAAGTCTTATCTCGTAAATTTCCTCTAATTCCTTTATTGAGTAATATTTATGAATCCTTTACACCTCATTCCTTGTTATAATTTCGTTTATAAAACATGGTTCTATATAACCCTTCTTTTATCACTTTATAAAATCATCTAAAAACCAATTATAAATTCAATAAATAAATAATAAATATTGATTTGCTTTCTTCCATTCTTTAATTCAAATAATAGATTTAAAAAAATCTATTCTCAGTTATAAAATAAATTTTATAACTTTAACTCGTCGATTTTCCTGACGGCAGATTGATATCTAAAAATGGTTAATTCATAGGCCATGTGCTGTCGATCACCCAACCAATAATACCCATTTATTTAAACCAAACAAATGTTGAATTTCAGGTCAATATTCAACCATCAAATCAAAACAATCCAATAATGGTCTTATAACAGTCTATAACGACCATTCAATATCCACCAAAAAATCAATCAAAACAATTCATTTATTAAAACACGTTTATTTTATAAACGTGACCAATGAGGTAACTTACCTCAATTGGAACCAATCGTTAAAAATAACGATTTGGGTATCACTGAAATTAAACGACGTTTAATTTCGTCAGTTCAAACAAGATATATATAAATATATCATAAATCAGTCAAACACTAGCAACTATAACACACAAAGATAAAAACCCAACTTATAAAATATAAGCGGGAAATAACTGAGTGAGTTTAACTCACCTTTGAATCTCACTGTCGCCTACTTCTTTCCGATTTTGTTCTGCTTGTCGTCATGATCGTAACACGGGTGGTTCTGCCCATTTCTGTTCATATATGAATGAGTTATAATTTTTAAATATTAATGCCCTTAAATTAATTAAATCCTTAGTTATAAAATGAACTAATTTTTTTTTAATCAATCTAATTACCTTGTTATACAGATCCTAATTAATTTCCTTTAATCCCTATTTTCTAATCAAATTAATTATATTATTTAAAACGATAACCCTTAATCACATTTGTTAATAACTACATTATATTAACAAATAACTAAATACGTTTTAAACTGATTAATGAAAATAACATGACCAGTTAGACCCGCAAGGTACTGGTAGGAAAAGGGTTTTAATTTTCGTTAATTTGATCAACTACTTTTAATTAAAAAATCCTTTAGTTGATACTTTAACTTAAACTTTCATTTAGAATTAAACTAAACAACCATATTAAAGAATTTGGGCCATACCTTTTTACATTTCCCGGCCCAATCCAAAATCAAACCCGTATCCACTCTCTCCCTTTATCAAAACCGTCGGTCCTTTGCTCCACAAACCCTCAGACTTAATTCCTCAAACCTTCCGCCGCCACTCCAAAAAATCAGAAAAACCAAAACCCTAAAAACCCGAAACCAGGTGCTCCTCCTCCCTAACCGCCGCGACGCCCCGCCTTGGCCTCCCTTCAGTTGCTCCTCCGTCCCTCAGAGCGAGACTGAACCTCCACCCAAAAAGCTAAGTTTTTAGTTTATATAATTTCTTTTCGATTTAATTTCTATTTTCATTTTTACTTGGTTCGAATGGTTTATATGTTCTGATACAACAATTGTGGATGCGTATTTATACTTGAAAGCATTGCAGTGATCCCTGAATTGTTACGTCCTATTAAGAATTAGTTGTGCCTAGATTTTTAGGCGTTTACTTCTCACTCAGTTGTGTAGTCGAACTGTAGGTGATTTACTTGGTTTGTGTGATGGATTTTGTTGGATTTCTAGTACCGCCTGTGTTCAGAAATGTACATGGACCTTATTATTTATGTTGATTTGGTTAGGCTATGTATTGTCTGCTCAGATTTGAAATTTGCATTGAGTCGTATGTGTAACCATTGAATGGTTTATTTGGGTTTTCAGATTTAGAATTGATATGTATATATATAGCAGCCCTGATTTGTACATCAGACCTTTACTGCATTTGTTTAGTTGGTACTTTCCTGTTTGAATTTTCACTCCATGTGCAAATCCTGCCTGAACAGTCCCTATGGTTTAGGCTATACGTCTATAGATGTTTCACATGGTTTTGTCTGCCATTACATTATTTTAAATCAAATTTCAGATCTGCATTTTAATAGTAGAACAGATTTTCTGAATATATATATATTTATATATTGTTTTCTTTGTACTGTGCCTAATACTTAGGTGGTTCTTTTTTTTCATTTCTGTTGCGTTACTGTATTCTGATTTGCTGTTGAATTCATTTTTCTTCTTTTTCTTTGATTTGACAACTTTCCACTTTATACTTACATTTATATATATACCTACTTCTATAGCTACTCATAGTTATATTCTTCTTTTCTCTTTTCAGATCAGATCCATTAGTGATGAAGACATCTCGGTTGCTGTTTTTCTTGGATGCAGGACTTGATATGAATTGTCTTCTCTTCTTTCGTCTTTGCAGATTTGAACTGATGTAGGACAGAGTGGCTTTGTGCATACTTGTACTGGAAATAGTTATTTATGTGAAGATATCCTGTTTCGATCGTCTGAAAATTTATGGTATAATTTCATATATTTTTTATCTATTTGGATTGTCTTGTACATACTGAAGCTATTGATTTTTCTTCCCTTTTTGATTTGCAGATTCGAGTTAGGATATCATGCTGATCAGTTCGTACATGAGATTTACAGATTATAGATATACAAATGTATAGCTATTTCACTTCAGAAGATTTAATGATATTATATATTTTCCTTTCCTTTGTTCATCTTTTTTTTTTTTTTTTTGCCGATTTGATGTATATATATATTTTACTGTTCTGGATTTGATGAATAGATTTATATTTTACTGTTCTGGATCTGTTTTCTTTTATTGTCCATGATTGGTTTTTCTTCAAATTGTTCATGAGCTATTTGTTTGAGTTGTTGAATCGCTTTGATTTCTGCTTAGCTGCTTTAGATATGATTCCATATCATTTTGGGGTAACGCATGTCCATGTGGTATACCGGAGCACTGTACAAATGCTAGGGTTAGCCCTTACGTGATTGGAAATCACCTCCTATGAACGTGCTTTCCCTTCTCATTGATTTAAACTACCTGATACAAGGTATAAAACCTTCACAAATATACTTGGTGTAAAAATCATATTTAATTATGCTCAAATTGTATTAACTAGGCGACATGGAATTATGAAGCTTTAAGTTGGTTATTTAAAAATCTTATGTAATGTCGATACGATATACATTAAATCTCGAAACAGTTGAATTGAAAAATAAACTGATATTATCGATTATTCAAAAAGGAGCAACGTATAACCTCCAACAAGACTAAGATGAAATTCTAACACAAATTTGAGTAAACGATGTCAAAAATATATAGAAATCTTTTATAATTAAATAAACGTTATCATTTTATAACTATTTTTCATAGCGACTATCTCAAAATTTTAACTGGGCATAACTAACAAATTATAACACGAAATCTCGATTTTTCTCTTCCATAAGCAAATTGATTCAAACGTTTCTGGTTTCACAGAATTTTGACTTAAAATGAATTCTGTATACTCAGTTAAAGTTCAGAACGAAATTTACGAACTACTGCACCATTTTTAATTTGTTTTTAATAAAATTATAAATTAAACGTTACGATGTCGTTTATATCACGAATATATTTATATAATTCGATATAAACCATATTTGAATCACTTTATATTTCTCGTCCACGTTATACAGCAAATTTGATATTTTCTCAATATCCCGAAATTAAAATATTATTATATTATTAATATAATTTAAATATTCAAATTAAAATAGCCACATCTCCTTATTTAAACTCAAATAAATATTTTAAATAAATAAAATATTTCAAATAAATGGTCAGAAAATACGGGACATTACATTCTTCCCCCCTTAGAATAATTTCGTCCTCGAAATTGCTAAGGTAAGAAAATGTTGTAAATCCCATAATTTTTCTCTTCGGTTTATTTAATTCTTATCAATCCATGGATGAACTATATTCAACCAAACAATCAATCATCAACCAAGGCACAACAAACAAAATCCAACCAATTAAATTCACATTTAATTTAATTCAACACATTCAAATATCAATCGATTGATATTCGATTAATCTCCATTTTAAATTTCAATTAATTACCACATTATCTCTTAATTTAATTTCAATATGGAATTTAATTCGATTTCACTTAACTCAATTGAGTTCCAATCCAAAATTTTAACCAATTTTTTTGATTTTTAATAAAATCATACAACACACAATATCTCAATAATTCCACAATTGTTTCTTTTCTATACAAAAATAAATTTCAGGTAAAATTTATTTCATTTACCCTCTTCACAAAACAATATTGTGCCCCTTAACGCTTCTCAACACTTGAACCGATCAACAACACAATACAAAACATTTGTATATAAAATTTACAAGTACGCTCTCATATATATATATACACTCAAACTCAATCTAGGGTGTTACTAGCCCCATCTCTATTGAGTTGCGCCACAGAGCCAAGGTTATCTCTAAACCAATAGCTCTGATACCAACTGTAGCGTCCCGGAAAATTCGGCACTCGAATTTTCGACATTTACACAAACTGTGTCCCACTCGAGTATCGAATCTCCAGAAAGCTAGAAGAAAGAGGTTGGAGGATGAGAAAGATATGATAGAAATATTAGAATAGAAGAAGAAGAAGAACACAACACAGACAGAGTCTCACATCGCAGTGGAACAAAATATAATATAGAAATAAATCTTTATTGAGAGCTTTAAATGAAACTTACAATCATCAGAGTACATCAACACACCTGGACAGTCATAATAATCTGCCCTTATAAACAACACAGCGGAATATCACTCGATATGTCTAGACTTCTCCAGCACGCCTTTCGTAGTGTTAAATAACCTGAACCTGCAAACTCGGGCTAACCCGAGCATTTACAAAACACCGGGTCAGTCTGGTGAACCAGAGTGAGATAAACTCGCACAATATTAAGGGTAGATCATCAAATCAGGATTTTAAAGTTCGAAATCTTTTCAAAAGAAAAGGTAATCGTAAGACCGAATCCACACATAAACATGGACGGTTTTTACCTTACGATAACCCAAAATAGTTTTGAAACCAATATCTTTTCTGATATTATAATAATGGCTCAATACAAGTAAATAACAATCTAGTGGAACGCTTGCATCTCACGCTCCACATATATAGTATACAATCAAAACCGCGGGCGCTTATTGGAGATTGGATTCCGACTTTGACAAGGTATGGGACCACCTTCCGATGATGTACCTCTAGAGGCGAATACACCTGGGTTCAACAAGAACGTCTTGCAACCCGGCCCTCACATGACCGACCACTCATTTCGCTTGAGTGTATCGAATGTATATCACCAACGGTTGGACTCAAACCACCGTTCCCGAATGGGCAGAATCGATAGAATAAGAAACAAACGGAATTTCTCTAGATAGTTGATTATACACCCTAATGGGAGCGACCCACATAGCCATGCTGCCTGCCCGATTTCTGTCATCTCCCGGTTGATGAGGCTTGAGGTCAGAACACATCTGATCATCATACACTTTGAATGCCACATCGTCAGATCCTCCGGATATCACTAATTGATATCCACAAAAATACTCTGTGGTCAGCTAAGAGAAGGTGTACGGCCTCCTCCGCCATCAACAGAAATACGTTTGAAGAAATCAATGTACGTGACCCCTTTTGAAATACTCTGTCAGACACTCGTCCATACAAGTCATCCAGGAGCAGGATGAACCGAAGGTACCCTCCTACTGCATCCCAGGAATCACCCTACCGATCAGTAGCGAGAAGTCCTTGCAATCCATAGATTCCAATCACGACAGAATCACTGTTGAAATATCTCTGGCCGCTAAACCAGAGAAATCCAATCAGTAGTTCTTCCGCTCAAGAAGATCAGCGGTCTTCCATTGCTCCATCTTTAATAATATTCTTTCGCGTATTCGCTGGTCGGAATGGTTTTCGAATATATATTCGATCCCGGTCTTTCCGTACCAACGATCGTATAGGTCAGATTTTGATAGTCGGTGTTTTAACTATCAAATGAATAATTGTGTGAACGACATGAGTTTACTAGTTCAATAACAACACCACATGGCCTCTTTAATTAAAACGATTAATGATAGTTAATCTCTAACCCTTGAACACTTCAAATATACTTTTTTGACATAAGGTTCTTTTTCATTTTCTTGTTTAAGAAAATATCCTCTAATCATACTCAATCATCGTTTCCAACCTAATTACTATTTTATTAACCATATTGGGAAAACGACTTATCTCACTTCAAGTGAAAACAATGTTATAACGTCTTCTTTATTTCATCACTTAAATGTAATGACCATTTATTATACTTTTAGTATACCATTCGCAAACTTAACGTTTCAATTTCCTTCTATCTTGAAAACACCATTTTATCTCCCCACCGTTTCTTTTCATTTTTTTTCCATGCCAAATTCCTTTTCACTTCCGTTACTTGGAAAGAACTCATTTATACATCTATCTCGTTATTATTTCCCATATGGAAAATAAATTATTCCTCTCCTTTCACATTACAACTAATATCATTCTTAGAAAATCCCGAGGTTGTTCAAGTTGGGGTATTTATTTACCTCTCAGACCTTGATCAACAATGGTCTTACCTTTAGATAAACATCGGTTGTAACTCAAAACAGATATTTATTTTAATATCGAATACACCTCATTTAGCTATCTTATCGATAAAAACTTCTTATCCTTATAAACTCCCAAAATTTCTTAATTCATTAATTAAGAAAATTATATATATAATACCCCGTTTTCCCTTTACCTTCCTAAACGATACTTCTCATCACTTGGATTTTTTTTGTTAAAATCCTATTTCTTACCACATCACTTCTAACCCTTTCTATTAAAGTCTTATCTCGTAAATTTCCTCTAATTCCTTTATTGAGTAATATTTATAAATCCTTTACACCTCATTCCTTGTTATAATTTCGTTTATAAAACATGGTTCTATATAACCCTTCTTTTATCACTTTATAAAATCATCTAAAAACCAATTATAAATTCAATAAATAAATAATAAATATTTATTTTTTTTCTTCCATTCTTTAATTCAAATAATAGATTTAAAAAAATCTATTCTCAGTTATAAAATAAAGTTTATAACTTTAACTCGTCGATTTTCCTAACGGCAGATTGATATCTAAAAATGGTTAATTCATAGGCCATGTGCTGTCGATCACCCAACCAATAATACCCATTTATTTAAACCAAAAAAATGTTGAATTTCAGGTCAATATTCAACCATCAAATCAAAACAATCCAATAATGGTCTTATAACAGTCTATAACGACCATTCAATATCCACCAAAAAATCAATCAAAACAATTCATTTATTAAAACACGTTTATTTTATAAACGTGACCAATGAGGTAACTTACCTCAATTGGAACCAATCGTTAAAAATAACGATTTGGGTATCACTGAAATTAAACGACGTTTAATTTCGTCAGTTCAAACAAGATATATATAAATATATCATAAATCAGTCAAACACTAGCAACTATAACACACAAAGATAAAAACCCAACTTATAAAATATAAGCGGGAAATAACTGAGTGAGTTTAACTCACCTTTGAATCTCACTGTCGCCTACTTCTTTCCGATTTTTGTTCTGCTTGTCGTCATGATCGTAACACGGGTGGTTCTGCCCATTTCTGTTCATATATGAATGAGTTATAATTTTTAAATATTAATGCCCTTAAATTAATTAAATCCTTAGTTAAAAAATGAACTAATTTTATTTAATTAATCTAATTACCTTGTTATACAGATCCTAATTAATTTCCTTTAATCCCTATTTTCTAATCAAATTAATTATATTATTTAAAACGATAACCCTTAATCACATTTGTTAATAACTACATTATATTAACAAATAACTAAATACGTTTTAAACTGATTAATGAAAATAACATGACCAGTTAGACCCGCAAGGTACTGGTAGGAAAAGGGTTTTAATTTTCGTTAATTTGATCAACTACTTTTAATTAAAAAATCCTTTAGTTGATACTTTAACTTAAACTTTCATTTAGAATTAAACTAAACAACCATATTAAAGAATTTGGGCCATACCTTTTTACATTTCCCGGCCCAATCCAAAATCAAACCCGTATCCACTCTCTCCCTTTATCAAAACCGTCGGTCCTTTGCTCCACAAACCCTCAGACTTAATTCCTCAAACCTTCCGCCGCCACTCCAAAAAATCAGAAAAACCAAAACCCTAAAAACCCGAAACCAGGTGCTCCTCCTCCCTAACCGCCGCGACGCCCCGCCTTGGCCTCCCTTCAGTTGCTCCTCCGTCCCTCAGAGCGAGACTGAACCTCCACCCAAAAAGCTAAGTTTTTAGTTTATATAATTTCTTTTCGATTTAATTTCTATTTTCATTTTTACTTGGTTCGAATGGTTTATATGTTCTGATACAACAATTGTGGATGCGTATTTATACTTGAAAGCATTGCAGTGATCCCTGAATTGTTACGTCCTATTAAGAATTAGCTGTGCCTAGATTTTTAGGCGTTTACTTCTCACTCAGTTGTGTAGTCGAACTGTAGGTGATTTACTTGGTTTGTGTGATGGATTTTGTTGGATTTCTAGTACCGCCTGTGTTCAGAAATGTACATGGACCTTATTATTTATGTTGATTTGGTTAGGCTATGTATTGTCTGCTCAGATTTGAAATTTGCATTGAGTCGTATGTGTAACCATTGAATGGTTTATTTGGGTTTTCAGATTTAGAATTGATATGTATATATATAGCAGCCCTGATTTGTACATCAGACCTTTACTGCATTTGTTTAGTTGGTACTTTCCTGTTTGAATTTTCACTCCATGTGCAAATCCTGCCTGAACAGTCCCTATGGTTTAGGCTATACGTCTATAGATGTTTCACATGGTTTTGTCTGCCATTACATTATTTTAAATCAAATTTCAGATCTGCATTTTAATAGTAGAACAGATTTTCTGAATATATATATATTTATATATTGTTTTCTTTGTACTGTGCCTAATACTTAGGTGGTTCTTTTTTTTCATTTCTGTTGCGTTACTGTATTCTGATTTGCTGTTGAATTCATTTTTCTTCTTTTTCTTTGATTTGAAAACTTTCCACTTTATACATACATCTATATATATACCTACTTCTATAACTACTCATAGTTATATTCTTCTTTTCTCTTTTCAGATCAGATCCATTAGTGATGAAGACATCTCGGTTGTTGTTTTTCTTGGATGCAGGACTTGATATGAATTGTCTTCTCTTCTTTCGTCTTTGCAGATTTGAACTGATGTAGGACAGAGTGGCTTTGTGCATACTTGTACTGGAAATAGTTATTTATGTGAAGATATCCTGTTTCGATCGTCTGAAAATTTATGGTATAATTTCATATATTTTTTATCTATTTGGATTGTCTTGTACATACTGAAGCTATTGATTTTTCTTCCATTTTTGATTTGCAGATTCGAGTTAGGATATCATGCAGATCAGTTCGTACATGAGATTTACAGATTATAGATATACAAATGTATAGCTATTTCACTTCAGAAGATTTAATGATATTATATATTTTCCTTTCCTTTGTTCATCTTTTTTTTTTTGCCGATTTGATGTATATATATATATATTTTACTGTTCTGGATTTGATGAATAGATTTATATTTTACTGTTCAGCATCTGTTTTCTTTTATTGTCCATGATTGGTTTTTCTTCAAATTGTTCATGAGCTATTTGATTGAGTTGTTGAATCGCTTTGATTTCTGCTTAGCTGCTTTAGATATGATTCCGTATCATTTTGGGGTAACGCATGTCCATGTAGTATACCGGAGCACTGTACAAATGCTAGGGTTAGCCCTTACGTGATTGGAAATCACCTCCTATGAATGTGCTTTCCCTTCTCGTTGATTTAAACTACCTGATACAAGGTATAAAACCTTCACAAATATACTTGGTGTAAAAATCATATTTAAATATGCTCAAATTGTATTAACTAGGCGACATGGAATTATGAAGCTTTAAGTTGGTTATTTAAAAATCTTATGTAATGTCGATACGATATACATTAAATCTCGAAACAGTTGAATTGAAAAATAAACTGATATTATCGATTATTCAAAAAGGAGCAACGTATAACCTCCAACAAGACTAAGATGAAATTCTAACACAAATTTGAGTAAACGATGTCAAAAATATATAGAAATCTTTTATAATTAAATAAACGTTATCGTTTTATAACTATTTTTCATAGCGACTATCTCAAAATTTTAACTGGTCATAACTAACAAATTATAACACGAAATCTCGATTTTTCTCTTCCATAAGCAAATTATAACACGAAATCTCAAAAATTTTCTCAGTTAAAGTTCAGAACGAAATTTACGAACTACCGCGCCATCTTTAATTTGTTTTTAATAAAATTATAAATTAAACGTTACGATGTCGTTTATATCATGAATATATTTGTATAATTCGATATAAACCATATTTGAATCACTTTATATTTCTCGTCCACGTTATACAGCAAATTTGATATTTTCTCAATATCCCGAAATTAAAATATTATTATATTATTAATATAATTTAAATATTCAAATTAAAATAGCCACATCTCCTTATTTAAACTCAAATAAATATTTTAAATAAATAAAATATTTCAAATAAATGGTCAGAAAATACGGGACATTACACAAAACTAATTTTGTTAAATTTGAAGACTATTTGAAAAATGGCCATTTTCTGATCGATCCAAATTGGCTGAAATTGTCAAAACACGTTTTCTTTTGCCACGCTCACATATTGATTCCAAAAATTATGAATTTTGGAATCTAGCAATAATTCGACATCCCGGATCCAACAAAAGTGATTTCGTCGAAAGTGGAGGTCGTTTGCAAAATCGCTATTTTTAAGGGCTATATTTCCATAGCGACTATTCTGAATTTTCAACTAGACATATCTTTTTATTCCCGCTATGAAATCTGGATTTTTCAGATTCGTTGCAAAGATATTTTCGAACAGATTCAAATATTTCTGGTTTTACCAAAATCCGGTTTATTTTGAATCCTGTATATTAATTTCAAATTTGAAATCGAAATTTCAAACTACCGCGTCATTTTCAATTCCTTTTATAATTAAAATAAATATTTATATTCTAATTTCAATTCAAATAAATATATACATTCTAATTCTATTCAAAATAAGTTTCTCATTGTAATTATTTAAAATAAATCATTTTAAATATTCAAAATTCATTAAAATTGCCAAAATAAAAAATTTAAATTAGTTCTGATTTTCCGGGTTTTACAAACTGTTTAAGAAGAAAATGTTGAACATGCCACTTTTCTTCTTAATTTTATACATATATGCTTAATATTATTGCAACTTTTTGCTGTTCTTTATTTTTCTGAATATATAACTCTATAGACATGTAATACCAAGTTAATGGGTGTCAAACTAATTTAGGACAATAACATGAATAATCACAATAAGTGCATCATCAACATTAGAGGAGCGCAAAGGCTAAAAAAATAGGAAATATGTAATGTTATATTATGCTTAGAATTTGAATAGCAGCATTATTGTAATTAAAAAAATGTTAGAGAACATCGGTAATTTTTGAGCAATCAATCATGTTTTGATAATTGATTGACTTGTTTGTGTATGCACATCGAAAATGCAATATTACATACATAAAAGTCTCTACATGTGGGTTTACATTTATTGTTAGACATGGCCAACAATCTTTGTTAATATGACAATAAGTGCATTTAAATTGTACTTACGCTTTATTACTTTGAATATCAAGATTTATGTTTTATATTCCGTTTGATCCAAAGGTGGAGCAGTACTTTGTCTAGGTATATGTTGTCATCATTTATAAGCATATGCTGGATTTTCAAAAATCATAGTTGAAAAATCAATCTCTTCCATTGTAGTTGGAATTTTTATGTATTACATATCTCATACAACAAAATATGCATTGAAACTAGTTCTGCCCTATACATTATGCTATACTACTGTCTAAGGCTTTGACACCCAGAAATAAGGGGAAACTCTATAAGGATCTTTTGATAAAATATCTTCAAAAGTTTTGACAAATCAAAAATGGCTTGACCATTGCTCATTTACATATTGGAGCACATTTTTTATTTTGCTCAAGAGAAGACTAGACATATTTCTGTCATATGCCTGGAACAAGAACCCTAGCTGCAACTGATCCATGATTTAAAAGTTTATACTTTATAAAGGTTCTACGCCTAAAAATAATTATTTCTCAGTCACAAATTGTGTGGTAAGTATATCAAAATTTGAATGATTTTTTATTTTTTTGGAAATTTGAGTACCTTATATGTAAGTTTAGTTAGTATATAACATACCACATGACAAAGGGTTTAATCCGTCAATGTGGGATTTGAAACCGTGACATTTTGCATAGTGTCGGTGTTATAGCCACTTGAACAACAATTTTTTATCAATTTGAATAATATTTTGACATGTATAGTATGTGAGAATCGAAGATTACAGAAAACAGTATGTATTATGTAAAATATTGCATGTATAATTGTAGTTACATATGCAAAAGAACATGTACACATTACTTTGATGCATGGAGCAAGCAACAGAAACCAGAAGAGAATCAACAGTATTCTTATAGTGGAATAATGTATTTCTAATGCAATGTTACCGTTATCTTTTTTACATCAAAATATTCCATACGATGTTATCAATATATTCTTACATTTATCAATTACGTACTAGACTACCACAAAATTTGCTTGCTTGGTCTTGCAAACTTTCATGATGCAGAAAACTATTTATTTCACTCTTAATGACTGAATTTATTTTACTATCATATGCAACTAAATAGTTGCAGTTAATTAATGTTTATTGTCTTTGTTTTCTTAAATTATATTTTTATTTTTCGTTGTAACAGTTATTCAATGTTTTCAATTGTTTTTATTCATGAAGACTGACATCTTAGTTATAAAATAGGAAATCAGTGAGAAGGCTAGGTTGAGTCAGGCACACAACGAGCATCCTCACTATTTGGGGCAAGCTGGATATGCGGGGAAGAAGGCGAAACGGATAATCGAAGGACATACTTCCCCGACCACATTACCAAGCGGATAACGCTTTAGAGATCGAAGTATTGATTGGGTCTTAGCAAGATCAAAAAAAGGAGCCAATGGAAATTACACAATCACTAATGGGAAGACTAAGATAATTGTAGATAAAGTGGTATGATTAGTTTTTACGCATTTTATCTTTACTGATTAATCTCTTGCAAAACATAGCAGTGAATTGTTGAAAAAAAAAATTTGATGACTGGATAGAAAAAGTCATCGAAGGAACATGGGTTCCGAATAGACATGATGATGTCTTAAGTCGTGCTCTTGAAAAGAGAGAGCATCCGGGATGAGTTATAGGGAATGGTGGCACAGTCGGTATTAAAGACGTATTTGGGAAGGCAGGGAAAAGAAATAAAGGTCCAATTGGTTTAGTATCAGCAGATGATCTATATCGTACCACTGAAGAAATAGAGACAAAAGTAAGCCAAAGATTCGAGTCCAAGGTAAATATTATGGTTGAGAATAGGGTTGCAAACATTTTAAGCATGATTGGTATGCGGATGCCCAACAATTTGGAGATCAACAACACACCATCAACTAGTCGTCGTAGTTGTCAATCAGTACAAATTTCAAGCTTCAAGCCAAGCTCAAGTGATGGATCCCTATGTAAACTTGGAGTTAAACTATTTAAAGGTTTTTTATTGTAAAAGTAAATGGTTTTATGCATTTGACACATACGTGATAAATGTTGGTTTTGTATTTGTTATTCTAGAAACCAACAAAATTCCGTTTAGCCATTAATTACAGCTCAAAAATTGTCATAGTGGGTTATGGTATGGCATATCCTGCTTCTAAGCTCGGGGACCAGTGTCACAATCAACCAATGTTGGCTGATCATGTAAAAGTTGTGGTTGATTTAGTGGAGCCTTATTATGAATTAACCCCACTGCTGACTCCAAATAAATTCACACCACGATAGGAGAAGCACTTGGAAGTTTTGTTCAATGGCCCAAAAATCTGGTGTTTTTAGGGGATAATGAAAAGGTAAGTAAGACAGTTTTATTCTTGTATCAGCAAAACAGTTACTCCAAGATATACTTACTGTGTATGAGAAAGCTATTTTATTCTTCTTAAAGCTGAAAATAGATGAACTAGTTGTCGATAATTGTATAAACTTCAAAATTTATGTATCAAAATGTAAAATGATAGGAGAAATCTAATAATATATAAATGCGAATTGTTAAATTTAATGATTTGATCATATTACTATTGTTTAGCACACAACAAACAATCGAGAAAAAATTGCCATATTAATTTTGTTCTTTTTTAGTGGTTCCATCTACCAACACCAAAATGTGTTTTGGGTAAATGAAAATTTCTATTATAAAGACATGTTTATTCATCAGGTATCACTTCAAGTATACCAGTGTTTTTTTTTTTTTTTTTTCTAAACTTCATTTTTGCAGTAAAAAGAAAATAAATAAGGAAATGGATTGGTTTTTCAACCTATTAATCACTGCTCTATCGTTACCCATCAACTAGCGCTACTACTTAAGATCTGGAATTTGTTTTTATCTATACGAATAAGAAGAAAATGAAAAAAACTATATGAATCCATAGACCTGATTCTATACTGACAGAAATCAGAGTGTTACATAAAATATACAATTCAATAGAAAATCACTCAATGGATACAATTCATTATTTGTATAACAAGAATTATACCTAATATGCCACGGCCACATGGTATTTCCATGCCACATTCATATGTTGAGTCCAACAAGGTTCCAATTGCTTTTTCTCACAATGTTGAAAACCATTTAGGCCATTATGTTAGACTTTTGTAAGGTAAGCAGTTAACTCACATAAGAGAATTTAGTTCGTACGACAGAAATCGAAAATAATAAATTATCATATTACTTCTATTATGAATTGGATGTTGAGTTTCATTAAAATAGTTGATTTATATTTCGCTTTCTTTATGCCCAATAGCCAATTAAAATTTGATCATCAAAACTCCACCTCTACATGTTTTATCTTTAAATCATTTTGGTATGAAAATAACCAAATATGTTGGAAAAGAAACTTGAAACTGACTAAGGGTAATAAAATAGGTATATGTACTAGGTATAGGTGACAAAGTCGGATTTTAGTAATATACTATGTTAATTTTAGTGTTACTTTATTTTGTTGAGAATAAAAAATATGTTGTGTTTTACTATTGCAAGAAACCTTTTGTTATTTGGAAAAAACCCATATGGAAGGCGAGCTGTGTGTTCTTGACTAAAGCAACTAGTAAAATTCTTAGGTACACCGAATGAAACAACAATTTGGAATCAAAGTTTAATGGCTATGCTGCTACTTATATATATGAATAAAATCATATTCAATAAATAAACACATGAAAGCATACTACATAGCAGCAATTTCCATATAGTTCTGCAAAAATTTCATTCCATTATTCCGTTGAGTCTTGCTTAATATCGCATATAGCTCATTTTTCCTATTTACTACTTTTACAGTTTTATCGCTTTCATTTGTTCATTTCATGTTTTTAATTTTTGTGTATGCAGGCTACACCTGATGTGAACAACAACAAAGTGAAAAAGCACGTTGCTAACGTTATGGAAAATAATGAAAAGGTCATGAATACGATGAGAAAAGAGCCTACAAAACGGAAACCAATCGTGGATTAAGAGATACTTATAAATTTAATGAATGAGTGTAGATATTTACATGACCGGATAGTTCAAGCACCATTCTATGATACTGCCATCAATACAATTCTAGTGAGCAAGGATTTTGTTTATGTACGACGACGACTTTGAAATCCGTATCACAGTGGAGGATGTTATCCAATTTCTTAGCATGTCATTGTTGAATGGATCATGGTTACAGGTTTATATCACGTAAGTATTTTTTCTTCATTCCCTCCTTCATTGCTATTTGGATATATTCAATATTTTAAAGGGTTATAATACAATTAATTACACAAATAATGTCCTTAATTATAGGTTCGTACCATAGTTATATTCAGTCTTTAATGATAATTATATGTTTAAATAATGTATAGGTGCGTAAATCATATGTGTAATGATCTTGAAGTGGAGACCATCGGATTTATGTGTCCTATTAAGCTTTCCCAAGTGTGGAGGTATCCATTGCAACAAATACATATATCTGGAATACATTGCTTAAGTTGCAATCTAAGACCTTAATCTTAGCCCCATAATACGAAGAGTATGAACGTTACACTTTTTGAAACTATTTTACAGTTTTGATGTTGATTTTAACTTTTTATATATCTTACAATGTAGGAAAATGTCTATTGTTTGTTTTCCGTATAGAAAAGAATGAGGTTTATGTTTTGGATCCCCAAGCTAAACGCAAACCTAGACTGGAAATTAAGCCGCAAGTGAATGTGCACATTATATTTACTTGCTCTTTAATATCTTTAATTTTTTGCTAGATGTATATATGATAATATCAATTAAAGTATGTTATATTTAACATTTTCTTTCATGCATGTGTAGGGCCTTTAAAACATACAAGGTATGTGGCGGCAAGGCTTGAGGGAATACCTTGAGATGGAATATCGTTAAGGTGATTTGTTTAGTAACCAAAAAAAAAATATATGTAATATGTGATACAAATACATTTTAAACTATTAAATCTTGTATGCTATAGTGTCCTCAACAACCTAGAGTGACGGATTTTGTATATTATGTGATGAGATATATGTATGATATAGTACAAAACCACCGTCAAAGCATTGATTTTGATGAGGTACCATTTTAGTTTTTTTTTCCATTATACTTTATGTTAAGTATTTGTACGATTAATGTTTTGAAATTAATTGTAGTACTTTGGTCAAACTGATTCTTATAGCCAACAAGACATGGCCGACATTCGTGATAATTTAGCAAGATATATCATGCACAATTGGATGTGAAGACTTATATGCTACAATATAGTGAGTTTATTCATGTGTACGTTTGCATGTTCATTGTTTCGGTTATGTCGAATGTTGTGTTTATGTGCGCTATAACCTAGTTAGTTCAATGTTTGATTGGTTTCGATTTATGTAATTTTCAAAAGTCATAACAAATTTGCCCAATTTCAAAACATACTGCACATGCAAAACCTACTGGAAAGTAAAACAACGGATAAGCATACTGTGGTCAGAACAAGGAATAAAGTGATTTGAGTTTAAACTTTGAAGCGGTCTGGAATTATAAAGTGGTTTGTGACTTCGGTGTTGCTTGCTGTAATGACATATTAAAAATTAGATTAACAATAGTTTCAAGGTCGCGTCTTCTAGGCATAATACAATGGGACACTTTGGAATTATTTGTAGTTTGTATCAATTTTCTAGGCCTAATACAGTAACTATATTAATTGCCTAATGTTTTTGTGAAAAAGTGGAAGGAATGGAATCCAGCTATAATTTCTTGATGTTTTTGTGATAAGAGTGATCACATGCAAACACTCATATTAAGTTTTAGTTTATCTCCACCTATACTTTCTGTTTATTTATGAAATCCAATAATTACAACTGATAAAAATGTGATTTACTAAAAAACAAGCATTATGAATCATATCCAATTAGTCGGTCTAGGACAAATTTCAAAAATGGACCAACAAAATCTCATGACCAAATGCTAGTGAATGACATTCTATTTTTAATTGAAAAAATTGAAAAATATTATTATGCACAACTTGCTGGGTGTCGGAAGTATCCCATAAGTTTTTCTGTTATATGTTGCTGAATAGGATATATATGCATCCATTCATGTCCATTTCCTATACATGCTACTGTAAATGCATATGTGTTTAGGGTCTGTATGCATTTACTTGTTTTCATTAAAAAAAATCCTGGAATTGGGATTACTTTGCCACGAACTTGCACATTAATTAGATATTGTAGTTCATATTAGAATTTTTCCAACGATTCTAAGCCAATTCGCAGTAAAGTTAGCTAGAACATTTCAAACCATTGGTATAGATTAAAACGTATTAATATCATCATTGACTAAAGTTTACAGACATTTATTAAATAACATATTCTAATATTGTTTACTGTAAACTTGATTACAGATGTTTATTGAAAATATAGTGCTTAACATTTGCTCTATAGATATATCATAATTTCCTTTTAAGCATCTAAATGTAGAATATTATGATTACTAATAGTTTATTATATCTATTCCACTAGATTTTGTATTATGTTTAGAATTATACCACACAAGAACATAGCTGGAAAATGATGGTACCAGTTAGCACAGAAATATATTGGTAAACATTGAGGGATTTATTAATAATATCTGGTCTATTATCTACTAAAGAAGAGATGAATTTGTGATTTTAAGATAAGCTAGTAATATCTTTATGATTTAACTTGTTTTCATTTAAAAAATATCCCAGAACAGGGAATAATTTGCCACGAACTTGCACATTAATTAGATAATTCAATTCGTGCTAGAATTTGCATAATGCGGTCAGTAATTTATGATATGTAGTTAACATGCACATACAAAAGATGGTAGAGGTTACTTTGTAACATAAATGTAATCAACACAACGCATGGCTGATTCATGTATAAATAAGAATTTGTCCGGATGTGTCGAATATGAATTTATGAATAATTTGTCCGGATTACAAATATGTATCCATGTAAGTTCATATACAGAAGAGGCTTTTAGTATCATGATAAAAAAATTTCATTTAAAAAAATTTAAAACAATATCACTGTTTAAATAACTTGTTATTTCATGGCAAATCCTAAATATTATTCGATTGGCAATGGGTAACGGACTGGTAAAAAGGAAAGTTAGTAGTCATATTTGTCAATTAGCAAAAGCATATTATTCGATTCAATTGAATAATATACAAGAGAAAGAACAAATAACAAATAAGGGAGACAAAGTGTAACGACCTGTGTTTTTCAGCGATGTATAATTAATTTATCTAATTATTTAAATAGTGAATTAGAAATTAAATGGTTGTTTAACTAATTAAGGGTGAATATTTAATTAATATAATAATTTAATAATATATTTAATTCTAAAATAATCAGAATTAGTGAATTGGCAATATAATGTGAACTGGGCAATTCAAATTATATAATTCAGTTTATAGTTGAATTATATTAACGAATATATTATTTAAACTAAGTTCGAACGTATAATTATATTATAATTAAAATCGAGCTCGAAATGGCGCTGCAGTTCGCTATTTGGTGATTTGAACTTCAACGAAATATACAGGGTCCATTTTAGATCAGATTTATGTGAAACAAGAAATGTTAGGAGCTCGTGAAGTATATTTTTCTAGTGGGAGAGAAAAATCAGGATTTCGTCGTGTAGATTTTGATTTATGTCCAAATCAAAATTTAAAATAGTCGCTATAGAATCGTTTATTGACCGTAACGGTTTATTCAATATAACTAGATACCGGTTTCGAATTTAGACAAGATTCTTTTGAGACGTAGTGGTAACTTAATTTTTAGAATTTTATCATAATTTTTAATTAATTAAATAAGAAACTTTTTATTTGGAGTATTTTGCACCCTTAATCAGCGATTTTGGGGTTTCACAATATAAGTTAATCTACCAGTATTATTATATTTTCGGGATCGCGACACCTCACTGAACACGACTATATTTTTATTCAGTCTCAACGCATACATAAACTTAAGAGAGTAAAGAAAAGGTGTCTCCGAGAATGTATACACCATCTTTTTCGTGTGCAAAATGAAAACACGACTGAAAACGTGCCTTCCTTTGAAACCACATTTTACTTCAATGTTAACAGTATTCCACATCTTCAAATTAAACCCTATAAATATCTAACTCTCTTTTCCCTAACCTAATTCATTTCGTCCATCTCCTGAAGAAATCGCGAGCCGCCACAAAGCTTTTCTCAGCAAAACCAAATTTCCTCACATGCTAAACCAAAAGCCATATCCATCATTATTTTGTTAACGTAGAGCGAAGGCAAGAGAGACTCGAAGGCGGAGCACTGAGCATACTGGGATGTGGGGATAAAGTGTATAGACGCATGGGTTAATGGCGGAAGCAGGCAAAGAGGCAAGGGTCTTTGGAGAGTAGATGGCAACATAGGACCTATACGCAAATCATTTGCTCCATGAGGGACGGAGAAGATGGGTACAAACATGGTCACGTTTTGATGAGTACATGCAAATGATGAAGGCACGTGGCTTTGAAAGGAAATGGGCAGCTACAGGGGTTCCTATAAATACATATCGGTTGGAAGGTTTTGAAGCAATTTTAAGTTAAAGGGAAAGCTTCTGTTGTTTTTCGGTAAGCAGATCTTTTTATAGCATGGTTTTGGGAGGGCTTCATGGACGTCTAAGGTGGGATGGCTTCTGGTTTGGGGAGCAACGTCAGTTTTCGAGTGTGAGGGAAAATGGGAATTCTCGTGACGAACGTGGTCCGATGTACACTGTGCGTGCGCATGGTGAAGAGGATGGATGTTGCAGATTCCTGTTTATGATGACAGAAAGGTAGAGAAGGGAAAGAGATGTATTGTAGTATGATTGGTTTGGAATATTATGAAGAATTGAAGGAAGAATGGTAAGAGAATGGTTTCGGCAATGTCAGAATAAAACATATGCAAGGGAGCGAATCTTGTTGTAAGGGAAGAAGCATCTATACAATGAACATGCCTGAGCTTTTAAGATTATGGATGGGCCATGAAACTAAGGGTGAGGCCCGATTATTAATAAACTTAAAGTTATTTTGATTTAACTTACTTCCTAAACTTATAATTTTAATACCCGGATACATACGATATCAGAATTTCGAACCGCCTGTCACGTTGGGGTCATATGGATGACGGCTACACAATGGAACCGACTGGGAGTGAATCAGAGCTCATTAAAATTTATAGCAAAATAAATTGTCCGTCTGAATCAAGCGATGGTTATCGTTATTATTGATGATCGTCCAATGTGAGTAAAACTCACCAACTCTAAACGTTTATATTTTTATAACGTATTCTTAGAACTGATAATTATCTGTTGATTGCTATGTGTTAACTGTTTGGTTGAAATTATAGATAACGATATATATATATATAAATCGTTAATCAAATATTAATTCTGTTTAGCAGAATGTTTCATATTGAAATGAAATTAATGTTAATTATATTGTTTAACATCTGTGATGCCGGGAAACAGGTTGGAGGGACCCAACTGGGTTCCTCAATATATAAAATATTGTTTTGTTACGTATATTGTGATATATGATGTGATATATAATCTATTGTTGATTATGTGTGTTTGAATGATATCGATCATTGTTGTTTGATATTTTAAATAACGTAAGAAAACCCTCGGATGAAAAAGAAAAATTTCAATAGCTATATTAAAATAAAATATTTTATAAAATCGAAAGATTTCATATAGGTGGAAGATTTAAAACTGTATATTGGAATAGAATATTTATAAAATCAAAAGATTTTATATAAAGGGATATTTATATAATCAAGGGATTTCATAAAGGAAAATATTTGTAAAACAAATATAAAGAGAAATATTTGTAAAACATTTACGAATAAAACAGAAAGATAAATATTTGAAAAACATTTACAAATAAAACAGAAAGAGAAATATTTGTTAAACATTTACAAATAAAATAGAAAGAAAAATACTTGTAAAACATTTACAAATAAAACAAAAAGAGAAATATTTGTAAAACATCTACAAATAAAACGGAAAGAGAAATATTGGTAAAACATTTATAAATAGAGTTATAAAAAGGAAATGTTTATTTAGAAAATAAATAGAGTTATAAAAAGGAAATAATTATTTAAGAAATAAATAGAGTTATAAAAGGGATTTATTGGGAGATGAAAAGAATGTCATATAAGGAAATATTTGGCAGATGAATAGAATTTTACTTCAGGAAGGTTTAGACCTGTGCTTCGCACACCGGTATAACATGACATGGATTTAAAGCAAAGAGTTTAAATAGAATATGTTCTAACCGATAGATTGAGAAGATTAATTTATAAATAATATTTTATAAATTAAATAAAATATTTATCACTGGATAAATAGAATATATAAGTCAGGATTATATAGAGAAGTAAGAATCGATTTCAACATCGATATTTGAAACTGAATATGGAAGTAGATTTAATCAAAATGTGTTAATCAAATAGAGTTAGAGTTAATCGATTAAGTTAAATTATCAAGAAGAAGTAAATCGATAAGAGTTAATCGAATTATAGTTAATCGATTAGAGTTATAATTAATCGATTAGAGTTAGAATTAATCGATTAGAGTTAATTGATAAGAGTTAACCAGATAGGGTTAACCAGTTAGAGTTAATCAGTTAGAGTTAATTAGTTAGAGTTGATCAGTTAGAGTTAACCAGTTAGAGTTAACCAGTTAGAGTTAATCAGTTAGAGTTAATCGATTAGAGTTAAATCGAACAAGAGTTAGTCGAATATTTGTTATTCGAATAGAGTTTATTGAATTAGAGTCAGTCGGATTAGAGTTATTCGAATATAGCTTATTCGAAGAAAGAGTTATCGAAAAAGGTTATTCAAAAAAGGAGTTATCTAATATTAGTTATTCGAAAGGAGTTAACTGAATATTAGTATATTCAAAAGGAGTTAATCGAATATTAGTTTATTCGAAAGGAGTTATCAAATATTAGTTATTCGAAAGGAGTTAATCGAATATTAGTTTTTTCGAAAGGAGTTAATTGAATATTAGTTTGTTCGAAAGGAGTAATCGAATATCAGTTATTCGAAAGGAGTTAATCGAATATAGTTTATTCGAAAGGAGTTATCGAATATTAGTTATTCGAAAGGAGTTAATCGAATATTAGTTACTCGAAAGGAGTTAATCGAATATTAGTTTATTCGGAAGGAGTTAATCGAATATTAGTTTATTCGAAAGGAGTAATCGAATATTAGTTATTCGAAAGGAGTTAATCAAATATTAGGTGTTCGAAAGGAGTTAACTGAATATTAGTTTATTCGAAAGGAGTAATCGAATATTAGTTATTCGAAAGGAGTTAATCAAATATTAGTTTATTCGAAAGGAGTAATCTAATATTAGTTATTCGAAAGGAGTTAATCAAATATAGTTTATTCGAAAGGAGTTAATTGATAAGAGTAAATTAGTTAGAGTTAATTGAAAGGAGTTAATTGATAAGAGTAAATTAGTTAGAGTTATTTGAATAGAGTTAATCCAGTAGGGTAAATCAAATAGAGTTAATCCAACAGAGTTAATCAAATAGAGTTAATAGAATTGAGTTAATCAAATAGAGCTAACTGATAAGAGTAATTTGACTAGAGTTAATCAAATAGTGTTAATTGAATAGAGCTATTCTAATATGGTTTATTCGAGGAAAGAGTTAATAGAATAGAGATTTATTCGAAAGAGAGGTTCGCAAGGAAGTTGTTAGAGATTTAAAAGATAAACTTTGACTATTTCGAAGTTAAAATGTTGTTCATTTAAGGTCTGAGAGGCAATTAAAGCGCAACTTGATTGACTTTATTCTTAACTAAGGAATGGTAAGGTTTGATAGTGAATAACGGTTAAGTGAATTTAGTTAATGAGTGAAATGGTTTGAGTTGGAATGGCGATGTTTGATTTAAACATCAGTTTAAATCCAGTGAAGGAGTTTTGGAAATGTTTTCCAAATAAGAATCAAAAATGCGTTCTCATAATAGAAAATAAGAATTTACAATATATGGAAACAGGAGATAAGTAAATTAATGAACTAAAGAAATAAATGTTAAATGATGATTAATGGATAAAATTTCCATTTGGAAATAATATCGTTGTTTGCACACATGTTTTTCTTTGATAGTTAAATCATAGACTATCAAAGTTTTGACAATTTTTCCGTTGTCAATACGGAGAGACTGGTTGGATTCTTACCCAAAGATCCACTCCGTATGGGTGTTAGCATTTCGAATCAAATAGATCGAAGACAAATTGAAGACAGAGTAAAGTGCACGGGCTGTTGTATAAGTCCTAGGTGGAGATTGCCTAGGATGGGTGTACGGAATAGTGCCTTCAGTTTGTCCAGTCCCAGGACAACTTGAATGGACGAATGTTTGACAGATTATATCTAGTAGATCACGTAAGTTGATCCTTTCAAACATATTTACGTTGGTGGCGGAGGAATTCGTTTTTCTTAGCTTATACCCATGGTATTTTTGGGGAAATCAATTTGTGATTTGACGGGTATGACAATGTGGCATTTGAAGTAAATGGAGGAGTGATCCGTTAAAAGATACGTTTTGACCTCGAGCCCCATCAACTGGGAAATGAACAAATCGGGCAGCCAGCATGGCTAAGTGGTTCGAAACCATTTAGGGTATATTGTCACCATCTAGAGAATATTCATATTTGTTACTTCTTTCAATTCTGTATCTCCCGGGAACAGTTATGTTGGAATACTAACCGAGGGGTGGCAATATATTCGATACACTCAAGCGAAATGAGTGGTCGATCATGTGTGGCCGAGTTGCAAGATGTTCTTGTTGAACTCCAGTGTATCGCTTCTAGAGTACACTGAGCGGAATGTGGATCCATACCTTGTGACAGTTGGAATCCATTCCCCAAATAAGAGCCCGCGGTTTCGATTGTATATTATATATATAGAACGTTAGAAGCAAGCGTTTCTACTAGATTGATATAACTTGTGTTAGACATTATTATAATATCAAAATAATATAGTTTTTCGATAAATGATTTGGGTTATCGTAAGGTAAAACCCATCTGTGTTAATGTGTGGATCGGTCATAAGATTATTCTTTCTTTTGAAAGGATTTTTAAAGTTAAACAAATGATTTGAGTTTACTCACACCAGTCCATGTTGCTTAACTGGTACGTCTGATAGGGGGTTGTCGCTTCGCAGTTTGGGGGCGAACGGGAGAGTCTTACCCCAACAGGTCCTGCAATATAGCGGGTTGGTCGAGTCGAGAGGCTGGCCGTAAAGCATGGAGTTGGGGTACCAATGTAAGCCACGGGGGGATGGTAACCCTCTACCTTGGAGGATGAGAGGTTGGTTGAAAAGCCTACTTAACTTTTTTCCAGAACGTTACAGTTGGTATTAGAGCTTAAGGTTAAGTAATTACCTTGGCTCTGTGGCGTGACTTAGTAGAGATAGGGTTAGTAATGCCCTAGATTGAGTTGAGTGTATATATATGAGTGAACGTATTGTTATTTGATATAAAGTTGTCTTATATTGTGGGGATTTATTGGTTGAATTGTTTATGGGTTCTGGTCGATCAGTTTGATCCACTGTATCGGTAGGCGTTTATAAACACTCGAATACGATGGGTTGACACGATATGTTTTGAAAAGAGGGTAAATGAAAATAAGATTACCCAAGGTATATTTTGATATAGAGAAAAAAATATATATTGGAATTATAATATACTGGATATATTGGTTGTTATTATAATCGAGTAAGATTATAAATTAAATAGTTATGTAAATAACCAATCAGAATTCATATAAGTGAAATACGTGGAATCAGATGAATTAAATATGAAGTTAAAACCAGAATTGAAATTAAAACCCTGGAAATTGGAAAGGTGTTTGTAAATGGATTTGAATTGAATATATGGAAATTTTAAAATATTGGGAGATTTTAAATTGTTTTACCAGCATTGTGAATAGTATTTTGAAATGAAGTTCAAAGTGGAAATGTTTAGAAATGATTTGGAAAAAAATGATATAGTATTGAACTCACTTCGATCACTGGGAAATAAATTCTGATGATGACAGTTGCATCATCAGTGTTCATTTTCGAGTTGCTAAGTGACGGATTACTACCAAGGATTTTGTTTTTGAATTGTTTTGAGAAAAACAAGTTGTATTGAAATTTCAGAAAAGGATATTTGATTGTTGGAAAGGCAAAGCTGTTTAAAAATCTAAGGAAGAGACTGTTGGAATTAAAAACAAATTTAAATAAAAATTTGTGGAAACAAATTGGAACTGAATTGAAAACCAATTAAGTGGAAATTGAATAGGATTAGAGTGATACCAAGAAAATTGGATTTGTGACACAGGAATCCGAAATGGTATGGGATTGATGAGTTAAAAATTTGAAAATCAAGAATGGAACTTTGATTTGAAATTGAATTTGGCTTGGATAAGCGAATGGTTGTGTTGGAGATAAAGGTGATTTGAGTTTGATTTGGATAACATTTGTATATGCTGAGTTAACAGCAGATGGAAAGGATATAATGATATGCCCGACAAAAAGGTACCAGTTTATATTTATAAGGGTATGAGATTTATGAGCCGAATTGGCAAGCTGCTTGGCTGTTTGATTTTCTTTTGGGTTGGAGATGGCCTAGAGAGGCGAGTTGTAGTTGTACCGATTGACCAGTACAAAGGAGGAGCTGGTGAATTTTTTCGAAAATTTCGGGTGTTAGAAAATTTTCAGGATTTTTGAAAATTTTCTTTGATAAGAATTAAATAAAATTTTAATTGAAATTAAATTGGTTCAGTTGAAACTGAAGTTAAAGAAGTAAAAATAATTTTTAACCAGTCAATAGGGTTTGTTTTCTAACTTAGCAATTTCGAGGACGAAATTATTTTAAGGGGGGAAGAATGTAACGACCCGTATTTTTCAGCGATGTACAATTAATTTATTTAACTATTTAAATAGTGAATTAGAAATTAAATGGTTGTTTAATTCAATAAGAGTGAATATTTAATTAATATAATAATTTAATAATATATTTAATTCTGAAATAATCAGAATTAGTGAATTGGCAATATAATGTGAACTGGGCAATTCAAATTATATAATTCAGTTTATAGTTGAATTATATTAACGAATATATTATTTAAACGAAGTTTGAACGTATAATTATATTATAATTAAAATCGAGCTCGAAATGGTGCTGCAGTTCGCTATTTGGCGATTTGAACTTCAACGGAATATACAAGGTCCGTTTTAGATCGAATTTCTATGAAACAAGAAACGTTAGGAGCTGGTGAAGTATATTTTTCTAGTGGGAGAGAAAAATTGAGATTTCTTCGTGTAGATTTTGATTTATGTCCAAATAAAATTTTAAAATAGTCACTATAGAAACGTTTATCGACCGTAACGGTTTATTCAATATAACTAGATACCGATTTCGAATTTAGACAAGATTCTTTTGAGACGTAGTGATAATTTAATTTTAGAATTTTATCACAATTTTTAATTAATTAGATAAGCAACTTTTTATTTGGAGTATTTCGCACCCTTAATCAGCGATTTTCGGGTTTCACAATATAAGTTAATCTACCGGTATTATTATATTTTTGGGATCGCGGCACCTCACTGAACATGACTGCATTTTTATTTCAGTCTCAACGCATTCATAAACTTAAGAGAGTAAAGAAAAGGTGTCTCCGAGAATGTATACACCATGTTTTTCGTGTACAAAATGAAAACACGAATGAAAACGTGCCTTCCGTTGAAACCACATTTTACTTCATGGTTAATAGTATTCCACATCTTCAAATTAAACCCTATAAATATCTAACTCTCTTTCCACTAAACTAATTCATTTCTTTCATCTCCTAAAGAAATCGCGAGCCGCCACAAAGCTTTTCTCAGCAAAACCAAATTTCCTCACATGCTAAACCGAAAGCCATCTCCATCATTATGTTGTTAGAGCGGAGGCAAGAGGGACTCGAAGGTGGAGCACTGAGCATACTGGGAAGTGGGGATAAGGTGTACAGACGCATGGGGTAATGGCGGAAGCAGGTAATGAAGCAAGGGTCTCTGGAGAGTAGATGGCGACATAGGAGCTGTACGCAAATCATTTGCTGCGTGAGGGATGGAGAAGATGGGTATAAACATGGTCATGTTTTGATGAGTTCATGCAAATGATGAAGGCATGTGGCTTTGAAAGGAAATGGGCGGCTACAGGGGTTCCTCTAAATACATATCGGTTGGATGGTTTTGAAGCAATTTTAAGTTAAAGGGCAAGCTTCTGTTGTTTTTCGGTGAGCAGATCTTTTTATATCATGGTTTTGGGAGGGCTTCATGGACGTGTAAGGTGGGATGGATTCTGGTTTGGGGAGCAACGTCGGTTTTCGAGTGTGAGGGAAAGTGGGAATTCTCGTGATGAACGTGGTCCGATGTACACTGTGTGTGTGCGTGGTGAAGAGGTTGGATGCTGCGGATTCCTTTTTATGATGACAGAAAGGTAGAGAAGGGAAAGAGAAGTATTGTAGTATGATTGGTTTGGAATACTTTGAAGAATTGAAGGAGGAATGGTAAGAGAATGGTTTTGGCAATGTTAGAATAAAACATATGCAGGGGAGCGAATCTTGTTGTAAGGGAAGAAGCATCTGTACAACGAACGGTCCTGGGCTTTTAAGAGTATGGATGGGCCGTGAAACTAAGGGCGAGGCCCGATTATTAATAAACTTAAGTTATTTTTAATTTAACTTAGTTCGTTAACTTATAATTTTAATACCCGAATACATATGATATCAGAATTTCGAACCACCTGTCACGTTGGGGTCGTATGGACGACGGTTACACAATGTAGCTGACTGGGAGTGAATCAGAGCTCGTTACAATTTATTGCAAAATAAATTGTCCGTTTGAATCAAGTGATGGTTATCGTTATTAACGATGATCGTCCAATGTGAGAAAAACTCACCAACTCTGAATAGTTATATTTTTATAACGTATTCTTAGAACTGATAATTATCTGTTGATTGTTGTGTGTTAACTGTTTGGTTGAATTGCTTATGTATTGGTTGAAATTATAGATAACGATATATATATATATATATATCTTTAATCAAATATTGATTCTGTTTAGCAGAATGTTTCATGCTGAAATAAAATCGATGTTAATTATATTGCTTAACATCTATGATGCAGGGAAACAGGTTAGACTGACCCAACTGGGTTCCTCAATATATAAAATACTGTTTTGTTTCATATATTGTGATATAATATGTGATATATAAAATGTTGTTGATTATATGTGTTTGAATGATATAGATCACTGTTGTTTGGTATTTTAAATACTGTTAGAAAACCCTGGGATGAAAAAGGAAAATTTCAATAACTATATTGAAATAAAATATTTTATAAAATCAAAAGATTTTATGTAGAAAGAAGATTTCAAACTGTATATTGGTATAGAATATTTTTAAAATCAAAGGATTTTATATAAAGGAATATTTATAAAATCAAGGGATTTTATAAAGGAAAATATTTGTAAAACAAAAATAAAGAAAAATATTTGTAAAACATTTACAAATAAAACAGAAAGAGAAATATTTGTAAAACATTTACAAATAAAACAAAAAGAGAAATATTTATAAAACATTTACAAATAAAACAGAAAGAGAAATATTTGTAAAACATTTACAAATAAAATTGAAAGAGAAATATTTGTAAAACATTTACAAATAAAACCGAAAGAGAAATATTGGTAAAACATTTATAAATAGAGTTATAAAAAGGAAATGTTTATTTAGAAAATAAATAGAGTTATAAAAAGGAATTATTTATTTAGGAAATAAATAGAGTTATACACTACAACAAATTGACCATATTACAACGGTAGAAAACAGTTGTGAAAGACTTTTTACAACAGTGGGACAACAGTTGTCTATTAAGAAGTTGTAATAGACTAAAATCTTTTACAACTTTTTTGCACTGTTGTGACACTGTTGTAAAATGCATATTTTACAACTATTTTCCGCTGTTGCAATAAACTAAAAATTGTAAAAAATCTTTATTACCTCTGTTTATAACTGTTGTAATATATTTTATTAAAAGTATTATTTTACAGTTGTAATATATGAACAAATCAAACACATATTACTAATAAAATAATTCATTTTAGAACATATTATCTACAAAACTTAAAACATGAAGCAAAACAATATATTAGAGTTTTCAAACTCTCATCATTTTTTTTATAAATCATACAAGTATCTCAAGTACATAAAGCAACTACAAAGTACATTATCCAAGACTCCAAAATCCAAATGACTTGAAGTCATCTTTCATACATATACATCACTACGAGTAATACAAACATAATGAAATTAAGACTTGCTCGCAATGCTTTTCTTTGCAATCGACTTCAAGTTGAACTCTTTCTAGATAATTGAGCATCTCTAAAGCTTGTGCAGGATCCTATATCAACATCTTTATGATGCCATACAAGAGAGGAAAATTCAGGCATATAACCATAAAGCATTAAGCAAAGAACAAAAAATACTGAGAAATGTTGTAGCAATGGATGCTAGATGCGCTATGTCTAGAAGGCATGCACCTTGTATATGATAACAATGAATGGTCAAAAATAGAAATAAGATATTATGAAAACCTCAGTTTTTATTCCGAGCACTAAAGATAAAGCAGCGGCTACCATAAGTATGATAATAGTAAGATCTTGCCATGATTCCCAAAGGAAAACCTGAAGGAATTGATAAAAAATAAATAAAAATAAGCAGTCATTCATATTAGGAAACAAAATTAAACATAGATGGTATTAGCTTGAACACAATATACTACCCAAAAACTCTTGCCTTCTGAAGATAAGTATTGGCCCCAAATGTATGCCTCCTATGTAATATATCAGCATCATCCCCGGTGATTCCCTTTTCTGGGTTTGTACTGATAGACCTTTAACCTAATAAAAAGAAACATATGACATAACAAATACGATAAGAAATGAGCTAATGAACAATAATACCATAGTTTCTACTTACCCCCACCATAACTCTGTAGGGCTGTGAAATTATGATCCTCAGTCATAGCATTAAGCTATTCAGATCCAATACCATAACCAGAATCGGAAAGCCTAGGTACTTCATGGTGCACTTCAGAGGAAATGCATTAAATCCGAAGATAAGGTAAAGCAAACCAGTAAATATAATCAGTATATCGCCAAATAGAACCATGTTAAAATTACTTCAGCCATAATAATCAAGCGAAAATTAATGTAACAAATTAAGTTAAAGACAACAAGAATTAAGGATGTTCATCCCCACGACGAGATGGAAACTGAATCAGATAACACACGTGCACAGGATATTACACCATTTATATTTTGTACTGGTTTGCAACAAAGAATAAATAATTTGTATATCACATATTTTAACAGTTGGCTTTTTAATAGGAGTTTTGATGATGTCAATATGAAATCAAGAACTCGGTGGCTTAACATGGTGGCACACAGAAATTGTTAGTGTAAACAACAATAGTTCAGCAAACAAAGAAGATTCCTAATAATGATATTATGTTATACCTCTTTCTCCAGCCGCTTTGAAAAGCAAAGCTGCCTGAGAAAAATAACAGCAAATTAAACTCGTAACATAATATTGATGTCAACGTGACTGCATGAAACATAAATGAGCTAAAACTATACCATTATGACTTGAGCATGAGATCGTATTTTCCTCCTTATCTGTTCCTTCTCTTCCTCCTTTTTTAGATCTAATGCGTATCTAAAGTGATGAGATGCATTCAAAACAAGAGCTGCTTGCTGTACAATAAAGCAAATAATTAAAAATCGACATTGCATAGATATTTCAGAGGTGTAATTATGTGGCAACCAACAGTCATTCCAAAAAAATTCGCCAGTGATATAACAAAAATGCAGCAGACAGTAGAAGGACGATTACTTAGTTACTGCAAATCTGCAAAAGCAACACCACGAAGAGTGCTAGCTAATACAAGATACACTAGATATTCTAAAACAGAGCCAAGACATTGATGATGGCTAACTATAGATGATACAAATTTTCGTACACTTATATGCACTAAACTGGTACTACCAAAACATAATGAACAAAGTTAAATAAAATAATTAACTAAGAAAAGGCTTTGTATTTAGATACCGTGATACAACAATATCTGTAAAAAGAAAATTCTGAAAGGAAAACCACTTTAGCTTACTAGCACAAATATAACTAATCACCACGCATGCTGAATGACCTACAAAAGAAAACTGATACACATTGCTGTAAAAGTTAATAAAATTTAATTGTAGGATCAAGCCCAAACCAAGCTTGCCTATGGCTACAACTCAACATCAAAACAAAAAGAGAAGCAGGGCTCACCGTAGACGGATCCAACCTCTCGGATAATGCATGATAGTGGGAACAAGCTCACATGGTTTTAATGCCAAGGAGCCAATGATTCAAAAGAATGAGATGCCATTAAAATAGTGGAATTCACCATATACTTCAGAACACATGCAGCCATATGTTAAATTGGTACCAAATTTATCACCGAATTCATATTGTTGAAATCTAAACTGTCTGGATTTTCCGTTGTTCTTCTTTAGGATAGTAGTCATTATTTTACTTTGAGATATTATTATTCATTTTTATATATAAGTCATGCATTGCGCCTTCCAAGGGTAATGGGGTGTGTGAATGTGTATTTGACATATTGTAATCTTTTTCCATTCATAGATATTTTGTTCAGAGATATCATTGGAACTACTTAAATAATAATTAAATAATGGTAACAACTCCTTTTTGCACTTCATATAAGTGATATAACTCATTCACTCCGGCAAAAGGAATGCTAGACCATTAACAGCAAACTTTTTATTTCTTAAAAAATTAAAAACCGATTAATGTTGCGTTTTCTTAGCCATACTTTTTCATGCTTCTATTGACGATATTCAGACTTTTGTTAATTTGATATTAATAGAATGTATGACGTTTTTGCATCTTTTGCAATGTAAAAACCATGGACTTTTACTATATTCTCTTTGTTTTTAATCTATTATCGTTAGACATCAGCACACGACACATGATACCTAGGAAGCAGGGGTGCAGCTTTTGGGTGATGTATTACGTATCGGGTGCGGCTAGGGTGTAGGGTGCGTACGGGGTGCACCATGTGGCGTGTCCCCGTACTTGGGTTGGGGTGCAGAAAGGGTACGGATTTGGGGTGCGTCGGTGACATGAAAGGTAAATTTTAGGACTTTTGGGGCAGCCGTGCAAGAGAAAATGGAGTACCCCGCATCCAACAATCTTCGACTCCTTTCTAGGAAGAGTGAACAATACTTGAAAGAAAAAAACAAAATTGTGGGATGTTGGGGCGATTAATTTGATCAACTTGACGGTGCCGAGGAGCTAGAAATAACGAATCTTTCACTTGATGAGCCGGAGATGGAAGCCATGATTATTCAAGACGATGAATATCAAGTGTTAAATGAATGTTTAATTTTTGTATTTTAACTATTAAGGTTTAAGGATGATGAAGTATTTTATTTGACTATTTGGTTTAATTTAAATGAAACTCTTAATTTTCATAACAGATTTTATCATATACACACACACACACACACATATATATATATATATATATATATATATATATAATATTTTTACATATGTCGTATCCCCCCGCACCTGAATCCTCGTATTTTCATATTTGTCGAATCTACGTATCCCCGTATTATGCACCCACACCGCCGCACCCGTATCCTTGCTTCCTAGCATGATACATGCTACATTTTTTTTCGGTGCATAGCAAGATGATAATACCTATACATACACCAACCACAAGATGATAATAGGATATAAAGACAGCTTACCTAGAAGAAGACAATGAAAAAACTCCAACCACAAGATGATAACACCTATACATACACTTGTTGATAAACACCACCAACTACAGAGGAAACCCCAATATAATCGCTTAGCACATTGAGCATAAGCTTATACCAGAACCAAGACCAACCAATGAATAACCTAGTTACACAGGGATGAGCAAGTATAACACTTGGAAGGCTTTGCCAAAGGAGAACGAAGTCAATTGGTACAGGGGAAAGAAGGGGCACTCAAACCAGGGGGAGTGTTCAGTGATGACGAGATAACAAATCTAAGTAATTAGAGGAGAGGCTACATCGTCCACTCATTAGAAATCAACAACAAATGAAGCAACATACATCTCAATTGTATATAGTAAATACATACCTCAAACATGAAAAATGGACAAGCACGTAATTTGGGAACTTCAAGTTTGGCAAGCGAATTCAGGTAAACTCCCTCTTCCCCAAGCTTCTTCGGAACTCTATATGGAACTTGTAGTGGATACTTGAAACCGAAATTCTGATAAAGATCCATATATGCTTGAAGGACTTCTTCACTGAACCATGGTGTAGAGCAGTAGTCGGATCTATAAGATCCATTATCTCGTCAGTCGTAATGGGGATCCGAAGCTCGAAAATAATATGTAAACGTTCTGTATAACAGTTTTCACATCAAATCGTCCAAAACCAGCCTCTCGCTCTTCCAGGCTCCCTCCATCTTAATATGTAAGATCCTTCTTGAAGGAGATCGACTCCTAATCCTGTAGGTGAAAATGGAAAGAAGAGTAAGAAGGAATAGGGAATTTTTTGAAGTAGAGATTAGATTTGGCATTAGCGTTGATTTGCCGAGGAGTTGGAAAATTAAGTGAAAAGTAGAAGCAAAGAAAACGGCTATGCAAAGGAAAAAAAATAAGGTTGGAGCCAAAATTTTCGATTTTGGGGAACAAAGATTGGGTTTGGAGCCAAAAGCAGTGTTATGGAGCGAAAGACAGATTTTGGTATCGTGCAAATGCCATTTTGAAACGGTGAGTAAAAAATGCCGACTAAAGTGGAAATAGAACATTAACAATAAATAAAACAAATGAAATTATTATGTTAACCATAAAATATTTTTATATTAGATAAGAAACCTTTTTTGTTTTCCTAATTATAATTTAATTTCTTGTAGTGATTGGTGAACCTGCCTAGACAATTAAATGTTTTTTTATTATAGGTCATATCGGTTATATAATTTAAATATTCACATTGTCCTTGAAGTTCATTTATTATAAGAAATAAAGTGCTAATTTATTGCTAAAATTCTGAAAAAGTGGAAAACAAGAAGTTTTCTGAAATTATGAATATTTCATAAAATTTCAAATTTATTTAAAATTTTATTTTTTATATTTCAAAATTATAAACTTCTAAAGTTGATATTTTATTTAATTTAGTTAAACTTTCTATACCTTAAATATAATTATCAATTATAATTTTTATATTAATTGTTGTATTTTAACAAAAATAAATAATAATAAAAAAGTTGTTAAATATAGTCATTTATTACAACAGTCACAAAGTAAAAGTTGTAACAGACATCTATTACAACTGAGAAAATAGAAAAGTTGTTGAAAGTACCTTTATTACAACTTTTGGAAAGAAAAGTTGTAAAAAACATTTATTACAACGGTCATTTTGTGACAGTTGTAAAAATACAGTTGTAATAAGGGCATTCTGTTGTGGTGATAAAAGGGATTTATTGAGAAATGAAAAGAATGTCATATAAGGAAATATTTGGCAAATGAATAGAATTTTACATCTGGACGGTTTAGACCCGGGCTTCGCACACGGGTATAACATGATATGGATTTAAAGCATAGAATTTAAATAGAATTTGTTCTAACCGATAGATTGAGAAGATTAATTTATAAATAATATTTTTTAAATTAGATAAAATATTTATCATTGGATAAATAGAATATATAAGTCAGGACTTATATAGAGAAGTAAGAATCGATTTCAACATTGATATTTGAAACTGAATATGGAAGTTGAGTTAATCAAAATGTGTTAATCAAATAGAGTAAGAGTTAATCGATTAAGTTAAATAAATTTAGGAGTAAATCGATAAAAGTTAACCGAATTATAGTTAATCGATCAGAGTTAGAATTAATCGATTAGAGTTAGAATTAATTGATTAGAGTTAGAATTAATTGATTAGAGTTAACCAGATAGGGTTAATCAGTTAGAGTTAATCAGTTAGAGTTAATCAGTTAGAGTTAATCAGTGAGAGTTAACCAGTTAGGGTTAACCTGTTAGAGTTAACCAGTTAGAGTTAACTAGTTAGAGTTAATCAGTTAGAGTTAATCGATTAAAGTTAAATGGAACAAGAGTTAGTCGAATATTTGTTATTCAAACAGAGTTAATTGAATTAGAGTTAGTCAGATTAGAGTTATTCGAATATAGTTTAATCGACGAAAGAGTTATCGAATAAGGTTACTCAAATAAAGGAGTTAATGAATATTAGTTATTCGAAAGGAGTTAATCGAATATTAGTTTATTCGAAAGGAGTTAATCGAATATTAGTTTATTCGAAAGGAGTGATCGAACATTAGTTATTCGAAAGGAGTTAATCGAATATTAGTTTATTCGAAAGGATTATTCAAATATTAGTTATTCGAAAGGAGTTAATCAAATATAATTTATTCGAAAGGAGTTATCGAATATTATTTATTCGAAAGGAGCTAATTGAATATTAGTTATTTGAAAGGAGTTAATCGAATATTAGTTTATTCGAAAGGAGTATTAAAATATTAGTTATTCGAAAAGAGTTAATCAAATATTAGTTATTCGAAAGGAGTTAATCAATTATTAGTTTATTCGAAAGGAGTAATCGAATATTAGTTATTTGAAAGAAGTTAATCGAATATTAGTTTATTTGAAAGGAGTAATCGAATATTAGTTATTCGAAAGGAGTTAATCGAATATAGTTTATTCGAAAGGAGTTAATTGATAAGAGTAAATTAGTTAGGGTTAATTGAAAGGAGTTAATTGATAAGAGTAAATTAGTTAGAGTTAATTGAATAGAGTTAATCCAGTAGGGTAAATCAAATAGAGTTAATCCAATAGAGTTAATCAAATAGAGTTAATAGAATTGAGTTAATCAAATAGAGCTAACTGATAAGATTAAATCGATTAGAGTTAATCGAATAGTGTTAATTGAATAGAGTTATTCGAATATAGTTTATTCGAGGAAATAGTTATCGAATAGTGATTTATTCGAAAGAGAGGTTCGCAAGGAAGTTGTTAGAGTCTTAAAAAATAAACTTTGAGTATTTCGAAGTTAAAACGTTGTTCAGTTAAGGTCTGAGAGGTAATTATACCCCAACTTGATTGACTTCCTTCTTAACTAAGGAATGGTAAGGTTTGATAGTGAATGATAGTTAAGTGAATTTAGTTAATGAGTGAAATGGTTTGAGTTGGCATGGTGATGTTTGATTTAAACATCGGTTTAAATCCAATGAAGGAGTTATGGAAATGTTTTCCAAATAAGAATCAAAAATGCTTTCTGATAATAGAAAATAAGAATTTAGAATGTATGGAAATAGAGGATAAGTAAATTAATGAACTAAAGAGATAAATGTTAAATGATGATTGATCGATAAAATTTCCATCTGGAAATAATATCGTTGTTTCCAAACGTGTTTTTCTTTGATAGTTAAATCACAGACTATCAAAGTTTTGACCATTTTTCCGTTGTCAATACAGAGAGACCGGTTGAATTCTTATCCAAAGAACCACCCGTATGTGCGTTAGCGTTTCGAATCAAATAGATCGAAGACAAATTGAAGACGGAGTAAAGTGCAAGGGTTGTTGTATAAGTCCTAGGTAGAGATTGCCTAGCACGGGTGTACGGAATAGTGCCTTCGGTTTGTCCAGTCCAAGGACAACTTGAATGGACGAATGTTTGACAGAGTATATCTGGTAGATCAACTGGGAAATGACAGAAGTTGGGCAGGCAGCATGGCTAAGTGGTTTGCAACCAAATAGGATATATTGTCACCATCTAGATAATATTCGTATTTGTTACTTCTTTCAATTCTGTATCTCCCGGGAACTGTTACGTTGGAATACTAACCGAGGGGTGGCAATATAATCGATACACTCAAGTGAAATGAGTGGTCAGTCATGTGTGGCTGAGTTGCAAGATGTTCTTGTTGAACTCCAGTGTATCACTTCTAGAGTAAACTGAGCGGAAGGTGGATCCATACCTTGTCATAGTTGGAACCATTCCCTAAATAAGAGCCCGCGGTTTTGACTGTATATTATACATGTAGAACGTTAGATGCAAGTGTTTCTACTAGATTAATATTACTCGTGTTAGACATTATTATAATATCAGAATATTATTATTTTTCGATAAATTATTTGGGTTATCGTAAGGTAAAAACCATCCATGTTTATGTGTGGATCGGTCTTACGATTATTCTTTCTTTTGAAAGGATTTTTAAAGTTAAATAAATAATTTGAGTTTACTCACACCAATCACATGACTGACCCAAAGTTTATTTTGATTTGTTTTCCTTAAACTCTTGGGTGCCCAATTTTGTATAGGCAGTCAAGTAGTCGGGATTTTACAGATACTTGAAAAGCTGGGGCAGGAGGCTTCAGGATTATATAGCTATTGTTATTTCCGCTGTGTTGTAAGTGTTATACTCAAATAATGGTATTGTATACGGATACTGTTTTATTTCAAAGTTACGTTATGAAATATATTTATTCGTTCCGCTATGAGATTCCTGTTTACTCTGATGTAGTATGTTCTTCTTCTTCTATTCTAAGTTTCCATCTTATCTATTCTCACCCTCTAATTTCTTTCATTAACTACCGGTATTTTCGATCCTTGGATATTTGATATGTGTTGTATATCGGATAACCAAGATCGACTTTTTCCAGGATGTTACACAAAGTCGAAACAAAAATAAAAGCAGTCACAGATAGGAGTGACCGTTATTTAGTTAGGACCAAATTGACCAATCAAACATGTTTATTTCAATCGGTTTATTTCAATTGAAACTAAATCTATTTAACTTTGATTTGAAAAATAAATTTTACCAGCATCGGTTTACCCGTATTAACTGAACTTTTACTATATTATCCAGTTTTATGGTATTGTGATATTTAAGTAACTGACTTAGTGATAAAATATAGTGTTCACTTGTTTAAAATAAGTTAAGTTTTATTATAAGCATAAAAATATAAAATAAAATATCTTAAATATAAATTTATGCTCTCTTTCAAGTGGATTAGTCATTTAAGTAGTAACACATTTTTGTAATTTGATTAAATCGATTATCGATCAAAGTAACCGAATTTAATTCTATTTGGTTCAGTTTTATTTTGAGTTTTTTTTTACATTATTTCTTAAAATCGACCGAAAAATGCCAAATTCACAAAAACTAATGAATGTACAAACTGTATCTAATATCTTAAGACTCTAGTTTTTTCGTTATTCCATTCAATCGGTAATTGGTTTGTTTCAGTAAAAGTTTAATTTGTCATCTAAATTAGGCGCATGTAGTATAACATGTAGGAATAATTTGCTTACCTACAACATCTAATGTGTTGACTGGTAGGTTGATGGACGGTGTGGAGGAAAAAGAAGCAAATAACCATGTATACGTAAAATAAGTAGAAGAGAAAACTAACAGTGCAATGTTCAATCTTGTACCACCCTTTGACTTTCCCTCAACCACCATCTTCCTACTCCATTATCATTTTTTCTCTAAAAAACTCAGTTGCTGGTTTGCTATTGATGTTGATCATAGAATAATTGGTTCTCTAACTATTAGTTGCATGGCAAATCCTAAAAATGGTTAGCTCAGTTTTATATACATGGCTTCCCATGCTTAGTTTTATCGAAATGTGTACCTAACTTTGTTTATTTTGTTTTCGCATAATAAAAAAGCACTTAGAGCTTCTCTTTCGTTAGATTCATGAATAAAATGCGATAAGATTCCCATGTATGGTTCAGTTCGTTTAGCGTTTATTGCTTACTAAGCATAATATCATGAAGCAACTGTATAAACCAAGTAAATTTATGGATACATGCTAGCAGGTTTAGAGTACTAGCAAGTAGGATAAGTAGGTTAGCGCTAGCAAGTAGCAAGTATAATTTGTTCCATTGAATTTGTATTTTGTGCCCAAAAATACAAATCTGTGAGGACTTTATGTCCTTTTGCCCAAAAATAGGTTCAGTAGGGAACAACCCTATAACTGGAGGTGAAATGAATGTGAAATGAATCAATGATGAGCTTTTGTTTTCAAAAATGGAGAACGTGGACCAAGTTTAAGGCATACCTATGATCGTGACTTACCAAAAATGGGCCAATAATTGGTTCACATTTCATAAGCAGCCAGGTGAATGGAAGTATTTCTTTAGCATTGGTACCTACTTTAAGTAGACTGCTTATGGCATTATGGACTTGGTCCTCTGGTCATGTATTCCTAATTCCCTATCCCTCTAGACCAATATGGAAGTCTGATTATTCTTAATTTCCTATCCCTCTGGACCAAAAATTGTCCTCTGGTCATGTACTAAATAGTGAGAGCATAAATTATTTTTGTTATTAATCAACAAGGAACAGTTTAGAACTTTATAAAACTGACTAAGCTTTAGCTCAAAAAAGAGACCTAAACTGCTGAAATTGAATTTTCTAGGCTAAGCTAATTCAGATTTGATTGCTGGCTTTACTTTTGATGTTAGCTGTTATGCCTACTGATGTTAAAAATATTGCTTCTTCTTACTCGTAAAATTAAGAACTTTGCCGGCTTTTTTAAAGTTATAATCCCATATATGGAGGGGGGATAAGTCATTATGATAGTATTTGTTTGGGATCTGATTTGCTTGTGTATGGATGAGGTCTTGTTGTTGTTACATATAGTTCAAAGATTGAAATTGCTTCTTTCTTCATCTGAGGTTTGTAAAAAATTGTTGTATGTAGTGTCAAATTCTTTTTAACTCAAATTCTTATTGTTGCAGTATCAGATAAAGCTTCTCAGGTTACATATTCCTTTGGGCTATCTGGTTGGTTCTCCTACATTTTAGTCAACTAACTGATGCTGATCTGTTGTAAGTTTTTGGCAAAAGTACTAAATGATAATAATATCTCTTTTTTTCCTAGCTGTTAGACATCACTGGTAATCTTTTTTACTTCATTTCAGTTCTGGTTTTGCATTGGAGTTGCCACTTAGACATATGATATCTATGGATTACATTGGTTACTACATAGTTATATTGGTGTGGCTAACAATGTGAACTATATTACAACTAAGTGATTGTACTTGAAAACATTATATTTTAGGTTCATGTTCTGAATCATATTGCTATTTTGTATGGATTACGAAAACATTAATTAGTTGAAATTAATGATGTACATGCTTTATAGCGTTATATATGTTCAATTTGTATGTCATTTGTATTTTAAATGATTATACAATTACCAGCTTGTCTACTATTTTATGTGTGTATATATATATATACATATATATATATATATATACACATATATATATATATGTGTGTGTGTGTGTGTGTGTGTGTTTTATTTGAGAATTTTGGTGATTCCGATGGGGAAAGATGTTTTCGTAGATGATGAAAATTTTGCATCGGTTGTCAAATTAGGCGAAGCAAAAATAAAAGATTCAAAATGATACCTTTTTTTAGCATCGGCTATAAATTAAGTTCGATGCAAAATTGTAACTTTTTTCATTGAATTTTTAAACAACCAGTGTAAAATGTAAGACTTTACCAAGCAAAAAAGCCATTTTTGCATCGAATGTTTCTAAAAATCGATGCAAAAACCTTACATTTTGCATCGAATTCTTTTAAAAATTCAATGAAAATAAATGATTTTGCATCGGTTTTATAACCGATGCAACTGGCAAAGTTTTTTGCATTGTCTGCAATTGCATCGGTTGTTGAACCGATGCAATAGGGAGGTAAACAACCGAAGCAACAGGACTGTTTTGTACTAGTGGGCCTTTTTTGATTTCTACCATGCTATTCATAAGAATTTTGAATTCTCAACAGCCATGTAACACGTCATTTCGGAATTTGAAATTTCAACAGCTACGTCACCCATCTTTCCAGAGTTTGAATATACAATAGCCATGTAACACATCTTTTCTGGTAAAACAACACAACTTTTCAAATAATTCAAATGACTTTTCAAATAATCAAATGACTTTTCTAATAATCAAATGACTTTTCAAAATAACTAACTACAATAATATCACGATGGTTTTGTAACATATCCATATATCAAAATTTTAAATATTTAAAATTTTCAATTTTCAAATTTTAAAAATCTATTTGAAAATTCAGATTATGAGTTTAAACTAGTGTAATAAATCGTTTGAAAATTTTCCATCTAAAAATTTTCAAAAATTAGATTATGAAATTTTGAAAGACCTTGCTCTGATACCAATTGTTAGGGATTGCAGAATGGATTGTTAAGGCAAAAATAACACTAGAGGAGGGTAAATAGTGTTTTTGAGAATTTAAACAAAATCTAAAGCATAAACGGTCTACTATGTGAATCAAACACCGCAAAACAATCACAGACACAGAATCAAACACAAATACTAAGATAAATAAAAATAAAATGCAAAAGAGGAAAGAACACACCGGATTTTATACCGGTTCAGAATTGCTCCTACGCCCAGTCCCACACAACGCTGCATTGCGCAGAGTTTTATTACTATATCAATATCCAAGTACAACCTCCTTGATTTCACGGCTACAAGGGTAACACAAATTCCACACACTTGGTCAAGTATTCTCTCCTTGATTTCCTGGCTACAAGGGTAACACCAATTCCACACACTTGATCAAGTATTCTATCCTTGATTTCACGGCTACAAGGGTTACACCGCTCCCATTCCTTGATTTAGCGGCTACAAGGAAAACACCGATTACCCAAACACTTCCCAAATGATTACAATATCCCTATAACTCTTCAATAGCACTTTGATTCAAAGAGTAATGAGTAGAGAGTGAGAAGAAGTTTCATATAAATAGTATTGAATACAGTAGACTATAACTATAGAAATCATAAAAACAAGAAAATATAATGGTGTAGAAACTACACCATATATGCTAATTAGGCTGTGTTTTTAGCCATATCTAACGCATGAACGCACGGCAAAAAGCCATATCAAAAAATGGCATGTTAAATTTTTAGATACGGCTTAAAACCGTATCCCAATGTGATAACATACGGCTATTGGCCGTATCTAAAGTGTAAGTAGATACGGCTACAAACTGTATCTTATGTGTGCGTGTGTGTGTGTATTACATAAGCAGAAACTACAACACATATTATTTGTAACACAAAGCATATATAACATAGGATACACTAATTCTAATAGTAAATGAAACAATTGTATGAAATATTTCATTACATTACAATATATAATGATACATGCTATTTGATTACATTGCAATAAATAAGATACACATTGTTTCATTACATTAAAGAAGATACAAAATATTACATTACAATAAGCTGGGATAAATACCCGAACCGGCATCGTGAGCTAAAGTGCAGCCACCTGTTGAATCAATGCTTCCTTCAAGATGAACATCCTCCAAAACAGACAAAAGATCATAAACCAGCCAAGCAACATTGCATTCTATCCAACACATGAAGGAACCTTCCGGAAGATCAACACACTCAAATCTCTCAAAGAACTACTCAGATCTAAGAAAACTTCAAGAGGCCTGGTAATATGTTAGCTTGGATAGCATATAGCATGTACACTACAAAGACCTGTAAAAAAGTGCAAACCGCATAGTTCAGAATAGGATATGTCCGCTTTATTATTTTCAGTAGTAGCTGAATATTGCAAGTCTACAACATTTTCACTTATTCAGTCGAGACTGAGTCTCGATTAAAGACAGTTGTTATAGCCTAATTAAAGAGCAATATAGAGGATCTGTCCACTTTATTATAATTCTCCTTGTCACTTGGCTACAATGCAGATATAACATTGCTATAGCCTTTCCCTTTCTATTCTATCACCCTTATCTAATGTAGTGTATCTGAGATGAGGGAATGGAAAAAACCGAGATATTACCTGAAGTTTAGATCAATACACTCAAATCCTTGCTTAATAGCTTCATCCAAATGACGGAGGCTGCTTGTAACAACCCGTATTTTTTCGATAACGTGTTAAGACAAGAATCAAGGCAGAATTTAATTTTAAATTCTGAATCAAGTAAAACGGGCTATGTCATTGCGTTCGTCTCGGAAAAATACGCGAAATAGAGTCTGAATTTTCGAAAATCGGAGTCCGTATGACCAAGTTATGGTCCGACGAAGTTTTCAGAAAATTCAAGTTCAAAAGCGAGTTCTAATTTCGAAAATTAGGGCTGGAAAGTTAGGCGGGAAAATTTCCTGCCAGGAACCCCAAGTCGACAGCCCTGTCGAGTTGGGAGTCGACATGGTCTCACCCAAGTCGACAGCCCTGTCGACTTGGGGGTCGACTTATGGTGGCCGGGCAGTTTTTGCCTGGTGCACCTATTTTCTATCTTGGCTAGGTTTTTGGGCCTGGTTCGAAATCTGACGGTTCAGGTTGGTCCTAGGGTTAATCTAAGGGTCCTAACTAATCCTAATCTATATAAATAAGCCCCTAACCTACCCCTAAACCCTCATTATTCATTCATGCAACTAAACTATGGCAAAATTTCTCCACTCATGGCCTCCACTCAAAATCCTTGCCTCCACTTCATTTCTATGAGAGGTTTCATGATTATGTGAGTGTTAGAGAGTTCCTATGTTAGTATGAGAGCTTCTCAAGTTGATTTCAAGGCTAAAGCTTCGATCTTTGTTCATAAAGATGGGGTTTTTATTGATTTGGAGTGTTCATCTTTGGGTTTTGGGTGATGGCATGCATAGGCTTCATCACAATCTTTAATCTAATCAATTTGTGCCTTCATAGCAATGTAAGCCCTTTCCCTACTCTTAGATATTAACTATGAAGTTAAATGTTCATGTTGCAAGTTGGGTTTGGTCATTGAGTATGATACATGCTATCATGTCATGCAAGTTTATGAAGTCATTATCTTGATCTTGTGGGCTAAAAGCTACAACCTTTATGTTGAAATGTTGCGTTATGTAACATGAGAACCCTCATAACCTTTATGTCAACTTGCATATGAAGTCATAACCCTTATGTGATGATATATGCGAGTTACTAGTCATCATTCCATGTCTTTTGTCACCATGATTCGCTTATGTGCCAAGTTTGGGTTTATGCATGTTTTTTTTAGGCTTAAGAATGTAACAGGCAAGTTAATGAACACATTTGTGCCTCACTTGCCACCATGATTAACTTGTGGCTTAATACCCACTTTTGTCATGCCTTTGACAAGTTCCATCTTTGAATCCATTAGGCGAGTTTAAAAGCGTTGGGGTCACATTATGGGAAAACATAATGACATGAACATGATTTGGGTAAATGGGTATAAACAAGACAACATGTAACGTTAAATATGACATGTGTTTATACTTGAAAACATGACTTGAAATATAACATGGAGGTTGACATGTAAGTATGCTTGAAAACATAAGCTTGGGAATTTACCTATTAAGTTAGGTCTACCCTTTGGGAATTTACCTATTAAGTTAGGTCTACCCAAATGCTTGAAAACTTGTAACATGTTTTGGAAACATGATGGACGTGACCCTTAGATAATATAAGTGTGGCCAACTCGAGGTTGGGTTGAGTTTGCAACGTAAAACTACCCGGAACCGACGGGCCTAACTAGTAGTTGCAAACAATAGGACCCAATGTGAGAAGTTGGTCATGTTGTGCTTAAACCCGAGGTTAGACCAAGTTGTGGTGTAAAGCTACCTGGAACCGACCGGCTTAACTAGTAACCGCAACAAAGTCTAATGTGAGAGGTTGAGGTGCATTAAGTAATTAATGCCACATGATAGGGTTAAGATAATTTGATTAATGACGCTTAACCAAATATGACATGGACAAATGGGTTAAGTAAATGGATTAGGCTAATGATACTTAACAAAGCATGACAAGGTTGGGTAGGTTAAGTAATTTGATTTGCCTAATGACACTTAACCATTTTTATACGATTAGTGGACGGGGTTAAGTTAACCAACACTTAACCAATCCAACACGATAATTTGGGAAAGGTTAAGTAAGTTTTCTTAATGACACTTAACCGAAAAATACAGTTAATGGATGAGATTAGACTCCACTAGTCTAAGCATGGAAATCAGATGGGGTTAAGTTAGCCTAGACTTAATTAATCCCACTTGGTAGTTTAATGGAGTTAAGTTAAACACTTAACTAATCTAACATGATGATTTGAGGTGGTTAAGTGACCTATACTTAACCAATCTAACTCGTAAATTTATTGAGGTTAAGTTAACCTATACTTAACCAATCTAACGTGAAAACGTGATAAGGCTAAGTCACGAATCGCTTGAATACACTTGACCGATTTGACTAAGAAAATTGATAGGGTCAAGTTAATATATACTTAACCAATCTGGAATGGTAATTGGACGGGGTTAAGTCGTGAATTGCTTAATATACTTAACCAACGTGAACATGGTTTGTAGGGTTGAGTCTTGGACTTGGATACTTAGCCAATTTTGACATGATTTGTAGACGGGTTGAGTCATGAACTTAAGTGACACTTAATCCATTAGGTAAACCCTAGTTCTGAGGATTAGGTGGATAACCGTGGTTAACAAGGATAACGGGAATAAGGCTAAGTGGTAAACCTTAGTTGAGGAATAACTAAGTAATGATTCTTAGTCAAGGAAATTTAGACCAGTTCATAGATAGATGAGTAACCTGATACGGTAGGTCATCATTTAAGTATACGAGTAGGAGCAAGTATCTGATTTAGATAAAGGCTCCAGCGAACTGGGTGACGAAGCAGCGGCTTCGGGGAACGTGAGGATATTCTTGGTATCCCTCTGTGAGCTGCCAGGTGATTATACTAGGCTCATGAGAGGTTAAGGTCTGCGTTAGAAGAGCCAAGAGTATTCCTTGGTTGCTATGCGAGCGACCTAAAGACGGGGATGGATAGGGGATAGTCGACGATACACGGTCGTACCCTAGATAGCATTTCGTCAGGCTACCTACCATCTTTGGTCAATCGTGTACGTACGGAAAGGCAGAGAACACCCAAAAGACCATAATTGCTATCTAATTATGGTTGCGGTTGGGCTAGATTCTGGGTTGGCCAGTAGTGTGTTCTCATACAGGATTTATCATGTCTTGTCTTTCACTAGTTGAGGGAGGGGTCGCATGGGACCATAGCCACGTATAGAAAAACAGACCTTAGCATCTGCACCGGCAGATAAATCGAAAGCTCCCGACCGAGTCCTGTATTTCTTGATCTGCCCTAGGATAGGACTCGGATGGCACGATGTGATACATGTGCATACAGTCATGGAAAAAAGATTCACGATGAATGCGTGGGAAAAAGGGCGCGGTTGACGGTTAGCGTAAATCCTAGTAGCCCTGGGTGGTTGAACCAAAACCGAGATACGAAAACGTGCAATAGGTAAGCGTAATCCCTAGTAGCCCTAGGTAGCATAAGTCCTAGTTGTACAAACGATAATTCAGGTTGGGAGACCCTAGCTAGGTTTAGGGTAACAGTCCAAACCGATCTTAAGGATCATGGAATTATGTAAAAGTAATATAGAATCTCATGGGAAAGCCCGTATGGTCTACGGCAAGGGACTGAACATTTACATGGAAAGGAAAATACGAGTTGAGTAACCTATATATGCGGCATATTAGGTTGACATGGACCATTATACGACTTTTGAGTAAGGGTCATTCATGGATAACACATGATACGGTTGGGATACTAGTACGGTAGGTGCAGGGCAGATGTACATGATAGATACCATGGGACGTTAGACTTGATAGATATCTTGGGATATTATACTTGATAGAAACCTGACGACGTGATACCTTGTTTTATCTGGACATCGTAATTTATCATGACACCTTAGTTTATCTGAGTTCAGTAGTTCATCATGTTATTTTGATTTAGCTTATCTATCTCGTCATCATGCTTATGTTCATCTCAGTTTCTCATGTCAGTTAACTTTACTAGTTTTTATGCTGATAGTAGATAGGGCTTACTCAGTCTTTTTGACTGACCCGTTTTGTTTTGCCTCTTTTCTTCCGTTTCCCCCCCCCCCCAGGTTACAGGGAGGAAATACTGCTGTTTAGTTCGGACTTCTTCTGCTTGAAGGTCATCATGGATGGCTTGGACTTTTCTTGGCTATGGCTACTTTACTGTTTTTACTTGGGGAATAATTTATGAAAAAGTCTTTATGCTTCTTTATTATTGCAAGACAGGTTTTGATGTATTCTGATGTAAAAGGCTTTAGACCTTATTTATTCATGTTATGAAAGTTTAATTTTACTTCCGCTATTTTATATGTTATGTCTTGTGATATTTCTGTGCATGTTTACCAATAATGCCCCTCTAAAGCTAGTGCATTCCTTTGCGAGTGACCCTAGCGGAGGCGGGGTGTTACACTGCTGCACACACATGTTATAATAGTCAGCTTCTATTTTTTCCATAAGTTGACTAACAAAAAATGATTGGTTACATGAGCACAAAGCAACTTGGTTCAAGGCAGCAAGTCATAAATGGAAAAGCAGTTTTACGTCGTTACTCACACGTAGTGTGACACATATGACACACCAAACAAATTGACCAAATCTCAACCTATAAATGCCATTCTATTTTCATTCATGCATCCATCTATCATTCATATTTTTGAACTAAGGCATGGAAATTCAAATTAAACCCAATTTAAACCCAATTCGAATTCAAATTAAACCTAATTCATATTTTAATTTAAACGTGATCTAGTACTCACCTCTAGAGGCGACAAGAAGGATGGACAGCGGTGGATGAGGCTTCGCCGGTCATTTGAAGGCAGCGCGAGCTGATGATGACTCATGGACCATGGTGGATAACTTATTGACAAAGTAAGTCGGTCGAGTAGCAAAACCCTAATTTGGGTATTCGGTGGTCGCCATTGCAAAATAAATAGAGGGATTATTCGGCCGAAAGTTTTGATGTGGCAAAACTCGATTGTGCCTGTGTGGAGGAGGTACGGGGAAAAAAATTTGATACGAATTTCATACGGTCCAAATCTGTATCAAATGAAATGATCCGGGACTTCGTTGATGGATGGTCTAATTAAAGGTGTTTGGGGTGGTGTGGATCGCAAATTGTAGTTTAATACGGATTTGAGCACTATCAAATTTGATACGGCTTATAGCCCAATTTTATATCCGCATCCTTGTGTGCTAAATTCGCTGATATGGTGTAGTGAGAGAAAGGAGATGAAGTTGGAGATGAAGATGGAGAAGAAGAATGATGGAAAATTCGAAATCAACCCCTATTTATAAGATTTGTAAGGTTGCAATGTTTCTGGAACGTCACAAATAGTGAAAAGGCACTTCCTTTAAAAATAAAAAGACACTACAACAAAACACCATATTACAACTTTAATTTTACAACGGTGGTAAAAGCACCGTTGTACTAAATGTTTTTCACAACTTTTCTTACAACTTTTTTCCAGAAAAGTTGTAATAAACTTATTTTTAACAACTGTGTTATTTTGACAGTTGTACTAAAAGTCTGTCACAACTTTTATTTTTTGACTGTTGTAAAATATGACTATATTTTAATATAATTAACAACAAATGATTAATATTTAATACATTTATATTGATTATTTATAATTAATAAGCAATAATTGCTATTAATAATCAATTAGGAAGTAATAATTAATAATCAATCTGTAATATTTAATACTTAGCAATTAAGAAGAATAATTAAAAGATATAGTTAATATTGCACAATTACTATTAAATTGTTAATAATTAAAATATAATAATTAATGCTAATCATGAATAATCAATGATTGCTATTAAACAATAATACTCAATACTTAATAAATTATAATCGTTATTAAATAAAAATAATTAATTTGAAATATTCAACAATTAGTATTAACAATTAACATTCAATAATTAATAATTAGGATAACAATATAATTTAATAAGCTTTTAATAGTTAGTATTCAAATACAAATAAGTAAGAATTAGTATTAATTATCATTAGTAAGTAATATTTAATATTTTAATAAAAATTAATTTGCAAGAAACAAACATTATATTTAATATAAACTTTTACTTATTAATTCTAACTTGCATGTAACACCCCACATCCGTTAAGGTCACTCACAAAGGGAATGCCTTAACTTCGGTGGAGAGTTATAGGTAAAAGATACAGATAAATTACGAGATAGACAAAATTAAAACAGCAGAAAATATAACTTTACTTTATTAATCAAATAGTTTGTACAACAATTATTTTCCAATACCAGAATATCTGTCTTATAAAATAAAGAAGCATAAAATACATTTATATTCCCCAATGTAGCGTGAGCCAGCCATAGCAAGAGAACCCAAGAAGAACTTCGACTATCCTTCAGCTTGGAAAGAAAACTGGGCTAAGTAGTAATATTCCCTCCCTGCGAACCTTGGGAGGGACGGAAGACAAGAAAGCGAAAGAAAACAGAGTCAGACATAAAGTCTGGTAAGTTCAGTAACTTTCAGCGTGTGAACAGGTAAAAAAGCGACATGGCATGAATTAACTGTATACAAGACTACACCATGATAACGGGAATCATAAGGTTAGCACAAGATATGATAAGGTAAGATAAACTGGATGCATTTCTATACTTTCTCTGCTTCGCCACTACCTTGTTATTCTAATTTCTATATCCCTGCACCACGTAACTAGCAATCTGTATAAACTGATAAAACAGATACGTGATCCCAATCCCCACAATTTTGGCTGTTTCAGGTGTACATCTATTATTTATTACCTAGGTCTAACCTAGGGTTTTCTATCGAGCGCATTCTACATCCAACCAGGGTTCTCGCTACCCAGGGCTACTGGGGTTTATGCTACCTATTGAACGTTTCTCGGATTTTTAGGGTTTACGCGACCTAGGTCCAACTAGGGATTATGCTACCTATCGAACGACGCCCCTAATTTAGAACACACTACCCAGAGTGGTATATGTTCCTAAACTTTCCCATGTATGTGTCGTGGATCGTTATCGCTGCCTAGATGCTCATGTCCTCTATATGTGCGACCCGAGTCTCGTGGCAGGGCAAATCAAGAAACACGGAACTCGGTCGGGAGCTTTCAGATATATGCCGATGCAGATGCTAAGGTCTGTTTTTCCAGTGGCTATGGTCCAACTTGACCCCTCCCTCAACTAATTGAAAGGCACATCTTGAATAATGAGAACTATACGCAGGCCCTTATGCCTGAAGCGACCCGAACTCCCCCGGTCTCCGAAGAGAAGAGAAAGCGCGGATAGTTGGAGAACAAGCCACAAAATAGAACGCAGATGGAAGGACATTTCATTGTATATTACAACAATTCCAGCAGAATCAAGAATATACAGAGTATAAATGAATATTACATCGAAATATCAGAGATTTAAATTACGATTAAATACATAGCAGCGGAAAATAATACAATACAAAACTAGAAGAGATATATGGGTACAAAGCCTTACGGATATCGTTCCAGCTGTAAACCAGGATCCTGTGAATATAAATCTGCAAAACCAAAACTACTAGATGCCCGTGTCAAAATAGGGGCACCCAGAGTTTAGGTTAAAACAATAAACTCCAGGTCAGTCATGGGACTGGTGTGAGAACTAAAAAAGTTATTTAAAACTTTACTTTAAATCAGATATATCAAGGGACCACGCCATATAACACGGAACGGGTTTTCTCCCAAGAATAACAGTGCATATAACGAAACAGCGCAATGCTTTTTAGAAGAATGAAGCTATTATAAGACCTAGGTCCTATCACACAATGCAACGCAAGCCGAGGGATAGGGTTTTCCCTTATAATAGCCAAATATGCTTAGTACGTTTAAAACAAAACATTTGATGCTATCATAAGTTCATAGTGTATAAAACAACTTCAAATCATAAGTATCAATCCTAGACGGCATGGGTACCATATATCATGTCGCCATACTAGGCTCTACAATCAAAACCGCAAATGTCACGTATTTGGAAATTGGATTTCCCTCTATGAATTGAGGCAAAAGATAGTCCTCACCGACTTCGAGACTCTCTAGCCCGAGCCTCAGGGTCAGAGCGCATCGACCCTTGGATCGTCAGGGCCGGTCCACCGATGTGGATTAAAATGCCTGAACACTGCGTTTCCCCACCCTTTGGGGCGTAAATGAGCCAACGAATGACTCCATCGGACCCGGATCGTCCGATCAAACCGAGGCGCCTCGCAACAGCAACAACCACACAGGTGAAAAGTATATAAATGTCAGGGCTGGTAGGTCACTGACACCACCCTAGATAGAAAGAAACGCATGCCCTCCCTAAGGTCCGTCTCCGGTTTTTGGTTCACAACCGAGGTGTGAGGCTCGCGAATTCACGTTACACAAAGCTATGCCACACAGGCGGTGCTTTGATCATCAACCACAAGACTTTGCTTTTCAACAGAAGCCTTGATCATTTGCCACTTAGGCATGCCGCACAGGCAATTCACTCTATGCGTTTGATATCCATCAGTATATAACCCCTTAGCTCGTACGTCTCAGAGAAGGGCGTTAAGCTAGAGAATAAATTCTCCGCCGCCAAATAGATATATATTTAATAGAAATCAATCACACAGACTAAAATCCAATGTCAGACACACAGTCCATTTACAAGTCCGTTCTGGGTCTGAACGAAACCGGAGGCACCTAGTACCCTGCATATCCATCGATCTCCAGGTACGTCTGGACGATCACCAACTATTTCCATCTTCTTGGGTGTATAGCCCAATCAAGACCATCAGTAATTATCCAAACGACGTGAAGACCTCCGGTCTTCAACCACCGTTTTCATCTTCGACACCACGTCGAATCAGTTATTCAAATGAGATAAACCCGGTCTTTCTGAATAACTCACGTATATATTATAAAAGTGTTACACAAACACAACATACACCTCATTCCAATTCATAATATTCATTTATTCAAATATTCCTATACTTTGGGAAAAGTTCCCATTAATTTTATCCAAGATAAATTCTTTAAATTTATTCTTTAATCTCCTTTGAATATCAATTCAAACTAGTCGGGATTAGCGAACCACACCGAAGTAATCATTTATTTTATTTCTCAATCCCAACCTATTCATCCCATGAAGTAAAACTGGTAATACTTCATATCTAACACCACAGTGTTATCGGTAAATTCAATTACCATTTCACGTTCAAATCTAATTAAAGATTTAACTATCGCCTGGAGCAAAACTGGTGATACTCCATTCTTGATCTTTTCAATCTAATTAAAGATTCATTAAAACTCCACTTAGTTTTAATCTTTAACTGGGTTAAAGAATCAGGGTCATTTAAAACACGGTTCACGATAAACCCAAAATCACATTTCATTAACTATCGGGATAAAGAACAAGTGTTATTTAAAACACTGTTCACGATAAACCCAAAAATCAATACCAATTCAATTCCAATTAAATATTATTTTATTGGTACACTTCATTAAATCTAAATAAAAAGATTTAATCTTTTCTCAACTGGGCTTAAGAACAGTGTTAATGAAGACACCATTCACGACAAACCCAAATCGCATTTGATATTCAATACAAGGCTCTGAATAGAAAATATATCGGCTTATATTCAATATCAAATTCTACGACTAACCAATGTCGTACTGGAAATAACAATATAAATATATATCTTTCAAATTTCCATAACAACATCTATATAATCACGAATTCCAGCATCGAAATATTCCAAAGACAATTTTGATTCAAATCCATTCCAATTTAATTATTGGAAATTCTGGTTATATTTCAAAACCATTTCAAACTCACTTTATTTATTTTAAAAATAAATAAATTACTATTCTAGTTAAAAACTAGTTCATTTCAATAAAAATCTATTTTTATCTTTTCAAATATGGAGTTTTTCATCCCAATTCTTCACATATCATTTCTTATGATTTTACACAAATTATTACTATTTTTAATAATTTTATCAAGGACCGTACAGTCGATTTCCATCAACGGCCATCGAACTGCACTTACAACGACCTTTTCCAAATTTGATTTGGACATAATTCCAAATCCAACCGTTAGATTTCTAATTTCTAGTATCCGTTAGAAAGATCTTTTCGATACGAACCCAACGGTTCCGGTTTTAGTAGAATCCGACGGTCGGATCTCCCGTAACATCCATTCGAAGTCAATAGTCAAAATTCACGAACTGCCGCGGCGCGGCGCGTTCTGTTCAGGCCATTATATTATATATATAATATATATAACATATACTTCGTTGATTTCAATTCAAAACGTGCTTTATAAATCGTTTTAAATTCATTTTCAAAATGGCTTCAACTTCATATTCAATTTCAAATCAAAATTGAATATTCCAATATAAATTCGTTTTAAATTCATTTCAAATTGATTTCAATTCAAATCGATTTTGAATTCACTTTCAGTTCGTTTTCAATTCAATTTCAATTCGAATTCATTTATATTCAATTTCAATTCGAATTCATTTATATTCAATTTCAATTCGAATTCATTTCTATTTAATTTCAATTCTTTTCAAAATATCAGATTTTGAAATCACTTTCGATATTCATTATAAAATGAATGAAATCGATATAAATATCGTTCACGTCAAAATGGCGTCAATCTAATCAACACGGCTTCATATATTTCTATTTTCAAATATTTCTATTTCAAATATTTCTATTTCAAATATTACCTTTTCAAATATTTCCATTTCAAATATGGAATGAGGCCCAATCAATTACCATATAATGTTAATTATATGGATTTTCTACAACACATGTATACAATAACAACGATGAATAATCAACCATCATCCAAAGTGCATTCTACACTGTATAAGCATCAAATATAAATATTCAACGCTTATAACAGTCTGTCAATCAATCGATCGACATACAACTAACTATTGGGATTAGTGTATGTCATATATCATCCCAATACCCGTGCGTGGTTTCAAACAATCAAACACAGATTTTATTTGTGCAGTTGGGCGATGTGTAAAATTTATCGTCCCAATCAATATCAGTCAAATGTGTGTATACAAACAAATCATCCGATTTGTTTATTTTTATTTCATTTCATATACACGTTAAAAAATTCTATTTTTAACTATAAAATATTTTGTTTCATTTCACATCACATCACACAATCAACTACACATCAAAATCAAACAAACAAGCATACAAGCCGTCCATGGTCTGTGGACGATGGATTTCGGGTGCTACTAAACACCGTCTGCATCCTATTATATATATTTCAACTAGAAAAATAAATTAAAGGTGAGAAGTTCTCTCTGAATTGCTAATCCAATCCCAGGACTCTTCTTATGTAGAAATCTTCGCCCTTCTTGCCTCTTGTCACTTTCTTTGCCCGTATTCACTACATATATAAAAATCACATTTTTACTTTGCTATTAAATATATAAAAATCGAATTTTTACTTCGCTATTCAATATACAAAAATCGAATTTTTACTTCGCTATTCAATATAAAAAAATCACAATTTTACTTTGCTATTCAACATATAAAAATCGAATTTTTACTGTTGTCTCTAAAATAAAAATCACATTTTTATTTGTTCACTTTCAATTTAAAAATCATATTTTTATAATCACTCCATATGGATAAAAATTCTATTTTTACAACGATGTTCATATAATAAAGATTATATTTTTATCATGCTATTCTCTATATAAAAATTATATTTTTATATATCTACTTCTAATATAAAGATCGATTTTTTTTTATTTCACGACTTCATATATAAAGATCAAATTTTTATTAGTTATAAAATATAAGAATCGTATTTTTATACTTTCTATAATATAAAAATCATATTTTTATTATCCTATATATATAAAAATCATAAATTTATACTAACATAAAAATCATGTCATTCTCATAATAAAAATTACATTTTTAACTATATAAATTAATTAAAATAATCAGAAAAACTTACAGCGTTTGTGAAGGAAAGGGAGATGGTGACTGCGGCTACTGGGGGGACCATCGGCGAGGTGGCTCCGGAGCTTCGGTGGTGGTGCTGGTCCGCGAGTTGGTGGCCGGCTAGGGTATCAGGCGATCTCGATTTGGGGTTAGGGGGGTGTTCGAATCGGGAATGGTGAGAGAGGAGGGTTCAACGAGGTCTGGTGGCGCGTCGGGGCGGGCCTATCTCGGATCTCGATCGACAGGAGGCGGCGCTCCAGGGTTTGAAGCTGCTGGGTTCGACTGATGCAGTTGACCAAGGAAGACAGAATACGATGGAGCGGAGGGGAGATGGTCAGAGCTGCGGCTATGGAGCGGATGGAGGGGCGAGGCTGGAGCGACAGGCGATGGCCGTCGTCGCCATCAATGTCTCGAGCGCGATTTTTTTTTGTTTTTTTTCTTCTGTATTTCGATTTTAAAAGAAAGGGGGGGCCTGAGTGTATAGAGGGAGAGGGGTATTTTTATTTATTTATTTAATTTCAAAAGTTGACTTTTTCATTTGACCTCCAAACGAGGCCCACCGCTTGTCGTCCATAGCTAATTACCCCCGTTCCGAACACAATGGGATATGTATCGTAAGCTGATTTGACTGTTTCGATCAGGTTCCGTCAAAATCAACATATAACTCTATATATTGAATTTGAACGCACATTTCAATTTACTGGGGTCACCTACTAACTCAAAAAATTCCAGAAAAATATTTTCTAGCTTCTTATTGACGATACGGTACTAACAAAACTAATTTCGTCGAATTCTGAGACCGTTTGAAAAATGGCCATTTTCCAGTCGATTAAAATCAACTGAAACTGGTCAAACGCGTTTTCCTTTGCCACGCTCACATATTTATTCGAAAAATTATTAAATTTGGATTCTAGCAATAACTTGACATCCCGGATCCAACAAAAGTGGTTTCGTCGAAATTCGAGGTGGTTTGCAAAATTTCCATTTTTAAGGGCCTGAATTCTATAGCGACTATTCAGAATTTTCAACTGGACATATTTTTTGATTCCCGCTATGAAATTTCAATTTTTCGGATTCGTTGGAAAGATATTCTCAAATAGATTCTAATATTTTTGGTTTCCCTAAAATCCAGTTTATTTTGCACCCGGTATGTTCAATTGAAGTTTGAAATCGAATTATCGAACTACCACGCCATTTTCAATTCCTTTTATATATATAAATAATTATTTATATTCTAACGACGATCTATATAATATATACGTTCGAATTCTATTCAAAATACATTTTTCGTCGTTTTTATTTAAAATAATTCATTTTAAATAATCAAAATTCGCTAAAATTGCCAAAATAAAAATTTTAAACTGGCCCAGATTTCCGGGTTATTACAATCTCCCCCACTTAAAACTTTTCGTCCCCGAAAAGGAACGAAGCCGAAAGTTGTTTAACTAATCAATTCAACTTCAAGTGTTTTCACTACGGCTTAAGTTCTTCAACTTTTCAGTTTCTAAGAACTTTTCAAAAATTTCAAAAATTTGGCTAACACCCTAAATTTTCGAAATATTTCGCCATAACCTCCCCTGCACCGGGAGCACGCGAAAATCCCGAAATTGCCATACAGGCCTTCTGATCTCAAAAAGAAAAAGAAAAAGCTAAGCGGCTAGCCAATCGGCTCATAAAATCATCATCACCCAAACAAAACAGTAAATTATAGTAAACATGTACCTATTTGTCAGGCAAACAATTTTATTCTTCTGCTCTAGCCTCCTTGCTATGACCTGTTCAATGTAAGTACATGTATATGCAAGAAAATGCGACAAATTTCCACTACAATTCACTATTCGGTACAATTTGGCTAAATGGTTCAACTTTTAACTAATCATCCAATAATCAAACAACACAACCATCAATCAATTTGTTGATTAGCTTTTCAAATTCATAACTTTGATATATAGTCAAAAATCAGATTTTTGATGCCAAATCACAACACTAACCCCTATCTAGTTTTTGGCTCTCACACCAGTCAATAGGAAATATATAGATATTACACGTTCGTCACTCGAATATAAATTCTGATGATGATATATCAATCATCAGAATCACCCGCGGGCGACTAGAGTGTAATTCTATATCTATCCAGTATATTAAAACTTCAAATACACGTTTGCAAGGCGTATATGCAAAATCTTTATATACTGGACTGTCCTAATCAATATAAAATAAATATTCAAATATGAATAATTGATTTAAATTTTCAAAACAAAAATTGTTTTCATTTTAAAAATATACTCTTCACACTTGTTCTAGGATACTACTGATCCCATGGCTAACGAGTCATTCTCACTGGATATTACTAATCCAATATCTGATGAATTCTTTCGTATGGTTCTAACGTGTCTTGTTCTCGAGCTTTGTAAACCAAAGCTCTGATACCAAATGAAGCGACCCGAACTCCCCCGGTCTCCGAAGAGAAGAGAAAGCGCAGATAGTTCGAGAACAAGCCACAAAATAGAACGTAGACGGAAGGACATTTCATTGTATATTACAACAATTCCAGCAGAATCAAGAATATACAGAGTATAAATGAATATTACACCGAAATATCAGAGATTTAAATTACATTTAAATACATAGCAGCGAAAAATAATACAATACACAACTAGAAGAGATATACGGGTACAAAGCTTTCTGGATATCGTTCCAGCTGTAAACCAGGATCCTATGAATATAAATCTGCAAAACCAAAACTACTAGCTGCCCATGTCAAAATAGGGGCACCCAGAGTTTAGGTTAAAACAATAAACTCTAGGTCAGTCATGGGACTGGTGTGAGAACTAAAACAATTATTTAAAACTTTACTTTAAATCAGATATATCAAGGGACCACGCCATATAACACAGAACGGGTTTTCTCCCAAGAATAACAGTACATATAACGAAACAGCGCAATGCTTTTTAGATAAATGAAGCTATTATAAGACCCAGGTCCTATCACACAATGCAACGCAAGCCGGGGGATAGGGTTTTCCCTTATAATAGCCAAATACGCTTAGTACGTTTAAAACAAAACATTTGATACTATCATAAGTGCATAGTGTATAAAACAACTTCAAATCATAAGTATCAATCCTAGACGGCATGGGTACCATATATCATGTCGCCATACTAGGCTCAACAATCAAAACCGAAAATGTCACGTATTTGGAAATTGGATTTCCCTCTATGAACCGAGGCAAAAGATAGTCCTCACCGACTTCGAGACTCTCTAGCCCGAGCCTCAGGGTCAGAGCGCATCGACCCTTGGATCGTCAGGGCCGGTCCACCGATAAGGATTAAAATGCCTGTACACTACGTTTCCCCGCCCTTTGGTGCGTAAATGAGCCAACGAATGACTCCATCGGACCCGGATCGTCCGATCAAACTGAGGCGCCTCGCAACAGCAACAACCAAACAGGTGAAAAGTATATAAATGCCAGGGCTGGTAGGTCACTGACACCACCCTAGCTAGAAAGAAATGCATCCCTCCCTGAGGTCCGTCTCCCGTTTTTGGTTCACAACTGGGGTGTGAGGCTCGCGAATTCACGTTACACAAAGCTATGCCACACAGGCGGTGCTTTGATCATCATCTACAAGACTTTGCTTTTCAACAGAAGCCTTGATCATTTGCCATGTAGGCATGCCGCACAGGCAATTCACTCTATGCGTTTGATATCCATCAGTATATAACCCATGAGCTCGTACGTCTCAGAGAAGGGCGTTAAGCGAGAGAATAAATTCTCCGCGGCCAAATAGATATATATTTAATAGAAATCAATCACACGGACTAAAATCCAATGTCAGACACACAGTCCATTTACAAGTCCGTTCTGGGTCTGAACGAAACCGGAGACACCTAGTACCCCGCATGTCCATCGATCTCCAAGTACGTCTGGACGATCACCAACTGCTTCCATCTTCTTGGGTGTACATCCCAATCAAGACCATCAGTAATTATCCAAATGATGTGAAGACCTCCGGTCTTCAACCACCGTCTTCATCTTCGACACCAAGTCGAATCGGTTATTCAGAATGGGATAAACCCGGTCTTTCTGAATAACTCGCGTATATATTATAAAAGTGTTACACAAACACAACATACGCCTCATTCCAATTAAAAATATTCTTTTATTCAAATATTCCTATACTTTGAGAAAAGTTCCCATTAATTTTATCCAAGATAAATTCTTTAAATTTATTCTTTAATCTCCTTTGAATATCAATTCAAACTAGTCGGGATTAGCGAACCACACCGAAGTAATCATTTATTTTATTTCTCAATCCCAACCTATTCATCCCATGAAGTAAAACCGGTAATACTTCATATCTAACACCACAGTGTTATCGGTAAATTCAATTACCATTTCACGTTCAAATCTAATTAAAGATTTAACTATCGCCTGGAGCAAAACTGGTGATACTCCATTCTCGATCTTTTCAATCTAATTAAAAATTCATTAAAACTCCACTTAGTTTTAATCTTTAAATGGGTTAAAGAATCAGGGTTATTTAAAACACGGTTCATGATAAACCCAAAATCACATTTCATTAACTATCGGGTTAAAGAACAAGTGTTATTTAAAACACTGTTCACGATAAACCCAAAAATCAATACCAATTCAATTCCAATTAAATATTATTTAATTGGTACACTTCATTAAATCTAAATAAAAAGATTTAATCTTTTCTCAACTGGGCTTAAGATAAGTGTTAATGAAGACACCATTCACGACAAACCCAAATCGCATTTGATATTCAATACAAGGCTCTGAATAGAAAATATATCGGCTTATATTCAATATCAAATTCTACGACTAACCAATGTCGTATTGGAAATAACGATATAAATATATATCTTTCAAATTTCCATAACATCATCTGTATAATCACGAATTCCAGCATCGAAATATTCCAAAGACAATTCGATTCAAATCCATTCCAATTTAATTATTGGAAATTCTGGTTATATTTCAAAACCATTTCAAACTCACTTTATTTATTTTAAAAATAAATAAATTACTATTCTAGTTCAAAACTAGTTCATTTCGATAAAAATCTATTTTTTTCTTTTCAAATATGGAGTTTTTCATCCCAATTCTTCACATATCATTTATTATGATTTTACACAAATTATTACTATTTTTAATAATTTTATCAAGGCCCGTACAGTCGATTTCCATCAACGGCCATCGAACTGCACTTACAGCGACCTTTTCCAAATTTGATTTGGACATAATTCCAAATCCAACAGTTAGATTTCTAATTTCTAGTATCCTTAGAAAGCTCTTTTCAATACAAACCCAACGGTTCCGGTTTTAGTAGAATCCGATGGTCGGATCTCCCGTAACATCCGTTCGAAGTCAATAGTCGAAATTCGCGAACTGCCGCGGCGCAGTGCATTCTACTCAGGCCGTTATATATAATATATAATATATACTTCGTCGATTTCAATTCAAAACGTGCTTTATAAATCGTTTAAAATTCATTTTCAAAATGGTTTCAACTTCATATTCAATTTCAAATCAAAATTGAATATTCCAATATAAATTCGTTTTAAATTCATTTCAAATTGATTTCAATTCAAATCGATTTTGAATTCACTTTCAGTTCGTTTTCAATTCAATTTCAATTCGAATTCATTTATATTCAATTTCAATTCGAATTCATTTATATTCAATTTCAATTTGAATTCATTTCTATTCAATTTCAATTCTTTTCAAAATATCAGATTTTGAAATCACTTTCGATATTCATTATAAAATGAATGAAATCGATATAAATATCGTTCACGTCAAAATGGTGTCAATCTAATCAACACGGCTTCATATATTTCTATTTTCAAATATTTCTATTTTAAATATTTCTATTTCAAATATTGCCTTTTCAAATATTTCTATTTCAAATATCGAATGAGGCCCAATCAATTACCATATAATGTTAATTATATGGATTTTCTACAACACATGTATACAATAACAACGATGAATAATCAACCATCATCCAAATTGCATTCTACAATGTATAAGCATCAAATATAAATATTCAACGCTTATAACAGTCTGTCAATCAATCGATCGACATACAACTAACTATTGGGATTAGTGTATGTCATATATCATCCCACTACCCGTGTGGGGTTTCAAACAATCAAACACAGATTTTATTCGTGCAGTTGGGCGATGTGTAAAATTTATCGTCCCAATCAATATCAGTCAAATGTGTGTATATAAACAAATCATCCGATTTGTTTATTTTTATTTCATTTCATATACACGTTTAAAATTCTATTTTTAACTATAAAATATTTTATTTCATTTCACATCACATCACACAATCAACTACACATCAAAATCAAACAAACAAGCATACAAGCCGTCCATGGTCTGTGGACGACGGGTCTCGTGTGCTACTAAACACCGTCTGCATCCTAGTATATATATTTCAACTAGAAAAATAAATTAAAGGTGAGAAGTTCCCATTGAATTGCTAATCCAATCCCATGACTCTTCTTATGTAGAAATCTTCGCCGCTCTTGCCTCTTGTCACTTTCTTTGCCCGTATTCACTACATATATAAAAATCACATTTTTACTTCGCTATTCAATATATAAAAATCGAATTTTTACTTCGCTATTCAATATACAAAAATTGAATTTTTACTTCGCTATTCAATATATAAAAATCACATTTTTACTTTGCTATTCAACATATAAAAATCGAATTTTTACTGTTGTCCTTAAAATTTTGTTCACTTTCAATTTAAAAATCATATTTTTATAATCACTCCATATGGATAAAAATTCTATTTTTACAACGATGTTCATATAATAAAGATTATATTTTTATCACGCTATTCTCTATATAAAAATTATATTTTTATATATCTACTTCTAATATAAAGATCGATTTTTTTTATTTCACGGCTTCATATATAAAGATCAAATTTTTATTAGTTATAAAATATAAGAATCGTATTTTTATACTTTCTATAATATAAAAATCATATTTTTATTATCATATATATATAAAAATCATAACTTTATACTAACATAAAAATCATGTCATTCTCATAATAAAAATTACATTTTTAACTATATAAATTAATTAAAATAATCAGAAAAACTTACAGCGTTTGTGAAGGAAAGGGAAGGGAGATGGTGACTGCGGCTACTGGGGGGAACCATCGGCGAGGTGGCTCCGGAGCTTCGGTGGTGGTGCTGGTCCGCGAGTTGGTGGCCGGCTAGGGTATCAGGCGATCTCGATTTGGGGTTAGGGGGTGTTCGAATCAGGAATTGTGAGAGAGGAGGGTTCAACGAGGTCTGGTGGTGCGTCGGGGCGGACCTATCTCGGATCTCGATCGACAGGAGGCGGCGCTCCAGGGTTTGAAGCTGCTGGCTTCGACTGACGCAGGTGACCATGGAAGACAGAGTACGATGGAGCGGAGGGGAGATGGTCGGAGCTGCGGCTATGGAGCGGATGGAGGGGCGAGGCTGGAGCAACAGGCGATGGCCGTCGTCGCCATCAATGTCTCGAGCGTGATTTTTTTCTTGTTTTTTTCGTTTTTTTTCTGTATTTCGATTTTAAAAGAAAGGGAGGGCCGGAGTGTATAGAGGGAGAGGGTCATTTCTATTTATTTATTTAATTTCAAAAGTTGACTTTTTCATTTGACCTCCAAATGAGGCCCACCGCCTGTCGTCCATAGCTAATTACCCCCATTCCGAACACAATGGTATATGTATCGTAAGCTGATTTGACTGTTTCGATCAGTTTCCATCAAAATCAACATATAACTCTATATATTGAATTTGAACGCACATTTCAATTTACTGGGGTCACCTACTAACTCGAAAAATTCCAAAAAAATATTTTCTAGCTTCGTATTGACGATACGGTCCTAACAAAACTAATTTCGTCGAATTCTGAGACCGTTTGAAAAATGGCCATTTTCCGGTCGATTAAAATCAACTAAAACTGGTCAAACGCGTTTTCCTTTGCCACGCTCACATATTGATTCGAAAAATTATGAAATTTGGAATCTAGAAATAACTTGACATCCCGGATCCAACAAAAGTGGTTTCGTCGAAATCCGAGGTCGTTTGCAAAATTTCCATTTTTAAGGGCCTAAATTCTATAGCGACTATTTAGAATTTTCAACTGGACATATCTTTTGATTCCCGCTATGAAATTTCAATTTTTCGGATTCGTTGGAAAGATATTCTCAAATAGATTCTAATATTTTTGGTTTCCCTAAAATCCGGTTTATTTTCCACCCGGTATGTTCAATTGAAGTTTGAAATCGAATTATCGAACTACCGCGCCATTTTCAATTCCTTTTATATATATAAATAATTATTTATATTCTAACGACGATCTATATAATATATACGTTCGAATTCTATTCAAAATACATTTTTCATCGTTTTTATTTAAAATAATTCATTTTAAATAATCAAAATTTGCTAAAATTGCCAAAATAAAAATTTTAAACTGGCCCATATTTCTGGGTTATTACAATGCCCCACTAACCTATGGCCATCGGCACCCATAACTAGATAGCATGTATATGGTCTGTTGGGGTTCTCCGCCTTTCCGCTTCAAGCATCTCGATTGACTCAAGATGGTAGGTAGACGACGAGTTGCTATCACAGGACTACTGGTCTCGCCGAATCATGCTAATCCATCCTAGTCTTAAGGTTGCTTATTGCAACCAAGGCATACCCTTGGTTCTTCTAACGCAAAACTTAACCTCTGTGAGCCCAGGCGGATCATTTTCAGCCTCACAGAGCGATACCAAGAGTACCCTCATGTCCCCTCGAAGCCGCGTGCTTCGTAACCCAGTTTGTTGGAGCCTTCTGTAAGATCAGATGGACGTTCGCTCCTTCTCCTGTTGTACTAAGGTTTACTACTTAGTTCCCTTAACTAAGGTTTACTACTTAGTCCTTTTTCTCGTCAAGTTGGATTGGTTAAGTGTCATTAGTCCATTCAAGTTAACTTAACCCATTCATTTGTCATGTTAAACTGGTTAAGTCTTATCAGTAATTCATGTTGACTTAACCCTACCACAAACCGAGTTATATTGGTTAAGTGTTTCTTATTACTTAACCCCACCCCTTCATCTTGTATTAGTTAAGTGTTCCCCTTAGTTAACTTAACCCCAACATATGTTCACATATTCTAATGGTTAAGTATTGTCCCTTCATATTTTAACTTAACCTTGTTCATTTGTCACACTATGATGGCTAAGTGTTCTAAGCTTACTTAACTCCACCTTATAGTTAAGATGTTAAATTGGCTAAGTGTATTTTACTTAACCCCGCCTTCTAGTCTAGTTAACATGTTATAACAGTTAAACCCTTTCTTAACCTCACCCACTTGTCTAGTCAACATGTTATAACAGTTATTTAACCCCTACAAGTCTTGTTAACATGTTAAATTGGTTAAGTGTTCCTATAGACTAAACCCTCCCATTCTAGCTTAACTGTTTCTTAGCTTTATATTATTCTTTAAAGCACCAACCACTATCATTAGACAAATATCGTTGCAGTTAACGGGTGTGCCGGTCGGTTCCGGGCAGATTTACACCGCAACTCAGTCTAACCTCGGGTCCTTTTGGGCTCAATGTCTAACCACCCACATTAGATAGGTATTGTTACGGTTGCTAGATTTGCCGGGAGGTTCCGGGCAGTCTTATACCGTAATTCAATCTAACCTCTGGTTAGGCATATTCGTCTTTCCCTAGATTTACATATCTATTCTTTTTGTCTATATGTAAATTGCTAACGAATCTTTTAAACAAATTTGGCCTATGTTATATTCATTTGTCATGCCCACCAACATACCTATATTCTAGGCCCAAATCTTGATTTGCCAATTAATTAACCCAATTTGCAGTTTTATTCCAATTTATATCTGGTATTCTCATTTACTGTTCAAGTCAAAACTAGATTTGATACTCTAGTTTACAATTTATGCCCAAATCTTGGCTTACAAGCCAATTACATACTTTGCGCCCAATTAACAATTTACCATTATACGCCCAAGTCTAAAATGCATATAATATTTACTATTATAGCCAATTCAGATTTATATCAACATGTTTATTATGCCAAATTATAGAAATTAAGCTACGCCCAAATTCCCCCGTCGTAATCGTACGTATCACATGATTTCACAAGTTTCTAAGTACTTATGAAATGAAACTAACAAAAGGAACATGGGATAAGCACGAGAATTTGACATAAAAGAATAGGCATGCGAAAGCGGACCAAATACAAAGGTAATGGTTCTAATAGGTTTGATCTACATAACAGTGAATATGAATAGACTAGACAAGCTACATCATAAATATAAGATCAACATAATTTAGGGAATAGGCATAGGTGATTTGGTCCAACATAATGCCAGTTCGGTGTACAACATGATTTGTAACTACAGTGTTATGGGCATAAACAACTAACCATAATAGTCTTGCAAATTAACCACAATAGTCGTAGTCATGATCATAGGTAGAAATCTCATAGTTATGAATCATAGGCGATTAACCACAATAGTCATGGATAATTAACCAAAGTAATCCTAGACAATTACCCTAAATAGTCATAGGCAATTAACTGTAATAATTTCAAAGTCATGGTCATAGACAATAGTCTTATGTTCATAATCATAAGTAATAATCTCATAGTCATGAGTCATAGGTGATTAGCCACAATTGTCCTTGTCATACTCATTGGCAGTGCTCACAGTCATAGGCATAGGCATAGTCTTATGTTCGCAGTCATAGGCATAGGCATAGTCTTATGTTCATAGTCATAGGCATAGGAATAGTCTTATGTTCATAGTCATAGGCATAGGCTATTAACAATAGTTTCAACGTCATAGGCATAGGCACAGTCCCATTGGTAATTAATTACAATAGTTCTTAATTAGATCCAAAGGCATATACAAGCACAGATTCAAATGAGAGGATTAGGCATATTCTTACATCCATTTAATTACATGCCACAAATAGATCTAGACGTTCAAATCTAAAAATTAACTGACTTACATTGATCGGAGAAAGGATAATCAAATAGCGTTGTGATGATTTGCAAGATGTTGCCCGAAGCAGCTAAATTAGCCTTTGATTCTTTTCTTAAAGTTTTAATCTTGATTTGAATCTCCAATTTGCAACTCCTAGACGTAGTCTTCAAGAAATAGTCTTCGCATTTTATTTTAATCTATATATTTCAATTATTCCAGAGGCAGCATAAGGAGAGAATGAAATGGTGTAAAGAGAATGAGGCTAGGAGGCTGTTTATATAGGATTAGGTGGACGAATCTAGATAGAAAATGAGACCGGATACATCAGAATGAACCCAGGCTCAGAACTGGGTTCTGGCACCTGGTCGAACCCCAGGTCGACCATATGGTCGACCTGGTCCTTGGGAGGTCGACCATAGTGTCGACCCCCAGGTCGACCTGGTCCTGGGTGGGAAAATTCCCGCCTGGTCTACCCTGGCATTTGAATTCGAATTCGAATTTCAAGCTGTTTTCAATTCTAAAAATTTCGGAAACTTCGGAGGGTCATATCTCCCTCATACGGACTCCGTTTTTCAAAAACTAGGACTCGTTTCCCAGAAGAATTTCGAGACGAACGCAATGGCGCAACCTGTTTCCCTTGATTTTCATTTTTAAGTTTTATCTTGCCTTGATTTATGGTTTTTAACATGTTATAAAAATACAGGGTGTTACATTCTCCCCCTTAAAAGGATTTCGTCCCTGAAATCTTCAAGTTAGGAAGAATGTATCCTACCATCCAATCAACCATTTATTCAACCATTCAATCACAGGCATTCATTGTCCTTAAAAATATTTCTAGTGCTTTCATGTTCATATGCATAGTGTGTGTATATGTCTTTATCTAATGCAAAATCAGGCGGTCTTTTGATTCAGTTGACCTCATAATGCGACTTATGTCAATGCCATGCTTCCAATCATGTATGCAAGCATCCCTAGTTATGTAAATACTACATGTGTGCATAGCTATTCATCCATATGCAATATCCATGTGATAACATATCCAGTTAAATCCGTTAAGCAAATATATATATGCTAATGCAATATGAAAGTGACTGAGTCGTTCTAGCGCCTATGGTGTGTATATGCATCCACGAGCAACCATTTGCAACCATCAATCATAACATGTTTCAAATACATATTTACATCCATTGGCTTCTACCTAAGGATCGATGATACGCCCTAAAGGATATACCTTAAAAGCTAGGAGGTAACTTAGAAAAAGAGATCAAGGATGTACCCTTAAGAAAAAGTATATGATGCATGTATCCATTCTTCAGTCTTCTAAGTCGCATCTTCTTGGGCTTCTCTTATTCTGTCTCTTATCTAAATAAATCTTCACGACTGCGAAGCTTCTTGATCTTCATTTCAAAAACTGTCGTTGATCGGATACTGGATTTTCATTGTCAACTGGGTACATGCGGGAGTCTATCCCGAGTTTTTAGGGGTAAACTCCTAACCTAATCAAAACATCTGAGTACTCATGGACTACCCTAATGAATTGTAAATCGTCGATAAATGAATTAAGCGATTCTAGCTAGCTAAGCCTAACTGATTCTTTACACGGAATCTCGAGGGTATTTCCAAGGCAAGTCAAAGGTCTAACTACCCTCCTTTCAGAATTACTAGCCAACCAACCCATGCCTAGGATCAATTCATAGCCCATGGTACCAAAAACATAAGCATTACACTTAAACTCAACACTTAATATAGTTATTCTCAAATCCTTACAAACCAAAGGTAAACGGGCCGAACCACCAATTGGATTTGAGACTAAAATGGGATCTTCTACTGTACAAGTACTAAGGTGGAGAGACTTAGCTATGGAAGTAGATATGAACAAATGCGAATCGCTCAGATCAAAAGAGTACTAACTGGTTGATCAAAACGAAAAGCTAAACTTTTCCAACAGAGACTTTTACTATCTCTCCCTCAGGTATTCTGGTGGTGGAAGCATGTACTCTCCCTTCTTAAAATCCCGTCCCTCTTCCTTAATTATATGCCCCATTATACCATGGAAAAGATACTTCCTCTCGTCTTAGGTTTTATAATTCCTTCTTTCTTTGTGAGTCGAGTTTATATCCATGAATTTCTCATAATTGCGTTGAGCTCCCTAGCCAAACTCACTCATCCTCATCTTTTACCATCCCTGTGTAATCATACTGACAAATTTCTCAAAAGCTGCCCCCATCGCATGGAAAACCCTTCAAAGCTTAAAAGAAAACTAGCTGCAGGTGAAACTACTATGGCTATAGATGGAAGTCGGGCACTACGTTGCCCTTCGATATGTACCATAGTCTTATCAAGCCTACGGAACCGTGCTGCGATGAGGTTACCTCCCAGAAAGCCAGGAGCCCCGAAGACTTAAGAAAGAAGGGGACAAGAATTCAAACAGAGGATCAGAAGATAGTGGGTATGGCTTTTGGGGAATATGCCTTTAAAACAAAACCTTTCTTTTGAAAAATGCTTCTTTAAAAACCGTTTTGAATTTTTTTTTCAAATCTTTTATCTGATCCGGTAACCTTCAGCTTTGATACCACGTGTAACACCCCACATCCATTAAGGTCACTAGCAAAGGGAATGCTTTAACTTCGGTGGAGAGTTATAGGTAAAAGATACAGATAAATTACGAGACAGACAAAATTAAAACAGCAGAAAATAGAACTTTACTTTATTGATCAAATAGTTTGTACAACAATTATTTTCCAATACCATAATATCTGTCTAACAAAATAAAGAAGCATAAAATACATTTATATTCCCCAATGTAGCGTGAGCCAGCCATAGCAAGAGAACCCAAGCAGAACTTCGACTAACCTTCAACTTGGAAAGAAAACTGGGCTAAGTAGTAATATTCCCTCCCTGCGAACCTGGGGGGGGGGGGGGGGGCAACAGAAGACAAGAAAGCGAAAGAAAGCAGAGTAAGACATAAAGTCTGGTAAGTTCAGTAACTTTCAGCGTGTGAACAAGTAAAAAAGCAACATGGCATGAATTAACTGTATACAAGACTACACCATGATGACGGGAATCATAAGGTTAGCACAAGATATGATAAGGTAAGATAAACTGGATGCACTTCTATACTTTCTCTGCTTCACCACTACCTTGTTATTTCTAATTTCTATATCGCTGCACCACCTAACTAGCAATCTGTATAAACTGATAAGAACAGATACGAGATCCCAATCCCCGCAATTTTGGTTGTTTTAGGTGTACATCTATTATTTATTACCTAGGTCTAACCTAGGGTTTTCTATCGAGCGCATTCTAGATCCAACCAGGGTTCTCGCTGTTGAGTCAACGGTTTCAATGCTTATTTTGATTAATGACAAGAAGAAGCTTCATGATCGACAAAAAGAAGATTCAATGCTTTATAGGTTAGAAGATGGTTATTTAGAGTTATTTATGTTAAAATCTATCCTCAAATAATAATACTTCTGATTCTCTTCAAAAAATATACATGAAAACTCATTTTTTATGTATGTTGACAAAAACCTGTCAACCTGTTAAATTTAACAGGTCAACCTATTTTAAATATAACAGGTCAACCTGTTAAAATTAATAGGTCAACAGCTTTTTGAAATAACGGTCAAAAACCTGTCAACCTATTAATTTTTCCTGTCGACCTATTTTTGAATTTCATGAAGAGTCATCTTCTTTCTTGAAAAGTTGCATCCATTTCTCTTCATTAAAAATCACTCCTTTTGATTGCAACTTTTCACTAATAATTACAACTTCTCATTTGCTATAAATACATCATCTTTCATTCATCCAAATCACCGATTCTTGCTCTGATTTCTGATCTTACTTTCTAAATACTCTTGCATTCTAAGAAGCTCCCAAATTCAAGTTACTTATTGAATCCTTGATAATATTTCTCATATTTTGATTCAACAAGCAACTAACTTCCTTCAAATCTTCGCATTCAATTCATATACTTGAGGATAAGATTATAGGAAGGTTGTACTCAATCATTGACTAATCAAGGTTGAAGAAAGAACACATTCAAGGTCAAACTCTTGTAATCGTCTTGTGGGTAAGCTTGTAGCCCGTGAAATCAAGTGGGTAAGATTGTAGCCCGTGAAATCAAGTGGGTAAGCTTGTAACCCATGAAATCAAGTGGGTAAACTTGTAGCCCGTAAATCAAGTAGTTGTGAACCTGTTCCTCCGGGTGAAGCGAGGGTGTTGTTTAGTGAAAAGCCGAAGAGGAGCTTCGGGACTGGACGTAGGACTGGAGGTCCGAACCAGTATAAAAATCCTGGTGTCGTTACTCTACTTTACTTTACTTTACTGCATTTATAGTTATTTGTGATATATATATTATTTGCGAATATTTATTCGCATAATTATTGAATAGCTTAAGTTATCACAAACATTCCGCATAGCCATATTATAGATCCTGCACAAGTCGCACACATCCGACTTTTTCAATTGGTATCAGAGCCTGGTGTTCTAGAGATCGTAACAACATCTTAGAACAAATGGCAATAAAGAAGTCTAGTCAAGGGATTAGAAAGTGGAAGAGCAACAAAGCCGAATCAAGAGAGCAAGGAAGCAAATGTCTCACGGCTAAAGTCAGATCACAATCGGTATGTGTAGATTCATTATTTAAAGATCTTTTGTTAGACCATGAAAAATTATTGAAACTCGATACAGTCGTTTTAGCTATGTCAAAAAATTACAAGCAAGAAAATTCCAAATTAAAAGAAGAAAACAATCGTTTGGTAAAACAAGCCAAATTGTTTGAAAATACCTTAGAAGAGCTTGTTTCTCAAAAAGATTTCCTTCAAAAAGAAAATGAGCGATTAGAAGATAAAAACAATATTCTTTTAAAGGAAATCGATCTTTTGCAAAATAGAAATAAATCATTAGAAGATTCTTTAAATAATTCTAGTTCTTTAATTTCGTCTCTTGAAAAAGAGAATGGAGCTCTAACTGAAAAGAATTTGGAATTATCTAAAGAATGTGAGACTTTAAAAGTTAATAATAATATTTTGCAAAAAGAAATTTCTGAATCAAAAGAAAATGTTGAAAAATTACAATCACCTTTATATAATTCAGAATCTCAAATAAGTTGTCTCAAAAATGAGAATAGAACTTTAAAAAGGAAGAATTCTGAATTGAATAAGGGTATAAATAATAAGGTTTCTTTTGACAATATCAATCGCGACCGTGGAATCAAATGTACAAATAAGTTCGCGAAATTTAATAAAGGTCAAAATGATTTAAACATGATTTTTTCTAGATCTCGACCTTTACATGACAAAAGTGGTATAGGATATAGTAAAACCAATCATAGAAATAGTACTAGATATGCTTTTATGTACATTAAGAATATCACTGCTAGTACTAATGCATATCCAAAACCCAATAATTATAGAAATTCGAATACTTCTATGACTAGTGGTATTTATAATAAATATAGAAGTACGAAAAAGAATATCACTAGAGATTACTTAAGTATTTGGGTTCCTGTAAGTTGGAAAAATAGAGAAAAATATATCGATGATTATTTTGATTCAGTAGTTAATAATGAAAATTATTTTTTTAAAGGTTCCATTAGACCCTCTTGGGTATGGTTAACTTTCATCTAACCTCTGGACCCTAATGAAGTAAGTGGGTACCAAAAGTATACATGTCATATAATTTTTGCATGTACACCACAACAAAGAGAAGGCTATTCGGTATCTCTAAATATCTTTGAAAATATAGCTTATCAAAAAGCACATGTTTCAATATTTCATCGTCGCCGAGGATACAAAATTCATGGGATAAGAATTACAACAAAAATGAAGGTGGAAGCGGAAAATATTCTCCATGGGAACCAAGGAAATAATGATTATATTGGGTCTAAGGAGATTTCTTTATATTCCGTTTAATAATGTTATAGTTCCTTTTTCATGTGTTTACTTCCTTTTATTATAATAAAAAGTTATTTGAGTATTGTTTTTATTAAAATATAGCCGAAAAAACAGTTTTATACATATCCTGTCGACCTAAAATATAAAGTTGTCGACCTAAATAGATGAATTTCAAACCAGAATTTTTTTTTAGGTCGACCTGTCCTAAAATATAGGTCGACCAGTTTTGATTTTCACAATCCAGAGAAGTTTTCGGTCGACCGGTCATAAAAATTATGTCGACCGGTTTCATATTCTTTTTAAACAGAGAAATTTTAGGTCGACCGGTATACTTTTTAGGTCGACTGGTTTTGTTTCAGCAAGTAAACAGGTTGACCGGTTGAACATTTAGGTCGACCAGTTTGTACTATTTCTGTCATTTTCTCCTACCCGAAACTTTTTAGGTCGACCGCCTTGATTTTATAGGTCGACCGGTCTCTATTATATTTTTTTTTATAAAGACATGTCGTTTCAAATTCCAAACTCAAACACCATTTCTTATACTATTTTAAAATTATACTACTCTCGATTATTGAGGTTATTATGATATTTATTCTTTTTAATCGATGACAAAGGGGGAGAAATATTTTACATATACTATTTAAAATATATGTGCTTAATATGATAAAAGTATGTGTGTGCTAACATTTGTTAATGTAGGAATCAAAAGGTAAGATTATTTACTAACAAATGTTGCAGAAATTCAGGGGGAGCATTATATTCAAACGGAGAAAATCCAAGGTGTTGTCATCAATCAAAAAGGGGGAGAATGTTGAGACACGAGAATTTCGATTGATAATAACAAAATAAAGATCAACGGAAATCATGACATGGAGCTAAGATTATGGATATGTAGATGTTTAAAGGGAGACAGAGCTTATATACAGGGGGAGATAGCAATAAAGATTAAAATATCAAGCTATATTGTCATCAATCAAAAAGGGGGAGAATGTAGAGTCAACGGTTTCAATGCTTATTTTGATTAATGACAAGAAGGAGCTTCATGATCGACAAAAAGAAGATTCAATGCTTTATAGGTTAGAAGATGGTTATTCAGAGTTATTTATGATAAAATCTATCCTCAAATAATCATACTTCTTATTCTCTTCAAAAAATATACATGAAAACTCATTTTTTATGTATGTTGACAAAAACCTGTCAACCTGTTAAATTTAACAGGTCAACCTATTTTAAATATAACAGGTCAACCTGTTAAAATTAACAGGTCAACAGCTTTTTGAAATAACGGTCAAAAACCTGTCAACCTATTAATTTTTCCTGTCGACCTATTTTTGAGTTTCATGAAGAGTCATCTTCTTTCTTTAAAAGTTGCATCCATTTCTCTTCATTAAAAATCACTCCTTTTGATTGCAACTTTTCACTAATAATTACAACTTCTCATTTGCTATAAATACATCATCTTTCATTCATCCAAATCACCGATTCTTGCTCTGATTTCTGATCTTACTTTCTAAATAATCTTGCATTCTAAAAAGCTCCCAAATTCAAGTTACTTATTGAATCCTTGATAATATTTCTCATATTTTGATTCAACAAGCAACTAACTTCCTTCAAATCTTCGCATTCAATTCATATACTTGAGGATAAGATTATAGGAAGGTTGTACTCAATCATTGACTAATCAGTGTTGAAGAAAGAACACATTCAAGGTCAAACTCTTGTAATCGTCTTGTGGGTAAGCTTGTAGCCCGTGAAATCAAGTGGGTAAGCTTGTAGCCCGTGAAATCAAGTGGGTAAGCTTGTAACCTGTGAAATCAAGTGGGTAAACTTGTAGCCCGTAAATCAAGTAGTTGTGAACCTGTTCCTCCGGGTGAAGCGAGGGTGTTGTTTAGTGAAAAGCCGAAGAGGAGCTTCGGGACTGGACGTAGGACTGGAGATCCGAACCAGTATAAAAATCCTGGTGTCTTTACTCTACTTTACTTTACTTTACTGCATTTATAGTTATTTGTGATATATATATTATTTGCGAATATTTATTCGCATAACTATTGAAAAGCTTAAGTTATCACATACATTCCGCATAGCCATATTATAGATCGTGCACAAGTCGCACACATCCGACTTTTTCAATTACCCAGGGCTACTGGGTTTTATGCTACCTATTGAACGTTTTTCGGATTTTTAGGGTTTACACGACCTAGGTCCAACTAGGGATTATGCTACCTATCGAATGACGGCCCTAATCTAGGACACACTACCTAGGGTGGTATATGTTCCTAGACTTTCCCCACGTATGTGTCGTGGATCGTTATCGCCGTCTAGATGCACATGTCCTCTATATGTGTGACCCGAGTCTCGTGGCAGGGCAAATCAAGAAACATAGAACTCGGTCGGGAGCTTTCAGATATCTGCCGATGCAGATGCTAAGGTCTATTTTTCCAGTGGCTATGGTCCCACCTGACTCTTCCCTCAACTAATTGAAAGGCACACCTTGAAAAATGAGAACTATACGCAGGCCCTCTATGCCCCCACTAACTTATGGCCATCCGCACCCATAACTAGATAGCAAGCATATGGTCTGTTGGAGTTCTCCGCCTTTTTGCTTCACATATCTCGATTGACTCAAGATGGTAGGTAGACAAAGAGTTGATATCACAAAGCTACTTGTCTTGCCAAATCACACTAATCCATCCTAGTCTTTAGGTTGCCTTATTGCAACCATGGCATACCCTTGGTTCTTTTGACGCAGACCTTAACCTCTGTGAGCCTAGGCAGATCATCTGCAGCCTCACAGAGGGATACCAAGAGTACCCTCACGTCCCCTCGAAGCCGCGTGCTTCGTAACCCAATTTGTTGGAGCCTTCTTTAAGATCAAATGGACGTTCGCTCCTCCTCGTGTTGTACTAAGTTTTACTACTTAGTTCCCTTAACTAAGGTTTACTACTTAGTCCTTTTTCTCGTCAAGTTGGAATGGTTAAGTGTCATTAGTCCATTCAAGTTAACTTAACCCATTCATTGTCATGTTAAACTGGTTAAGTGTTATCAGTAATTCATTTTGACTTAACCCTACCACAAACTAAGTTATATTGGTTAAGTGTTTCTTATTACTTAACCCCACCCCTTCATCTTGTATTGGTTAAGTGTTCCCCTTAGTTAATTTAACCCTAACGTCTGTTCACATATTCTAATGGTTAAGTATTATCCCTTCTTTTTTTAACTTAACCTTGTTCATTTGTCACACTATGATGGCTAAGTGTTCTAAGCTTACTTTACTCCACCTTATAGTTAAGATGTTAAATTGGCTAAGTGTATTTTACTTAACCCCACCTTCTAGTCTAGTTAACATGTTATAACGGTTAAACCTTTTCTTAACCTCACCCACTTGTCTAGTCAACATGTTATAACAGCTATTTTACCCCTACAAGTCTTGTTAACATGTTAAGCTGATTAAGTTTTCCTATGGACTTAACCCTCCCATTCTAGCTTAACCGTTTCTTAGCTTTAGATTATTCTTTAAAGCACCAACCACTCACATTAGACAGATATGGTTGCGATTACTGGATGTTCCGGTTGGTTCCGGGCAGATTTACACCGCAACTCAGTCTAACCTCGGGTCCTTTTGGGCTCAATGATCTAACCACCCACATTAGATAGGTATTGTTACGGTTGCTGGATTTGCTGGGCGGTTCCGGGCAGTCTTATACCGTAACTCAATCTAACCTCGGGTTAGGCATATTCGTCTTTCCCTAGATTTACATATCTATTCTTTTTGTCTATATGTAAATTGCTAACGACCCTTTTAAACAAATTTGGACTATGTCATATTCATTTGTCATGCCCACTAACATACCTATATTCTAGGCCCAAATCTTCATTTACCAATCAACTAACCCAACTTGCGGTTTTATGCCAATTTATATCTGGTATTCTTATTTACAATTCATGTCAAAACTAGATTTGATACTCTAGTTTACAATTTATGCCCAAAACTTGGCTTACATGCCAATTACATACTTTGCGCCCAATTAACAATTTACCATTATATGCCCAAGTCTAAAATGCATATAATATTTACTATTATAGCCAATTCAGATTTATATCAACATGTTTATTATGCCAAATTATAAAAATTAAGCTACGCCCAAATTCCCCCGCCGTAGTCGTACGTTTCACATGATTTCACAAGTTTCTAAGTACTTATGAAATGAAACTAACAAAAGGAAGAGTGGATAAGCACGATAATTTTACATAAAAGAATAGGCATGCGAAAGCGGACCAAATACAAAGGTAATGGTTCCAATAGGTTTGATGTACATAACAGTGTATATGAATAGACTAGACAAGCTACATCATAAATATAAGACAACATAATTTAGGGAACAGGCATAGGTGATTTGGTCCAACATAATGCCAGTTCGGTGTACACATGATTTGTAACTACAGTGTTATGGGCATAAACAACTAACCATAATAGTCTTGGCAATTAACCACAATAGTCATAGTCATGGTCATAGGTAGAAATCTCATAGTTATGAATCATAGGCGATTAACCACAATAGTCATGGATAATTAACCAAAGTAATCCTAGACATTTACCCTAAATAGTCATACGAATATACTGTAATAATTTCAAAGTCATGGTCATAGACAATAGTCTTATGTTCATAATCATAGGCAATAATTTCATAGTCATGAGTCATAGGTGATTAGACACAATTGTCCTTGTCATAGTCATAGGCAGTGTTCACAGTCATAGGCATAGGCATAGTCTTATGTTCACAGTCATAGGCATGGGCATAGTCTTATGTTCATAGTCATAGGCATAGGCATAGTCTTATGTTCATAGTCATAGGCATAGGCTATTAACAATAGTTTCAACGTCATAGGCGTAGGCACAGTCCCATCGGTAATTAATCACAATAGTTCTTAATTAGATCCAAAGGCATATACAAGCACAGATTCAAATGAGATGATTAAGCATATTCTTACATCCATTTAATTACATGCCACAAAAAGATCTAGACGTTCAAATCTAAAAAGTAACTGACTTACATTGATCAGAGAAAGGATAATCAAATAGCGTTGTGATGATTTGCATGACGTTGCCCGAAGCCGCTGAATTAGCCTTTGATTCTTTTCTTAAAATTTTAATCTTGATTTGAATCTCCAATTTGCAACTCCTGGCCGTAGTCTTCAAGAAATAGTCTTCGTATTTTATTTTAATCTATTTATTTCAATTATTCCAGAGGCAGCATAAGGAGAGAATGAAATGGTGTAAAGAGAATGAGGCTAGGAGGTTGTTTATATAGGATTAGGCGGACGAATCTAGACAGAGAACGAGACCAGATACATCAGAATGAACTCAGGCTCAGAACTGGGTTCAGGCACCCGGTCGACCCCCAGGTCGACCATATGGTCGACCTGGTCCCTGGGAGGTCGACCATAGTGTCGAACCCTAGGTCGACCTGGTCCTGGGCGGGAAAATTCCTGCCCAGTCTGCGCTGGCGTTTGAATTCGAATTTCAAATTCGAATTTCCAGCTGTTTTCGATTCTGAAAATTCCTGAAACTTCGGAGGGTCATATCTCCCTCATACGGACTCTGTTTTTCGAAAACTCGGACTCGTTTCCAAGTAGAATTTCGAGACGAACGCAATGGCGCAACCTCTTTCCCTTGATTTTTATTATAAAATTTTATTTTGCCTTGATTTTTTGTTTTTAACATGTTATAAAAATTCGGGGTGTTACATTGTAACATTCAAATATATACATTGTGGTAAAATTTTGATTATGAGCTCCAGAGATAAACTTCACGTCTTTCATAGATCATTCACGTCTTTCATAGATCCGATGTGACAATTAAGTAAGCAACATGTAAACTGGCTCCAGAGATAACTTCACGTCTTTCATAGGTCAAATTTTAGGAGGGAAATCTAAAAATTTTGGCGGCCGCCTCTCTCATAAAATAAATAAAAATCAAAACCTTCAGACAAAATTCAATTTTCGATTTACAAACCGTTCTTCCCCTCTTCAAAATTCAAAATCAAAAAATAAATGAAGCTGAGCTCTCATTTTTTTAAACTGTTGTCGTCGGCTCAAGTGATGTTCATCCTCCTCAAATCGACTTCGAAATTAAGCCCCAACCCAAATCGTCTTCTTCCACGAGTCCGTCGACTCCTCCTCCTCAATTGATGTTCATCCTCCTCCATCGCCGTCTTCCGCAAGCTTTAAGTTGAATCTTCGTCTTTCCCTATCATTTGGTAGGTTTTCTCAATATCAGCCAGTCGAGGAGAATACCAGAGTTCAGAACTAGGATGAAACTGTAGTCTAGTCTGCTACGATATCGACAAACGATGAAGAACGCTCGGGCCTCAGGCTAACATGAATGTAACACCCCGTATTTTCTGAGAATAATAAAATAACAAATTAAATAATAATTTATTTGAAAAAGAGTAATGAGAAAAGAATGATGTTTAGCATTGTTCTAAGGGTTGTAAGCAAAAGACTTAGTAGCTCATTTGGTTAGAACATGTGACTTGCATACATGAGGTACAGAGTTCGATCCCTGCCAGCGCCATACTTTTGTTTTAGGGGAATGGCTAAAAAGTGGCTTAGTGTGAACACAGTTCAAAAAGTGGTTTAGTGTGAAAATGGTTAATTATGAAGAAGTTATAAAGCCATGAAGTTTGTACGCATATGAGAGAAATATATATATAGATATATATATAAATTAAATATTCAAAAAAAGTTCAAAACAGCGAATTGGGAGGGAGAATAGCCTAATCGCACCATTTTTGGAGTCGACCCGAGCCCCACTGGGTCGATTAGTGGTCAATCCAGGGTGTTTGGCTGCCAACCCGCGGCCCGATTCGCCCTAGGGCTGATATGGCATCTGAGTTGTCTAGATCAGTTCTAGGGTTAATCCTAAGGCCTAAATAACATCCTACACCTATATATACACCCTAAGACGAAACCCTAATTCATAAATATTATCTATGACACCATTATGCTGTCGAATTCTCTCTTAAACCCTAGCCGCCGCTTCTAAATCAAATCTCAAGTGTTCAACTTCAACTCAAATTAATGATTAGAGCTTCTACAACAATTCAAGAAGATAAATCAGCAACACCGCAACGTTTCTACACCAATTTCAGTGCATAATTCTATTCTTTAACCACGAAAGGTGAGTAGTTGATTTTTACAATATAATGGGATTAAAAGTAACATGATGAAGTTGTAAAGAGGATTCATATGTATGTATGAAATTTAAATCTCATCCAAGTCTTCACCTTTTTGATTCATGTCATCATATGCCTATGTTTCTATGTAAAGTTCATACCTTTATCAGTTTATTCATGTTGAATCTGTCCTTATGCCTCTATGCCAGTTTACATGCCCCTTTATTTCATGATGTTGTCTTAATTCCAATTTTCTGTGATTTGATTCTCTCTTCTTATACCTATTCCTTTTATTTTTGGATCTAGGCTACCTTCGAGCCTACGTTAAAAATACGCGTGAATGCTAATACGTGGGAACAATGGGAATATGTGAAATATGGAAAATTGGATTTTTTTGGATATTTTGGATAATTGGATAATATGTGAAATTGGCATATTTGGGTATGAATTACATGAAATTGATGAAATTGCCTATAATTGTAAGTTTATAATTGAGGCTAATTAATATGTAATTAGTGATAAATTGGAATAGGCAATATTATAAACATGATTATATGTTTAATTGGATATACATGACATGAAAATTGGGTATGGGTGAAATATGATTATTAATAAACCTTTGACACGAGTTTAGGCGCAATTGTGGTATAAGACTGCCCGGAACCGCCCGGCAAATTCAGCTGCCACAATTGAACGTCTAATGCGAGAGGTCAAAGGAATGAATTGTAGGCGCAATGGTTAATGACACGAGGTTAGACCCAGTTCGTGGCGTAAGACTGCCCGAAACCGCCCGGCAAATCCAGCGGCCACAGAGCGTTCGGTCTAATGTGGGAGGTCATGCACCGTTCATCATAAGGAATGAATTAAGGAATACTAACCATAATAAGACATGGGTATGGTTAGACGGTCAAGTGGGGTGACATGTAAATTATGACATGTGAATATTGACTTAACCGGAATAAGATAAGACATGTAAATTATGACATGTAAGTGTGGACTTAACCATAGCATGTGTAATACATGGACATTTAAATTAAAATGGTTAAGTGGGAGAAAAACCTAGTGGGGACCAAGCATAGGTGGGATGCTTGTGTCAGATGGGGGACCCGTTTCAACCAGTAACCCGTTTTAGTATCTAATTGGGCCCGGTACTAGGCCGGGGTTAGGGCACGCTTACTGGACTTGAATGTAAGAGGTCAAAACTTGAATAGCGGTGGAAAACGTGAGTCCAACGGGTTCATGTGCATGCATGGGTCCGGGCTGGTGGGTAAGACGTTGTTGCATCGTGTATGTATGGTCGTGCATTTTATGTTGGTAGCGGGGTTGCCACTTTGGGGAGTGATACACCCCACCGTGGGGCCAGCACGGGTGCCTACGGGGTTTAGGGAGCCGATCGAATGGGTAGGGTAAGGGTACCATAGCGGTGGTAGGAGCAAGTCGGCACCTACGATAGCAGCTAGGTACAAATAACTACCAAGTTTGTCATGTGGGTACAGTTAGTGGGAAGGGATCAACCTTTAGTAAATAGAGACTAGTAGATGTGCGGTGTAATTAAGTAATGTTGTGTAACTTAGCAAAAGCGCGGTGTAACGAAATACGTGTTGGTTGAGTTGGATAGTCCTTTGGGTGCTAGTCTGATGTTGACTTCGGTCTTCGGGGTTAGTACTTAGAGGGTTGTTCGCTTAGCCAAGGTGTAGGATTTTCTTAGTACTTAGGAACGGAATCATCTTGTCCATCCTTTTTATCTACCTTATCTATGTTACAGCCATATCATGATGCCTATTTATGTCTTGATCATTTACCTTGCCTATTATTTGTTAAAATTACTGGACTCACCAGATTTTATGTCTGACCCGTTTTGTTTCCACCTCTTTTCTTTCCTTCCCCCCTCTGTTTTGCAAGGAGGGAATACTACAGCTTAGTGCCGATTTCTTTCTATTGCTTGAAAAGAGTAGATGTATCGCTTTGGACTCTCTCATCTTTATGGCTTTGCTTATGCTCAGTGGGGATTTATGCATTTATGTTATTTAAATATTTTCTTCTTTATGTACTTTGAATTTTTTGGAAAAGACAATTGATCCTGTTGTAATGGTTGTTGGAGACTATTTATGTAAGCTTGTTTTGAAGTTATGATGCTATGAAATAAGTTTTATCTTCTGCTGTTTTATTTATTCTTGTAATTTATCTATTCTATACTATTATAACGCTTCATGACATTAATGCATTATCTTTGTGAGTGACATTAATGGCCATGTGGTGTTACATGTGGTATCCGAGCCAGGTTACAAGAACAGATAAAAAGTTTTGAAAAGTGTTTTCAAAAGTATTATTTTCGTAGAAAGTATTTTCAAAAACTTGTTTTAAAGAAGCTATTTTAAAGAAAAGTTCACTTTAAAGAGCATAATCCCCGCAAGCTATACACCTCTCTTTCGCTTCCCTTGTTTTGAAACTCTTTCCTTTTCTTTTTAGCATGTCTGGAGCATCTGAGATACCAGAGGGTATTCGTGTACCCGGTTGGTTTCGTCAATATCTCGGGGCTAGGGCCGCTGCCGCGGGCCCGGCCGACGTTCCACCTCCTCCTCCCCCAGCTCCAGTCATTCCTCCACGTGGAGATGCTTTCTCCAAGATATGTAAAGACTTTCGTTTGATGGGTGGAAAACCTTTTAGTGCGTCTGAAACGTTCGTTGATGCTAGAAATTGGTTGAAAGAAGTGGAGGATCTGTTTGGCATTTTCGATTTGGACGATTGTAAGAAGGTCCAATTGGCTGCTTGGTTGATGAAGAATGAAGCTTCGTTTTGGTGGGAGGTTACTAATGGAGAGCATGATGTAGAGGCATGGGCAGATTTTAGGGGAAGGTTTGAGTTGAAATTCCTTTCTCAAGCTGAGGAGGGTATGTACATGGAGAGGTTCTTGACATTGAAGCAGAAAAACTTGACCGTAAGGAGTATGTGACCAAATTTAATAAGTTGGCGAGATTTGGGCTAGAGTTGGTGAATACGCCTCACAAGAAGGCCTTGATGTTAGCAAAGGGCCTAAATGAACCACTTCATAGTTTGGCTATGTCCCACATTCCATTGGGGGCTACGTATGAAAAGCTTGTTGATATGGCACACATGCATGAAGAAGAGAAGGGTGTAAGTACTTTTAGGCCGCAAGATAAGAAGGAGGATCTAAAGAAAGCCCAACAACAAAAGAAAGGTGGTAAAGAAAAGAGGAAGTGTCACAACTGTGGGATACCCGACCATTTGAAGAAAGACTGTAGGAAGAAGAAGAAGTTCGCTTGTTATCATTGAGGTGATCCAGGTCATGATATCAAGGACTGTCCTAAGAAGCAAGGGCAGAGGGCAGGTTCTACTTCGGGAGGGCAGGTTCATGCTCTCATGGCTCCGGGGCAGGAAGAAGGTAGAAAAATTTCTGTCGAAAGTTTGATTTTCTTGTTTGATCATCATATACGTACTTTATTTGATTCTGGCACATCACATTCGTTTATCTCTACATCATTAGTTGAAACACTGCACTTAAATACTAGTCTCTTTGTGGGTCCCATTATAGTCTCAAATCCTATTGGTGGGTCGGCTCATTTATCCATGGTTTGTAGGGATTTGAGATTGTCTATCTTAGGCGTTGGTTTTGAATGTAATGCTTTTGTTCTTGGTTTCATGGGCTATGGGTTGATTCTAGGGATGGATTGGTTAGCCAGACATGGTGCCATCCTAGATTGTGAACGAAGTGTAGTAAAATTGTTGACTTGTAGTGGAAAGACCCTTGAAATTTCTTGTGACCCTAGAGGATCGGTGATGCTTAGTTATCTTGAATCACTTGACGCATCCAATGATGATTTACATTCTGTTCTTATAGTCCGTGAATATGTTGATGTCTTCAATGAGGTGAGGGGCCTACCCCCAAAACGTGAGATAGACTTTCGTATTTATCTTGTAGACAATGCAAAATCCATATCTCTTCCAGTACGCCACATGGCTCCTCGTGAGAGGAGGGAACTCAATAAGCAAGTAGGGGTGTTGCTTGAGAAGGTGTTCATAAGACGTAGTATATCGAAGTGGGGTGCTCCAGTAGTATTTGCCACGAAGGCGGATGGGTCCCTTAGACTTTGTGTGGACTATAGAGAACTTAATAAGCTTACTAAGAAGAATAGGCACCCACTGCCGAGGATCGACGATCTCTTCGATCAGTTAGTTGGCGCCTCAGTGTTTTCGCAGTTGGACTTGGGCACTAGTTTCCATCAATTGAGAGTGGCTGAGGATAGCATAGACAAGACTGCCTTTAGGACTCCGTATGATTTCTACGAGCGGCTTGTGATGCCCTTCGGTTTGACAAACGCCCCCGCATACTTCGTTGACTTGATGAGTAGGGTGTTTAGGGAATATCTTAATAAATTCGTGGTGGTCTTTGTGGATGACATCTTGATCTTTTTTAAGAGCAAGGAAGAGCATGCCCTACATCTTAGGGAAGTGTTGGAGACCCTTCGAGCGCATAACCTTAAAGATAAATTTTCTAAATGTCACTTTTGGAGGAAGGAAGTGCGATTCTTAAGGCACGTGGTTTCCAAAGAAGGGATAGATGTGGATCCCGCGAAGGTGGTGGCCATCCAATATTGGAAGGTCCCTGAAAATGCTACCGAGATGAGGAGTTTTTGGGGTTGGCTGGCTAATATAGGAAGTTTATCAAGGACTTCGCAGAGATATCAACCCCATTGACAAGCTTGACGAAGAAGAACCTAGTTTTCACGTGGGACGTAGATTGTGATGATGCGTTCCAACGTTTAAAAAGAGCTTTGACCACAGCCCCAGTCTTAGTGTTGCCAGATGGGAGTAAGCCATTTACCATTTATACCAATGCTTATGGGACAGGACTAGGCGCAGTCTTAATGCAAGAGGGGAGGGTAATAGCTTATGGAGGAAGGCAGTTGTGGGTGCATGAGAGAAATTACCCTGCACATGACCTAGAGTTGGCCACTATTGTTTTCGCGCTTAAGTCTTGGCGCCATTATCTTCTTGGTGCCATTATCTTCTTGTTTACAGACCATAAATCGCTAAAATACTCTCAGAAGGACTTGAACTAAAGGCAGCAAAGGTGGATGGAATTCTTAGCGTCCTACGATTTCGAGATAGCGTATACCCCTGGCAAGGGTAACGTGGTGGCAGACGCCTTAAGTAGGAAAAGGTTGTCCTTGAGTCTGTTGTTTGTTGAGCAGCGAAGCTTAGAGTTTATCTCTACGTTTGACTTTAGACCTTCCATTGACTTTGTACCCGGTTTGCTAGCATCCTTAGAGGTCAGACCTACGCTTTTGGGACGGATTGGTGAGGCACAGCGAGATGACCCACGGTTGGTTGAGTTAGTAGAGAAGCTCATAAGGGGGGAGTCATCGAGCATCTCATTAGGTATACCCTAGATGATAAGGGTTGGTTACATAGGGACGCTAGACTTTGTGTACCACGAGATGAGAACTTGAGGAAGACCATTCTTGATGATGCACATCGTTCGAAGATGACCATTCATCCCGGCGGGGACAAGATGTACATGGACATGAACGAGTTTACATTTGGGACGGTATGAAGAGGGATGTGGCCGAGTTTGTCGCTAGATGCTTGGTGTGCCAACAAGTAAAAGCAGAGCAAATGAAGCCCGGTGGGTTGCTTCACCTATTGGAGGTCCCACAATGGAAGTGGGAGAGTGTCTCGATGGACTTTGTTGATGGGTTACCAAGATCAAGGAAGGGTAATACAGGGATTTGGATCGTGGTAGACAGACTTACTAAGAGTGCCCGTTTCATTCTCGTGAAGAGTAAGAGGACTGCTCCATGGTTAGCCTCCGTATACATTCGAGAGATAGTTCGTTTGTACGGTGTTCCTTCTAGCATAGTGAGCGATCGCGATCCTATCTTTATTAGCGAGTTTTGGAAGAGCTTTCTTAGAGAGGTGGAAATAGAGCGTGATGCGACGATTCGACGAGCTCCTCCATGCATTCTTGGGTCGGAGATTAAGAAGTTGAGGAATCGAGAGGTCAAGCTAGTCAAAGTGCAATGGGGAGATGATGAGAGCACCGCTACTTGGGAGACAGAAGAGAAGATGCGTTCATTGTACCCTTTTCTTTTCGAGGGTATGTCTTTTAATTTCTCATGTATTTCTTAGCTTGTACTTGTTATATCTTTAGTATGTCCTCTCACTAGTATCTTTGACCTTTAGATAGGGTAGTCCTATGGTTGAAACATGTGTTTGAGACGTGTTATGTATGGTGGATGCATGTGGATGCAAGTGTTTGCTAGTGGTTGCTCATGGATGCATATACACACACTTTAGGCACTAGATTGGCTCAGTCACTTTCATATTGCATATTGCATATAAATGGATGTATTTAGTAAAATGAATGTACGTTAAATATGTGTATCATATGGATGTTGCATTTAAATGAATGGTTGTGCACACATGTAGTAATGATATATATAGGGTTCTTTGCATACATGATGGATACATGGCACTATCATTATTTGCATTAAGGAGGTCGACTGAATCAGTGGACCGCCTGATTTTGCATTAGTATATGGACATATACACACACTATGCATAAGTACATGAAAAGCATTAGAAATCTTTTAAGGACCATGGTTGCTAGTGGTTGATGGTTGAGTAGATGGATGATTGGATAATAGGGTACGTTCCTCTTGACTTAGAGATTTTGAGGATGAAATCCCTTAAGTAGGGGAGAATGTAACACCCCGTAATCTCTGAGAATATTAAAATAACAAATAAAGAATAATCTATTTGAAAAAGAGGAATGAGAAAAGAATGATGTTTAGCATTGTTCTAAGGGTTGTAAGCAAAAGACTTAGTAGCTCATTTAGTTAGAACATGTGACTTGCATTCAAGAGGTACATATTTCGATCCCCGCAAGTGCCATATTTTTGTTTTAGGGGAATGGCTAAAAAGTGGCTTAGTGTGAACGCAGTTCAAAAAGTGGTTTAGTGTGAAAGTGGTTAATTATGAAGAATTTATTAAGCCATGAAGTTTGTACGCATATGAGAGAAATATATATATATATATATATATAAATTAAATAAATAAATATTCAAAAAAAGTTCAAAACAGCGAATCGGGAGGGGGAATAGCCGAACCGCACCAGTTTTGGAGTCGACCCTAGCCCCGCTGGGTCGACTGGAGGTCAATCCAGGGTGTTTGGCTGCCAACCCGTGGCCCGATTCGCCCTAAGGGCCGATATGACATCTGAGTGGTCCAGATCAGTTCTAGGGTTAATCCCAAGGCCAAAATAACTTCCTACACCTATATATACATCCTAAGACCTAACCCTAATTCATCAATATTATTTATGACACCATTATGCTATCAAATTCTCTCTTAAACCCTAGCCGCCGCCTCTAAATCAAATCTCAAGTGTTCAACTTCAACTCAAATTAAAGATTAGAGCTTCTACAACAATTCAAGAAGATAAATCAGCAACACCGCAACGTTTCTACACCAATTTCAGTGCATAATTCTGTTCTTTAACCACGAAAGGTGTGTACGGTGACTTTCATAATATAATGGGATTAAAAGTAACATGATGAAGTTGTAAAGAGGATTCATATGTATGTATGTAATTTAAATCTCATCCAAGTCTTCACCTTTTTGATTCATGTCATCATATGCCTATGTTTCTATGTAAAGTTCATACCTTTATCAGTTTATTCATGTTGAATCTGTCGTTATGCCTCTATGCTAGTTTACATGCCCCTTTATTTCATGATGTTGTGTTAATTCCAATTTTCTGTGATTTGATTATCTCTTCTTATCCCTATTCCTTTTATTTTTGGATCTAGGCTACCTTCAAGCCTATGTTAAAAATACGCGTGAATGCAAATACGTGGGAACGATGGGAATATGTGAAATATGGAAAATTGGATATTATTGGATATTTTGGATAATTGGATAATATGTGAAATTGGCATATTTGGGTATGAATTACATGGAATTGATGAAATTGCCTATAATTGTAAATTTGTAATTGAGGCTAATTAATATGTAATTAGTGACAATTTGGAATAGGTAATATTATAAACATGATTATATGTTTAATTGGATATACATGACACGAAAATTGGGTATGGGTGAAATACGATTATTTATAAACCTTTGACACGAGGTTAGGTGCAATTTTGGCGTATGACTGCCCTGAACCACTCGGCAAATCCATCTGCCATAATTGGACGTCTAATGTGAGAGGTCAAAGGAATGAATTGTAGGCGCAACGGTTAATGACACGAGGTTAGACCCGGTTTGTGGCGTAAGACTGCCCAGAACCGCCCGGCAAGACCAGTGGCCACAAAGCGTTCGGTCTAATGTGGGAGGTCATGCACCGTTCGTCATAAGGAATGAATTAAGGAATACTAACCATAATAAGACATGGATATGGTTAGAGGGTTAAGTGGGGTGACATGTAAATTATGGCATGTAAATATGGACTTAACCGGAATAAGATAAGACATGTAAATTATGACATGTAAGTATGTGCTTAACCATAGCATGTGTAAGACATGGACATTTAAATTAAAATGGTTAGGTGGGAGAAAAACCTAGGAGGGACCAAGCATAGGTGGGAGGCTTGTGTCAGATGGGGGACCCGTTTCAACCAGTAACCCGTTTGAGTATCTAATTGGGCCCGGTACTAGGCCGGGGTTGGGGCACGCTTATTAGACTTGAATGTAAGCGGTCAAAACGTGAATAGCGGTGGCAACGTGAGTCCAATGGGTTCATGTGCGTGCATGGGTCCGGGCTGGTAGGTAAGACATTGTTGCATTGTGTAGGTATGGCCTTGCATTTTATGTTGGTAGCGGGTTTTCCACTTTGGGGAGGGATACACCCCACTGTGGGGCCAGCACGGGTGCCTACGGGGATTAGGGAGCCGATTGAATGGGTAGGGTAAGGGTACCTTAGCGGTGGTAGGAGCAAAACGGCACCTACGATAGCAGCCAGGTACAAGTAACTACCAAGTTTGTTATGTGGGTACAGTTAGTGGGAAGGGATCAACCTTTAGTAAATAGAGACTCGTAGATGTGCGGTGTAATTAAGTAATGTTGTGTAACTTAGCAAAAGTGCGGTGTAACGAAATACATGTTGGTTGAGTTGGATAGTCCTTTGGGTGCAAGTCTGATGTTGACTTCGGTCTTCGGGGTTAGTACTTGGAGGGTTGTTCGCTTAGCCAAGATGTAGGATTGCCTTAGTACTTAGGAACGGAATCATCTTGTCCATCCTTTTTATCTACCTTATCTATGTTGCAGCCATATCATGATGCCTATTTATGTCTTGATCATTTACCTTACCTATTATTTGTTAAAATTACTGGACTTGCCATACTTTATATCTGACTCGTTTTGTTTCCACCTCTTTTCTTTCCTCCCCCCCCCCCACCTCGGACTTGCCATACTTCTTTCTATTGCTCGAAAAGAGTAGATGTATCGCTTTGGACTCTCTCATCTTTATGGCTTTGCTTATGCTCAGTGGGGATTTATGCATTTATGTTATTTAAGTATTTGCTTCTTTATGTAATTTGAAGTTTTTGGAAAAGACAATTGATCCTGTTGTAATGGTTTTTGGAGACTGCTTATGTAAGTTTGTTTTGAAGTTATGATGCTATGAGATAAGTTTTATCTTCCGCTGTTGTTTAGTTATTTATTCTTGTAATTTATCTGTTCTACACTACTATAACGCTTCATGACATTAATGCTTTCTCTTTGTGAGTGACATTAATGGCCATGGGGTGTTACAATGAAGGTTCTTTCACAGTAATTTTTAACTTTTTTTCTTTTCTTTTTCACAGATTTTCAGCAAATGTTCTTCTGGCAGTTGTATTTGGTTGCTTTTTCTTAACTTTCGGTATTACCCAACCTTCTTATGGTTGGAGAGTGGGTTTTAGGTGTGGTAGTTTTCGGTTTTTGGGTTTTATCTTCTGAGTTAATGGTATATGTCGCTACCTTGTTCTAGAAGCATTTATCGTTTGGTTTTTGAAGTTCAGCTACAGGAAGTGATTTCCTGTTGATAGACTATCCTGTAGGTGATGCTTCGGATCCTTTGGAGTGCAAAATTTGTCGGTTTTGACTTTGTCTATTATATTGTTGTAGTGTTAGCAACTCACACCCTATTAGTATAGAGCTGGCTTAGTCTGTTTACATGCTACAGAGTTTTTCAGATGTTGGTTTTGCAGTACATTTAATTTGAATTTGTAAACTTTTTGTATGAATTCACGTGTAAAAAATCTAAGATTTCCTTGGTGCAGGTCGGAATCCTCATCCGATGCTGGAAATCGCTGTGGTTCCTGCCTCATGGCAAGTGAATTAGAGTTTGTTGTTTAATTTCACTAATGGTTCAGCAATGGCATGACAACTACTGTTGATGTTATTTGTAAGTTTCTTCTTTTAATTTCACTAATGATGCAATATTAAATAATAAATGTTGCCTTTTATCATTTTGCATTAACGTTTATTCCAAGTAAATAGAATATGCATGCTTTTTTCCAACAACAATGAGATCTGATAAAATGATGTGTTAATCAGTGAATAAAAATATAATAAATTGATGGAAGGAGAAGGAAATAAAAGTAATGGATGAGCATCAAACGCAACTTGGTATTTACAATGAAAGGAGCAAACACAATTCTCGTGCAACAGTTCTACTATACATTTAACATCAACTTTTTCGATTTTAAGGATCATGACCCTATCTTTTATTGACATTTATCAAAATTTCATGTTATAAGATAGAATCATTTATTTACAAAAAAAAGTTAAAACATGTCCAGCAAGCAATAATATCATTGTCAATGAATGGTCAGATAGTAGTAATGGTAAAAGCTTAATATGGGTTGCAAAATTATTGAGTTTCATTCATGAAAGTTGTAATTTCATACCCTTGAAAATAACATGATTTAGTGAGATATTGTGGATGTTATGGCATTTGAAGGAACCATGGATAGATGATGAGCCTTTTGTTTTAAGCGTCGTGCAGCAATTGGGAAAAGGATGTTTTCTGGAACGGATTTCATCCGATACTTCTGTGAATAATTTGACATATTTGTCGGTCAAGACCTTGTGTTGATTACCGTCTCAATCCGATATGTACTTAAATCACTCTTGTATTTTTTACATCGATTTTTCATAATGTCCAATGCATTCATGGATTCCATCAAATTCTTGTTAGAATTAAAAATTAAAGAAATTAACTAAAATTTGTTTAGAATTTTCTTTTAAGTTCTATTTAGGTTGGAATTAGAATATTTTTTACATCATAACCATTGACTCAATCACGATGTTATATACGATTTTTCGCCTTTCCTGATTGCTGAACTTCTGTCCATGCTATCTCATTTGGGAAGATGATTAAAGTTGGCCTCGCAGACAAATTCTGGCTTATGATCCTGCTCCTACTTCAGCACAGCCAAGATGGTTGTACACTGAGTGATATGCTTTGTAATAGTCAAGTATGTAATAATGTACGAAATGTTGTCTAAAACTTATTGTTTATAATACTGAATATTTGAGTATTTTAATAAATTACTTTGCAAATAACTGTAATATCTGATTTTGTAACACCCCGCGAATTCTATAACTGTGAAATCCATAAATTAAAGTATAATTAATATTAATCAAAGAACTAAGGGAAACGGGATACGCCATTGCGTTCGTCTCGGAAAAATACGCGAAATAAAGTACGAGTTTTCGAAAAACGGAGTCCGTATGAAGAAGATATGGCCTTCGGAAGTTTCTAAATCAAGTTTAAATTCGAATATGGGGCCCAATGGGCCAGGGCGGAAAAACGCCCGCCTGACGCACCCCGGTCGACTGGGCTGTCGACCTGGTCTAGCCAGGTCGACAGGGCTGTCGACAGGCATGTCGACCTGGTCCAGACCCAGGTCGAACCCAGTCTAACCCGGCTGGCCTATTCTCTGTTGATCGATTTTCTGTGGTCTGCTTTGTCATTAGGGCTAGGTGGCAAGCTCTAATTGGTCTCTCTTCCGAATGAATGGCTACGATCAATCCAGGCAACATCAATGGTCCTAATCAGTTCCTAACCTCTATAAAAACAACCCTAGACTTAACCCTAATCTATTCATTCAAAAATAAGAACAAAGCCGCCATGTTGCTGAGGAACGACTAGGGGTAGCCACCAATTGGAGAGAGGATTAGGAGGCAAAATTCTAAGGCATAAAGCAACTCAATCAAATCAAACCGCATCTTCAAATCCCTAAATTAGAGAATTCGCCACACCATTGTAAGTAGAGTATTACTTTGGTATGAACAAATAACTGTGTTGGTTTGTATACTTGATTGTGGTGATAAATAATTCATAATTTGTGCGTTACTATGATTCTTATCGATTTGGCATATTGTATACGTTTGGATATTCTCGAATTATGTTATTCATTATAAAGAACTACATGCGGTAGTTCTATGCAAGTATACGTTTGGAATATTCGCAAATTATGTAATCCATGTTGAAGCTACATGTATGTAGTTGATTGAAATTCATGCAAGTTTGGGGCTTTGCTATTATGCCATCATAATGAGTAATTTTCATACAAACATCATTTTTGTGAAGTAATTGGAATAAGTTTGGGTTATCATAATCCATATGAAATTAGGTTGAAAATCTGGCATCATGTATTAAGCCATGCTTTTGTACTAGAAAACCTATTTGCAAACTTATGACTAGGCTATGATTGATAATTTGCATAATTGAAATTGTTAACAAGAATTATATGATGACATATGTGGTACATAGCTAGGTTAGATTCAAAAATCCCTTTTTGCAAGTTTACATGACTAAAGTAAAAATCATGATTTCATGTTAGAAATATTTATGCCATGGTTATGTGAACAAATTTAACTATACCTATGCCATGCTTATGTTTGACATTATGCCATGCTTATGTTTGACATTATGCCATGCTTATGTTAGAAATATTTATGCCATGCTTATGTTTGACATTATGCCTGAGATAAAAATATAGGTTCATATTGTAGTTAGGCCTATGTGTCAATAGTGATATTCTTAACATAACTACAAGTTTACATGCTTTGATTCATGTCACCTATGCTTTATGACCAAAGTATATGTCACTACTATGCAAGTACACCAGTTTCTATTTTGTATTTCCAACGTCATATTGCAAGTTCATGCGCTCACATTCCCCTTTTTTGTGTATGTGATCACGCTTTAAGCCTCCCCTTTTCGCATGGCTAAGTTGGGCTTTAAAAGGCTAAGCCCAACATATATATAATAAACGGACGTGTTAAACGGGGGAAAATAACGTTGGGTTAAAATCACTAATGAATGAAAATATAAAATAGAAGGGCCCAAATTCAAGTATGGGTTGGGCCCATGATTGGTGTAACCTTTACACCATTAACTTAATAATTGGCCGCAAATATTTACATATAAGAAAATAAAGAAGAAAGACAAAATATGTAAGTGTAGAAAATACGATGTGTTTAACCCGAGGTTGGATTGAGTTGTGATGAAAACCTGCCCGGAACCGCCCGGCTGTCCAGTAGTCACAACAATACCTATCCAATGTGGGAGGTTAAACATGGAGCCTAATAAGGACCCGAGGTTAGACTGAGTTGTGGCGTAAGACTGCCGGGAACCAACCGGCAACAGGCAGCCGCAACAATACCTGTCTAATGTGAGAGGTCAGGGCCTTAATAAGACAATTAAGGCTGAGTCAGGATTGTTAGGATTAAGTGAACTAAAGACTTAATCAAAATGGAACATGCTAAACTAAACGGACTGGTGGGGGTTAGGTTAGAAAATACTTAACCAACTTAGCATGTTGGCTAGAGATAGAAAACCTAGTAACGGGGGACCCTTTTCAGCAGTAACCCTAGAAGGTGTATCAGGATACCCTGAAACTAGGCAGGGTGGGGCACGATTACTGGGCTGATTGTAAGAGGTCAAATCGACGGCGGTGTTGTAGCAGTGTAGGTTCTAACGGGGTGCGGGCGTGCACACACTCCGGCGCAGAAAAATAAGGCACTGGACACCAGTAGCATACCTGTGCATTCTAGGATTGTGTCGGGCCGCCGCCATGGGACTTGATACACCCCATGGTGGGACCAGCATAGGTAACTACAACATCGGGGGCCGTAAGACACATGTAACTATGCGAATAGGAGCCGATCATCATAGAATGGATCACATCACCCTGATTATGGGGTGCCAGTTGGAAACTAGTTTATACGGGTTCAGAGATTTACATGGGGTACGATAGTATATTCGACCCTAGACAACTTAACCAAGTTTAAAGTACTTTTCCACTTCTTGTTTATACTTATCATACCCAGTTCTTTATTCATAGACAAAATAGTACTAGACTTACTCAGGCTTTATGTCTGACTCTACTTTTCTTTCGTCTTCTTTTCTTCCGTTTCCCCCCCCCCCCCCCAGGTCCACAGGGAGGGAACACTGCAGTTTGACCAGCCTTAACATCCAGCTTGAAGAAGAGAAATGTAATGCTTGGTCCTTTTCGTCTTGAACTATGGCTTTGGACAAACTCTACGGGGCTTTTGCAGTTTACCTATGTTTTATTTATGCTTCTTTAAATAATGTAATCAAGACAGATTATGAAAGTGTTATGTTTTTGGAAAAGATGTAAGACAATTATGGTGATGTTGTTGTAGCACGTATTTGCTTTTATGAAATAAAAGTTTGTTGATTTTCCGCTGTTTACAAATATGTGTTCTTATATCTGTCTTGTATATCTGTGACTTATACTTATAAACCTCCACCAAAATTAGGGCATTCCCTTTGAGAGTGACCCTAACGGAGGTGGGGTGTTTCACTTGGTATCAGAGCATAGGTTTACCAGATAAGATAAAAAGTTTTGAAAAATTATTTTCAAAAAAGAAATTTAAAGAAGCATTTTTAAAGGAAAAATATTATTTTATTTTAAAAAAGGCAAAGTCCACTCCCCAAAGCCATAGGTACTATCTCTTATCCTTCGTTTTGAATCTATCCTTTTTGTTTCAACATGTCCGAAGATCTTAACTTGCCGGAAGGGGTACCAATACCTGGTTGGTTTAGACGGTTCTTAGAAGCAAGAGCCACTCAGCCAGGCCCTACCATTCCTCCTCCCCCAGCTGCCGGAAATCATCCAGCTGCAGCGGCACCTTTTCCTCCACCTCCTCCTCGGGGAAACACGTTCGCTAAGATATGTAAAGATTTTAAAGCTATGGGAGGAAGGGATTTCCATGGAACTGAGTCCTTCGTGGCAGCTAGAAACTGGCTGAAAGAAACTGAGGACCTATTCATCATCTATGAGGTAGAGGATAGACAAAAAGTACAATTGGCAGTGTGGCTATTGAAGGGCGAGGCTTCCTACTGGTGGGAAGTCACTAATGCTGAAAGACCAGTGGAGACATGGGAGGACTTTAGGGCAAGGTTTGAGACTAAATTTCTCTCAGATGCGGAAAGAAGTTTGCAGTTGGAAAAATTCTTATTTCTTAAACAAGGGGACAAAACAGTCAGAGAGTATGTGAATCAGTTTGATGAGCTGGCTAGGTTTGGGCTTGACCTAGTCAATACCCCGCACAAGAAGGCTCTTCGTTTCGTCAAAGGGTTGAATGAGCCATTACACAGTTTGGCCATGACCCATATACCCATGGGAGCCACGTATGAAAGATTGGTGCAAATGGCATTGCTGAATGAAGAGGATAAGGGCAAGAAGGAGACAAAGGCAGAAAGCTCTCAAGGGAAGAAGGAGGGTTTGCAGCCTAAGAAGACAGACTTTAAGAAGGGCGGGAAAGGCAACAAAGAGAAGAGGAAGTGCAATTTCTGTGGCAAAGTGGGGCACTTAGTAAAGGACTGCCGGAAAAAGAAGGCCAAGGAGAATGGTGGGTGCTTTTCTTGCGGTGAGACAGGCCATAGGGCTAAGGACTGCCCAAAGAAACGAGGACAGGGGCAGAGGGCTGGATCCACCCCAGGGGCACAGGTTCATGTGCTGGAAGCGCCACCTCTGCAACAGCGAGGTATAAATACTTCTGTAGAAAGTGTAGTTTATCTTTATGATCACCCCGCTCGCACTTTATTTGATTCTGGCGCATCACACTCCTTTATCTCGTCTGCTCTAGTAGAATCTCTGCACCTAAAAACTAGTATGGTAGAGGACCCCTTAATTGTTTCAAACCCAATTGGGGGCCCAGCTCATTTGTCTATGATCTGTTTGGGATTGAAAATTTCTATTCTAAGTGTAGAATTTCAATGTAGTGCCTTTGTTTTGGGCTTTTCGGGGTATGGTTTGATTTTGGGTATGGATTGGCTATCCAGTAATGGGGCCATCCTTGATTGTGAGAAAAGGGTTGTTAGGCTCCTAACCCAACTCGGTAATACTTTGGAAATTTCTTGTAATCCCTCGTATGCGGTTATGCTTAGTTATCTTGAATCGCTAGATGCCTCTATTGAAAATTTGCAATCAGTTAGAGTGGTCCGGGAATATCCGGATGGCTTCGAAGAGGTGAAGGGCTTGCCTCCGAAGCGGGAAATAGACTTCCGCATATATCTTGTAGATAATGCAAAGCCCGTTGCGTTGCCCGTCAGACACATGGCTCCACGAGAAAGGAAAGAGCTCAGTAAACAGATTAAAGAGCTTCTAGAAAAGGGGTTCATTAGGAGGAGCATTTCAGAATGGGGCGCTCCAGTGGTGTTCGCTACAAAGGCGGATGGTTCACTCCGTCTATGTGTTGACTATAGGGAGCTCAACAAGCTAACGAAAAAGAATAGGCACCCTCTCCCTAGAATTGACGATTTATTTGACCAGCTTGTAGGGGCGTCTGTTTTCTCCCAACTCGATTTAGCAACCGGTTTTCATCAGCTAAGGGTGGCTGAAGATAGCATCGATAAAACGACATTCAGAACCCCAGACGGCTTCTTTGAATGGCGTGTCATGCCTTTCGGCTTGACAAATGCACCTGCTTACTTCGTGGACCTAATGAGTAGGGTATTTAGAGATTTCCTCAACAAATTCGTCGTGGTCTTCGTAGATGATATCCTTATCTTCTCAAAGAGTGAAGAGGAACATGCTCAGCACTTAAGGGCAATCATGGAAACTTTGCGAGTCCATCAACTAAAAGCCAAGTTCTCCAAATGCCACTTTTGGAGGGAAGAGGTGAGGTTCCTTGGGCACATAGTATCCAAACAAGGGTTAGCAGTAGACCCTGCTAAGGTAGTGGCGGTACAGGATTGGAAGACACCAAGGAATGCAACTGAGGTCCGAAGCTTTCTAGGACTAGCGGGTTTCTATCGAAAATTCATAAGGGATTTTGCGAAAATCTCAGCTCCGCTCACGAAATTGACCAAGAAGAATCTAGTGTTTAATTGGGACTTGGATTGCGAGTTTGCTTTCCAACGACTGAAAAGGGCTCTCACAACAGCCCCAGTTTTGACGCTGCCAGATGGGAGCAAAATGTTCACTGTTTATACGGATGCATGTGGGACAGGGCTAGGCGCCGTCTTAATGCAAGAAAGAAGGGTAGTCGCTTATGGCGGGAGGCAGTTGAAAGTGCACGAAAAGAACTAGCCAACCCACGATCTTGAGTTAGCCGCCATCGTCTTTGCACTCAAGTCTTGGCGACACTATCTCCTAGGTGAGAAGTTCGAACTTTACACCGACCATAAATCGTTGAAATATCTTTTCTCGCAGAAGGATCTTAACTTGAGGCAACAAAGATGGATGGGGTTTCTTGCCTCATACGATTTCGAAATTTCCTACACTCCGGGCAAAGGCAACGTAGTGGCAGACGCGTTGAGCCGAAAGAAATTGACCCTAAGCCCGTTGTTCGTTGAAAGACAAAGCCTAGAGTTTATAGCCAGCTTCGACTTTAGGCCTTCCTCCGATTTCGTACCAGGCTTGCTAGCATCTCTCGAAGTGCGCCCAACTTTAGTGGATTCGGTAGGGGCAGCACAACGCGAAGACCCTCAGCTTGTGGAAACAATTGATAGGCTAATTAGGGGTGAGACTTCAAGTCACCTCAACAGATACTCCATCGACGATAAGGGTTTGCTAAGGCGAGACGGAAGACTATGCGTCCCACAGACGAAAGATTTAGTAAAGAAGGTTCTCGAGGAAGCACATCACTCCAAGATGACGATACACCCAGGCGGAGATAAAATGTACAAAGACATAAAAAGGACTTTCTTCTGGAACGGCATGAAAAGGGACGTGGCAGAATTCGTTTCTAAGTGCATGATGTGCCAACGGGTTAAGGCGGAACAGAAAAAGCCTGGCGGACTGCTACATCCTCTGGAGGTCCCGCAGTGGAAGTGGGATAGCATCTCAATGGACTTCATCGATGGGCTGCCTAGGTCTAGGAGAGGCAACACTAGCATTTGGGTAATAGTGGATAGGCTTACTAAAAGCGCCCACTTTTTACCTGTCAAAAGTAAAAGAACTGCCTCATCCCTAGCATCACTTTACCTCAAGGAAATCGTTCGACTCCATGGAATACCATCTAGCATTGTTAGTGACCGAGACCCCATCTTCACTAGTGAGTTTTGGCGGAGTCTGCAAGAAGCAGTAGGAACGCAGTCATGCTTGAGCACAGCCTATCATCCCGAAACCGACGGCCAAACGGAGAGAGTGAACAGAGTTTTGGAAGACCTTTTAAGACTATGCGTCCTTGACTTCGGAGGGACATGGGAAGACCACCTTCCTTTGGTGGAATTTGCCTACAACAACAGCTATCAAGCAACCATCAGAATGGCGCCCTTCGAAGCTTTATATGGAAGACCGTGCCGATCGCCCACTTGTTGGTGGGTGTCTACTGATAAGCTCATACTTGGACCAGATATGATCCGAGAGACTTCAGAGAAAGTAGACTTAATACGAAGAAGGATGAAGATGGCCCAAGACAGACAAAAGTCCTATGCCGACAAGAGAAGGACCGACCTTGAATTCGAGGTTGGAGACAGAGTTTTTCTCAAGGTATCACCACTAAGAAACGTTGTTCGTTTTGGAACCACAGGAAAACTGGCACCAAGGTTCGTAGGGACATTCCCTATCATCGAGAAAATTGGGAAAATGGCCTATAGATTAGAGCTACCCGAGAAGTTGGCTGGAGTCCACAACGTTTTTCACGTTTCACATCTCCGAAAATGTCTACATGAGTCTGCTGAAGTGGTAGAGCCAAATATTCTCGAAGAGGTCGAAGTGGAACGCGAAGCAACCATAAGGAAAGTTCCAACCCGCATATTAGGAACGGAATTGAAGAAGCTACGCAACCGCGAAGTCAAGCTCGTCAAAGTTCAGTGGAGCGACGCCGAGGGAGACGCGACTTAGGAAACTGAAGCTAGAATACGCACTGCCTACCCTTTTCTGTTCGAGGGTACATCCTTGATCTTTCATTTTCCTTAAGTTGCGCTTTTATCTATCTTTTAGGTATATTTCCTCGACCTTATCTTTTAGGTAGAATCTTTTTGGATGGAAACATGTAGTTGAAACATGTTATGTATGATGGTTGCAAGTGGTTGCAAGTGATTGCTAGTGGTTGCTCGTGGTTGCATATACACACACAATCTAGGTATTAGATCGGCTCAGTCACTTCATATTGCATATGCATATATGTTTGCATTCATATATGGTTGAACTTTAATGTGTTGTCATGTGGATGCTGCATTTGTACTGAATGATTGTGCACTCATGTAGAATCAAAATAGGAAAATTTGCATACATAATGGATTCATGGCACTTACATAATCCGCATTAAGGAGGTCAACTGAATCAGTAGACCGCCTGATTTTGCATTAGATAAGTACATGTACACACACACTTCGCATATGATCATGAAGCATTAGAAGTCTTTTAAGGACAATGGATGCTCGTGTTTGATGGATGAGTAGATGGATGATTGGATGTTAGGATATACATTCCTCCTAACTTGAAGATTTCGGGGACGAAATCCTTTTAAGTGGGGGAGAATGTAACACCCCGCGAATTCTATAACTGTGAAATCCATAAATTAAAGTATAATTAATTTTAATCAAAGAACTAAGGGAAACGGGATACGCCATTGCGTTCGTCTCGGAAAAATACGCGAAATAAAGTCCGAGTTTTCGAAAAACGGAGTCCGTATGAAGAAGATATGGCCTTCGGAAGTTTCTAAATCTAGTTTAAATTCGAATATGGGGCCCAATGGGCCAGGGCGGAAAAACGCCCGCCTGACGCACCCCGGTCGACTGGGCTGTCGACCTGGTCTAGCCAGGTCGACAGGGCTATCGACAGGGCTGTCGACAGGCATGTCGACCTGGTCCAGACCCAGGTCGAACCCAGTCTAACCCGGCTGGCCTATTCTCTGTTGATCGATTTTCTGTGGTCTGCTTTGTCATTAGGGCTAGGTGGCAGGCTCTAATTGGTCTCTCTTCCAAATGAATGGCTACGATCAATCCAGACAACATCAATGGTCCTAATCAGTTCCTAACCTCTATAAAAACAACCCTAGACTTAACCCTAATCTATTCATTCAAAAATAAGAACAAAGCCGCCATGTTGCTGAGGAACGACTAGGGGTAGCCACCAATTGGAGAGAGGATTAGGAGGCAAAATTCTAAGGCATAAAGCAACTCAATCAAATCAAACCGCATCTTCAAATCCCTAAATTAGAGAATTCGCCACACCATTGTAAGTAGAGTATTACTTTGGTATGAACAAATAACTGTGTTGGTTTGTATACTTGATTGTGGTGATAAATAATTCATAATTTGTGCGTTACTATGATTCTTATCGATTTGGCATATTGTATACGTTTGGATATTCTCGAATTATGTTATTCATTATAAAGAACTACATGCGGTAGTTCTATGCAAGTATACGTTTGGAATATTCGCAAATTATGTAATCCATGTTGAAGCTACATGTATGTAGTTGATTGAAATTCATGCAAGTTTGGGGCTTTGCTATTATGCCATCATAATGTGTAATTTTCATACAAACATCATTTTTGTGAAGTAATTGGAATAAGTTTGGGTTATCATAATCCATATGAAATTAGGTTGAAAATCTGGCATCATGTATTAAGCCATGCTTTTGTACTAGAAAACCTATTTGCAAACTTATGACTAGGCTATGATTGATAATTTGCATAATTGAAATTGTTAACAAGAATTATATGATGACATATGTGGTACATAGCTAGGTTAGATTCAAAAATCCCTTTTTGCAAGTTTACATGACTAAAGTAAAAATCATGATTTCATGTTAGAAATATTTATGCCATGGTTATGTGAACAAATTTAACTATACCTATGCCATGCTTATGTTTGACATTATGCCATGCTTATGTTTGACATTATGCCATGCTTATGTTAGAAATATTTATGCCATGCTTATGTTTGACATTATGCCTGAGATAAAAATATAGGTTCATGTTGTAGTTAGGCCTATGTGTCAATAGTGATATTCTTAACATAACTACAAGTTTACATGCTTTGATTCATGTCACCTATGCTTTATGACCAAAGTATATGTCACTACTATGCAAGTACACCAGTTTCTATTTTGTATTTCCAACGTCATATTGCAAGTTCATGCGCTCACATTCCCCTTTTTTGTGTATGTGATCACGCTTTAAGCCTCCCCTTTTCGCATGGCTAAGTTGGGCTTTAAAAGGCTAAGCCCAACATATATATAATAAACGGACGTGTTAAACGGGGGAAAATAACGTTGGGTTAAAATCACCAATGAATGAAAATATAAAATAGAAGGGCCCAAATTCAAGTATGGGTTGGGCCCATGATTGGTGTAACCTTTACACCATTAACTTAATAATTGGCCGCAAATATTTACATATAAGAAAATAAAGAAGAAAGACAAAATATGTAAGTGTAGAAAATACGATGTGTTTAACCCGAGGTTGGATTGAGTTGTGATGTAAACCTGCCCGGAACCGCCCGGCTGTCCAGTAGTCACAACAATACCTATCCAATGTGGGAGGTTAAACATGGAGCCCAGTAAGGACCCGAGGTTAGACTGAGTTGTGGCGTAAGACTGCCCGGAACCAACCGGCAACGGGCAGCCGCAACAATACCTGTCTAATGTGAGAGGTCAGGGCCTTAATAAGACAATTAAGGCTGAGTCAGGATTGTTAGGATTAAGTGAACTAAAGACTTAATCAAAATGGAACATGCTAAACTAAACAGACTGGTGGGGGTTAGGTTAGAAAACACTTAACCAACTTAGCATGTTGGCTAGAGATAGAAAACCTAGTAACGGGGGACCCTTTTCAGCAGTAACCCTAGAAGGTGTATCAGGATACCCTGAAACTAGGCAGGGTGGGGCACGATTACTGGGCTGATTGTAAGAGGTCAAATCGACGGCGGTGGTGTAGCAGTGTAGGTTCTAACGGGGTGCGGGCGTGCACACACTCCGGCGCAGAAAAATAAGGCACTGGACACCAGTAGCATACCTGTGCATTCTAGGATTGTGTCGGGCCGCCGCCATGGGACTTGATACACCCCATGGTGGGACCAGCATAGGTAACTACAACATCGGGGGCCGTAAGACACATGTAACTATGCGAATAGGAGCCGATCATCATAGAATGGATCACATCACCCTGATTATGGGGTGCCAGTTGGAAACTAGTTTATACGGGTTCAGAGATTTACATGGGGTACGATAGTATATTCGACCCTAGACAACTTAACCAAGTTTAAAGTACTTTTCCACATCTTGTTTATACTTATCATACCCAGTTCTTTATTCATAGACAAAATAGTACTAGACTTACTCAGGCTTTATGTCTGACTCTACTTTTCTTTCGTCTTCTTTTCTTCCGTTCCCCCCCCCCCCCCCCCCCCCCCAGGTCCACAGGGAGGGAACACTGCAGCTTGACCAGCCTTAACATCCAGCTTGAAGAAGAGAAATGTAATGCTTGGTCCTTTTCGTCTTGAACTATGGCTTTGGACAAACTCTATGGGGCTTTTGCAGTTTACCTATGTTTTATTTATGCTTCTTTAAATAATGTAATCAAGAAAGATTATGAAAGTGTTATGTTTTTGGAAAAGATGTAAGACAATTATGGTGATGTTGTTGTAGCACGTATTTGCTTTTATGAAATAAAAGTTTGTTGATTTTCCGCTGTTTACAAAAATGTGTTCTTATATCTGTCTTGTATATCTGTGACTTATACTTATAAACCTCCACCAAAATTAGGGCATTCCCTTTGAGAGTGACCCTAATGGAGGTGGGGTGTTTCAGATTTGCTTATAGAGTATTGCTATATTTAGTGTACTGTTCTTTTCGAGTTCAAAAGATGTTTATTTTTTAAAAACCCAAATGTCAATCACAACGGTGGATAATAGTTGTAGTAGATTTTATTACAAGGGTGCATAACTGTTGTAATAAAGCTTATTACAACGGTGGAAAAAAGTTGTAAAATATACATATTACAACGGTGTTGCGATAGTGCAAAAAAGTTGTAAAAGATATTAGTCTATTACAACTTCTTAATGCACGACGGTTTGCCCACCTTTGTAAAATGTATATTACAACGGTGTTCCGCCGTTGTAATAGGGTCATTTTGTTGTAGTAAAAGTGATAGTTATATGTCGACGTAGACATGTATATTAACATATCCTTGTTCAAAAGTGTTTTTTGAGCATTTTTCAAGTGTTTTGATATATATATGTATATATATAATTCTAGAAATTTTTGAATTAAAACATCGTGTTGTAAATGAATATTATACAGTAGGAAATCAAATGAAAAAATAAATATAAACTATATAAACATATTTACAAAATTATAAGTTTAAAACTATATAAATATAAAGTACATAATTTATAAAACTTATAAACTATAAAATTTGAGTTTGAAATCAAAAGTAAAGCAAAGAAAGTAAAATAGAGAAGATAGAGATTGAAGATAGAATTTGAAATCATAATTTGAAAGACAGAAATTGAATTTGAACTTGGAGTGTTATTCAGAGTCTAACATAAACTAGACTTTATTACTGTTTTTATCTTGAACTCTTGGATAATTGAAATGTTGATTACTCATGAGTCTTTAATCATCTCTAAATTCTGAATCTCTAACATCTTTAGACCGTACAGTCTTCAGTATAAATTCACGTATATAAATCCTGCATATGTATATACGTATATATTCTAGATAAAGTGTTAGTATATATTTTATAATCAATTAATATTGAAATAAGGTTGTTGTCATCAAAACTCCATTCTCCAACACAGAAGCGATAAATTAAAATAATTTTTTTGAAATGCATAAAATTAGTAAAAATATATTCATTTCCATAAAGTAATATTTTTTACGTCCTTTAAAGAGATTTGGGCACCGTCCGACGAGTGTTGTACATGATCGTTATATAAAGAGTTGTTTTTATCACAAAACGGTTATTTATATTCATTTGGTACAATACATGCTGGATTTGTCCCTGTATTGGACAAGTTATAAACATAGTAAGCAATTACGTTTTACACAGTACTTCATTTCAAATACACTACAAGAAAATGAGTAATTTTCTAACCTAGATTTCCCTACGAAATCCCTACGGCACGTAGGCGCGGCGTAAGGAAAACGTGAAAATATGTGGAAGGCGTAGAGACTATATAGGGATTCTCTACTCATTCCCTACACCCGCCAAAGAGGTTGGATTTTATGCAAAATGGATTTCTAAAATTATGGGCCACAATTAAAAAGAGAGAACCAAAGTAAAACATTAACTCTCTCCATTCTTTCTTCATTAAATCATGGTTTCAGATTAAAATAAATCTAAATTACTCGCGCCGCCGCCCCTGGTTGCATGTGCCGCCTCCCCTTGTTGCCCGCGCCGCAATCCCTGCATGCTCGCGTCGTCGCCCCTACCTGCTCGCGCTGCCGTCCCCGCTGTAACACCCCGTACTTTATATGGATATTAAAGTAACGAATAAATGAATACTTAATTTTAAAAATAGGAATTAAGGGAAATGGGTTAAGCCATTGCGTTTGTCTCGGAATTCTGCTTGTGATAGAGTCTGAGTTTGCGTAAATCGGACATCGTATGAAGAAGTTATGAGCCTTAGAAGTTCGTATACGCCAAAGGAAGTATATATATGCATATAAAATAATTCCAGAAGTCAAAACAGGGTTCAAATCTTGAATTTGGGTCAAAGCATGATGAGCGGGAAATTTCCCGCTTAGAGGTGTCGCCCCTCCCCCCAAGGGGGAATCGACATAGGTGTCGACCCCTCTATAGGGGAGTCGACCCTTGTTGGCCCAGATCTGGCCGATGATGTGCTTCGTCACGTGCCGCTTTCTGATTCGCTGTGTGACACGGTATTCTGCTCTGGACGATTCTGATGACTTCTAGACTGATATGAAGGCTCTAAATCTCCCTATACACCTATAAAAAAACACCTAAACTTATTGTTTTCTTCGAACGAATTCATAGGCGATTATATGTTGCTAAAACCTGAAGTGACCTAGCCTCCACCTTAATCAGTCAAATTAGAGTTTTCAAGTTAACAATCAAAGTATACATCAAAGGAATAGCTAATCAAATTCAGAAATCAGATCCCATAATTCAATACCGTTCTGTAATTTGTATGTTCAAGTTACTTTCAGAAATAAAATTTAATTATGATTCTGACATTGTAATAAATTTGGATCTGAGATTATGCCTATTTTATATCTGTCTTTCTATATCCATTGGATCTATCTCATTGATATTATTATGTCCATTCTTTGTCTCTTCTTTCCTTCTTCCCTTTTTATTTTTATAGCTGGGCTACTCCGAGCCTGAGCCAAATCTAATAAGAGATGAATGCACGTTGGGAAAAATTGGGCATAATATATGATTTGGACATGACCAGCGCTAAAATTGGGCATAATATATGATTTGGACATGACCAGCACTAAAACTAGGAAAAGTATTAAATTACGTATAATTAGGCATAACTTATTTGAGGACATAACACATGTTGTAATTAAAACATAAAGTGTATCAAAATATGACTTGAGATTTGAGGCATAAAGTATACTGGACATATGACTCGGGGTTTGGGGCGTAAATTGAACTGTAAATATGTAAGGCATAGTACGTGTTGTGGTTTAAGACCAAAAACTGGGGCATATTATTTATGATACTTTATGACTTGGAAGAAGGAGATTATTGTGTATAGTGATATTGTAACACCCCGTATTTTCTGTGAACGTATAAGTAACAAATCAGAGAATAATTAATTTTTAAAATCATAATCCCCACAGAAGATGCCATAAGAAGTTAAGCCATACTTTACGCACTTCACGCAGAAGAAATCCGGATCAAGCTAAAGTATTCCCTCCTTGCAAAACCTGGGGGGAAACGGAAGAAAAAGGGGCGAAAACAAGCAAGATCAAACATAAAGTCTGGCAAGTCCAGTGACTTTCAGCATATGAACAGATAATAATAATTATGACATGAAAATAAAACTGGATGCGAGATAACAGTAACAGGAGTAGCAGATATACTTAGGTTAAACAGAAAAAGAACAGAATGATGTAAGCTACTACTTTTCACCTCTCTGCACTAATACTAGTATAACAGGATTAGGTGTCACCCCAATGTCCAAACTGAAACAGGAACGGGAACAGAATAATTTCTACAAAAGAGAATGCTAGTAATGGGCCTTTACCACCCCAACAGAAACAGACAGAAACAGAATGCTAATAATGGGCCTTTACCACCCGAACAGAAGGTACAGAAACAGAAACAAATTAATCCTTATGGAAACAAAATGTAGAATTAGGTGTACACTAGTAAATGGGCCTTTACCACCCGAACAGACGGTACCACGCAAAAACAGATAGGTGTTACCACCCAACAGAAACAGACGGTACCAACAGAAACAGACAGAACTATGTGTACCCTAACACCCTACCCCAAGCGATCGGCTCCCTAATACATAAATACCCTGTGCCAGCCCCACAAAAGGGTGTATCACTCACCAAAGTGGCAACCTTTAAATGACATAGACCTATTTACAGATGTCACGGCGTCTTACATCCTCAGAGGCAGACCGGGATCCATGCGTGCACATGACCCGGTTGGAACGCACCATCAACACCCCTTGCCATTATCAGAATGAGCCGCTTCTAATTAGTTCAGTAAGCGTGCCCGGACCCTACCTACTGCTGGGTCAAAGTTTTGATACCATAAAGGGTTACTGACTAATATGGGTCCCAAACAACAGATGACACAAGTAATTTCCCTCCTAACCTTGTGTCCCCAGACTAACAGATTTCAGATTAACTTGTTTACAAGTTCAGACATACAGAGTTCAGATCAACTAGTTCACAAATCAGACAAGTTTTCAGACTAACGGATCAGATATACAGATTTAACAGATTTACATATTTGTCTAACGTTGTAATTGGGCCTATAGATTCACGAAACGGGTTTGTTAAATTCATTAGTCCAATTGGTTCAACCTTATCCACCCAACACGTTTTAGACATCATATTTATCTTAGGTTTGTATTAATTAAAAATTAATGCGCAGACCTCTCACATTAGACTGACAGTTTGCGGCCACTGGTTAGGCTGGTTGGTTCCGGGCAGATTTTTGCCGCAAACTGAGTCTAACCTCGGGTTTCAAGCACGTTATGACTAACTTCTCACATTAGAACCTATTGTTTACGGCCACTGGATGTGCCGGGCGGTTCCGAGCAGGATTACGCCGCAAACTCATTCTAACCTCGAGTTAGCCATGTTTCATGTTTAACCAATGCATTCATTCACAGACTATGCTAATATTAGACTAATCATGCTAATTTAACAAATTAACTTCTGTACAAGTTACAGCAGCTTATTCGAGATTCTATTAACAAGTTTTTCTCAATTTTAAATCGAGCCTACAGATATTCATACTCAAATTTCAATACTTAGTTTTCAACAGATTTAGCAGATGAACAGATCCAGCAGATTAGGCAATATAACAGATCTAGCAGATAAGGCAATATAACAGAACTAGCAGATTAGGCAGTATAACAGAACTAGCAGATTAGGCAATATAACAGAACTAGCAGATTAGGCAATATAACAGATTTAATCATTCCTTAAAGTTTCATGGACATATCTTGCCAAATTATAAATTTGGCCTAAGTTTGCATGCCTAGATAGTTGTCATGATTCACTATATGATCATATACCCCATGTTTGTTTTGAATTTACATGGCATGGATTAGGGTCATAATTTACCATATAACACATGTCCCAAATTTAGTTAAACCTGCCTAGTACAAAAGATTCACATATAAATTATACCAAATATAGCCATCGATTTCAATGCATGTCATGTATTCAAAAATCTCCGACTTAGGTGTTATTCACATTTAATAGTTATCAAATCTTAATATAGATCTTCACACCTAATTATATTCTCTTTTTATCTCAAGCCATGAATCGTTATATAAAAATATACCCAACAATCTAGAACTTTAGATTATAACGGATCTTAATTCAAAATATGAGTTATGTCCAATGTCTCAAGTCACATGTTAATATACAATGGTTCCTCTACTTCCAATTCATAGTATATGCATAGATAAAATCTAGTTTACAACATCAGTCACAGATTAGCCATGTCCAATTATGCCATCATTCATTATTTGTCCTAAAGTTTAGCATTCGTGCGTTAATCTCTTATGAGATGTGGAGCAGGCTCGTGGTAGCCTGGCTATCGAACAGAAAGAAGAAAGAGATACAGAATAATATATATCAGAACAGAACGTACACAACCTCAAATTCAGATTTACAATCATGTCACCATTATAATTAAAGTTTATATCGGAAAATAACTGTACTTGCCTTTCGTGGTTTTTAAGAAAGGATAATAAACTCTTGTTGATGCAGAAATGTTGAATTACTCCTCTTTAATTGTTGTTGTGGCTCTAACTTTGATTTTAGATTTGATTTAGCTTTTAATTCTATTCAGGTTGGAAGAAGATGCATCAGTCCAAGTTTTGATTCCAGTAGAGTAGCGACGCCGATTTTTATTTTTAATTAGAACAGAGACAGAGTATAGACAGAATGAAATTGTGCAGAGAAAATGAGGCTAGGGGGCTGTTTATATAGGATTAGGCGGACGAATCTAGACAAGAAAACGAGACCGGATACATCAGAATGAACCAGGTTGAAAAACTGGGTTTCGGGAGCAGGTCGACCCCCAGGTCGACTCCCCAGTCGACCTGGTCATGGGGAGGTCGACAACCCAGTCGACTCCCCAGTCGACCTGGTTGGGGGAGGGGGGTCGACTCCCCAGTCGACCTAGGTATATGGGCGGGAATTTTCCCGCCATCCTTCTCTGGGTTTGAGTTTCGAATTTCTGGCTTTATTTTCAAGCTGTTTTATTTTATTTTATTTTATTTAAATTCCTGAAACTTCGGAGGGTCATATCTTGGTCATACGGACTCCGATTCTCGAAAACTCGGACTCGATTTCATGCAGAATTCCGAGACGAACGCAATGGCACAACCCATTTCCCTTGATTATGAATTTAAAAATTAATTATTCTCTGATTTGTTACTTATACGTTCACAGAAAATACGGGTTGTTACATTCTCCCCTTCTTAAAGGATTTCGTCCCCGAAATCTTCAAGTTAAGAAGAATGTGTCCTACCATCCAGTCATCCATCTACTCAACCATCATCCACAAGCATCCATTTTCCTTAGAAAACTTCTAATATTGTATGAACATATGCAAAAGTGTGTGTATATGTTCCTTATCTAATGCAAAGATCAGGCGGTCCACTGATTCAGTTGACCTCCTTAATGCGAATTATGTCAGTGCCATGAGTCCAACATGTATGCAATTTTCCTATTTGATACATATTATTTCTAAATGTGTGTGCCATCATTCATCCAAATGCAACATCCATGTGATGAGTCAACCATTTTGCATCCACAAAAATTGGAAATGCTGACATATCCATATGCAGTATGAGAGTGTTTTCGAGCCGGTCTAGTGTCTAGTGTGTGTATATGCATCCACGAGCAACCACTAGCAACCACTTGCATCCACTTGCAACCATCAAACATAACATGTCTCAAACACATGTTTACATCCATAGAATTCCTATCTAAACGTCGAAGACTCGATCGATAGGATATAGTCGAATGATGGAAGCGAGCACAGATAAAATAAAAACTTGGTTCCCATTTGACCTTGGTTGAGAAAATAATTCCCCTAAGTATCAACCCCGAAAACTGAAATCAACACCAGATCGACACCCAGAGGATTACCCTCTTTAGACAATGTCAAAACTGGAAATCTTAATCTTATCTGAAATATTCAGATACTTACATACTACTGGTACAGATCAGATCATCAAATGATTCTTAGGAAACTAAGCATGATAAAACACAGAATGTATGCATCCTACTTGACGCCTAACACAGATATCTCTCAAACCCCAATCTATCACAAGAAGATGAGTCATAACCCTTATGGGTTTGAGCCTACAGTGGAATTAGAAACAATACTAGTATTAAAGTGCAGAGTATCGGTTATAGAATCAAAATGCCAGAATCAGAAAGAGTTTCAACTCAACAATCAGATAAAGAAATTAAACCTCCCACAGAAAGTTTTCCTAATTCTATCCTATCCACTAGCCTCGAGAGTGTTCACCTGCCCTCCAAAAGTTGGTCCTGGCCTCTGCCCTTGCCCTCCTTTTTTCGGGCAGTCCCTAGTGAAGTGTCCCATCTCACCACAGCTGAAGCAAGTGCCCTTCCTTTTTCTGCAATCCTTGTTCAGATGAGTCGAGCTTCCACAAGTAAAGCACTTTTTCTCCTTCTTATCTTCAGACTTATCAATCTTCTTTTGTGTTTCCTTTTTGGGCCATGCTTTCTTGTTCTGTGGTTCTTCCTTCTTTGCCTCTTCCTTGCCCTTGTCTTCCTCGTGCAGTAGTGCCATTTCCACCAATCTCTCGTAAGTCGCTCCCATGGGTACATGGGTCATGGCTAGACTGTGCAGTGGCTCGTTCAATCATTTAACAAAGCGGAGAGCCTTTTTATGCTGAGTGTTGACTAAATCCAGTCCGAACCTAGCCAGTTGGTTGAACTGGTTGACGTATTCTTTGACCGTCATACTTACTTGCTTAAGAGAAAAGAACTTTTCTGGTTGTAGACTTCGTTCAGCTTGCGAGAGGAATTTCGTCTCAAACCTTGTTTTGTAATCCATCCGTGTTTCAACTGGCCTCTCGGCATTAGTGACTTCCCACCAATAGGAAGCTTCGTCCTTGAGTAACCATACCGCCAATTGTACCTTCTGCCTATCGTCTACCTCGAAAATGACGAACAAATCTTCGGTCTCCTTCAGCCAGTTCCTTGCTGCCACGAAGGATTCAGTTCCATAGAAGTCTTTTCCACCCATAGCCTTGAAGTCTCTACACGTCTTTGCGAAAGCATTTCCACGAGGAGGAGGAGGAGAAGGAGGTGGTACCGCTGCCACAGGGGGAGGAATATCTGCTGGGCTTGTACTGTTGGCCCTAGCCTCTGAGTACCTCCTGAACCAGCTAGGTATTGGCACACCCTCTGAAAAGTTAAGATTTCCAAACATGCTGGAATGAAAGAAAAAGATTCAAAACGGAGAACTGAAAAGATAGATATATGGCTTTTGGGGATTATGTTTTTCAAATTAAACTTTATTTTTTAAAATACTTCCTTTTAAAACCTTTTTGAGTACCAAGTGTTGACTAAATCCAGTCCGAACCTAGCCAGTTGGTTGAAATGGTTGACGTATTCTTTGACCGTCTTACTTCCTTGCTTAAGAGATAAGAACTTTTCTAGTTGTAGACTTCGTTCAGCTTGCGAGAGGAATTTCGTCTCAAACCTTGTTCTGAAATCCATCCATGTTTCAACTGGCCTCTCGGCGTTAGTGACTTCCCACCAATAGGAAGCTTCGTCCTTGAGTAACCATAACGCCAATTGTACCTTCTGCCTATCGTCTTCCTTGAAAATGACGAACAAATCTTTGGTCTCCTTCAGCCAGTTCCTTGCTGCCACGAAGGATTCAGTTCCACAGAAGTCTTTTCCACCCATAGCCTTGAAGTCCCTACACGTCTTTGCGAAAGAATTTCCACGAGGAGGAGGAGGAGGTGGTGGTACCGCTGCCACTGGGGTGTTACATTCTCCCCTACTTAAAGGATTTCGTCCCCAAAATCTTCAAGTTAAGAAGAATGTGTCCTACCATCCAGTCATCCATCTACTAAACCATCATCCACAAGCGTCCATTTTCCTTAGAAAACTTCTAATGTTATATGAACATATGCAAAAGTGTGTGTATATGTTCCTTATCTAATGCAAAGATCAGGCGGTCCACTGATTTAGTTGACCTCCTTAATGCGAATTATGTCAGTGCCATAAGTCCAACATGTATGCAATTTTCCTATTTGATACACATTATTTCCAAATGTGTGCGCCATCATTCATCAAAATGCAACATCCATGTGATGATTCAACCATTTTGCATCCACAAAAATTGGAAATGCTCACATATCCATATGCAATATGAGAGTGTTTTCGAGCCCCCCCCCCCCCTCCAACCAGGTCGACTGGGGAGTCGACTGGAGTATCGACCTCCCCATGACCAGGTCGACTTGGGTGTCGACCTGGGGGTCGACCTGCTCCCGAAACCCAGTTTTTGAACCTGGTTCATTCTGATGTATCCAGTCCCGTTTTCTGTCTAGATTCGTCTGCCTAACCCTATATAAACAGCCCCCTAGCCTCATTTTCTCTACACAATTTCATTCTGTCTTTACTCTGTCTCTGTTCTAATTAAAAATAAAAATGGCGTCGCTACTCTACTAGAATCAAAACTTGGACTGATGCATCTTCTTCAAACCTGAATAGTATTAAAAGCTAAATCAAATCTCAAATCAAAGTTAGAGCCACAACAACAATTAAAGAGGAGTAATTCAGCATTTCTGCATCAGCAAGAGTTTATTATCCTTTCTTAAAAACCACGAAAGGCAAGTACAGTTATTTTTCGATATAAACTTTAATTATAATGGTGACATGATTGTAAATCTGAATTTGAGGTTGTGTACGTTCCGTTCTGATATATATTATTCTGTATCTCTTTCTTCTTTCTGTTCGTTAGCCAGGCTACCACGAGCCTGCGCCACATCTCATAAGAGATTAACGCACGAACGCTAAAGTTTGGGACAAATAATGAATGATGGCATAATTGGACATGGCTAATCTGTGACTGATGTTGTAAACTAGATTTAGATCTATGCATATTCTGTGAATTGGAAGAAGAGGAACCATTGTAAACTAGATTTGGACATAACGCATATTTTGAATTAAGATCTGTTATAATCTAAAGTTCTAGATTGTTGGGTATATTTTTATATAATGATTCATGACTTGAGATAAAAAGAGAATATGAATTAGGTGTGAAGATCTATATTAAGATTTGATAACTATTAAATGTGAATAACACCTAAGTGGGAGATTTTTGAATATATGACATGCATTGAAATCGATGGCTATATTTGGTATAATTTATATGTGAATCTTTTGTACTAGGCAGGTTTAACTAAATTTGGGACATGTGTTATATGGTAAATTATGACCCTAATCCATGCCATGTAAATTCAAAACAAACATGGGGTATATGATCATATAGTGAATCATGACAACTATCTAGGCATGCAAACTTAGGCCAAATTTATAATTAGGCAAGATATGTCCATGAAACTTTAAGGAATGATTAAATCTGTTATATTGCCTAATCTGCTAGTTCTGTTATATTGCCTAATCTACTAGTTCTGTTATATTACCTAATCTGCTAGTTCTGTTATATTGCCTAATCTGCTAGTTCTATTACATTGCCTAATCTGCTAGATCTGTTATATTGCCTAATCTGCTAGATCTGTTCATCTGCTAAATCTGTTGAAAACTGAGTATTGAAATTTGAGTATGAATATCTGTAGGCTCAATTTAAAATTGAGCAAAACATGTTAATAGAATCTCAAATAATCTGCTGTAAATTGTACAGAAGTTAATTTGTTAAATTAGCATGATTAGTCTGATATTAGCATAGTCTATGAATGAATGCATTGGTTAAACATGAAATATGGATAACTCGAGGTTAGAATGAGTTTGCGGCGTAATCCTGCCCGGAACTGCCCGGCACATCCAGTGGCCGCAAACAATAGGTTCTAATGTGAGAAGTTAGTCATAACGTGCCTGAAACCCGAGGTTAGACTCAGTTTGCGGCAGAAATCTGCCCGGAACCAACCGGCCTAACCAGTGGCTGCAAACTGTCAGTCTAATGTGAGAGGTCTACGCATTAATTTTTAATTAATACAAACCTATGGTAAATATGATGTCTAAAACGTGTTGGGTGTATAGGGTTGAACCAATTGGACTAATGAATTTAACAAACCCGTTTCGTGAATCTGTAGGCCCAATTACAAAGTTAGACAAATCTGTAAATCTGTTAAATCTGTATATCTGATCTGTTAGTCTAAAAACTTATCTGATCTGTGAACTAGTTGATCTGAACTATGTATGTCTGAACTTGTAAACAAGTTAATCTGAAATCTGTTAGTCTGGAGACATAAGGTTAGGAGGGAAATTACTTGTGTCATCTGTTGTTTGGGACCCATATTAGTCAGTAACCCTTTCTGGTATCAAAACTTTGACCCAACAGTAGATTGGGTCCAGGCACGCTTACTGAACTAATTATAAGCGGTTCATTCTGATAATGGCGAGGGGTGTTGATGGTGCGTTCCAACCGGGTCATGTGCGTGCATGGATCCCAGTCTGCCTATGAGGATGTAAGACGCCGTGACATCTGTAAATAGGTCTGTGTCATTTAAAGGTTGCCACTTTGGGGAGTGATACACCCTTTTGTGGGGCTGGCACAGGGTATTTATGTATTAGAGCGCCGATCGCTTGGGTTAGGGTTTTAGGGTACACTTAGTTCTGTCTGTTTCTGTTGGTACCGTCTGTTTCTGTTGGGTGGTAACACCTGTCTGTTTCTGCGTGGTACCGTCTGTTCCGGTGGTAAAGGCCCATTTACTAGTGTACACCTAATTCTACATTCTGTTTCCGTAGGGATTAATCTGTTTCTGTTTCTGTACCTTCTGTTTGGGTGGTAAAGGCCCATTATTAGCATTCTGTTTCTGTTGGGGTGGTAAAGGCCCATTACTAGCATTCTCTTCTATAGAAATTATTCTGTTCCCGTTTCTATTTCAGTTTAGACATTGGGGTGACACCTAATCCTGTTATACTAGTATTAGTGCAGAGAGGTGAAAAGTAGTAGCTTACATCATTCTGTTCTTTTTCTGTTTAACCTAAGTATATCTGCTACTCCTGTTACTGTTATCTCGCATCCAGTTTTATTTTCATGTCATAATTATTATTATCTGTTCATATGCTGAAATTCACTGGATTTGCCAGACTTTATGTCTGACCTTGCTTTTTTTCGCCCCTTTTTCTTCCCCCCCCCCTCCCCCCGCCCAGGTTTTCCAAGGAGGGAATACTTTAGCTTGATTCGGATTTCTTCTGCTTAAAGTGCGTAAAGTATGGCTTAACTTTTTATGGCATCTTCTGTGGGGATTATGATTTTAAAGTTTTGTACTCTGATGACTTTCTGAACAAGACTGATATTTATGTACAAAAGTGATTTTGAAAGATGTAACCATACTGATCTCTGTTTTCCGCTGTAATAAAGATAATTTCTCAAGTATTATTTATCTGTCTTCAAATTTTCTGTTCTATTTACTAAAATGCTCCACCAAAGTTAAGGCATTCCCTTCGTGAGTGTCCTTAACGGAGGTGGGGTGTTACAGATATATGGCTTAGGCATGAAAACCTATAGTAAGATAAGGATAACTATTAAACGTGAACACACCTAAATAGGGATTTTGGGTAATTGGCATGCGCTGTAATTAAAGGCTATAATTTGGCATAGTTTATACTATGAATCATGATTGGTGGTTTTTGGAGAATATTTTGAACGGTGCAATATGACTAAACCTTAGGGCATGTGTTATATTGTGATTTTTGCAACATGACTAGTTTTGTGAATTTGGGATGATTAGCATATAAAATCTAGACTTGGACATGTATGGTAAATATACTAAAAGATAAACATGTCTAACCCGAGGTTAGATTGAGTTGCGGTGTAAAACTGCCCGGAACCGCCCGGCATATCCAGTAACCACAACAACACAAATCTAATGCGAGAGGTTAGCGCATTTTTCCCAAAACCCGAGGTTAGAATGAGTTTGCGGTAGAAATCTACCCGGAACCGCCCTGAACATCCAGCAAACGCAAACAACAGTTCTAATGTAAGAGGTTGGGGCATTAGTAAATTAATTAATGCCAATAAATAGACATGCTAAGAATGGTAAGTTTAAGTAAAATTTAGAACACTTAACCATAATAACATGTTAATTAGACAAGAAGGTGGGGTTAAGTAAATTTAGAACACTTAACCGTTATAACATGTTACTTAGACAAGTGAGCAGGGTTAAGTTAACCAATATGACATGATGAATGAGTAGGGTTAAGTTAATAAGAAGCACTTAACCAATACAACGTAATGAATGAGTAGGGTTAAGTTAATAAGAAACACTTAATCAATATGAAATGATGAACGGGTAGGGTTAAGTTAAAGCAAGAGAGCAACACTTAACTAATATAACAGGATGCGTGGAAGGGCTAAATTAACACAAGATGGCAACACTTAAATAATGTAACATGACAAGTGGGTGGGTAAAGTTAACTTGAATTGATTGATGACACTAAACTAATACAACATGATGAACGCGTGGGGTTAGGTTAATAAGAAACACTTAACCAATATAACTTGATGAACGAATGGGTTTAAGTTAATGGGAAATATTTAACCAATATAACATAATGAATGAACGGGGTTAAGTTAATAGGAAACACTTAACCAATCCAACATGACGAGTGAGAAGAGTTAATAAGGAATACTTAACCAACATGAGTGGGTGAGTTAAGTTAACATGAATGGGCAACACTTAACCAATATGACATAATGTGTGGGAGGGTTAAGTACATATCGGGTTGGTGGGTAATATTAGTAAATATAGGCCCACAAACTTAACCATCAAGTAAACATGTTTGAATCTGTGGGAGGGTTAAGTACATATCGGGTTGGTGGGTAATATTAGTAAATATAGGCCCACAAACTTAACCGGCAAGAAACCCTAGTAACGGGGACCCATTTCAGTTGCAACCCACATAGATGTATCAAGGTACCCTGAAACTTGGCAGGGTGGGGCACGATTACTGTAATAACCCGAATTCCGATGGATCGAATTTTTTTCTATAATCCAATCCATCACAACCTGAGTTGGGTACTCTGGTATCCTGCAGAAAAGACAGAGACATAAAACAAGTCAGAGTTCGAAAAACATATCACAGTGGAAGGAACAAAATATAATATAATTAAAACATAACTTTACCTTAATAACAATACTGCTAAACCAATATCCAAAGCTATACAGTCTCTGTCATAAACCTAACCTGCGAATGTTATAAGGAGGGGGTCAGAACATAAGTTCTGTGTGAATGAATTTAAATTACAATTCTGGATAATCCTACATATACCGTTCAGTTACATTTTCTAATTCATTAGGTTATCTGTGTTATTAGCATCCAAGGCTTACACACGTTGCACCCATCTGCTCCCTAGTAGATTAACCTAATACAGAGTATATGTAGCTACCCCCAACTAAGGTACACCCCATGGTATCCTACTTGCGCGGTCTCCACCGTATCATCATAGGAATATAGCAGTCCCTAATCCTACGCCTGAATGTCTTACGGATTTATGTATATATGTCAATGCTACGTCGGCAAAGAACCACTACTTCTATATTACGTAAGCGTTCGGACTGCCATCTGTAACGACCCAGAAAATCTGAACCAATTTAAAATTTTTAAATTGGCTAAAATAATGGACTTTAAATATTTAAAATAAATATTTTAGATAATGGCGATGAAAACTGAGTTTGAATCGACATTTGAAAACGAATATGATTAATTATAATTATATATAGAATTGAAAATGGCGCGGTAGTTCGATAATTCGATTTCAAACTTCAATTGAATATACCGGGTGCAAAACAATCCGGATTTTAGTGAAACCAAAAATATTTAAATCTGTTAGTGAATATCTTTCTAACGGATTCGACCAATCGAAATTTGATAGCGGGAATCAAAAGATATGTCCAGTTGAAAATTCTGAATAGTCGCTATGGAATTCAGGCCCTTAAAAATGGACATTTTGCAAATGACCTCGGATTTCGACGAAACCACTTTTGTTGGATCCGCAGTGTCAAGTTATTGTTAGGTTTCAAATTTCATAATTTTTCGAATCAATATGTGAGCGTGGCAAAGGAAAACGTGTTTGACCAGTTTCTGTTGAATTTAATCGACTGGAAATTGGCCATTTTTCAAACGGTCTCAGAATTAGACGAAACTGGTTTTGTTAGGACCGTATCGTCAATACGAAGCTAGAAAATATTTTTCTGGAATTTTTAGTGTTAGTATGTGACCCCGGTAATTTGAAATGTGCGTTTAAAATTCAATATAGTGATTTAAATGTAAATTTAACGGAAACTGATTGTAACGAGCAAATCAGCTTGCGATACATATCCCATTGTGTTTGGAATGGGGGTAAAACGCTTTGGGCGACAGGCGGTGGGCCTCGTTTCGAGGTCGTTTGTAAAAGTCAACCCATTTGCAAAATTAAATAATTAAATAAAAAAAAATCTAATTTCCCTCCTTTACCTCCTTTCTGCCCCCCCCCCCCCCCCGATTCATTTAAACAGAATTAAAAAAAAAAGTGAAGAAAACCCTAGCGCTATCGACAGCCGCCCGCCTTCAACCGTCGACCGGACCTCCTCCGCAACTCCGATCATCTCCCCCCCCCCCCCTCCTGGCACTCGCTACCTCCTCCTCCTTCAATCCGACCGCCCCCGAAGCCAACGCCTTCTCCGATTCGAGGCTCGAACCCGCTCCCCGTTCTGAAACCTAGCGCCGCCCCCTCGAAACCTCCGTCGATCTGCGAACCCCCCCCCCCCTTCTTCAAAATACTGTAAGTATTCTATTGTATTGTATTTTATTTTAATTCGTTAAAACAAATTTCGATTTTAAAGGAAATAAACTGATTTTTTTTTTTTTTGCATTTAAAACCTGATTTGTTTAAAGGAAATAAACTGATTTTTTTTATGCAAATAAAAACTGATTTGTTTAAAAAAATAAAAACTGTTTTGTTTAAATATGAAAAACCGATTTTTTTTTTAAGTGTTTAAAACTGATTTTAAAAGATTTAAAAACTGTTTTGAAAAGCATTTTTAAAACTGATTTTAGAAGATTTAAAAACTGTTTTGAAAAGCATTTTTAAAACTGATTTTAAAAGATTTAAAAACTGATTGGAAAAGCATTTTTAAAACTGATTTTAAAAGATTTAAAAACTGTTTTGAAAAGCATTTTTAAAACTGATTTTAAAAGATTTAAAAATTGTTTTGAAAAGCATTTTTAAAACTGATTTTAAAAGATTTAAAAACTGATTGGAAAAGCATTTTTAAAATTGATTTGTTTTAAAATAAAAACTGATTTGTTTTAAAAATAAAAACTGATTTGTTTTAAAAATAAAAACTGATTTGTTTTAAAAATAAAAACTGATTTGTTTTAAAGGTAAAAACTTTAAATAGGAAAAAGGTTTAATCTTTAAAGAGAAAAAAGGATTTGAACTTTAAGAAGTAAAAATCATATTTTTATATATTGAAAGTCGAGGTAAAAATTCGATTTTTACATGGGTAGAGAATACGGGAGAAAGCGACAGAAAGGCGAAGATTTCTCTAAGTGCAGTTGGATAGCTATTGGTGAGATTTCTGATTTAAAAATATTATATATATGTGAAATGAAAGTGAATTGCTATCTATAAATATATATCTATATATATATATATATATATATATATATATATATATATATACGCCCCTCGTCCACAAACCATGGACGATATTTATTGATTGAAATTGTTGTGATAATTGGTTGATAGCGAATGATTGTTTGGGATTGTTTGTGATTGATATTGGTTGATTGCGGTTGAAAAATACCCATTGGTGGTTGTGAAATATTTGGTTGAAACCACATAGGATTAGTTTGTGGAAATGAAATAAATATATACATGCCGCCTGCGTGCGAACTAGATGCATGATCCCCATTGTCAAAAACCGCGAGGTTTTAAGGTAGAGCGAGGAGCCGTACTAGGGACGGTGCCGGTGTAACTACCCTGCCGTTATGCTGCCGAAATTTTGAATAATATTTGTGTGTTTGAATTATTTTCATATGCTTAAACTATATTTATTCATTGTATTGAAAACATTCATGTGTTGAATTGATATTCATTCGTTGTTTAGAAATTCATGTGTTGAATGGTATTCATATTTTGAAATAAATTGTTCGATGATAAAAATCACATTTTTATCTATATATAAAACTATTGAAAACATTCATGTGTTGAATTGATATTCATTCGTTGTTTAGAAATTCATGTGTTGAATGGTATTCATATTTTGAAATTAATTGTTCGATAATAAAAATCACATTTTTATCTATATATAGAAACTATTGAAAACATTCATGTGTTGAATTGATATTCATTCGTTGATTAGAAATTCATGTGTTGAATGGTATTCATATTTTGAAATTAATTGTTCGATAATAAAAATCACATTTTTATCTATATATAAGAACTATAGAAACATTCATGTGTTGAATTGATATTCATTAGTTGTTTAGAAATTCATGTGTTGAATGGTATTCATATTTTGAAATAAATTGTTCGATAATAAAATTCACATTTTTATCTATATATAGAAACTATTGAAAACATTCATGTGTTGAATTGATATTCATTCGTTGATTAGAAATTCATGTGTTGAATGGTATTCATATTTTGAAATAAATTGTTCGATAATAAAAATCACATTTTTATCTATATATAAGAACTATAGAAACATTCATGTGTTGAATTGATATTCATTAGTTGTTTAGAAATTCATGTGTTGAATGGTATTCATATTTTGAAATAAATCGTTCGATGATAAAAATCACATTTTTATCTATATATAAAACTATTGAAAACATTCATGTGTTGAATTGATATTCATTCGTTGTTTAGAAATTCATGTGTTGAATGGTATTCATATTTTGAAATAAATTGTTCGATAATAAAAATCACATTTTTATCTATATATAGAAACTATTGAAAACATTCATGTGTTGAATTGATATTCATTCGTTGATTAGAAATTCATGTGTTGAATGGTATTCATATTTTGAAATAAATTGTTCGATAATAAAAATCACATTTTTATCTATATATAAGAACTATAGAAACATTCATGTGTTGAATTGATATTCATTCGTTGATTAGAAATTCATGTGTTGAATGGTATTCATATTTTGAAATAAATTGTTTTATGATAAAAATCCTATTTTGTCACCTATATGAACTATATAGAAAAATAGTGTTTTGAAATGAATCGTTTTACAATAAAAATCACATTTTTATTGTATGCATAAATCGTTGAAATGTGAAGTGTTAAAAATAGCCACTTGTTCAAAATAAACATAGATGAGTTGAAATATTCATTAATTAGCTAATGAAATGATTTGCACCTATTTATGTAACATTAGAATGAATGGTGTTTTTAAACCAAATAGAAATCAAATATGAAGTTGAATAGAAAATGAAAAATGAAATGAACTGTATATATATGTACATGCATATTCATTGAACAGGTTATAGCAAAGGGGCTAGAGAAGAGGAATAAAATTTTGTGCCCGACAAATAGGTACACATTTACTGATTTGTTTGGGTGATGATTTTGAGCCTGTTGGCTAGCCGCTTGGCTTTTTCTTTTTCTTTTTGAGATTAGAAGGACCGGGAACGCTATTTGTGATTTCCCGATGCTCCCGGTGCAGGGGAGGTTATGGCGAAATTTTTCCAAAATTTAAGGTGTTAGAAAAATATTTGAAGTGAAAACGATATTGAAATTGTTGAATGAACTATATTTATATAAATATATAAATATAAATAAAATTAAAACGAAACGAGGCCGTGCAGTTCGTATTTTGAAACCGTGATTTCAAACGACTAGTGCGGGAAATCCGACCATTGGATTTTCCCGAAACCTCAACCGTCGGGTTCGCCTTGGAATAATCTTTCCAACGGCACCAACCTTGTTAAAATCCAACGGTTGGATTGTCTGGAATGTTTAATTCAATTCTGAAGAAAAACAGCGCCAGAAACGATTATATTTATTTATATATATAAATATAATTATATTTAATCGAATAACGACGCTGCAGTTCGTATTTTGAAATCGAAATTTCAAACTATTGTACCGGGAGATCCGACCGTCGGATTTTCCCGAAACTGGAACCATTGGGTTTGTTTTGAAAAGACCTTTCTAATGATGTAAATTTTGTGAAGATCCAACGGTTAGATTTTCAGATATGTGTAAATCAAATCTGAAGGAAAACAGCGCCACGGCCGCCTTATGGCCCGAAGCGTCGTTTTGAATAAAAGGGCTATTTTAAAATAAATAAAAATAGTGATAAATCGTTATAAAATATTGGAAACAATATGGAATGGAAATAAACTGAATTTGCTTGATTTATGTGATATTTGATGGTTGAATGTGTTTGGTGTGAAAATTACATTAAAGAACAAACGTGATGTTGTCAAAATAATTTAACCATTGAAATAAATCGATTTGAAATTCTAAATATACGTGAATTATTTGGAAAGGCCGAGTTAATTCTCTTTTCGAATAATCGACCGACGATTGAAAGTCGAAGATGAAGACGGCGGTCGAAGACCGGAGATCTTCACCTCGTTTGGATGGTAACCGAGGTCCTGATTGGGAGGCATCCCGAAATATGGATAATGAGTGGTGATCGTCCAGACGTACGTGGTGATCGAAGGGTTTGCGAGGTATTTAGTGCCTCCGGTTTCGTTCAGACCCAGAACGGACTTGTAAATGGACTGTGTGTCTGACATTGGAGTTTATTCTGTGTTGATTGATTTCTGTTAAATATACATCTGTTTGGCGGCGGAGAATTTATTCTTTTGCTTAACGCCCTTCTCTGAGACGTACGAGCTCAGAGGTTGTATATCGATGGACATCAGTCGCATGGCATGAATTGCCTGTGTGGCATGCTAAGATGCAGTGATCAGGGCTTCTGTTGAAAAGAAAAGTCTTGTGGTGATGATCAAAGCACCGCCTGTGTGGCGTAGCTTTGTGTATAACGTGAATTCGCGAGCCTCACACCCCGGTATGAACCTAAAACGGGAGAAGGACCTCAGGGAGGGCATGCGTTTCCTTCTAGCTAGGGTGGTGTCAGTGACCTACCAGCCCTGACATTTATATACTTTTCACCTATGTGGTTGTTGCTGTTGCGAGGCGCCTCGGTTTGATCGGACGATCCGGGTCTGATGGAGTCATTCGTTGGCTCGTTTACGCCCCAAAGGGCGGGGAGACGTAGTGTTCAGGCATAATAATCCACATCGGTGGACCGGCCCTGTCGCTCCAAGGGGCAGTTGCGGCTGTTCCTGAGACATGGGCTAGATTGTCTCGAATTCGGTAAGGACTATCTTTTGCCTTGGTTCATGACGGAAATCCAATTTCCAAATACGACATCGTGCGGTTTGGATTGTATATATATATATATGGCGACATGATATATGGTACCCATGCCGTCTATGATTGATAGTTATGATTTGAAAGTGTTTTCAAAACATATAGACACTAGCAATAATATCAATTGCCTTTGTTTTATTCGTATCAATCATATTTTGGCCATTATAAGGTAAAACTCTATCCTCCGGTTTGCGTTGCATTGTGTGATGGGAACTGAGTCTTATAATGGCTTCATTTTTATAAAAAGCATAGCGATGTTTAAAAAAAAAAAAAGATTTGTTTTAAAGCACTGGCAATCCAATGGAGTAAACCCGTTCCACGAAAGTGGCGTGGTCCTGTGATTAGCCAAATTATATATGTGTTGAGTAGATTTCTCATACCAGTCCCATGACTGACTCGTAGTTTGTTTCACTCTCAAACTCGGGTGCCCCTTTTTCTACACGGGCAGCCTTGTATTCAGGTTTAGCTGGTTCTTTCTGGATAGCTGGAGCTGAAGATGGATTCTATCATTTATTTCTTTTTATGTTGTTCAGCTCCTATTGTACATATTTTGTTTATTTCCGCTGTAGACATTTATGTATAGCTGAACTGTATTTGTACTAAGTAAGATCCTGTATACTGTGTAACTCTGATGATTACTTTTATCCAGTATATTTTGTTGTTCATTCTGGTGTATTTATTTAATTCTGTTCTGCTATTATCTGTTTCTGTGTTATATTCCAAAGATAACCTTGTTTCCGTGAGAACGGGAAATCGGGTCCTCTCACCATCTTTGAACCATTCGATCAAATTAGGTTCTATCATCGAATAATGCCCTATAGTCTGCGATACACCACCCAGATCAGACAAGATTGTACCTAGACTTTCACATGTACGTATCATCAATCGTACTCGATGTTTATTGCACATGTTCTCCATATGTGCACCCGAGCCTCGTGGCAGGGCTAATCAAGAAACACGGAACTCGGTCGGGAGCTTTCAGATATCTGCCGATTGCAGATGCTAAGGTCTGCTTTTACAGTGGCTATGGTCCCAATAGACCCCTCCCTCGACTAATGAAAGGCACCCAAGAATATCAAGAATGAGAACTGTACCCCGGCCCACTATGCCCTTCAATCCTATTGGCCAACCTCACCCATAACCAGATAGCAAAGTATATGGTCTTTTGGATTTCTCTGCCTTTCTGCTTTGCGTACTAACTGAAGATGGTAGGTAGCCGACGACGTGCTATCATAGGGCTAACTGGTTATCGCCGACTCACGCTAGTTCATCCTAGTCTTTAGGTTGCCTTATTATTGCAACCAAGACATACTCTTGGTTCTTCTTACGCAGACCTTAACCTCTGTGAGGCCAGGCAGATCATCAGCATTCTCATAGAGGGATACCAAGAGTATCCACACGTCCCCTCGAAGCTGCTGCTTCATAACCTAGTTCGTTGTAGCCTTCTATATGATCAGATGGACGTACGCTCCCCCTTGCGCCCTACGACACCGTGATGATCTACCGACTTTGGTTATTCATCCCCTATCGTATGGACTGGTCCAAGCGCCTTATCCTTTCGTACTATTAGACCTTATGTCTAAATTTCTGATTACGCGCTTGCTTTGCCTTATTAATTTGTTTATCCTCGTTTATGTTGTCCTTCAATTCTAATTACCAAGTTGCCCTTTACCAAAGGTTTATTACTTAGTCCTCTTCAACTAAGGTTTACTTACTTAGTTATCTTTACCGTTGCTTACTTAGTTCTCTAACTAAAGTTCGTTACTTCAGTTGCCATTTTACTTAGTTTTCTAACTAAGTTTCATTACCCAGTTGTCATCATCATTATTTACTTAGTTCTCTAACTAAGGTTCAACACTTGGTTAACTTCATCTTTATTTACTTAGTTCTCTAACTAAGGTTCAACACTTGGTTGCCTTTATCGTTATTTACTTAGTTCACTAACTAAGGTTTACCAATGAACTCAAATATGACTTAAGTTTTCTTTATCAAATGATAGCGTATGGGTACTTTCCCAACTTTTCATCTTAGATTAACTTATTTCATAGTATAAGTCGTCCCACCCTTCATGTCTTATATTACATCTTAAGTCATAATCTTCCCTTGTCCCTAGGACAAGTTTACCTATTATTTAATTTTACATTACCGCAACTTTTGTTTATAATAGGTAGTTATCATTCCCCACTAATGTGTTGGTTAAGTTTGTCCATATGTCAAGTTTTACTTAACCCTACCTTCCCGCTCATGCATTACTCGTATATTCCACAAATTTGGTTAAGTGTTGTCTTTCAGTTCATATTGACTTAACCCACCCACGCATCATGTCAAATTGGTTAAGTGTTGTTAACCTAACCTTACCATACTAGCAAGTGTCATTAGCATAAATTGATTATTAATGCACCAACCTCTCACATTAGACCTGTTGTTGCTGTTGTTGGATGTGCCGGGCGGTTCCGGGTATTCTTATACCACAACTCAATCTAACCTCGGGTTTAAGCGCGTTATGACTAACTTCTCACATTAGACCCTATTTTTTGCGGCCACTGGATATGCCGGGCGGTTCCGGGCAGAATTACACCACAACCTCTTTCTAACCTCGAGTTAGTCATGTTTCATCTTTATAAAGACCCATAAACCTACTGTTTTCTCCGCACGAATTCATAGGCGTTTATATGCTGTAAAACCTGAAGGGACCTAGCCTCCACCTTAATCAATCAAATTAGAGATTTCAAGTTAACAATCAAAGTCTACATCAAAGGAATAGCAAATCAAATTCAGAAATCAGATCCCAGAATCTCAAGATCGTTCTGTAATTTGTAAGTTCACGTTACTTTCAGAAATAAAATTTAATTGTGATTCTGACATTGTAATAAATCTAAATCTGAGATTATGCCTATTTTCTATCTGTCTTTCTATATCCATTGGATCTTTCTTATTGATATTAATATGTCCATTCTTTGTCTCTTCTTTCCTTCTTCCCTTTTTGTTTTTATAGCCGGGATACTGCGAGCCTGAGCCAAATCTCATAAGAGATGAATGTACGTTGGGAAAATTTGGGCATAATATATGATTTGGACATGACCAGCGCTAAAATTGGGCATAATATATGATTTTGACTTGACCAACGCTAAAATTGGGAAAAGTATTTAATTATGTATAATTTGGCATAACTGATTTGGGGACATAACACATGTTGTAATTAAAACATAAAGTGTATCAAACATATGACTTGAGATTTGAGGCATAAAGTATATTGGGCATATGACTTGGGGTTTGGGGCGTAAATTGAACTGTAAATATGTAAGGCATAGTACATGTTGTGGTTTAAGACCTAAAATTGGGGCATATTATTTATGATAGTTTATGACTTGGAAGAAGGAGATTATTGAGTATAGTGATTTATGGCTTAGGCATGAAAACATATAGTAAGATAGGGATAACTGTTAAATGTGAGCATGCCTAAATTGGGATTTTGGGTAATTGGCATGCACTGTAATTAAAGGCTATAATTTGGCATAGTTTATACTGTGAATCATGATTGGGGGTTTTTGGAGAATATTTTGAACAGTGCAATTTGACTAAACCTTAGGGCATGTGTTATATTGTGATTTTTGGAACATGACTAGTTTTTTGAATTTGGGATGATAGCATATAAAATCTAGGCTTGGACATGTAAGGTAAATATGCTAAAAGATAAACATGCCAAACCCGAGGTTACATTGAGTTGCGGTGTAAAACTGCCCGGAACCGCCCGACATATCCAGTAACCTCAACAACACAGATTTAATGTGAGAGGTTAGCACATTTCGCCAAAAACCCGAGGTTAGAATGAGTTTGCAGTAGAAGTCTGCCCGGAACCGCCTGGCACATCCAGCAACCGCAAACAACAGTTCTAATGTGAGAGGCTGGGGGATTAATAAAATAATTAATGCCAATAAACAGACATGCTAGGAATGGTAAGGTTTGGTAAAATTTAGAACGCTAAACCATTATAATATGTTAATTAGACAAGAAGGTGGGGTTTAGCAAATTTAGAACACTTAACCGTTATAACATGTTAATTAGACAAGTGAGCAGGGTTAAGTTAACCAATATGACATGACGAATGAGTAGGGTTAAGTTAATAAGAAGCACTTAACCAATACAATGTGATGAATGAGTAGGGTTAAGTTAATAAGAAACACTTAACCAATATGACATGATGAACGGGTAGGGTTAAGTTAAAACAGGAGAGCAACACTTAACCAATATAACAGGATGCTTGGAAGGGTTAATTTAACACAAGAAGGCAACACTTAACCAATGTAACACGACAAGTGGGTGGGTTAAGTTAACTTGAATTGATTGATGACACTTACCAAATACAGCATAATGAACGCATAGGGTTAAGTTAACAAGAAACACTTAACCAATGTAACTTGATGAACAAATGGGGTTAAGTTAATGGGAAATACTTAACCAATATAGCATGATGAATGAACGGGGTTAAGTTAATAGGAAACATTTAACCAATCCAACAAGACGAGTGAGAAGGGTTAATAAGGAACACTTAACCAACATGACATGATGAGTGGGTGGGTTAAGTTAACATGAATGGACAACACTTAACCAATATGACATAATGTGTGGGAGGGTTAAGTACATATCGGGTTGGTGGGTAATATTAGTAAATATAGGCCCACAAACTTAACCATCAAGTAAACATGTTTGAATCGGTGGGAGGGTTAAGTACATATCGGGTTGGTGGGTAATATTAGTAAATATAGGCCCACAAACTTAACCAGTAAGAAACCCTAGTAACGGGGACCATTTCAGCAGTAACCCACATAGATGTATCAAGGTACCCTGAAACTAGGCAGGGTGCGGCACGATCATTGGGCTAATTATAAGCAGTCAAAATAGCGGCAGGGGGTACGTCAGTGTAGGTTCCGAGGGATTACGGGCGTGCACGTACTCCAGAATGGGAAAAACAGGCACTGGGTACCAGTAGTTATACACTGTGCGTCTTGAATCGTGTTGGGTTGCTATAATAAGAATTTATACACCTTATGGTGGGACCAACACAGAGTATCTACACGCAAGAGAGGGCCAACTGACACAGACACATGAAACATTAACACAAGTAGGGAGCCGATCGATATGGAAGTAACGGTACATCTAACATCTTCATGGCAATTAGGTTGATTGAGGTAAGGTCCTCATACTAGATGTACACCTGAAGGCTATCACAATTATGGGGATTGGGATCACATTATCATATGATCATTTTGTACAAATTACTAGTTGAGACATTAACTAGGTGGTGCAGAGATATAGAAATCAGAATAACAGTGTAGTAGCGAAGTAGAGAAAGAGTAGAAGTGCATTCAGTTTATCTTTCCTTATCATACCTATGATAATCGAATGTTATCTTGTTATCCTTGTTATCACAGTATTGTCTTATATTCAGTTTATTCACGTCATAATGCTTTTGCCTATTTATATGTTGAAAGTCACTGGACTTTCCAGACTTATGTATGTCCTAGTTTGTTTCGCCTCTTTTCTTCCGTCCACACCCTCCCTCCTCCCCCCCCCCCCCCCCAGGTTCACAGGGAGGAAATGTTACCACTTAGCTCAGTTTTCTTTCCAAGCTCAAAGATAGTCGATGTATTGCTTTGGACTCTCTTTTCTACTACTATGGCTGGTTCATGCTATATTGAAGAATATCATTGTTATATTTTTATGCTTCTTTTATACTAGGAAGTTTTTGAATCAAGACAGAAGTTCTATGTATTACTTTTAAGTATGATTGAGACAAATTGTTGTAAAAGCTTGACTGAACCACATTGTTTATAAAATGACTTTATTTTCCGCTGCTTTTTTTGTTTGTTTTGTAGTTTATCTGCATCTTTTACCTAAAAACGCTCCACCGAAGTTAAGGCATTTCCTTTGTAAGTGACCTTAACGGAGGTGGGGTGTTACACCCACTAGCTTGCATCGCTGCCCCTAATCGTCTATCAGAGCCAATGTAACACCTGCATTTTTAGTTAAGTAAAATAAAATAAAATTTGAAGAGTATCCAGAATTTGGTCATGGGATTAGCGTCATTGCGTCTGTGGCGATTTTCTGGTCAATTTAGACTTATGGATTGTAAAAAACTGATTTAAGATGAAAAAGATACCTTTAAATGAAATACTGTAACAAACATGAAAAGAAGGTAAAAGAAAAAGAACAATGGCCACCATTGTTATAAGCCTTGTTAATAAAAGCCTATGTTGTCCAGTTGGTAAGAGTAAGCGAATTTCAAGGGAGTGGCGCGAGTTCGATTACCTCCGATTTTATATTTTTGTTTTAGGGGAACGACTAAAATAATACATGTTATAAGAAAAAATAGGTATATATGCACATATAAGGAAAATTGTACACATAAGGAAGTACAAAAATATATGTTGACATGCAGATGTAAATATATGCATATATATGTGCAAATATATGTATATAAGAGAAGTTTGAAATAGGGCTGCAATCAAAGAAATCCGGTAAAAATTAAATAACGGCATAAAGCCATTTGAATTTTGAAAATGAAATAAAAGTTATGTGTATATATATGTGTGTGTAAATGGATATTAGAAGTTTTATATACATATAAGGAGTTTATATGTAAATAAATCAATAAAAGTTAAACAAGAAAGTGGCAAACATTTAAAATTAAAAACGTTAACAAAACAGCTCGCTGGACCCAAAATGGGTCGACCCAAAGGGTTATGTGGGTCGACCTACCCCTGATCCAGGCAGATTCATTTGATGAATCTAGACTATTTTTCTAATCACGTTCGTTGCTGACTCAGCGCTGCGTGTACGATAAGATCTTGAACACCTAAAAATAGGCTAGCGAAGTCTTGCATAAATCTCATATTTTTAGAGAGGATGCCTAAACTCTGTCATTCTTCTTCCTCCTCAATTCTCTTCAGAAAATAAAATAACTAGTCAAAGAAAATTCTGATTCAAGATCTAGAGGAAAGAATCAATATTTAAAGAAAGGTTGTTCAGAATTCTGGTTGAAGTAAGGTAAATTCTTGGATCTGGTTAATTTATATTTCTCCTCTTTCTTCCCTTTTTCTTGTAGTTGAGGATTTTGGATCCATGGTTTTTTAGGTCCTAAATTCAGTTAAGGAAGCAATGGAATGTTAGGTTTGGACCAGATTCATGAATTGGAAAGCTATTAGGTCAGTGGATTTAAGTTATGCCTTTTTGATGATGGTATATTTATCACTTGGCATTCCCCGTTAATATGTATATTAAATCTGTTGAAATGGTTAAATTGCTGAAATGTATAAACTTGTTGAAATATGTGCAAAGGACTACTGTTGTATATAGACTTTTTCTAATAACTTGTTAATTGGACAATGTAAGTTAAGTTACAGTAAAATTGGGAATAATTGCAATGTTATATAAGGCCCGTTTCCCATTAATCATCTGTCTGAATTGGAATTTACCATAAATGTTGTAATTAGGAATTTGCAAAAAACCTAAATAATTGTTTAAGAATATTATTATTCTAAAAGATTGTAAATAAGAATTATAGTAAAATTTGGAAGAATGAATATGCCTAAATTTACAGTAGTTAGTAAATTATAACCACACTTAGACATGAGGTTAAATTCAACTTGTGGAAGAAGTCTGCCCGGAGCTGCCTAGCAAATGTAGCATCCACAAGTGGTTAACTTAATGTGAGGGGTCTAGTGAATAAATATACATGTGATAATGCTAAGACACGAGGTTAAGTCCAATTTTTGGTAGAAGTCTACCTAGAACAGCTCGGCAAATCCAGCATCCACAAGTAGTCGGCTTAATGTGAGAGGTCTGGTGCATAAATATACATTTATATATACATATGAATATATGTATATAACATGATAGAGATAAATGGCATCGACCGTAATTAATGGAAATGAATGAAAGTTACAACAGTAAAAGAATTGGAATGAACATGGAATGATAATAACCTATTATAGTTAATTACATTAATAAGAATGTTATATAATAGGTAGGCTTGTCCAAGGGACAAAGTGGAAATTATAACATAACTTATAATAAATGAAAAAGAAACTTATTAGTAAACCTTAGTTAAGAGAACTAAGTTAATAAGTAAACAATAACAAGTCATAGTGACAGTGTAATAAGAAAGAATGAGCAAACTTTTGAATGAAATAAGTTATATTTAATCATATAAAATTAGTGACATGTTAACAGAAAACATGTGGACTGAGATAAAACATATTTAATTATATATTAAGTAGAACATGTTATTGCAACTATGAAACTGGACAATGAACTACATAGTAATAATATAAAGAGATTGTAGATTACAGACCTTGGATTACAATCTAGGAAATAACATATTATGGGCTTATTAATAAACTTAAATGGATTAAGTTATATTAATGGAATTAATATGCAAGATGGTTCCATTCCTTAGAGATATAAGGGGCTCAAAGTGAACTTTTTAACTTGAATAAGAAATTAATGTAATTGGAAATAACCAATTTAATTGGAAATCAGATGAGGTAGAGCAAACGCATAATTAAACATTTAGACATTGGGTCTAATAATATGCTAGCGTGATGCGCTTGATCCAGTCCGCACGTCTTAAGGTGAAGAACCCAATGGGGTATATCATCGGGGTGTCTAGACACATGGGAGGAGCACGTCCACTTGATTACGCGGGTCGACTTACGGCTTGATTTCTTGGTGGGACTGGAAGGAAGCATGCGACTTCTGAGGGACGTGGAGGGTACTACTGGTAGTCCTCTGTGTGGTGATAGTGCTTAGGTTGTGCTCGCAGGGGTTGGGTCTACGTATCACTACCCAGTGAGTATACCTTGACACAAAAGTAGCTTTGCAGTTAGAAGGCTGTGACGAGATGACACTAGGGTGATTCAGCGATCGCCTCGGCAGGAGGTTGGGTCAGGACCAACACTCGATCGTAGATTGTCGGGTATACATCATCGGCAATCAGTCGGATGCGAAAAGACTAGAGCTAAAACCAAGACGTCATCAACCTTTCATTATCGAGGCACGGTGGTTGAGGGACACACCAATTGGTTGTTTAGATTGTTTGTTAGGGGCATGTCACTTAGCTCCTGTAGTCTTTACTAGTTGAGGGAGGGTTCGGGTGGGACCATAACCACTGAAAATGCAGACCATAGCATCTATGTATACAGATATCTGAAAAATCTTCTGATCGAGTTCCATGTTTCTGACACAACCCTGTTACGGGACTCAGTGCACAGTAGATAATATGTGCGGATACATGCATATCGTGTCCAGATGGTGTATCGTCGAGGTTGAGGCATTGAGTACAATTAACGATATGTGTGTGAGTGTAACACCCCTAGGTCTCACATCGTGGAAGCCTGTGTGAAGTGGGCACTTATATAGTATAGCTCATCTCTTACTAACGTCTAGGCCTTTTGAGAAACAAAACCCCATACCTATATGGTGGCCAATTTGGGGACAATATCTTGCGTGAACAGAGGTGCGGGTTATTACTGTGGTATCAGAGCCAATACCCATCCGGAATTGTGGCTTCTATGTGGACCACAATGCCTGGGTGAGGTGTTTGTGAGCCAACGGGGGCGTTGGGCTCGGTAGGAGGGGAGAATGTAACACCCCTAGGTCTCACATCGAGGAAGCCTGTGTGAAGTGGGCACTTATATAGTATAGCTCATCTCTTACTAACGCCGAGGCCTTTTGAGAAACAAAATCCCACACCTATATGGTGGCCAAGTTGGGGACAATATCTTGCGTGAACAGAGGTGCGGGTTATTACAGTGATAAAGTCTAGATACATGCATGTCTGCTCCGGATTGTGTATCGTAGACTTTAGGGCATTACTCTGTCATGGAATCTGATTTTATCGAATGGTTCGAAGTTGGAAGTCCGTACACTTACGTAGCATGGCGATGGTAGTTCTATATGGAACGTAGCGTTGTTATATAGAGATATCTATGTCGCACTAGTGAAGGATAAAGGACTGCGTATATTTCTGTGGCGTTACAGCGGAGACCGTGTGAGTGGGTTACCATAAGGCGTACCTTAATATTGGGGGTAGCTATATATATACTGTATTAGGTTAATCTACTGGGGAATAGATGGGTACGATGTGTGTATAAGCCTTGAATGTTGTTAACCCAAGTAACTTAATATATAAGAAAATGTAATTGAACGATATATGTAGGGTTATCCAAAGTGTGTAGTTTAAATCTAATAACCAGAACTTGTGTTTTGACCCCCTCCTCATGACGTACTCGCAGGTTAGATTTGTGGTAGAGATTTTGTGATGGCCCGCCCCGGACCAGATGGCATTTCCTCCGAAAGTGCGTTGTACACATGCCCAGCTAGCACGGGACGGTCGTCAGAAGAAAAGAATGAACTAACAAGGAACCTATAGAATGTCTCACAGCGCATGGAACAAAATATAATAATAACATAGTCTTGACATAAAACAGGCGAGACAGTGCATAAGCTGAAACCTAAACTAACATAGCAGCGGAAATCCAAATACAGCTTATGATCCAACATCATTATTACAACTTTAAACTGTCTCTGAAGCAAAAGAAACCTAAAGTAGAAGATGCACTACTAATGTGACGGCCGGGAATTTCGCTCGATCCGAATCAGTCGTTAAACCGATCTAGACCGTTCGAAACTCCTGAACGTTGAGAACAGGACAAAATAGAACGCAGACGGAAGAACATTTCATTGCTATTACAACAATTCCATTAGATACAAGAATATGCAGAGTATAAATGAATAAATTACATTCGATAAATATCAGAGATTACAATAAATTACATAGCAGCGGAAAAAAATAATACAAAGCACAACTGAGGGTGATATACGGATACAGAGCTTTCCGGATATCATTCCAGCTGTAAACCAGGATCCTGTGAATATAAATCTGCAAAACCAAAACTACTAGCTGCCCGTGCGGAAAATAGGGGCACCCAGAGTTTAGGTTAAAACAATAAACTCCAGGTCAGTCATGTGACTGGTGTGAGAACTAAAACAGTTATTAAAACTTTATTTTTAAAGATAGTAATTCAAGGGACCACGCCGTATAACACGGAACGGGTTTCCTCCCAAGAATACCAGTGCATAGAATAAACAACGCAATGCTTTTTCGAAAAATGAAGCTATTATAAGACCCAGGTCCCATCACACAATGCAACGCAAGCCGGAGGATAGGGTTTTCCCTTATAATAGCCAAACATGCTTGGTACGTTTAAAACAAATCATTTGATACTATAATAAGTGTATAGTGTCAAAACAATTTCAATCATAAATATCAATCATAGGCGGCATGGGTACCATATATCATGTCGCCATACTAGTTCTACAATTAAAACCGCAATACACGTATTGGAAATTGGATTTCCGTCATGAGTCGAGGCAAGGGGCAAGATCCTCTCCGCGTTCGAGACACTCTAGCAAATGCCTCCGGGTTACGCACTCTGGGAAACCCTGGATCGGTTGGGCCGGTCCTCACTTACATTAGAGGATTATTTATTCCTGAACACACGTTTCCAGGTCCTTACAGACCTATAATCGAGGTGCCTCATTCCAACAACCACAAAGGTGAAAAGTATATAAATGTCAGGGCTGGTAAGTCACTGACACCACCAAAGCTAGAAAGAAACGTCGTGTTCTCCCAATGGTCCGTATCCCTTTTTAACTCATACCGAGGTGTGAGGCTCGCGAATTCACGTTATACACAAAGCTGCCACGTAGGCGTGCTTTGATCATCAACCACAAGACTTTGCTTTTCAGTAGAAGCCTTGATCATTGCACCTTAGTGTGCCACACAGGCAATTCATGCCATGCGACTGATGTCCATCGATATACAACCTCTGAGCTCGTACGTCTCAGAGAAGGGCGTTAAGCAAAAGAATAAATTCTCCGCCGCCAAACAGATGTATATTTAATAGAAATCAATCAACACAGAATAAAATCCAATGTCAGACACACAATCCATTTACATGTCCGTTCTGGGTCTGAACGAAACCGGAGGCACTTTCCTCGCATATCCATCCGTCTCCAGGTACGTCTGGATGACCACCAACTATTTCCATCCTCTTGGGTGTACAGCCCAATCAGGATCGTCAGTAATTATCCAAACGATGTGAAGACTTCCGGTCTTCGACCACCGTCTTCATCTTCGACTTATCGTCGAATCGATTATTCAGAATGGGTGTAAACCCGGCCTTTCCGAACAACCCGCGTATATTAAAAACAAATGTTATAAGAACACAACATACGCCTCATTCCAATTCAGAATATTCTTTTATTCGCAAAATCACATTCTTAGGGAAAGGTTCCCATTAATTTTATCCAAGATAAATTCTTTAAAATTTATCCTTTAATCTTCCTTTGGATGATCCATCAAACCAAATTATGGTTTTCTAAACTAGTCGAGATTAGCGAACCGTAACGAAGTAATTATTTATTTATTTTATTTCCCAATCCCAACTTATTCATCCCATGAAGCAAAACTGGTAATACTCCATATCTAATACTATGGTGTTATCGGTAAGATTAATTACAATTTCACGTTCAAATCTAATTAAAGATTTAACTATCGCTTTGGAGCAAAACTGGCGATACTCCACTCTCGCTCATTTCTAAATTTGATAATTTAGATTATAGATTTACATTTCAATCTAATTGCAGATTCGTTAAAACTCCTTTTACTGGGTTAAAGAACTAGGTGTTATTTAAAACACAGTTCACGATAAACCCAAATCACATTCTATTTGTTATCGGGTTAAAGAACTAGTGTTATTTAAAACACCGTTCACGATAAACCCACAAATCAATTCTATTTAATTTAAATCAAATATATTAGGAATTCCGATGATTTAAAACCCCTTTTTGAATCTAATTTATTTATTTAAAAATAATTGGGTTTTAAATTTAGTTCAAAACTAGTTCATTTCGATAAAAATCTATTTTTATCATTTCAAATATGGGGTTTTTCACCCCCAAATTTTCCCAAATCATTTCTTATGATTTTACACAAATTATTTATATTTTTAATAATTTTATCAAGGCCCGTACAGTCGATTTCCATCAACGGCTATCGAACTGCACTTACAGCGACCTTTTTCAAATTTGATTTGGACGTATCTCCAAATCCAACCGTTAGATTTAAAATTTCTAATATTCGTTAGAAAGCTCTTTCCGATACGAACCCAACGGTTCCGGTTTTAGGAGAATCCGACGGTCGGATCTCCCGTAATGTCCGTTTGAAATAAATGGTCGAAATTCACGAACTGCCGCGGCGCGTTCTATTCAGGCCATTATATTATATATATAATATATATATTTCGTCGATTACTATTTAAAACGAATTATATAAATAGTTTTAAATTCGTTTCAAAAACAATTTCAACTTCCATTTCAATCCAAAGCAAAATTTAATTCTTCTTTATAAATTCGTTTTAAAATTCATTTCTATTCAATTCAAATTTCAATTCAATTTGAATTCATTTCAATTCGCTTTCAATTCAATTTGAATTCGTTTTCAATTCAATTCAATTCCAAAGTCGTTTTCTATTCGATTCAATTCAAATTGGTTTTCTATTCGAATCAAATTCGTTATATATTCAATTGAAATCAAATTCGTTATATATTCAATTCATTTCGAAATCGTTTTCTATTCAATTCATTTCGAAATGAATAAAATCGATATAAATATCGTTCACGTCAAAATGGCGTCAATCTAATCAACACGGCTTCACATATTTCTATTTCAAATATCCTATTTCAAAATATTTTTATTCAATACACGACTCTATCTCTTTGTCAACACACGACTAATCTCAACGAATGAGTACCGTCCACGTGTGACTATTTTGTTATTTAACATATTTTATGAAAATTAAGGTACCTATCGTTTGATATTAAATCAGACTCCAACCGTAAATTAGTAAGGAAACGATTCCTTGAATATTAACCCCGAAGGCCGAAACCAACATCAGATTAATATCCAGGACACCACTCATCTTATCTACTTTCCAGTCAGTTTCTAATTTTATATATGATAAAGATGTAGATTTTATTTTTAAAATATTTCGTTCAACACATGACTAATCTCAACGGATGAGTACAGTCAACACATGAACCTTTATATTATATTGATAAAGATGTAATTTTTATTATAAAAATATTTCGTTCAACACATGACTAATCTCAACGGATGAGTACAGTCAACACATGAACCTTTATATTATATTGATAAAGATGTAATTTTTATTATAAAAATATTTCGTTCAACACATGACTAATCTCAACGGATGAGTACAGTCAACACATGAACCTTTATATTATATTGATAAAGATGTAATTTTTATTATAAAAATATTTCGTTCAACACATGACTAATCTCAACGGATGAGTACAGTCAACACATGAACCTTTATATTATATTGTTCTTTATCTTCTAAATTGGAATGAGGCCCCATCAATCACCATATAAAATTAATTATATGGATTTTCATACAACACATATATATAATAGCATTGAAAAATAATCAACCATCAACCAGAGTGCACTACACTGTATAAGCATCAAATATAGATATCTAACGCTTATAACAGTCTGTCAATCAATCGATCGACATGTTTAATCAATCAGGATGAGTGAACTTCAAATTTCATCCCAATACCCGTGTGGGGTTTCAAGCAATCAAACACAGATTTTTATTTGTGCAGTTGGGCGATGTGTAAAATTTATCGTCCCAATCAATATCAGTCAAATCAGTGCATATAAACAAATCGGCTGATTTGTCTATAAATATCTATTTATTCACTTTCACGTTAAAAATTATATTTTTAACGATAAAATATTTTATTTTAACATATGAATTTCTATTCAGTTCATTTACACAATGAAAATGATATTTTTATTTTTCTAACATATTTTAGAAAATTTCGGCGGCATAACGGCACGATACTAGAAACGGGACGAGGCCTAGCCTTATCCCCGGTCTAGTGAAGGCCCACGCCATTCACACATCAATCAAATCCATTTATTTCACCAAACAATTCAATTTCAATCAAATATTCTAACTAATTTTTGCAATCAAACAAACAAGTCCATGGTCTGTGGACGATTGTGTCGGGTGCTACTAAACACCGTCTGCATCCTAGTATATATATATAACTAGAAAAGAAATTGAAGAGTGAGAAATTCTCACCGAAAGCTATCCAACCATTTTGACTCTTCATTTATAGAAATCTTCATCTTTCACGCCTTTTTATCACCTTCGTTGCCCGTAGTCACTACATATGTAAAAATCGGATTTTTACTTCGCTATTCAATATATAAAAATCGAATTTTTATTTTGTTATTCAATATATAAAAATCAAATTTTTATTTTGTTATTCAATATATAAAAATCAAATTTTTATTTTGTTATTCAATATATAAAAATCCCATTTTACTACTGTGTTATATAGATAAAAATTATTTTTATCACGCTATTTTCCATATAAAGATTTCGCCTTTCTAAAATATAGTTTTCGCCTTTATAAAAACATAGACTTTGCCTTTTCAAATTTAAAGATTTCATCTTCAAAAAAACCTCATTTTTATTTTTCTACACATATAAAGATGATATTTTTAATATTCCATATAAACAAAAATCATATTTCTATCACTTCTATATAGTGAAGATTATATTTTTAATACGTTAAAAATATAAAAATCATATTTTTATTACTTTTAAAAATGTAAAAATCATATTTTTATAATCACTTCATATATATAAAAATCGAATTTTCATACAAACCGTTATATAAATAAAAATTACATTCTTATTTTAAAGTTATACACATAGAAAATCATATTTCCTATTTTTATTTCTATTTCAAACCATATGTATTTTTATTTCAAAAACACAATTCTATTTCTATTTTTCTTTTCTTCCTAATTACATTTTCAAAACTGATTTTACTAACCTAAACAAAAATGAAATTAAATTTAAATAAAACCGGAATAAAACAATGCTTTATTATAAAATAAAAAGAAAAAAAAACTTACTGTCATTATCCTGGACGTCGACCTAGAGGGAGGAGAAGGCCAGGAGGAGCAGCGCGGTCATGGGGAGGTCGAACGGCGGTTTGGTGGTGCGGTGGAACGAGGCTGGCGGCGTCGACTTCGATGTCGCGGTTTGGGTGGTGTCGCGGTGGGTTTCAAGGGGCTGGAGGGTTTCGTGGTAGCGCGCACGAGGTAGGGGCGCGAGGGGAGAGAATAGATCGGGGGGGGGGGTTTCTGCGGTGGCTCACCAGGCCACGACCGCCTCTGGTGGAGGAGCGACGGCTCCTCCCTTTTTTTTTCGTTTCTTTTTTTTCCTGTAAAATGAAATCGGGGGGGGGCAATTTGAAGAAGATATAGGGGAGGAGAGAGAGTGTTTTACATTATTTATTATTTTTTTTATTTAATTATTTATGAAAAGTTGACTTTTACATACGACCTCTAAACGAGGCCCACCACCTGCCGTCCATAGCTAATTACCCCCATTCCGAACACAATGGGACATGTATCGTAAGCTGATTCGATCGTTTTGATCAGTTTCCGTTGAATTTACATTTAAATCGCTATATTGAATTTTAAACGTACATTTCAAATTACCGGGGTCACATACTAACTTTAAAAATTCTCGAAAAATATTTTCTAGCTTCGTATTGACGATATGGTCCTAACAAAACTAGTTTCGTCGAATTCTGAGACCGTTTGAAAAATGGCCAATTTCCAGTCGATTAAAATCAACTGAAACTGGTCAAACGCGTTTTCCTTTGCCACGCTCACATATTGATTCGAAAAATTATGAAATTTGGAATCTAGCAATAACATGACACTGCAGATCCAACAAAAGTGGTTTCGTCGAAATCCGAGGTCGTTTGCAAAATTTCCATTTTTAAGGGCCTGAATTCCATAGCGACTATTCAGAATTTTCTACTGGACATATCTTTTGATTCCCGCTATGAAATTTTGATTTTTCGGATTCGTTGGAAAGATATTATCAATTAGATCCTAATGTTTTTGGTTTCACTAAAATCCGGATTGTTTTGCACCCGGTACATTCAATTGAAGTTTGAAATCGAATTATCGAACTACCGCGCCATTTTCAATTCTATTTATAATTATATATAAATATTTATATTCAAACGACGACGTATATAATATATACGTTCGAATTATATTCAAAATAAATTTCTCGTCGATATTATTTAAAATAATCTATTTTAAATATTCAAAATTCGCTAAAATTGCCAAAATAAAAATTTTAAACTGGCCCAGAATTTCCGGGTTATTACAATCTCCCCCACTTAAAACTTTTCGTCCCCAAAAAGGAACAAAGTCGAAAGTGGTTTGATTAATCAGCTCTACGTTCGATCCGGCTTCCATTCTCCAACTTTTCAGTTTCTGAGAATTTTCAAAATTTCAAAAATTTGGCTAACACCCTAAATTTTCGAAAAATTTCGCCATAACCTCCCCTGCACCGGGAGCATCGGGGAATTTCAAATAGCTTCCCCGGTCCTTCTAATCTCAAAAAGAAAAAGAAAAGGCCAAGCGGCTAGCCAATAGGCTCATAAAATCATCATCACCCAAACAAAACAGTAAATTATGTAGTAAACATGTACCTATTTGTCGGGCAAACAAATTTTATTCTCGGCTCTAGCCTCCTTGCTATGACCTGTACAATGTAAATATATGTATATGCATGCAAATGCGACCAATTTTCAATATAGTTCAATATTTGATTCAATTAGGCTAAATGGTTCAAAATTATCAAACAAATGAACAAACAACACAAACATCAATCAATTAGTGAATTAGAGTTTCAAATTCATAAATTGATACATACACAAAAATCATGTTTTTGGTGCCAATTCACAACAGTGTGTCCTAGCTATATATATAGGTTTTGGTTCTCACACCAGTCGAATGGAAATATATAGATATCACACCTTCGTCACTCGAAAATAAATGCTGATGATGTTTCGAACCACCATCAGAACATTGTCGGGCTACTAGAGTGCGGTTCTATATCTCCCCGGTATATTAAAACTTCGAATATACGTTCATGACGCGTATATGAATTTTTTTTATATATCAGATTGTCCATATTCAAAATAAATAAATATTCAAATACATTTAAAACGATTTAAATTTTTAAAACAAAATTGTTTTCATTTGAAAAATATACACTTCACACTCGTTCTAGGATACTACTGATCCTATCTCTAACGAGTCATTCTAATTGGATATTACTAATCCAATATCTGATGAATTCTTTCGTATGGTTCTAATGTGTCTTGTTCTCGAGCTCTGTAAACCAAAGCTCTGATACCAAATGTGACGGCCGGGAATTTCGCTCGATCCGAATCAGTCTTTAAACCGATCTAGACCGTTTGAAATCCCTGAACGTTGAGAACAGGACAAAATAGAACGCAGACGGAAGAACATTTCATTGCTATTACAACAATTCCATCAGATACAAGAATATGCAGAGTATAAATGAATAAATTACATTCGATAAATATCAAAGATTACAATAAATTACATAGCAGCGGAAAAAAATAATACAAAGCACAACTGAGGGTGATATACGGATACAGAGCTTTTCGGATATCATTCCAACTGTAAACCAGGATCCTGTGAATATAAATCTGCAAAACCAAAACTACTAGCTGCCCGTGCGGAAAATAGGGGCACCTAGAGTTTAGGTTAAAACAATAAACTCCAGGTCAGTCATGTGACTGGTGTAAGAACTAAAACAGTTATTAAAACTTTATTTTTAAAGATAGTAATTCAAAGGACCACGCCGTATAACACGGAACGGGTTTCCTCCCAAGAATACCAGTGCATAGAATAAACAACGCAATGCTTTTTCGAAAAATGAAGCTATTATAAGACCCAGGTCCCATCACACAATGCAACGCAAGCCGGAGGATAGGGTTTTCCCTTATAATAGCCAAACATGCTTGGTACGTTTAAAACAAATCATTTGATACTATAATAAGTGTATAGTGTCAAAACAATTTCAATCATAAATATCAATCATAGGCGGCATGGGTACCATATATCATGTCGCCATACTAGTTCTACAATTAAAACCGCAATACACGTATTGGAAATTGGATTTCCGTCATGAGTCGAGGCAAGGGGCAAGATCCTCTCCGCGTTCGAGACTCTCTAGCAAATGCCTCCGGGTTACGCACTCTGGGCAACCCTGGATCGGTTGGGCCGGTCCTCACTTACGTTAGAGGATTATTTATTCCTGAACACACGTTTCCCGGTCCTTACAGACCTATAATCGAGGCACCTCATTCCAACAACCACAAAGGTGAAAAGTATATAAATGTCAGGGCTGGTAAGTCACTGACACCACCAAAGCTAGAAAGAAACGTCGTGTTCTCCCAACGGTCCGTATCCCGTTTTTAACTCATACCGAGGTGTGAGGCTCGCGAATTCACGTTATACACAAAGCTGCCACGTAGGCGTGCTTTGATCATCAACCACAAGACTTTGCTTTTCAACAGAAGCCTTGATCATTGCACCTCAGTGTGCCACACAGGAATTTGATGCCATGCGACTGATGTCCATCGATATACAACCTCTGAGCTCGTACGTCTCAGAGAAGGGCGTTAAGCAAAAGAATAAATTCTCCGCCGCCAAACAGATGTATATTTAATAGAAATCAATCAACACAGAATAAAATCCAATGTCAGACACACAATCCATTTACAAGTCCGTTCTGGGTCTGAACGAAACCGGAGGCACTTTCCTCGCATATCCATCCGTCTCCAGGTACGTCTGGAGGACCACCAACTATTTCCATCCTCTTGGGTGTACAGCCCAATCAGGATCGTCAGTAATTATCCAAACGATGTGAAGACTTCCGGTCTTCGACCACCGTCTTCATCTTCGACTTATCGTCGAATCGGTTATTCAGAATGGGTGTAAACCCGGCCTTTCCGAACAACCCGCGTATATTAAAAACAAATGTTATAAGAACACAACATACGCCTCATTCCAATTCAGAATATTCTTTTATTCGCAAAATCACATTCTTAGGGAAAGGTTCCCATTAATTTTATCCAAGATAAATTCTTTAAAATTTATCCTTTAATCTTCCTTTGGATGATCTATCAAACCAAATTATGGTTTTCTAACTAGTCGAGATTAGCGAACCGTAACGAAGTAATTATTTATTTATTTTATTTCCCAATCCCAACTTATTCATCCCATGAAGCAAAACTGGTAATACTCCATATCTAATACTATGGTGTTATCGGTAAGATTAATTACCATTTCACGTTCAAATCTAATTAAAGATTTAACAATCGCTTTGGAGCAAAACTGGCGATACTCCATTCTCGCTCATTTCTAAATTTGATAATTTAGATTATAGATTTACATTTCAATCTAATTGCAGATTCGTTAAAACTCCTTTTACTGGGTTAAAGAACTAGGTGTTATTTAAAACACAATTCACGATAAACCCAAATCACATTATATTTGTTATCGGGTTAAAGAACTAGTGTTATTTAAAACACCGTTCACGATAAACCCACAAATCAATTCTATTTAATTTAAATCAAATATATTAGGAATTCCGATGATTTAAAACCCCTTTTTGAATCTAATTTATTTATTTAAAAATAATTGGGTTTTAAATTTAGTTCAAAACTAGTTCATTTCGATAAAAATCTATTTTTATCATTTCAAATATGGGGTTTTTCACCCCCAAATTTTCCCAAATCATTTCTTATGATTTTACACAAATTATTTATATTTTTAATAATTTTATCAAGGCCCGTACAGTCGATTTCCATCAACGGCTAACGAACTGCACTTACAGCGACCTTTTTCAAATTTGATTTGGACGTATCTCCAAATCCAACCGTTAGATTTCAAATTTCTAATATTCGTTAGAAAGCTCTTTCCGATACGAACCCAACGGTTCCGGTTTTAGGAGAATCTGACGGTCGGATCTCCCGTAATGTCCGTTTGAAATAAATGGTCGAAATTCATGAACTGCCGCCGCGCGGCGCGTTCTATTCAGGCCATTATATTATATATAGAATATATATAATATATATTTCGTCGATTACTATTTAAAACTAATTATATAAATAGTTTTAAATTCGTTTCAAAAACAATTTCAACTTCCATTTCAATCCAAAGCAAAATTGAATTCTTCTTTATAAATTCGTTATAAAATTCATTTCTATTCAATTCAAATTTCAATTCAATTTGAATTCATTTCAATTCGCTTTCAATTCAATTTGAATTCGTTTTCAATTCAATTCAATTCCAAAGTCGTTTTCTATTCGATTCAATTCAAATTGGTTTTCTATTCGATTCATTTCAAATTGGTTTTCTATTCGAATCAAATTCGTTATATATTCAATTGAAATCAAATTCGTTATATATTCAATTCATTTCAAAATTGTTTTCTATTCAATTCATTTCGAAATGAATAAAATCGATATAAATATCGTTCACGTCAAAATGGAGTCAATCTAATCAACACGGCTTCACATATTTCTATTTCAAATATCCTATTTCAAAATATTTTTATTTAATACACGACTCTATCTCTTTGTCAACACACGACTAATCTCAACGAATGAGTACCGTCCACGTGTGACTATTTTGTTATTTAACATATTTTATGAAAATTAAGGTATCTATCGTTTGATATTAAATCAGACTCCAACCGTAAATTAGTAAGAGAACGATTCCCTGAATATTAACCCCGAAGGCCGAAACCAACATCAGATTAATATCCAGGAGACCACTCATCTTATCTACTTTCCAGTCAGTTTCTAATTTTATATATGATAAAGATGTAGATTTTATTTTTAAAATATTTCGTTCAACACATGACTAATCTCAACGGATGAGTACAGTCAACACATGAACCTTTATATTATATTGATAAAGATGTAATTTTTATTATAAAAATATTTCGTTCAACACATGACTAATCTCAACGGATGAGTACAGTCAACACATGAACCTTTATATTATATTGATAAAGATGTAATTTTTATTATAAAAATATTTCGTTCAACACATGACTAATCTCAACGGATGAGTACAGTCAACACATGAACCTTTATATTATATTGATAAAGATGTAATTTTTATTATAAAAATATTTCGTTCAACACATGACTAATCTCAACGGATGAGTACAGTCAACACATGAACCTTTATATTATATTGTTCTTTATCTTCTAAATTGGAATGAGGCCCCATCAATCACCATATAAAATTAATTATATGGATTTTCATACAACACATATATATAATAGCATTGAAAAATAATCAACCATCAACCAGAGTGCACTACACTGTATAAGCATCAAATATAGATATCTAACGCTTATAACAGCCTGTCAATCAATCGATCGACATGTTTAATCAATCAGGATGAGTGAACTTCAAATTTCATCCCAATACCCGTGTGGGGTTTCAAGCAATCAAACACAGATTTTTATTTGTGCAGTTGGGCGATGTGTAAAATTTATCGTCCCAATCAATATCAGTCAAATCAGTGCATATAAACAAATCGGCTGATTTGTCTATAAATATCTATTTATTCACTTTCACGTTAAAAATTATATTTTTAACGATAAAATATTTTATTTTAACATATGAATTTCTATTCAGTTCATTTACACAATGAAAATGATATTTTTATTTTTCTAACATATTTTAGAAAATTTCGGCGGCATAACGGCACGATACTAGAAACGGGACGAGGCCTAGCCTTATCCCCGGTCTAGTGAAGGCCCACGCCATTCACACATCAATCAAATCCATTTATTTCACCAAACAATTCAATTTCAATCAAATATTCTAACTAATTTTTGCAATCAAACAAACAAGTCCATGGTCTGTGGACGATTGTGTCGGGTGCTACTAAACACCGTCTGCATCCTAGTATATATATATAACTAGAAAAGAAATTGAAGAGTGAGAAATTCTCACCGAAAGCTATCCAACCATCTTGACTCTTCATTTATAGAAATCTTCATCTTTCACGCCTTTTTATCACCTTCGTTGCCCATAGTCACTACATATGTAAAAATCGGATTTTTACTTCGCTATTCAATATATAAAAATCGAATTTTTATTTTGTTATTCAATATATAAAAATCAAATTTTTATTTGGTTATTCAATATATAATAATCAAATTTTTATTTTGTTATTCAATATATAAAAATCCCATTTTACTACTGTGTTATATAGATAAAAATTATTTTTATCACGCTATTTTCCATATAAAGATTTCGCCTTTCTAAAATATAGTTTTCGCCTTTATAAAAACATAGACTTCGCCTTTTCAAATTTAAAGATTTCATCTTTAAAAAAATCTCATTTTTATTTTTCTACACATATAAAGATGATATTTTTAATATTCCACATAAACAAAAATCATATTTCTATCACTTCTATATAGTGAAGATTATATTTTTAATACTTTAAAAATATAAAAATCATATTTTTATTACTTTTAAAAATGTAAAAATCATATTTTTATAATCACTTCATATATATAAAAATCGAATTTTCATACAAACCGTTATATAAATAAAAATTACATTCTTATTTTAAAGTTATACACATAGAAAATCATATTTCCTATTTTTATTTCTATTTCAAACCATATGTATTTTTATTTCAAAAACACAATTCTATTTCTATTTTTCTTTTCTTCCTAATTACATTTTCAAAACTGATTTTACTAACCTAAAAAAAAATGAAATTAAATTTAAATAAAACCGGAATAAAACAATGCTTTATTATAAAATAAAAAGAAAAAAAAAACTTACTGTCATTATCTTGGACGTCGACCTAGAGGGAGGAGAAGGCCAGGAGGAGCAGCGCGGTCATGGGGAGGTCGAACGGCGGTTTGGTGGTGCGGTGGAACGAGGCTGGCGGCGTCGACTTCGATGTCGCGGTTTGGGTGGTGTCGCGGTGGGTTTCAAGGGGCTGGAGGGTTTCGTGGTAGCGCGCACGAGGTAGGGGCGCGAGGGGAGAGAATCGATCGGGGGGGGGGGGGGGGGGTTTCTGCGGTGGCTCACCAGGCCGCGACCGCCTCTGGTGGAGGAGCGACGGCTCCTCCCTTTTTTTCGTTTCTTTTTTTTTCCTGTAAAATGAAATCGGGGGGGGGGGACCAATTTGAAGAAGATATAGGGGAGGAGAGAGAGTGTTTTATATTATTTATTATTTTTTATTTAATTATTTATGAAAAGTTGACTTTTACATACGACCTCTAAACGAGGCCCACCACCTGCCGTCCACAGCTAATTACCCCCATTCCGAACACAATGGGACATGTATCGTAAGCTAATTCGATCGTTTTGATCAGTTTCCGTTGAATTTAAATTTAAATCGCTATATTGAATTTTAAACGTACATTTCAAATTACCGGGGTCACATACTAACTTTAAAAATTCTCGAAAAATATTTTCTAGCTTCGTATTGACGATACGGTCCTAACAAAACTAGTTTCGTCGAATTCTGAGACCGTTTGAAAAATGGCCAATTTCCAGTCGATTAAAATCAACTAAAACTGGTCAAACGCGTTTTCCTTTGCCACGCTCACATATTGATTCGAAAAATTATGAAAATTGGAATCTAGCAATAACTTGACACTGCGGATCCAACAAAAGTGGTTTCGTCGAAATCCGAGGTCGTTTGCAAAATTTCCATTTTTAAGGGCCTGAATTCCATAGCGACTATTCAGAATTTTCAACTGGACATATCTTTTGATTCCCGCTATCAAATTTTGATTTTTCGGATTCGTTGGAAAGATATTATCAATTAGATCCTAATGTTTTTGGTTTCACTAAAATCCGGATTGTTTTGCACCCGGTACATTCAATTGAAGTTTGAAATCGAATTATCGAACTACCGCGCCATTTTCAATTCTATTTATAATTATATATAAATATTTATATTCAAACGACGACGTATATAATATATACGTTCGAATTATATTCAAAATAAATTTCTCGTCGATATTATTTAAAATAATCTATTTTAAATATTCAAAATTCGCTAAAATTGCCAAAATAAATTTTAAACTGGCCCAGAATTTCCGGGTTATTACAACTAATGCCCAAGCAGTGATCTTCAACAACACAGGGAGAATATCTATATGTATCATACGTGGAAGCCTCTTGCTCGTCTCCAGATTAGTTACTCGTGCGTACCATCTAACCTGTCTCTAGTCTGCTCGTGTGAGCACTTAGAGTAAAAAGAAGAGACATAAAACTCTGGGTCAGACAAAAGTCTGATATGAGTGATAAACAACAAAACAGAACAATAACAGGTATACTAAACCATACCTGAACCTGTACCTGCAATCAAAGAGTTAGCACTACAAACCATACAATACTCTAAGGTGCCACAAAACAAATGGTGTAAAGAAACGGGGGTGGGGTGTGTATGTCATAGTGTAGGAAAACAAGTCTAGCATAGCAACCATCCTCACATCTCTCAATCAGTACATAAAGCATACGATATCCATTTCCCTGGCCACCAAATCTTTGGGGTCATGACGGCAACTCCATACAACTATTGCTATGACCCACTTTGCTCTTTTGGGGCAATGACGGCAACTCCGTACAAGTATAACACTGTCCCCACTGCACTGGTCCATAGTCAATAACCCAAATGGGCCAACCAGCCTAGCTCTGGTTCGTCTACATGACCCCTTTTCTTCAGCGGTGAACCAAAGTTATGGATATCGATAACCCCTTTGCACACGTCCCGCAGCAAAGCCCAACTCATGAAGTCGACTCGTTGGTTCCCAACTGGATCTTAAGTACAAACTTCCCGTTTGGACTACCTTTGCATCTCGGGTTCTGGTCTTCTCCTGATCGGTCTTCATTTGGTTCATAATCCATGCCTCAAGTCTAAGCTCCATGGTTCAGCTAGCAGTATCTCCTCTGGTTCGGATCAGATCGTGATGCTCATCTGGTTCGGGTCGTGACGCGCCTCCCTGATCGGATTGGAGGACTTCAGGTTACGGCCCAAGCATCGGTTCTGATTGGTAAGCACGAGCGGTTCGGATCATGTTCACCCATCGGATAGGGTCGGAGCTTCTGATTCGGATGGTGCAAGCAGCTCACATGGAAGGAAGTTCAGATCGTAGTATCCAGCTCCTGTAATGTGAAGAGAAGCACTTCGGATCGTGGAGAGGTGGCCACGATCGGGTTGGGTCATGGTAGGGAGGGGCGATCCAATCCGGGTCATGCACATTTCCTGTAACTCTTCTAACGACTGTTTTACGTCATACGACGGCGTTTTCGACTATTCTAACTGTTCTAAACAATAACAAAGCATACCATACAGCCATAGCAACATGTATAAACATCCACAAATAGCAAAACAACAATATGATATGTCAAAACGGATCAAACATACCCCAAAACCCTTATTTTCCCCTTAATCATGTTTAACAACAACTAATGACAGGATTAGTTAAACTTAACCAAATCAACCCAAATTTCTATCAGAGCCCTAAAATTGTATTTTAGAATTTTATGAATTTTTCCAAATTTTTATGATGCAAAATTGCGCTAATTATCACTAATCACCCCTTAATCCCCTAAATCCTGGGATTAGGAAAATTAGTTCAAATTAACCCAAATTCATGTCAGAGGCATAAAATAATATTCTGGAATTTTACAAAATTTTCTAGATTTTTCTGAGTTATAATTTCGCTAATCTTCGTTAAATACCCTAATTAGCCATATTTAGTGAAAAACAATGCAAATCACTCACCTTTGCCACAAATAAAACTCAGATCTGAAATGACTCTCTATTTGGCATGAATGATGATGTCTAACAGCAGTCTAACTTTTAAATGGTGCTATTTCTCCTTGATTTGATGTAGTTTAAGCCAAAACTTGATTAAGAAGTGAGTAGAGGTGTTTTTAGATGTTGGAGGCCATTGTTAGGTTGAAGAGAATGTTTGTGGCGGCTGGAAAATGAGTGAAAAACCGAAATTCTAACCCTAGCAGCCCTTAAATACCTCTAATCCCGAAATCCCCCAAAAGGCCTAGCAGCTAATCACCCGGTTAAGCCCAATTAGTAGTTTTTAACCCTCTAAACATTAATTCAGCCATATCTCCCAAACGATAAGTCCGTTTGGCTACTATGACCAATCTACGGAAAGGTAAACCATCAAACGAATCTAATGGAAGTGGTTTCAGGTCAAAACTCCTTATCAATCAAAATTTATGGACGAAACAAGATCAGCTAGGGGCAAAATGGTCATTTAAAACTCGACAAAAATGATGAACGTAGGAAATGACCCCACTAGTTGTTTCCCAAGAGTACACGACCATACGACTTCACACAAAGAAGAAATAAATATACTACGATCTTCCGATGCGTAGAATGCGGGTCATTACATTTTTTCCCCCTTAAGAAATTTCGTCCCCAAAATTCCTTAACCAGGAAACAAACAATGAATTCTGCATGTCTATTAACCATTCACAGTAATCAAACATGCAAAATAAGCAAAACAAGCCTAACCTAGCATGCGGAAAACTAAATCGCAATCAAAACCTTATCGGGCAGAGAGTTATGGATACGTCTTCCTAGTGCTCTCCTCTGTCTCCCAAGTACAGTCATTCTCATTCTCACCCCCACTGAAGCTTTACTAGTTTCACCGCTTTCCTTCGAAGTAGCTTCGTATCGTACTCGACAATACGCATTGGCTTGCGGTTCCCCACTGCCTCAGGTCCTACTTCGACATCGTCCAGCTGACCAGGTGAAATAGTCATATCGGGGTCGTGCACAAACTTCCTTAACTGGGAAACATGAAATACGTTATGAACTCCCGCTATCTTGTCTGGTAACTTAACGTTATATGCCAAATTCCCAACTTGTTCAAGAACTGGGAATGGACAAACAAACCTTGGTGCCAAATTTCCTCTCCTACCAAAATGAATCACACTCTTTAATGGAGAGATCTTGACGAATACTGTAACGACCCGGATTTTCGGCGACTTTGATTATCGACATAAGCACGATGTCGATAACCAAAACATCCGAAAAATCCTGGTAATTAGTGAAAGAAATTAGAGGGTGAGGAAAGATAGATAGAAAATTAGAATAGAAGAAGAAGAAGAACACAACATCAGAGTAACACTGTAATAACCCGAAAATGCGAGCCAGTTTGAAATTTTTATTTCGGCAATTTTAGCGAATTTTGATTATTTAAAATGAATTATTTTAAATAATATCGACAAGAAATTTATTTTGAATATAATTCGAACGTATATATTATACGCGTCGTCGTTAGAATATAAATATTTATATATAATTATAAATAGAATTGAAAATGGCGCGGTAGTTCGATAATTCGATTTCAAACTTCAATTGAATGTACCGGGTGCAAAACAATCCGGATTTTAGTGAAACCAAAAATAATAGGATCTAATTGATGATATCTTTCCAACGAATCCGAATAATTGAGATTTCATAGCGGGAATCAAAAGATATGTCCAGTTGAAAATTCTGAATAGTCGCTATGGAATTCAGGCCCTTAAAAATGGACATTTTGCAAATGACCTCGGATTTCGACGAAACCACTTTTGTTGGGTCCGTGATGTTAAGTTGTTGCTAGGTTTCAAATTTCATAATTTTTCGAATCAATATGTGAGCGTGGCAAAGGAAAACGCGTTTGACCAGTTTCAGTTGATTTCAATCGACTGGAAATTGGCCATTTTTCCAACGGTCTCAGAATTCGACGAAACTAGTTTTGTTAGGACCGTATCGTCAATACGAAGCTAGAAAATATTTTTCGAGAATTTTTAGAGTTAGTATGTGACCCCGGTAATTTGAAATGTACGTTTAAAATTCAATATAGTGATTTAAATGCAAATTAAACGGAAACTGATTCAAACAGTCGAATCAGCTTGCGGTACATATCCCATTGTGTTCGGAATGGGGGTGAAACGCTATGGGCGACAGTCGGTGGGCCTCGTTTCGAAGTCGAATAAAAAGTCAACTCCTTGGGATAAAATAAATTAAAATTAAATTAAATATATAAAATCTTTTTTTATATAGCCCCCCCCCCCCCCCCCGGTTTATTTTTTCTCAGAATCTAAAAAAAAAAAAAAGGATCGGATCCGCCCGCCGCCCCTTTGGCGATCGCCGCGCCCTGGCGCCGACCCCCCCTCCGATCCTCTGCCCCTCTTCCTGCTTCTCTCTCCCCTCCAGCGCCGAAGTCGAAGCCCCCCTCGCCCCAAAAGCGCCGCCGCTGAGACCTAGAGCCGCCACCCACCTCCACCTCGCGTCAGCCCCCCCTCCGAACCTTCCAAGCCACCGTGACAGCTCCCCCCCCCCCCTGATGACCGACGTAGCCCCCTGTAAGTCGTTTTTTTAATTTATTTGTTTTACTTTTATTTTATATAAATAGAAAATTAAAACTGATTTTTTTTAGGAATTTTAAAACTGATTTAAGGAAAATATAAAAACTGATTTTTTTTAAGAAATAAAGAAAACTGATTTTAAAAGTAATTTAAAACTGATTTTAAAAAGAATTTAAAATAGAAAAGGTTTGAATTTTAAATGGAAAAAGATTAGAACTTTAAAAGGTGAAAAGATAGGATTTTTATTTGGTAAAAGGTATGATCTTTATATTTTTAAAGTGATAAAAATATGATTTTTATATTTTTAAAGTATTAAAAATATAATCTTTACTATATAGAAATATTAAAAATATGATTTTTATATTTTTAAAGGATTAAAAATATAATTTTTACATGATAGGAAGATTAAAAATATCATCTTTATATGTGTAGAAAAAATAAAAATGAGATTTTTATAAAGATGAAATCTTTAAATTTGAAAAGGCGAAGTCTATTGTTTTTATAAAGGCGAAAACTTTATATGGAAAATAGCGTGATAAAAATATAATTTTTATCTATATAACATAGTAGTAAAAATTCGATTTTTATATATTGAATAACATAGTAAAGATTCAATTTTTATATAAAGTATAACGAAGTGAAAATTCTATTTTCACAATATGAAGTTAGCGATAAAAATATGATTTTTATATAATAGAAAATATAAAAATGTGATTTTTATATATATAGTGACTACGGGCAATGAAGATGACGAAGATGCGATGACGATGAAGATTTCCTGCAAAAGAAGTGCCGTGGAGCTAGGATAGCAATCGGTGAGAATTCTCACTCTTCAATTTTATTTCTAGTTATATGTATATACTAGGATGCAGACGGTGTTTAGTAGCACCCGACACAATCGTCCACAGACCATGGACTTGTTTGTTTGGCTGTTTGGTGATTGATTGCGATATTGGTTTGAATGTGGTTTGTGGTGTGAAAAATCGAATCGATAAATTGGTTAGGATTAGACGTGCGCCGTTATAAGGCGAAGGAGTAAGGCTAGGTTAGACTCTTACTCCAAATTTTGTGGTTTGCATAACGAAAGTGATTTGATTGAAGTGTGAATGGCGTGGGCCTTCACTAGACCGGGGATAAGGCTAGGCCTTGTCCCGTTTCTAGTATCGTGTCGTTATGCCGCCGAAATTTTCTAAAATATGTTAGAAAAATAAAAATATCATTTTTATTGAATAAATGAACTGAATAGAAATTCATATGTTGAAATAAAATGTTTTATCGTTAAAAATATAATTTTTAACGTGAAGTGAATAAAATAAAATATTCATTTACAAACCAGACGGTTTGTTTATGTACACTGATTTGTCATGTTCTCAACGTTCAGGGGTTTTGAATGGTCTAGATCGGTTTAACGACTGATTCAGATCGAGCGAAATTCCTGGCCGTCACATTTGGTATCGGAGCTTTGGTTTACAGAGCTTGAGAACAAGACACATTAGAACCATACGAAAGAATTCATCAGACATTGGATTAGTAATATCCAATTAGAATGACTCGTTAGAGATAGGATCAGTAGTATCCTAGAACGAGTGTGAAGAGTATATTTTTCAATTGAAAACCATTTTGTTTTGAAATTTAAACCATTTTAAAATGTATTTGACTATTTATTTATTTTGAATATGGACAATCGAGTATATAAAGATTTCGCGTATACGCGTCATGAACGTATATTCGAAGTTTTAATATATTGGATAGATATAGAATCATACTCCAGTGGCCCGAAGATGATTCTAATGATTGACTAGTTGTCATTAGTATTCATGTTCGAGTAACGAAGGTGTGATATCGATATATTTCCATTCGACTGGTGTGAGAACCAAAACTTATATAGCTAGAACACATTGTTGTGAATTGGCACCAAAACATGATTTTTTGTATATGTATCAAAATTATGAATTTGAAAACTCTAATCCACTAATTGATTGATGTTTGTGTTGTTTGCCTATTTGTTTGCTAATTCTGAACCATTATGCCTAATATAACCAAATATTGAATTGTATTAAAAATTGGTCGCATTTGCTTGCATATACATATACTTACATTGAACAGGTCATAGCAAGGAGGCTAGAGCAGAGAATAAAATTTGTTTGCCCGACAAATAGGTACATGTTTATTTCATAATTTACTGTTTTGTTTGGGTGATGATGATTTTGTGAGCCTATTGGCTAGCCGCTTGGCTTTTTCTTTTTCTTTTTGAGATCTGAAGGACCGGGGAAGCTATTTGAAATTCCCCGATGCTCCCGGTGCAGGGGAGGTTATGGCGAAATTTTTCGAAAATTTAGGGTGTTAGCCAAATTTTTGAAATTTTGAAAATTCTCAGAAACTGAAAGGTTGGAAAATGCAAGCCAGATCGAACATAGTGTTGAATAATCAAACCACTTTCGACTTTGTTCCTTTTCGGGGACGAAAAGTTTTAAGTGGGGGAGATTGTAGTAACCCGAAAATGCGAGCCAGTTTGAAATTTTTATTTCGGCAATTTTAGCGAATTTTGATTATTTAAAATGAATTATTTTAAATAATATCGACGAGAAATTTATTTTGAATATAATTCGAACGTATATATTATACGCGTCGTCGTTAGAATATAAATATTTATATATAATTATAAATAGAATTGAAAATGGCGCGGTAGTTCGATAATTCGATTTCAAACTTCAATTGAATGTACCGGGTGCAAAACAATCCGGATTTTAGTGAAACCAAAAATAATAGGATCCAATTGATGATATCTTTCCAACGAATCCGAATAATTGAGATTTCATAGCGGGAATCAAAAGATATGTCCAGTTGAAAATTCTGAATAGTCGCTATGGAATTCAGGCCCTTAAAAATGGACATTTTGCAAATGACCTCGGATTTCGACGAAACCACTTTTGTTGGGTCCGTGATGTTAAGTTGTTGCTAGGTTTCAAATTTCATAATTTTTCGAATCAATATGTGAGCGTGGCAAAGGAAAACGCGTTTGACCAGTTTCAGTTGATTTCAATCGACTGGAAATTGGCCATTTTTCCAACGGTCTCAGAATTCGACGAAACTAGTTTTGTTAGGACCGTATCGTCAATACGAAGCTAGAAAATATTTTTCGAGAATTTTTAGAGTTAGTATGTGACCCCGGTAATTTGAAATGTACGTTTAAAATTCAATATAGTGATTTAAATGCAAATTAAACGGAAACTGATTCAAACAGTCGAATCAGCTTGCGGTACATATCCCATTGTGTTCGGAATGGGGGTGAAACGCTATAGGCGACAGTCGGTGGGCCTCGTTTCGAAGTCGAATAAAAAGTCAACTCCTTGGGATAAAATAAATTAAAATTAAATTAAATATATAAAATCTTTTTTTATATAGCCGCCCCCCCCCCCCCCCCGTTTATTTTTTCTCAGAATCTAAAAAAAAAAAAAAAAAAGGATCGGACCCGCCCGCCGCCCCTTTGGCGATCGCCGCGCCCTGGCGCCGACCCCCCCTCCGATCCTCTGCCCCTCTTCCTGCTTCTCTCTCCCCTCCAGCGCCGAAGTCGAAGCCCCCCTCGCCCCAAAACGCGCCGCCGCTGAGACCCAGAGCAGCCACCCACCTCCACCTCGCGTCAGCCCCCCCTCCGAACCTTCCAAGCCACCGTGACAGCTCCCCCCCCCCCTTGATGACCGACGTAGCCCCCTTAAGTCGTTTTTTTAATTTATTTGTTTTACTTTTATTTTATATAAATAGAAAATTAAAACTGATTTTTTTTAGGAATTTTAAAACTGATTTAAGGAAAATATAAAAACTGATTTTTTTTAAGAAATAAAGAAAACTGATTTTAAAAGTAATTTAAAACTGATTTTAAAAAGAATTTAAAATAGAAAAGGTTTGAATTTTAAATGGAAAAAGATTAGAACTTTAAAAGGTGAAAAGATAGGATTTTTATTTGGTAAAAGGTATGATCTTTATATTTTTAAAGTGATAAAAATATGATTTTTATATTTTTAAAGTATTAAAAATATAATCTTTACTATACAGAAATATTAAAAATATGATTTTTATATTTTTAAAGGATTAAAAATATAATTTTTACATGATAGGAAGATTAAAAATATCATCTTTATATGTGTAGAAAAAATAAAAATGAGATTTTTATAAAGATGAAATCTTTAAATTTGAAAAGGCGAAGTCTATTGTTTTTATAAAGGCGAAAACTTTATATGGAAAATAGCGTGATAAAAATATAATTTTTATCTATATAACATAGTAGTAAAAATTCGATTTTTATATATTGAATAACATAGTAAAGATTCAATTTTTATATAAAGTATAACGAAGTGAAAATTCTATTTTCACAATATGAAGTTAGCGATAAAAATATGATTTTTATATAATAGAAAATATAAAAATGTGATTTTTATATATATAGTGACTACGGGCAATGAAGATGACGAAGATGCGATGACGATGAAGATTTCCTGCAAAAGAAGTGCCGTGGAGCTAGGATAGCTATCGGTGAGAATTCTCACTCTTCAATTTTATTTCTAGTTATATGTATATACTAGGATGCAGACGGTGTTTAGTAGCACCCGACACAATCGTCCACAGACCATGGACTTGTTTGTTTGGCTGTTTGTGATTGATTGCGATATTGGTTTGAATGTGGTTTGTGGTGTGAAAAATCGAATCGATAAATTGGTTAGGATTAGACGTGCGCCGTTATAAGGCGAAGGAGTAAGGCTAGGTTAGACTCTTACTCCAAATTTTGTGGTTTGCATAACGAAAGTGATTTGATCGAAGTGTGAATGGCGTGGGCCTTCACTAGACCGGGGATAAGGCTAGGCCTTGTCCCGTTTCTAGTATCGTGCCGTTATGCCGCCGAAATTTTCTAAAATATGTTAGAAAAATAAAAATATCATTTTTATTGAATAAATGAACTGAATAGAAATTCATATGTTGAAATAAAATGTTTTATCGTTAAAAATATAATTTTAAACGTGAAGTGAATAAAATAAAATATTCATTTACAAACCAGACGGTTTGTTTATGTACACTGATTTGTCATGTTCTCAACGTTCAGGGGTTTTGAACGGTCTAGATCGGTTTAACGACTGATTCAGATCGAGCGAAATTCCTGGCCGTCACAAACACGAATCTCACAGCGGAACGAATAAATATATTTCATAACATAACTTTGAAATACAAATCTGTACTTGAATATACATATCATTATCAAAGTACAGCACTTACAACACAGCGGAAATAACTATAGCCATAATGATCCTGATGCCTCCTGCTCCAAGCTCTTCCAGTATATCTGTAAATCCTGACTACTTGACTGCCCATACAAATTTAGGCACCCAAGAGTTTAGGGAAACAACAAAGTAAACTCCGGGTCAGTCATGGGACTGGTATGAGTAAAACATTTTAAAAACAGTTCGAACAAGTAAACGATATCTCATAAGACCACGCCGCATAACGGAACGGGTTTTTCCCTTATGAGAATCCAAAATATCTTTATATCAAAAACCTTTTGATATTAAAATAATGTCTATCAACCACAGTATATATATATATATAATCATCTAGCAGAAACGCTTTCATCTCACGTTCTACATATATAGTATACAATCAAAACCGCAAGCACGTATTGGGTAATGGATTTCCAACTATGACAAGGTATGGAATCACCTTCCGCTTGTGTACCTCTAGAGAGGAATACACTGGGTTCAACAAGAACATCTTGCAACCCGGCCACACATGACCGACCACTCATTTCGCTTGAGTGTATCGAATGTATATCACCAACAGTTGGGATCAGCAACCGTTTCCCGAATGGGACAGCATCAACAATAGATTTTTAGAAGTAAATGAAACTCTAGATCAGGAGATTATACACCCTACTTCGGTGCGACCGACTTAGCCATGCTGCCTGCCCGATATCTGTCATTTACCGGATGATGAGGCTAGAAGCTACGCTTTATCATCACATCAGATTCACTTTGAATGTCACATCATCAAATCCATCCAATCACCGATTGATGTCCTCAACCATACATTATGTGTTAGCTAAGAGAAGTTTCCTTCTCCGCTTCCATTCCTGGTACAGTTGGAGAAATCAATATACATGATCGTCTGGACATATTCTGTCAGACATCCGTCCATACAAGTCACCCAGGAACAGGATGAACCAAAGGCACTATTCTGTAAATAGGATAGCCCTTGCATAACTCCGTCTTCAGTTTCCTTTGGCATATATGATTCGCAACGCTTATGCCAATACAGAGTGGTTCTTTGGAAAATAATCCAATCGGTCTCTCCATATTAACAACGTTAAAATGGTCAAAACTTCGATAGTCTGTGATTTAACTATCGAATAAAAACAAGTGTGCAAACAACGATATTATTTCCAGATGGAAATTTATATCAATCAAACATCAGTCAACATTTATCTTTTTATTTCATAAATTTACTTATCTCCTGTTTCCCTATATTCAACATTTCTTATTTTCTAAATTTAGAAAATATACATTATTAACAATGGAAGACATTTCCATTTCTTGTTTCCTTTATTAGAAAACATTTCTGGTTTCTTATTTGGAAAACATTTCCAAAGCTCCTTCATTGGACTTAGACAGATGTTTAAACAAACCATCGCGATGCCAACTCAAACCATTTCCTTTACTGCCGAACATTAACTATTCCCTAGTTAAAATGAAGCCAATCAAGTTGGGGTAGAACTACCTCTCAGACCTTAATTGAACAACATTTCTAACTTTGAAATAGGCAAAGTTCACTTTATATTCCTTTTACTAACTTCCTTACTTAACCCTCTTCGAATAGCTATATTCAATTGACTCTTTTCACTTAACTCTATTCGATTAACCCTTATCAATTAACTCTATTTGACTAACGCTATTGATTTACTCATTTCGCTTAACTCCTTTCGAATAAACTATATTCGATAATTCCTTTTACTTTCTATTCGAATAACTATATTCGATTAACTCATTTGCTTAAACTCTAATCGATTAAACTAACATCGATTAGCTCCTTTGCTTTAACTCTAATCGATTTAACTAACATCGATTAGCTCCTTTTACTTTAACACTAATCGATTAACTAACATCGATTAACTAACTTTTACTTTAACACTAATCGATTAACTAACATCAATTAACTAACTTTTACTTTATCTCTAATCGATTAACTAACATCGATTAACTCCTTTTACTTTAACACTAATCGATTAACTAACATCGATTAACTCCTTTTACTTTAACACTAATCGATTAACTAACATCGATTAACTAACTTTTTATAAACTACGTTTTCCGTTACAACTATTTCCTTTTTATAACGTTTACTTACCGTTACAAATATATCTTATTTATAACTTCTATTTACCGTTACAAATATTTCCTATTTATAACTTCTATTTACCGTTACAAATATTTCCTATTTATAACTTCTATTTACCGTTACAAATATTTCCTATTTATAACTTCTACTTACCGTTACAAATATTTCCTATTTATAACTTCTACTTACCGTTACAAATATTTCCTATTTATAGCTTCTACTTACCGTTACAAATATTTCCTATTTATAACTTCTATTTATTTTCTAAATAAATATTCCTTTTCTATTCCTATTTATTTTCTAAATAAATATCCCTTTTATAAAACCGTGTTCGTTTTATAAATAATTCCTTTTATAAAATCCTGTGATTTTATAAAATTCCTTTATTTCAATATACATTGAAATACTTCTTTTTTTACATCCCAGGGTTTCTTATAACAATGATCAACATCATTCCAACACCCATAATCCATAATAGATTATATAACATATCATATATCACAATATATGAAAAACAGTAAAATAAATGTTGAGGAATCCAATTGGATTCCTCCAACCTGTTTCCCTGCATCACAGATGTTAAACAATATAGATAACATCACTTTCAGTTCTATATGATACATTCTGTTAAACAGAATCAATATAGAAATTTAACTAACTGACTAGCAGTTCAATCAAATAGTCAACACACAGTCAATCAGCCAATATCTAACAGTTCTAAAAATACAACATGAAATCATAAACTGTTCAGAGTTAGTGAGATTTACTCACATTTGCAGTTCATCGCTAAAGAACGATAAAATGTTGTTTGATTTGAATCAAACAATTTATCTCGCCGTAAATTCAAACAAGCTTTGATTCGCTTTCCATCAGTTCCATGTTGTAGTCGTCGTCCATACGATCCTAAAGGATCTTGTTTCACTGAATTCTGGTAACGTATGTGATAGTTATCACATTTACAATTTTGAACAAATTTAAATAAAACAAAAAAATTGAATATCCTTTTAATTATTGGGCTCACCATATACCTAAGGCCCAAAACCCATTTCAATTGAACGGCCCGCTCTCCTCATCTTCTCCAAATGCAGTAACGAACCCGACAGCTCCTTTATCACCATTTCGTTGGTTTCAACAGCACCATATGACTTCGTTCCTCAGCGAAAACACTTACAACCACCACCGTTCTCCTCTCCATCCGAATCTCTATCCATACATGCCTAAAACAGCAAACTCGAACTGGATTTGGAAACCGCGATGACTGGCGAACTCCTCAGCACCCACCGAAAGCATCGAACCTTTTGGTTACCAATCACGCCCAAAATTTGTCGCCCCACTCCTCTTCTAACCTCGAATTCAAATGTATACCCGAAATCCACCAAAAATCACCACAACCAAAATGAATCCGAACCCTAAATGCACTGTTAAAACCCAGTACTCCCAAAAGGGACATCGAACTCACCGAAACCCATACAAATTTGAAGTGAGACCTTGCAGGAACCCAGATGTATATGATTTTCAATATGAAGATTTTTCTAAGATTTTACTTTGATTTCCAAAGCTCATGTTTTCTCACGTTTGGAGAAAAAGGGTTGCGGCGGAAAAGAAATTGACCGAGGAATGAAAAACTTAGGTTTAGGAAAGTTATAGATTATTTATAGAGTAAGTTTTAATATTTTATATTCAATTAAAATATTAATTTATATCTCAACGCTGTTTGTAATTGTCTTTAAAAATTCGTATGGTCACATATAATACCCAAAAGTCACGAAACTGGACATGCAGCTACAGTTCGACATTACGGTCCCAACGAAACTGGTTTCGTCAAATTCCGACTCTGTTTGCTCACACAACGTATTTTTAACCGTTAGAATACTGACTATTTTTCACTCTAAAAATCCGTACGGCCAAACAGTGACTCTAAAAATCACGGAACTGGAAATCTAACAACTATTTGACATTGCGGATCCAACAAAATTAGTTTCGTCGAATTCCGACTTCGTTTGCACAAGTGGCTATTTTTAAAGCTCTGGATGACCCATTTAAATATATAAATATATTTAAATATTATTAAATAAAATATTAATAAATTAAATATTATCGTCTATATTCACAGTGGCATACCACACAGCTCTAGAATATTCCTGTATGTATTTACAACTTGATATTCACTTCTGGGTCAACCCGATATTTGATTTATATTGAAATCCCTTTTAAAAATATAAATAATTCCTTTATAAATTATAAAGGAATTCCACAGCGACTTTTCTAAAATTTGATTTGGACATACATCAAAATCTACACGATGAAATCCCGATTTTTCTCTTCCACTAGAAAGATATACTCTACCAGCTCCACACGTTTCTTGTTTCACAGAAATCTGGCTTAAAACGAATCATGTATATTCAGTTGAAGTTCGAATTGCCACTTTACGAACTGCAACGCCATTTCGAGCTCTATTATAATTAAAATTATAAACTATACGTTCGACTGTCGACGATTGAATATATTCGTTATTCAAATTCAATTCCAAGCTGAATTAAATATCACAGATGATCTGGTTCACACCATATCGTCATTTCAACCATTCAGAATTAAATATATTATTTAATTATTATTTTAATTAAATATTCACTATTATTTTATTCATAGACCTTTTAATTCACTATATCACCATTGATATAATTAAATAAACTAATCATAATACCCCTGCCAATGCGGGTCATTACATTCTTCCCCACTTAAAATAATTTCGTCCTCGAAATTACTAAAAAGTAGGGGACGACCCTATCGACTGGTTAGAACATATTTGTTCACTTCTTAACTTCAGTTTCAATTGAACCAATTTAATTTCAATTAAATTTTTAATTAATTCCTATTATTGAAAATTTTCAAAAATCCTGAAAATTTTCTAACGCCTTAACTCTTCGAAAAATTTCGCCAGCACCTCCTTTGTACCAGTCAATCGGTCAAACCATCACTCGCCTATCTGGGCCATCTCCAACCCAAAGAAAATCAAACAGCCAAGCGGCTTGCCTATTCGGCTCATCAAAATCACCAAACTCATATATAATATAAACAGGTACCTTTTTGTCTGGCATATCTACTCTGTCACTTCCATATGCTATCAACTCAGCATATACCAATGTTATCCCAATCAAATTATGAAATCACATTCATCTCCAACTGTAACGACCCAGATTTTTGAACAGTTTATTTTAAATATTTAGTATGGTTTTAAATATTGATTCGAATATAAATGGATTTAATTTTGAATTTATCAATTTAAATCAATATACGATTTAATATTGAATAGTCATAATATGAAAACGTAATATAATTGAATTCGCAGTTAGAAGTGAATCAAAATATATTTGAATTTGAATCAAAATGATTCTGTCAATTAATGTAGATTTTGTATTAAACTAAAATGATAATAATTGTTTATCATCGTTAAATTTATTTGAAATCGATGTATATTCTAAATTGAATTTATTTTTAATCGTCAGTTTGAATTTATATCCTTTTCCCGACGATCGAACTAGACTTTGAAACCTGTTCCGTTGTGTTCATGGTAGCGGTTAAGCCTTAGGAATGTTAGTCATTGCGCCTCGGTTTGTGTTCTTTACCGCAAGATATTTTTATCTGTAAATAAGTATAAGACCACCTCGAAATCAAATCAAAATGTTTTCATAATTAATTCAGCCACCCTATCTGTTACTTAAGCCGACCCTAACATTTCATTTCACAGACCTACTGTTTTTCTTGAGCACAATATTCTGTCTTCCAGCTTCGATACAAAGGGAGACAGGATTTTGATGGCCTTTGCACTTATGTCTGCTCTTGCGTCTATAAATAAACGCAATACCCTCATTTTTTTTTTATCTTCCCTCTTTCGTTGATTCCTTCAGAAAAATCGAATGCCTCAATTAAAGCCACCACACTCCTCTTAATCAATTTAAGGCTGTTCGGCAAAGAGAAAGAATCAAAAAGGGATTTCGATTTTAAATCCAATTCGCGGTCCCCTTTATCACCTCAAGATTGGCGGAAGCTCGACACTGAGCTGGTGATACTCGCGAGTAAAGGGATTGCGACAGGAGTTTGCTCGTTCTGAAGCTCTCGACATCGTACTGGGAGCACTCGTGGTTGAAAAATTGAAATCGCCTTTCCCCCTGCAGCTCGATACTGGTTTCAAGTCGCTCGCGAGTTTCTATAAGGGAGGGTCTTTGGGAGGGTGCGATGGCAATTTGGGGAAGAGGATTGATGTCGCGTATACCACTGAAGGTCACAGAGAACTGGGGTATTCGAAGTCTTGTTCAAAGCAGCAGCTGGGTACAGTTTCTACTGTAGGGTCAAGGAAGAAGGTATTAGCTATTTTATGGTATAATTAAGGAATTAGGTAATTTAGTTGAGTTGATAACTTAAATTAATTTCTGAAATTTATGATTTTTATATGGAAACTAGTTTATAAAGTTTGTAACTAATTAAAGAAAATTTTACAAACTAATATCGTTTGTCAATAAAGGAATTAAGTGGTAAACTTATAATTTGAGTATAAAGTTAGGTTTAAAAAAATAAATAAATAAATTTTTGGAATTTAGTTTACACGGGTAATTAATAAATTTAATTCGAATAATTCGATAACTAAAACTTTATTTATATGGTTTTACATTGAAAAACAGATGGTGGGATGAATCATTATGAAATCTATATAATTGGCTTCATTGGATGGATCGCAAATAAAAACCAGGTGAGTAAATCTCACTCACCTTTTATCTATAATTATTTTTATTTCATTAAAAATAATTGTCTGTTGCTTGTGTGAATATTTTCTGGTTGTTTATATATATTAGTTATTTAGGCTATATATATATATATATTGGGTTGATTGATTGGTTGGATTCCCGCAGTCTCATTAGCGGATGCCCGCAGTTTCATAGCGGATGATTACCCTATACGCCCCACGCTATGATTAGTGGATGACCTTCTATACCGCGATATTCTGCCACGAAGCAGAATTGGTATTATTTATGTGCTAACATCTGTGGATGCAGGAAAACAGGTTGGAGGAATCCGACTGGATTCCTCAAAAATATATTATCTGTTTGTTTGCTTGTTTGTTTGATTTCATATATTCATATATGATGTGTTAAAAACCAAATGATTGAGAATTGGGTGATTTGATTGTTTTAAATATCACTGGGCCGATTAAAAGGAGATTTGAGATTTAAAAAGGATAGATTCTATCTTTAAATAGAATTTGAATTTTAAATGGAAATAGAATTTTAAAATTGTTTTTTTAAAATAAAAACCAAGTAGTTCTTTTTAAACGAAGTTTAGAAATAATTCTTTTATAACGAAGTTATAAATAAAGTGAAAAGAATTATCCTTTGATAATTCAGAAATAGAAATACAAGTGCGAAACTGGAATTTGAAATGAAATTTCAAAATAAGATGTGTAATGAAATTTTTAAATGAAGTTTGAGTATAACATTTGAATTTTTTAAAAGGAATTTAAATATTTGAATTTTTATAGAAAAGAAAAGGAGTTTGAATATTAGAAATTCAAATAGAAATTCAAATAGAATTTGAATAGATGAAATTAGAATGAAAATAGAATTTGAATTCAAGGAATTAAAATATAATTTGAATTCGAAGGAGTTCGAATAAAGAAATTCAAATAGAGATTTGAATGTAGAATTTCAAAATAGAATTTGAAATATAAAATTTCAAAGAAGAATTGAAGAGAATTTGAAATATAGTATTTCAAAGAAGAATTCAAATGTGAAATTTGAATAGAGATTTGAATGGAATTTAAATATGAAATTTGAATCGAGATTTGAAATAGAAATTCAAGTGTTGAATTTGAACATGGAATTGAATATAGAAATTCAAGTAGAAATTTGAATATGAAATTTCAAAATAACATTTGAAATAAACTTTGAAAATAGAATTTCAAAGTAGAATGGGAAATGGAATTTCAAATAGGATTTCAAATAGGAAATCCAAAGGGTTTTGGAATGGAATTTGAATTCAAGGGAATTCAAATGAATTTGAATATTAGAAATTCAAATGGCGTTGAAAATGAATTTGAATATTAGAAATTCAAATGGCGTTGAAAATGAGTTTGAATATTAGAAATTCAAATGGTGTTGAAAATGAATTTGAATATTAGAAATTCAAATGATGTTGAAATGAATTTGAATATTAGAATTCAAATGGAAAGGGAAAATGAAATTTGAATGTAAGAGATTCAAATTGAATTCAAATAGGATTTAATCTATGGGATTTGAATATGAAATTCAAATGAGTTTTAAACTATGGAATTTTGAATATAGAAATTAAAAAGGAGTTTGAATATTTGAATTTCAATAGAATTCAAATATAGAAATTGGATTACAGCAGTTCAAATGGAATTTAAATATAGAACTTGAATAAGAGAATTCAAATGAATTCAAACATCAAATTTGAATATAGGGAATTCAAATAGAAATTCAAATATTGAATTTGAAAAGGAATTGGAATTTGAAATATAGAATTTAAAAGAAGATTGAAATTGGAATCAAGGGATTCGAGTGGAGTTAAATGAAGTAGAATCCATTTTAAAGAAGTTTAAAAAGTTTATATATATATAAATATAATTAAAACGAACTCGCCACAGCGCTGCAGTTCGTAAATTGGCGATTCGAACTTCAATCGAATATACAGGACGCAATTGAAGTCGGAATTCTTCGAAACAAGAAACGTCAGGACCGGTTTGATAATAGTTTTCTAATAAAAGAGAAAAATCTGAATTTCGTCGTATCGATTTTGAGATATGTCAAAATCAAATTTTCAGAAAAACAGCGCCAGAACTATTTAACGACCAAAATGGTTTATTTAATATTAAAAAAGGATTTTAAGCGATAAAAATCCGAATTTCCTATTTAGAAAATTTCAGAGTTGAGTTGTAAAATATATGCGAATTCAAGTTGTGTAAATGAATATGATTTTTGAAACAGAAACCAGATTTTGATTTATTTAATAGAATTAACTAAATTGGATAGAAATTAGTTAACGAATTTTCGAAGGGGTTTTGGGGTTTTGAATTAGTGAATTCGATTTGAGAATTTATATTCGAAATAGAAAAGAGAACTAGAATTTGAAATTGAAATTCAATTTGGTTATGAATGAGTTAAATATTTTATTTGAACATGTTATGTTCAACAAAGAAGTGAAATAGACAAAAAGGCTAATTAAAGAATAATTGAGCGAAACTGAATTCAAACGATTCAAATTTGAATTCAAACGAATGGATTGAGTTGAATTGAATTGGAAACAGGTGAACAGGTGTTAAACAGATATGGGATGGAGTATATGAAGATTTTTATTTATGTGCCCGACAAAAAGGTACATGTTTAATTCATATATGGGTTTTATGCGCCGTATCGGCAAGCCGCTTGGCTTTTCCTTTTTCTTTTTGATTGTGGAAGATACCGGGAAGCTATTTGAAATTTCCCGATGCTCCCGATACAGGGGAGGTTATGGCGAAATTTTCCGGAAATTTAAGGAGTTAGAATATTTTTAAGATATTTTGATAATGTGAAATCATTGTATCGACGTATTGAATTCGATAGTAAAGTGAATATAGAAATCGAATGTTGTAAACAAAAGGGGATAGAGATAAGTAATTGAAATTGTTTTCAATTGCGAATAGAGACATTTCCTAATATATAGAAAATAAAAGAAGTTAATATTTGGAAACGTTTTCCAAATGGCATAAGAGGCAAGATGATTATTGAAAATATTTGGTTAACAAATATTGATAGAGAAAAATGGAGAAGAGATTTAATTAACGAAATATTAATTAAAGGGCCCAGTGATTTGTTTGATATGTTGATTGAACACTTGTTTTATTCGATAGTTAAATCACAGACTATCGAAGTTTTGACCATCGTTGTCAATATGGAGAGACCGGTTGGATTATTATCCGAAGAACCACTCCGTATCGGCATAAGCGTTGCGAACCAAGTATGCTGAATATATTGAAGACGGAGTAAAGTGCAAGGGCTTTTTCTATTAATAGAAATAGTGCCTTTGGTTTCGTTCAATCCCAGAACGAACGTAAATGGACGGATGTCTGACAAAGTATTTCCAATGATCAAATGGGTTGGTCTGTATGAATATATATGGTTGCAACGGATTTATCCCTTAGCATAATATCCAGAATATTTGTGCAAACTCAACTAATGATTAACGGATCTGACAATGTGGCATTCAAAGTGATTGTGCTATCAATGAATGGTAAGTATGCGTAGCCTCAGGCCTCAACAACCGGGAAAGGACAAAAATCGGGCAGGCAGCATGGCTATGTGGGTCGCACCCATTAGGGTGTATAATCACCTATCTAGAGAAATTCCTTTTGTTTCTAAATCTATCGATTCTGCCCATTCGGGAAACGGTGGTTTGAGTCCAACCGTTAGTGATATACATTCGATACACTCAAGCGAAATGAGTGGTCGGTCATGTGTGGGCCGGGTTGCAAGACGTTCTTGTTGAACCCAGGTGTATTCGCCTCTAGAGATACATCATCGGAAGGTGGTTCCATACCTTGTCATGTTGGAAATCCAATCTCCAATAAGCGCCATGCGGTTTTTGATTTTATCATATATATGTGGAGCGTGAGATGCAAGCGTTCTGCTATTTGGTTATTTACTTGATGTAGACATTATTATAATATCATTGGATTTGATACCAAAGTGTTTTGGGTTATAGTAAGGAAAAAACCGTCCATGTTTATGTGTGGGCTGGTCTTACTATTATCTTTTCTTTTGAAAGGATTTTTAAAGTTAAACAAGTGATTGGAGTTTACTCACACCAGTCCCATGACTGACCCAGAGTTTATTTTGTTTTGTTTTTCCTAAACTCTTGGGTGCCCAAATTTGTACGGGCAGTCAAGTGTTTCAGGCTTTTACAGATACACTTGGAGGAGCTTGAAGCAGAAGGCCTCAACGTTAGTTATCTAGAGTTACTTCCGCTGGACCAAATGTTATGTGTACTCTGATAATGGTATGTGTATATGTACAAAACAGATTGTATTTCAAAGTTTATGTTATATAATATATTTTATTCGTTCCGCTGTGAGTTGTGATCTTCGTTTTTCTTCTATTCTAATATTTCTTTCTTTCTATTTCTCATCCTCTAACTTCTTTCTAATAATGAGTCGTATTTCTGTGTTATTTGGGTTAGACGTGTGGTGTATTTAGTCAACTCAGATAGCACGGATTTGCGGGTCGTTTCACCAACACAACCATTCGCTTTTTACCAAGCCAAATATCATTTCAACTCGAGTTTCTTCTCGATTCCCAGCTCTTAACTTGATTATCACATTACACTTCAAATTTGAATCTCACAACCCGATTTGTCTTGATATCATTCTAATTCAATCTCAGTTACCACTTTACTGGCTTTACTTTAATTCAATTTTGCTTTCACACATTTCCGTTAATTTTTTTTTAATTCAAACAGTCTTTCCCTTGGAGTTTTTAAACAGTTTACTCCTTTCAAAAAAAATCAAATTTTCCTTTCGATCATGTCATTGAGCCCTTAATTAATATTCCATTAGTTAAATCACTTCTCTATTTCTTTATCGATATTTGTTAACCAAACATTTTCAATAACCATATTGGCCTTTTATGTTATTTGGAAAACATTTCCGAATATCGCCTTCCTTTATTTTCTAAACTTTAGAAAATATTTGCTATTTATAATTGGAAGATATTCCAATTACTTATCTCTTTTCCGATCTTGTTTATTTCTATACTTAGGAAATATTCTTTATTATATTTCCAAGCTTACACTTATTTGGGTTAAAACGGATGTTGTGTAAAACATCGTTATGACAATCCAAATACTATATTCAACTAACTCTTATTCAACATTGATCTTCGATCCTGAAATCTTACTATTTATTTGTTAATAACGAAATCAATCAAGTTGGGGTATAACTACCTCTCAGACCTTGACTGAATAACATTTATAACGTCAAAACAGATATGACTACTTACTCGAATAATCAATACCATACACTACTTATTCACTTTTAAACACATATACACTTTCTCTTTCTAATCTTACCAGATTTTATTCTTATACTTCCTTTTTGATTATACTATTCTATTTCTAAGTTCGTTCCTTATCGACTTCTATATATATCGGTACGTTGATTTCTAACTATCAAATTATCTTAAAAATATTCTAACTTCTTAAATTCTCGGAAAAATTCGCCATAACCTCCTTTGTACTAGGAGCATCGGGAAAATCCCCAAACTGCCACACAGGCCTTCTCCAATCAAAAAGAAAAAGAAAAGCCAAGCGGCTAGCCGATACGGCGCATAAAATCTCATATATGAATTAAATACATACCTTTTGTCGAGCAATCTATTTATAAACCTTTATACCTTATCCATACCTATCTCATGTATATTTATACATTTCTAATTCATTTCAACTTAATCTAATCGTTTAACTTATTTCGTTAAGTGATTAACAAATTACTGGTTTGCCCATTCCACCTTCATATTTGAGTATAACATGTTCCAATATATTTTAACTTGTTTATCCACTAATTGAATTCCATTTCAATTCTATTTGAATTTCCTATATTCAAATTCCATTTCAATTTCCTTATTCAAATTCTATACTTGAATTTCATTTCAAATCTCTTATTCAAATTCCATACTTGAATTTCATTTCAAATCCATTTATTCAAATTCCATACTTGAATTTCATTTCAAATCTCTTATTCAAATCCCATATTTGAATTTCATTATTCGAATCTATTTGAATTCTCTTTATTTCATTTTAATTCCTTTTGAATCTTCTATATTCAAATTTCAAATTCAACTCTATTTGAATCTTCTACATTCAAATTTCATTTCACTTTCGATATTCAAATCCTATATTTGAAATCTCTTATATTTTCTATATCCAAACGCCATTTGAATTTCTATATTCAAATTCTATATCACTTCCATTGAATTTCATATATTCAAAATCCCTTTGAATTTCTATATTCAATTTCTATTTGAATTCTCTTTATTCAAATCCCCTTTAAATAAGTCTCGGTTTCAATTCCTTTTGAAATCGATATTTCTACCTTTAGAAAATAAATTTCCCTTTCAATTTCATACTTGTATTTTTTCTTCTTCTGAATTATCCAATGATAATTCTTTTCACTTCATTTTATAAACTTCGTTTATATGGGAACTTCTCGTTTTATTTCTTTTAAAACAAGTTAATATTTCAAATCTATTTAAAATTTCAAATTCCATATTATAAATCCCATTTTGAAATTCAACACAACTTGTCTTTCCCAAAACAAATTCAAAACAGTATCTCTGGTAGTAATTTGTCACTTACAACTCGAAAATGAATACTGATGATGCAGCTGTCATCATCAGAATCTATTTTCCAGCGATCGAAGTGAGTTCAATACTATAAAACCATTTCTAAACATTTCCACTTTGAAATTCATTTCAAAATATAATTCACACTGCTTGTAAAACAATTTAAAATCTCCTAGGATCTTAAATTTTCCTTATTTTTAATCCCAATCCATTTACAAACATTTATCCAATTCTCCAGAGTTTTAACTTCAATTTCTGGTTTAAATTTCAGATTTAACTCACCTGATTTCACGTATTTCACTTATATGAATTCTGATTGGTTATTTACATAACCATTTAATTTATAATCATACTCGATTATAATAACAACCAATATATCCAATATAATCAAAATATACTTTTGGGTAAAATTATTTTTATTTACCCTCTTTTCAAAACATATCGTGCCGACCCATCGTATTCGAGTGTTTAGTAACTCCTACCGATACAGTGGATCAAACTGATCGACCAGAACTCATAAACGACTCAACCAATGAATCTCCACAATATAAATCAAATTTTTATATCAATAACAAATACGTTCACTCGTATATATACACTCAATCTCAGTCTAGGGTATTACTAACCCTATCTCTACCGAGTCACGCCACAGAGCCAAGTAATTCTTAACTTAAGCTCTGATACCAACTGTAACGACCCGGATTTTCGGCGACTTTGATTATCGACATAAGCACGATGTCGATAACCAAAACATCCGAAAAATCCTGGTAATTAGTGAAAGAAATTAGAGGGTAAGGAAAGATAGATAGAAAATTAGAATAGAAGAAGAAGAAGAACACAACATCAGAGTAACACGAATCTCACAGCGGAACGAATAAATATATTTCATAATATAACTTTGAAATACAAATCTGTACTTGAATATACATATCATTATCAAAGTACAGCACTTACAACACAGCGGAAATAACTATAGCCATAATGATCCTGAAGCCTCCTGCTCCAAGCTCTTCCAGTATATCTGTAAATCCTGACTACTTGACTGCCCATACAAATTTAGGCACCCAAGAGTTTAGGGAAACAACAAAGTAAACTCCGGGTCAGTCATGGGACTGGTATGAGTAAAACATTTTAAAAACAGTTCGAACAAGTAAACGATATCTCATAAGACCACGCCGCATAACGGAACGGGTTTTTCCCTTATGAGAATCCAAAATATCTTTATATCAAAAACCTTTTGATATTAAAATAATGTCTATCAACCACAGTATATATATATAATCATCTAGCAGAAACGCTTTCATCTCACGTTCTACATATATAGTATACAATCAAAACCGCAAGCACGTATTGGGTAACGGATTTCCAACTATGACAAGGTATGGAATCACCTTCCGCTTGTGTACCTCTAGAGAGGAATACACTGGGTTCAACAAGAACATCTTGCAACCCGGCCACACATGACCGACCACTCATTTCGCTTGAGTGTATCGAATGTATATCACCAACAGTTGGGATCAGCAACCGTTTCCCGAATGGGACAGCATCAACAATAGATTTTTAGAAGTAAATGAAACTCTAGATCAGGTGATTATACACCCTACTTCGGTGCGACCGACTTAGCCATGCTGCCTGCCCGATTTCTGTCATTTACCGGATGATGAGGCTAGAAGCTACGCTTTATCATCACATCAGATTCACTTTGAATGTCACATCATCAAATCCATCCAATCACCGATTGATGTCCTCAACCATACATTATGTGTTAGCTAAGAGAAGTTTCCTTCTCCGCTTCCATTCTTGGTACAGTTGGAGAAATCAATATACGTGATCGTCTGGACATATTCTGTCAGACATCCGTCCATACAAGTCACCCAGGAACAGGATGAACCAAAGGCACTATTCTGTAAATAGGATAGCCCTTGCATAACTCCGTCTTCAGTTTCCTTTGGCATATATGATTCGCAACGCTTATGCCAATACAAAGTGGTTCTTTGGAAAATAATCCAATCGGTCTCTCCATATTAACAACGTTAAAATGGTCAAAACTTCGATAGTCTGTGATTTAACTATCGAATAAAAACAAGTGTGCAAACAATGATATTATTTCCAGATGGAAATTTATATCAATCAAACATCAGTCAACATTTATCTTTTTATTTCATAAATTTACTTATCTCCTGTTTCCCTATATTCAACATTTCTTATTTTCTAAATTTAGAAAATATACATTATTAACAATGGAAGACATTTCCATTTCTTGTTTCCTTTATTAGAAAACATTTCTGGTTTCTTATTTGGAAAACATTTCCAAAGCTCCTTCATTGGACTTAGACAGATGTTTAAACAAACCATCGCGATGCCAACTCAAACCATTTCCTTTACTGCCGAACATTAACTATTCCCTAGTTAAAACGAAGCCAATCAAGTTGGGGTAGAACTATCTCTCAGACCTTAATTGAACAACATTTCTAACTTTGAAATAGGCAAAGTTCACTTTATATTCCTTTTACTAACTTCCTTACTTAACCCTCTTCGAATAGCTATATTCAATTGACTCTTTTCACTTAACTCTATTCGATTAACCCTTATCAATTAACTCTATTTGACTAATGCTATTGATTTACTCATTTCGCTTAACTCCTTTCGAATAAACTATATTCGATAATTCCTTTTACTTTCTATTCGAATAACTATATTCGATTAACTCATTTGCTTAAACTCTAATCGATTAAACTAACATCGATTAGCTCCTTTGCTTTAACTCTAATCGATTTAACTAACATCGATTAGCTCCTTTTACTTTAACACTAATCTATTAACTAACATCGATTAACTAACTTTTACTTTAACACTAATCGATTGACTAACATCGATTAACTAACTTTTACTTTATCTCTAATCGATTAACTAACATCGATTAACTCCTTTTACTTTAACACTAATCGATTAACTAACATCGATTAACTCCTTTTACTTTAACACTAATCGATTAACTAACATCGATTAACTAACTTTTTATAAACTACGTTTTCCGTTACAACTAATTCCTTTTTATAACGTTTACCTACCGTTACAAATATATCTTATTTATAACTTCTATTTACCGTTACAAATATTTCCTATTTATAACTTCTATTTACCGTTACAAATATTTCCTATTTATAACTTCTATTTACCGTTACAAATATTTCCTATTTATAACTTCTACTTACCGTTACAAATATTTCCTATTTATAACTTCTACTTACCGTTACAAATATTTCCTATTTATAACTTCTACTTACCGTTACAAATATTTCCTATTTATAACTTCTATTTATTTTCTAAATAAATATTCCTTTTCTATTCCTATTTATTTTCTAAATAAATATCCCTTTTATAAAATCGTGTTCGTTTTATAAATAATTCCTTTTATAAAATCCTGTGATTTTATAAAATTCCTTTATTTCAATATACATTGAAATACTTCTTTTTTTACATCCCAGGGTTTCTTATGATATTTAAAATATCGAATAACAATGATCAACATCATTCCAACACCCATAATCCATAATAGATTATATAACATATCATATATCACAATATATGAAAAACAGTAAAATAAATGTTGAGGAATCCAGTTGGATTCCTCCAACCTGTTTCCCTGCATCACAGATGTTAAACAATATAGATAACATCACTTTCAGTTTTATATGATACATTCTGTTAAACAGAATCAATATAAAAATTTAACTAACTGACTAGCAGTTCAATCAAATAGTCAACACACAGTCAATCAACCAATATCTAACAGTTCTAAAAATACAACATGAAATCATAAACTGTTCAGAGTTAGTGAGATTTACTCACATTTGCAGTTCATCGCTAAAGAACGATAAACTGTTGTTTGATTTGAATCAAACAATTTATCTCGCCGTAAATTCAAACAAGCTTTGATTCGCTTTCCATCAGTTCCATGTTGTAGTCGTCGTCCATACGATCCTAAAGGATCTTGTTTCACTGAATTCTGGTAACGTATGTGATAGTTATCACATTTACAATTTTGAACAAATTTAAATAAAACAAAAAAATTGAATATCCTTTTAATTATTGGGCTCACCATATACCTAAGGCCCAAAACCCATTTCAATTGAACGGCCCGCTCTCCTCATCTTCTCCAAATGCAGTAACGAACCCGACAGCTCCTTTATCACCATTTCGTTGGTTTCAACAGCACCATATGACTTCGTTCCTCAGCGAAAACACTTACAACCACCACTGTTCTCCTCTCCATCCGAATCTCTATCCATACATGCCTAAAACAGCAAACTCGAACTGGATTTGGAAACCGCGATGACTGGCGAACTCCTCAGCACCCACCGAAAGCATCGAACCTTTTGGTTACCAATCACGCCCAAAATTTGTCGCCCCACTCCTCTTCTAACCTCGAATTCAAATGTATACCCGAAATCCACCAAAAATCACCACAACCAAAATGAATCCGAACCCTAAATGCACTGTTAAAACCCAGTACTCCCAAAAGGGACATCGAACTCACCGAAACCCATACAAATTTGAAGTGAGACCTTGCAGGAACCCAGATGTGTATGATTTTCAATATGAAGATTTTTCTAAGATTTTACTTTGATTTCCAAAGCTCATGTTTTCTCACGTTTGGAGAAAAAGGGTTGCGGCGGAAAAGAAATTGACCGAGGAATGAAAAACTTAGGTTTAGGAAAGTTAGAGATTATTTATAGAGTAAGTTTTAATATTTTATATTCAATTAAAATATTAATTTATATCTCAACGCTGTTTGTAATTGTCTTTAAAAATTCGTATGGTCACATATAATACCCAAAAGTCACGAAACTGGACATGCAGCTACAGTTCGACATTACGGTCCCAACGAAACTGGTTTCGTCAAATTCCGACTCTGTTTGCTCACACAACGTATTTTTAACCGTTAGAATACTGACTATTTTTCACTCTAAAAATCCGTACGGCCAAACAGTGACTCTAAAAATCACGGAACTGGAAATCTAACAACTATTTGACATTGCGGATCCAACAAAATTAGTTTCGTCGAATTCCGACTTCGTTTGCACAAGTGGCTATTTTTAAAGCTCTGGATGACCCATTTAAATATATAAATATATTTAAATATAATTAAATAAAATATTAATAAATTAAATATTATCGTCTATATTCACAGTGGCATACCACACAGCTCTAGAATATTCCTGTATGTATTTACAACTTGATATTCACTTCTGGGTCAACCCGATATTTGATTTATATTGAAATCCCTTTTAAAAATATAAATAATTCCTTTATAAATTATAAAGGAATTCCACAGCGACTTTTCTAAAATTTGATTTGGACATACATCAAAATCTACACGATGAAATCCCGATTTTTCTCTTCCACTAGAAAGATATACTCTACCAGCTCCACACGTTTCTTGTTTCACAGAAATCTGGCTTAAAACGAATCATGTATATTCAGTTGAAGTTCGAATTGCCACTTTACGAATTGCAACGCCATTTCGAGCTCTATTATAATTAAAATTATAAACTATACGTTCGACTGTCGACGATTGAATATATTCGTTATTCAAATTCAATTCCAAGCTGAATTAAATATCACAGATGATCTGGTTCACACCATATCGTCATTTCAACCATTCAGAATTAAATATATTATTTAATTATTATTTTAATTAAATATTCACTATTATTTTATTCAACGACCTTTTAATTCACTATATCACCATTGATATAATTAAATAAACTAATCATAATACCCCTGCCAATGCGGGTCATTACAAATACCATATCACCAACTGAGAATTTCAAGTCTCTTCGTCTCTTATCAGCATAACTCTTCTGCCTGTCCTGGGCAGCCTTCATTCGCTGTTGGATGATCTTGATCTTGTCTGAGGTTTCACTTACTACATCTGGTCTAAGCACAAACTTTTCATCGATCTCTAACCAACATGATGGTGAATTGGACGGTCTTCCATACAAAGCTTCAAATGGATCCATACCAATACTGGATTGATAACTGTTACTATATGCAAACTCTACTAGATGTAAATGGGCATCCCATGATCCACCAAAATCCAATACACAAGCTCGCAAAAGATCTTCTAACACTCGATTCACCCTCTCTGTCTGCCCGTCGATTTGAGGATGATACGCGGTACTGAGATGTTATTCTGATCCTAACGCCTCTTGTAAGCTCTTCCAAAACCCACTAGTAAATAATGGATCTCGGTCACTCATAATGCCTTTTGGTACTCCATGAAATCTCACTACCCACTTCACATACAGTTCAGCGAACTTAGCTGTCGTTCTATTCGATTTGACGGGTATAAACCTTGCGCTCCTGGTCAATTGGTCCACAATTACCCAAATACTATCATGGCCGATTTAGTCCTCGGTAAACCATCGATGAAGTCCATTGAAACTTGTTCCCATTTCCATTCTGGGAATTCTAAAGGTTGCAACAAACCACTAGGCTTCTTTTGCTCAGTTTTTAACTAGTTGGCAATTCATGCACTTGGATATGAACTTTCCAACGTCTCTCTTCATTCCTTCCCAGTAGTAGATCTGCTTCATGTCTTGATACATCTTGTTACCACCGGGGTGTATGGTCAACTTCGAATGATGACACTCTATAAGCACTTCACCTCTCAGTTCATCTATGTTGGGTACAACTAGTCTTTCATTCTTTTGAGGCCAAACATCTCGATCAAGCCCATACTTGTTCATCTCGTCATCGATAACCATCTCTAATTTGGAGATTGTTTTCTAGTAGATTAGGATCGTTCCTCTGACTAGAATCAATCCGATCAATCAAAGTGGGTCTGATCGTGAAACTTACTAAAATTACTGGATCCAATTCACACTTTGGTCTGTAATTATATCCCGTGATATACTCTAATTGCTTCCAACCCAGAAACATAACCCCTAGACTGGCATGTCTCCAACGCAATGCAATCATTACTTCACCCAATGAAAAATCGCCACAACTATTCATCTCTCACGCAAACCATCCTAGTCGGACTCGACATTCCCAAAGCACAAGCCCCAAAGGCCTAAACCAATATCAGACAAGCATCCAAGGAATATCTCCTCCGAATTCAGAAAATCTATGTGAGATGATACTGGCAAAACAACCGAACAAAAAGCTTGATTCTTCTTTGTCAACTAAGTCAACGGTGCTGCTATCTTGGAGAAACCTTGGAAAACTTACGATAATATCCAGCCAATCCCAAGGAACTTCTAACGTCTGTTGCATTCTTAGGCGTAGACCAATCTTGTACCATAGCGACCTTCGCAGGATCCACGGCGATACCATTCTGAAACAACATGGCCCAAGAATCTCACTTCCTTCCTCCAGAAGTGACACTTAGAAAACTTCGCTTTAGTTAGTGTTTTCCCAACACCTCCATCACTGTCCTCAAATGTTCCTTGTGTTCTTCCTCTGTCTTCGAGTAAACCAAGATATCATCCACGAACACAGAACAAACTTATTCAACTGATCCCTGAAAACTCTATTCATAAGATCCACAAAATATGCTGGTGCATTGGTCAACCCGAATGGCATGACCAACCACTCATAAAATCCAGACGGCGTCCGAAATGTCGTTTTAGCTATACTCTCAGCTTCCACTCTAAGCTGATGAAAACCTGTCGCAAGATCCAACTGAGAAAACACTCTCTCTCCACGTAACTAATCAAACAAATCATCTATCCACGGTAGAGGATGCTTATTCTTCCTCGTCACCTTATTCAACTCGCGGTAGTCCACACACAATCGAAGGGAACCATCGGCCTTTGTAGCAAATACAACTGGTGCTCCCCACTCAGAAATATTCCTTCTGATAAATCCCTTCTTCAAAAGATCGTTGACTTGCACCCCGAGCTCTCGCTGCTCCCTTGGTGCCATACGACGAAGGGGCATCACTATAGGTCTGGCATCTTTCACTAAATCAATACGAAACTCAATCTCTCGGTGTGGTGGAAGCGCGGTCACTTCCTCGAAGATGTCTGGATACTGGCCAACCACGGGCACATCTGACAACTCATCATGCGGGATGTCGAGGGAATTTAGAAAACTAGCCATTACCCCCTTGATGGGTAGACCACCAAACACTACCCTCCGCCCATCATCCGCTCTAATCGTCACCAAAAAGCACTCACAGTCTACCACCACCCTGTATCTTTGAAGCTAATCGACTCCCAAAACAAAGCAATCACAAACAAACATACATCCATGACTCGATAAGACCACATTACGAAAAATCATACTAAGGCTGGTCGAACCACCTATCGGGTTCGTCGCTACTAAAGGTCTATCGACTATCCCGGGTTCCAGTCCCAACCTATCTACCAGGTCACTAGATATGAAAGAACTGGAAGCTCCGGTATCAAACAAAACTCTAACAGGAACATCATAAACAGAAAGCATACCTTGAATAACAACATTCTTTCCCTTCTCCGCCGCGGTTGGGGCATTCAACGAAGAAGGAACAGCACTAATAGCATATGCTTTCATGATCTGCTTCTCTTTAGGGGGTCGCGGACACTTATCCTTGTGGTGTCCCGCTTGGCCGTAGTTAAAACACTTCCTATCCGCTGGCTTGGCCCGACACTCTTTGGCATAGTGGCCATTCTTACCACAGCTGAAGCACTCAACATCTTTCTTACTCTTTTTCTATCCATCCTTAGCCTGGTTCTGCTTCCTCTTATTCTGAGAATTATTCCTGCCTCCGCCGCCTGCTTGCGGCTTTGGCTCCTCTGTAAATGCAATAGCAACCCCAGTCTTCGACTTAGGGAAAAGGCTCTCTGACCTTAATGCCTTTCCTACAATAGAATTGAACGTCTCGTCAATATGGTTTACAAGTCTTTCCCCCAAGTACTCATCCAAGCCAGTTATGAACTTCTCGTTCTTCTTCTTGACTATATCGATAAAGGACAATCCATATTTCGATAAAGTATCGAATTCAGAGATATACTCCAAGACTGCCCTACCATTTTGCTTAAGCTCCAAGAACTTCCTGAACAATTCTGATCTATGAGTAGATGGAACGAACTTTTCGCTGAAACGAGTCATAAACTGATTCCAAGTATCTTGATTCCCTAGAGTAGCTGCCTTAATAGCGTTCCACCAATTCATAGCTCGTCCTTGCAGTTGACGGGATGCTAGCATTCTCTTCATTTCATCCTCGATTCCCAAATCTTCAAATATGCACTCACAACTATCAAGCCAATCTTGAACTTCTGTAGTCGACTCCGTTCCGTGGAACGGCTTCCCACCAAGACAAGTATACTCCTTGTTAAGCTTGGCGAAATCGGCCCTAGGCGCCTGCACCGCTGCACCAACACCGTTAACAGCATTAGGAGCTGCCCTCTGAACATCCCTAAGCATATCTCTCATGAGGTCAGTAAACATCATCCTTATCTCAGCAGCATTCCCATTATTGGCTCCTCTACCAGTACCTCTCGTATATCGGCTCATCGTTCAATCTATATAGAGAAAACGATTAACCATCTTCTTTGTGGTGTCAATGCAGTGCGACTTCATCCTTAGTTATACTAATAGTATATATATAGCTTTTGTAAACCAAAATAATAACAAATACACGCTCTCATATACGTATACTATCTCTCCCTGATGACTTCCCTAGGTTAACTACGCAACCGAGAGCTCTGATACCAAGTATGACGGCCCGCCCCGAACCAGACGGCATTTCCTCCGAAGATGCGCTGTACACATGCCCAGCTAGCACGGGACGGTTGTCAGAAGAAAAGAAAGAAAAGAATGAACTAACAAGGAACCTATAGAATGTCTCACAGCGCATGGAACAAAATATAATAATAACATAATCTTGACATAAAACAGGCGGGACAGTGCATAAGCTGGAAACTAAACCAACATAGCAGCGGAAATCCAAATACAGCATATGATCCAACATCATTATTACAACTTTAAACTGTCTCTGAAGCAAAAGAAAGCAAAAGTAGAAGATGCACAACTAATGCCCAAGCAGTGATCTTCAACAACACAGGGAGAATATCTATATGTATCATACGTGGAAGCCTCCTGCTCGTCTCCGGATCAGTTACTCGTGCATACCATCTAACCTGTCTCTAATCTACTCGTGTGAGCACCCAGAGTAATAAGAAGAGACATAAAACTCTGGGTCAGACAAAAATCTGGTATGAGTGATAAATAACAAAATAGAACAATAACAGGTATACTAAACCATACCTGAACTAGTACTTGCAACCAAAGAGTTAGCACTACATACCGTACAATACTCTAAGGTGCCACAAAACAATAGGTGTAAAGATACGGGGGTGGGGTGTGTATGTCATAGTGAAGGCAAACAAGTCAAGCATAGCAACCATCCTCACATCTCTCACTCAGTGCATAAAGCATATGATATCCATTTCCCTTGCCACCAAATCTTTGGGGTCATGACGGCAACTCCGTACAACTATTGTTACGACCCACTTTGCTCTTTTGGGGCTATGACGGCAACTCTGTACACGTATAACACTGTCCCCCCTGCACTGGTCCATAGTCAATAACCCAAATGGGCCAACCAGCCTAGCTCTGGTTCGTCTACATGCCCCCTTTTCTTCAGTGGTGAACCAAAGTTATGGATATCGATAACCCCTTTGCACACGTCCCGCAGCAAAGCCCAACTCATGAAGTAAACTCGTTGGTTCCTAACTGGATCTTAAGTACAAACTTCCCGTTTGGACTACCTTCGCATCTCGGGTTCTGGTCTTCTCCGGATCGGTCTTCATTTGGTTCGTAGTCCATGCCTCGCGTCCAAGCTCCTTGGTTCTGCTCGCAGTATCTCCTCTTGTTCGGATCGGATCGTGATGCTCATCTAGTTCAGGTCGTGACGCGCCTCCCTGATCAGATCGGAGGACTTCAGGTCGTGGCCAAAGCATCGGTTCAGATTGGTAAGCACGAGTGGTTCGGATCGTGTTCACCCATCGGATCGGGTCAGAGCTTCTGATTCGGATGGTGCAAGCAGCTCACGTGGAAGGCAATTCGGATCGGAGTATCCAGCTCCTGTAACTTAAAGAGAAGCACTTTAGATCGTGGAGAGGAGGCCACGATCGGGTCGGGTCGTGGTAGGGAGGGCGATCCGATCCGGGTCCTGCACATTTCTTGTAACTCTTCCAATGACTGTTTTACGCCATACGACGGCGTTTTCGACTATTCTAACTGTTCTAAACAATCACAAAGCATACCATACAGCCATAGCAACATGTATAAACATCCACAAATAGCAAAACAACAATATGATATGTCAAAATGGATCAAACATACCCAAAAATCCTTATTTTCCCCTTAAGCATGTTTAAAAACAACTAATGATAAGATTAGTAAAACTTAACCAAATCAACCCAAATTCCTATCAGAGCCCTAAAATAATATTCTAGAATTTTACGAATTTTTCCAAATTTTTATGATGCAAAATTTCGCTAATTGTCACTAATCACCCCTTGATCCCCTAAATCCCGGGATTAGCAAAATTAGTCCAAATTAACCCAAATTCATATCAGAGGCATAAAATAATATTCCAGAATTTTATAAATTTTTCTAGATTTTTCTGAGTTATAATTTCGCTAATCTTCGTTAATTACCCTAGTTAGCCATAATTAGTGAAAAACAATGCAAATCACTCACCTTTGCCACAAATAAAACTCAGGTCTGAAATGAATCTCTATTTGGCATGAATACTGATGTCTAACAGCAGCTCTAACTCTGAAATGGTGCTATTTCTCCTGGATTTGATGTTGTTTAAGCCAAAACTTGATTAAGAAGTGATTAGAGGTGTTTTTAGATGTTGGAGGCCATTGTTAGGTTGAAGAGAGTGTTTGTGGCGGCTGGAAAATGAGTGAAAAACCGAAATTCTAACCCTAGCAGCCCTTAAATACTTCTAATCCCGAAATCCCCCAATGGGCCTAGCAGCTAATCACCCGGTTAAGCCCAATTAGCTGTTTTTAACCCTCTAAACCTTAATCAACCATATCTCCCAAACGGTAAGTCCGTTTGGCTGTTATGACCACTCTACGGAAAGATAAACCATCAAATAAATCTAATGGAAGTGGTTTCAGGTCAAAACTCCTTATCAATCAAAAGTTATGGGCGAAACAAGATCAGTTAGGGGCAAAATGGTAATTTAAAAATCGACAAAAATCATGAACATGGGAAATGACCCCACTAGTCGTTTCTCAAGAGTACACGACCATAAGACTTCACACGAAGAAGAAATAAATATTCTATTATCTTCCGATGCGTAGAATGCGGGTCGTTACAGATTTGATAGCACTGGATACTGGTTATGCAATATTATTATCTAGGTAAGGCTATATTTTATTCCATTCTTCTGTGAGATGTTTTCTGATCTCTAATATGTTTATTATCTTTGTCTTTTCTACATGATACTAGAAAAACCAACACGGGTTTTGATAGACTAGAATTTTGAAAAAAAATCGGTCTGTCGGAGTTCGGTTTGTTACGTCTGGTATCAAAGCCAAATTTAGGATTCCTATATAGATAGTGAGTGAACGTATTTGTATTTTTAAAATATAAGTATATTATATATATATACCTAGATCCATAGAGGATCCCATTAAATAGAATGAAATGACCCGAAATCACCAGATCTCTGAAGAGACGAGAAACTGCGGATTGCTTTGAGAACATGACGCATCAGACACAAACAATAGAACATTTCATTGTTATTACAAAAATTACATCAAAGTCAAGAATATATTAGAGTACTAATAAATAATATACAGCTTAAAAATATTATCAGAGATTAAAATACATAGCAGTGGAAATTTAAATATATAAATACAATGCGTAGCGGAAATACAACAACTGACACAACTGAAAGAAATAGATGGATACAAAGCTTTTCGGATATAGCTCCAACTGTAATCCAGGATCCTGTGAAAGAAAAATCTGCGAAAACCGAAACTACTAGCTGCCCGTGTGGAAAATATGGGCACCCGGAGTTTAGGTAGAAACAATAAACTCCGATTCAGTCATGGGACTGGTGTGAAGAGCTAAAACAGTTATGAAATTTTTACTTTAAAAGTTGGGAAATCATGGGATGAGACGACCCGATTTCCCGTTCTCACGGAAACAAGGTTATCTTTTGGAATATAACACAGAAACAGATAATAGCAGAACAGAATTAAATAACATACACCAGAATGAACAACAAAATATACTGGATAAAAGTAACCATCAGAGTTACACAGTATACAGGATCTTACTTAGTACAAATACAGTTCAGCTATACATAAATGTCTACAGCGGAAATAAACAAAATATGTACAATAGGAGCTGAACAGCATAAAAAGAAAAGAAATAAATGATAGAATCCATCTTCAGCTCCAGCTATCTAGAAAGAACCAGCTAAACCTGAATACAAGGCTGCCCGTGTAGAAAAAGGGGCACCCGAGTTTGAGAGTGAAACAAACTACGAGTCAGTCATGGGACTGGTATGAGAAATCTACTCAACACATATATAATATGGCAAATCACAGGACCACGCCACTTTCGTGGAACGGGTTTTCTCCATTAGATTGCCAGTGCTTCAAAACAAATCTTTCTTTTAAACATCGCTATGCTTTTTATAAAAATGAAGCCGTTATAAGACTCAGTTCCCATCACACAATGCAACGCAAACCGGAGGATAGAGTTTTTACCTTATAACAGCCAAATATGCTTGATACGAATAAAACAAAGGCATTTGATATTATTGCTAGTGTTTATATGTTTTGAAAACAATTTCAAATCATAACTATCAATCATAGACGGCATTAATGCCCCATACCACTATGTCGCCATATATAGGTATACAATCAAGACCGCGCGATGTCGTACTTGGAAATTGGATTTCCGTCATGAACCAAGGCAAAAGATAGTCCTTACCGAATTCGAGACAATCTAGCCCATGTCTCAGGCCCAGACTCAGGTGAGCCCTTGGATCGTCAGGGCCGGTCCACCGATGTGGATTATTATGCCTGAACACTACGTTTCTCCGCCCTTTGGGGCGTAAACGAGCCAACGAATGACTCCATCGGACCCGGATCGTCCGATCAAACCGAGGCGCCTCGCAACAGCAACAACCACATAGGTGAAAAGTATATAAATGTCAGGGCTGGTAGGTCACTGACACCACCCTAGCTAGAAAGAAAAGCAGGCCCTCCCTGATGTCCTTCTCCCGTTTTAGGTTCAAACCGGGGTGTGAGGCTCGCGAATTTACGTTATACACAAAGCTACGCCACACAGGCGATGCTTTGATCATCACCACAAGACTTTGCTTTTCAACAGAAGCCCTGATCACTGCATCTTAGCATGCCACACAGGCAATTCATACCGTGCAACTGATGGCTATCAATCACACAGAACAAACTCCAATGTCGGACACACAGTCCATTTACAAGTCCGTTCTGGGTCTGAACGAAACCGGAGGCACTAAATACCTCGCAAACCCTTCGATCAACACGTACGTCTGGACGATCACCACTCATTATCCATATTTCGGGATGCCTCCCAATCAGGACCTCGGTTACCATCCAACCGAGGCGAAGATCTCCGGTCTTCGACCATCGTCTTCATCTTCGAATTTCAATCGTCGGTCGATTATTCGAAATGAGAATTAACTCGGCCTTTTCAAATAATTCACGTATATTTAGAATTTCAAATCGATTTATTTCAATGGTTAAATTATTTGACAACATCACGTTTGTTCTTTAGTGTAATTTTCACACCAAACACATTCAACCATCCAACATCACATAAATCAAGCAAATTCAGTTTATTTCCATTCCATATCGCTTACGATATTTTATAACTATTTATCCCTATTTTTATTTATTTTAAAATAGCCATTTTATTCAAAACGACGTTTCGGGCCATAAGGCGGCCGTGGCGCTGTTTTTCTTCGGATTTGATTTACACATATCTGAAAATCTAACCGTTGGATCTTCACAAAATTTACATCATTAGAAAGGTCTTTTCAAAACGAATCCAACGGTTCCAGTTTCGGGAAAATCCGACGGTCGGATCTCCCGGTACACTCGTTTGAAATTTCGATTTCAAAATACGAACTGCAGCGTCGTTATTCGATTAAATATAATTATATTTATATATATAAATAAATATAATCGATTCTGGCGCTGTTTTTCTTCAAATTTGAATTAAACATTCCAGACAATCCAACCGTTGGATTTTTACAAGGTTGGTGCCGTTGGAAAGATTATTCCAAGACGAACCCGACGGTTGAGGTTTCGGGAAAATCCAATGGTCGGATTTCCCGTACTAGTCGTTTGAAATCACGGTTTCAAAATACGAACTGCACGGCCTCGTTTCGTTTTAATTTTATTTATATTTATATATTTATATAAATATAGTTCATTCAATGATTCCTATATCGTTTTTACTTCAAATATTTTTCTAACTCCTTAAATTTTGGAAAAATTTCGCCATAACCTCCCCTGTACCGGGAGCGTCGGGAAATCGCAAATAGCGTCCCGGTCCTTCTAATCTCAAAAAGAAAAAGAAAAAGCCAAGCGGCTAGCCAACAGGCTCAAAATCATCACCCAAACAAATCAGTAAATGTGTACCTATTTGTCGGGCACAAAATTTTATTCCTCTTCTCTAGCCCCTTTGCTATAACCTGTTCAATGAATATGCATGTACATATATATACAGTCTATATCATTTTCCATTTTCTATTCAACTTCCTATTTGATTTCTATTTGGTTTAAAAACACCATTCATTCTAATGTTACATAAATAGGTGCAAATCATTTCATTAGCTAATTAATGAATATTTCAACTCATATATGTTTATTTTGAACAAGTGGCTATTTTTAACACTTCACATTTTAATGATTTACGCATACAATAAAAATGTGATTTTTATTGTAAAACGATTCATTTCAAAACACTATTTTTCTATATAGTTCATATAGTCGATAAAAGGTGATATTTATTATCAAACAGTTTATTTCAAAATATGAATACCATTCAACACATGAATTTCTAAACAACGAATGAATATCAATTCAACACATGAATGTTTTCAATAGTTTTTATATATCGATAAAAATGTGATTTTTATTATCAAACAATTTATTTCAAAATATGAATACCATTCAACACATGAATTTCTAAACAACGAATGAATATCAATTCAACACATGAATGTTTTCAATAGTTTTTATATATAGATAAAAATGTGATTTTTATTATCGAACGATTTATTTCAAAATATGAATACCATTCAACACATGAATTTCTAAACAACGAATGAATATCAATTTAACACATGAATGTTTTCAATACAATGAATAAATATAGTTTAAGCATATGAAAATAATTCAAACACACAAATATTATTCAAAATTTCGGCAGCATAACGGCAGGGTAGTTACACCGGCACCGTCCCTAGTACGGCTCCTCGCTCTACCTTAAAACCTCGCGGTTTTTGACAATGGGAATCATGCATCTAGTTCGCACGCAGGCGGCATGTATATATTTATTTCATTTCCACAAACTAATCCTAAGTGGTTTCAACCAAATATTTCACAACCACAAATGGGTATTTTTCAACCTCAATCAACCAATATCAATCTCAAACAATCCCAAACAATCATTCAATTTTCACAACAGTTTCAACCAATAAATATCGTCCATGGTTTGTGGACGAGGGGCGTATATATATATATATATATTTATATATAGCAATTCACTTTTACTTCACACATATATATATAAATTTTAAATCAGAAATCTCACCAATAGCTATCCAACTGCACGACACTTCCTTGTATAAAATCTTCGCCTCTTGTCGCTTTCGCCCGTATTCTCTACACAGGTAAAACTAGAATTTTTACTATGTTATTCAATATATAAAAATCGAATTTTGACTTCGCTATTCAATATATAAAAATATGATTTTTACTTCGACTCTCAACATATAAAAATATGATTTTTACTTTTGCTTTCAACATATAAAAATATGTTTTTTTTCTTTTGCTTTCAACATATAAAAATATGTTTTTTTTCTTTTGCTTTCAACATATAAAAATATGTTTTTTTCTTTTATAAAAATGCAGTTTTATTTTCTTTTAAAAAAAAACAGTTCTAAAATTCTTTTAACAATTCAGTTTAAAAATTCCTTTATAAAAATCTGTTTTTACTTTCTTTTTTAAAAAAACAGTTTTATGCTACTTTAAAATTCAGTTTTAATATACTTTAAAATTCAGTTTTAATATACTTTAAAATTTAGTTTTAATATACTTTGAAATTCAGTTTTTAAGAATTGTAAAATCAGTTTTCTTTTTATTAAAAACAAAAATCAGTTTTCTTTTACTTTAAATTAAAATCAGTTTTAAACTTTAAATTAAAATCAGTTTTAAACTTTAAACAAAATAAAATCTCAGTTTTAAACTTTTTTTTTTTTTTTTTAAACAAAACAGTTTTAAAGAATAAGAGAAAAAAAAAGAAAATAAATAAATAAATAAATATAGCTCACCGAATTAGCTGCAAAAAAAAAAAAAAAAAAAAAAGTGGGGGGGAGGTTTCTGCAGTTCGGCGGAGGGCTTCGAGGTGGCGGCTAGGGTCTCGAACGGGCGGCGATGGTCACCTCGGCGCTGGCTTCGAGGTATGGACAGCGGCTTGGGTCTTCGGGGTGTGGGCGCTGGGAGGAGGAGGCGGCTTCGAGGGAGGAGGCGGCGGCTTCTAGGGAGGAGGCGGCGGCTCTTCGTCGGCGCTCGAGGGATCGGGGGGGGGCGGCGCTGGCGATTTAGGTTTTTTGCTTTTTTTTTTTTTCTTTTTCGTTTCTGAAATTACAATGAACGGGGGGGGGCCAAGCAGAAGAGAAAAAGGGGGGAGGGAAGAATTAAATTTTTTTTTTTATTATTATTTTATTATTTAAATTTGCAAAAGGGTTGACTTTTACATACGACCTCGAAACGAGGCCCACCGCCTGTCGTCCATAGCGTTTTACCCCCATTCCGAACACAATGGGATATGTATCGCAAGCTGGTTTGATCATTACAATCGGTTTCCTTTTGAATTTACATTTAAATCACTATATTGAATTTTAAACGCACATTTCAAATTACCGGGGTCACATACTAACTAGAAAATTTCCAGAAAAATATTTTCTAGCTTCGTATTGACGATACGGTCCTAACAAAACTAGATTCGTCTAATTCTGAGGCCGTTTGAAAAATAGCCAATTTCCATTCGATTAAAATCGACAAAAACTGGTCAAACGCGTTTTCTTTTGCCACGCTCACATATTGATTCGAAAAATTATGAAATTTGAAACCTAGCAATAACTTGACACTGCGGACCCAACAAAAGTGGTTTCGTCGAAATCCGAGGTCATCTGCAAAATTGCTATTTTTAAGGGCCTTATATATATAAAAATATATATAAATTCCACAGCGACCATTTCTAATTTTAAACTGGACATATCTTATCATTTCTAAGATGAAATCCCAGTTTGTTAACTTCGTTATAAAGATATAGTTATACAGATTCAAATATTTCTTGTTTCGTTCAATTCTGACTTATATTGAATTCTGTATATTCATTTGAAATTAGAAATCGAATTTTCGAACTACCGCGCTATTTTCAATTCTATATATAATTATAATTAATTATATTCGTTTTCAAATGTCGATTCAACTCAGTTTTCATCGCCATTACTTAAAATATTTATTTTAAATATTTAAAATCCATTATTTTAGCCAATTTAAAATTTTTAAATTGGTTCAGATTTTCTGGGTCGTTACAATCTCCCCCACTTAAAACTTTTCGTCCCCGAAAAGGAATAAAGTCGAAAGTGGTTTGATAAATCTACAATCCCACAATACAACAACCAATTTGTTTCTAATATTCAGAGTATAGAATAAATAGCGCACATCCATGGGAAGAAAATAGCAACAGAATAGAGAATTAAACGGTAATGCAAGGTAGGGTAAATGTACCTGGCACCGGAGTCAATCAGAGATATCTACTCGGCATCTGGGATAAGCTTTCCGAATGCTCTCCTCAGTTTCCCAAGTACAATCTCGCGGATCTCCACTCCATTGCACTTTGACTAAGTGAACCTTCTTGTTCCTCAGTTCTTTGGTTTCTTTGCCGATAATCTTTAGTGGCTCTCGCCTCACAGCTAATTCTGGAGTAATTTCAATGTCCTGCTGAGCTGCTTCTTCCACGATCAAATTTGGATCATGAACGTGCTTTCGAAGTTGAGATATGTGAAATACTTCATGCACACCAGGCAACCAGTCAGGCAGTTTGACCCTATAAGCGAGAGTTCCGATCCGTTCCAGAATAGGAAACGGACCAATGAATTTGGGTGCCAACTTTCCAGTTTTACCGAACCTGATAACTCCTCTCATCGGCGATACTTTCAAATATACATAGTCGCCAACTTCAAAGGATATATCTCTCCTTCTTCTATCGGCATAGCTCTTTTGTCGGCTTTGAGCGGCGAGTAATCTCTTCTTAATAAAATCGACTTTGTCGGCAGCTTCTCGAATCATATCAGGACCCAACACAAGTCTATTTCCAGGCTCGACCCAACAAGCAGGAGATCGGCAAGGTCTACCATACAAGGCTTCGAATGGCGACATTGTCAGGCTCGCCTGGTAGCTGTTGTTATAAGAGAACTCAGCCAAATGTAGATTGTCTTCCCATGATCCACCGAAATCTATAACACAAGCCCGCAATAGATCTTCTAGAATGCGATTCACCCTCTCAGTCTGACCGTCTGTCTGAGGATGATAAGCGGTGCTTAGGTTTAACTTCGTTCCTAGCTCGACTTGAAATGCTTCCCAGAATTTGCTAGTGAATATTGTATCCCTATCACTGACTATACTGAGTGGCACTCCATGTAGTCTAACTATTTCCCTGAAGTATATCTGCGCCAGACTCTGAGCGGTTCTACTTGATTTGACAGGTATAAAATGGGCGGTCTTCGTGAAACGATCTACGATCACCCAAATACTGTCATTCCCTTTTCTGGTCCTGGGCAGACCATCAATGAAATCCATAGAAATATGTTCCCACTTCCAGCCAGGAACTTCTAGTGGTTGTAATAGTCCAGCCAATTTCTGTTGGTCGCTTTTAACTAGCTGGCAAGTAGGGCATCGACTAACATATATCGAAACGTCTCTTTTCATAGCCTTCCACCAGAAAGTTCTTTTGAGATCGTTATACATTTTGGCCACACCAGGATGGATACTCAGCTTGGACTTGTGACACTCGTCTAACACTTCCCTTTTTAACTCTGGGATGTCAGGAACACAAATCCTTCCTTTTAATCTCAAGGTCTCGTCGTTATCTATTTGAAAACACGAGGGTTCGCCTTTCTGAATCCTTTTGATCATATCTTTAATAAAGTTATCCTCCCTCTGAAGAATAGATATTTTGTCAATCAAGGAAGTCGTGATAATAAAGCTGGCGATCATTACATTCTTTCGACTCAGCGCATCGGCCACGACATTGGCTTTCCCTGGAGTATATATAATTTCAAAGTCATATGCTGCAAGAAACTCCAGCCAACGTTGCTGCCTCAAATTCAAGTCCTTCTGAGTGAACAGATACTTTAATGACTGATGATCTGTAAACAGTTCGAATCTCTCACCGAGAAGATAGTGTCTCCAGATTTTCAAAGAGAATATGATAGCCAATAACTCAAGATCATGAGTTACATAGTTTTTCTCGTGCGGCTTCAGTTGACGGCTAGCATAGGCAATTACTTGGCCTCTTTGCATTAACACTGCCCCAAGGCCTTCTCTAGAAGCATCAGTCCAGACTTTTAGATCTTGGTTGCCATCGATGATGGTTAACACTGGAGCTGTCGTTAATCTTAACTTTAGCTCTTCGAAAGCCTCATCACTTTCTTGAGTCCATTTGAACTTAGAATGCTTCTTTGTAAGCTTCGTTAAGTGGCCAGATATCTTAGAAAAGTCTTTAACGAACTTCCGATAATAGCTAGCCAATCCGAGAAAACTGCGGACTTCAGTGGGAGTACTGGGCTGTTTCCAATTCTGAATAGCTGTGATTTTGCTTGGATCCACAGCGATTCCATCTTTCGATACGACGTGGCCTAGAAATTTCACCTCATCCTGCCAGAAGATACATTTGGAAAATTTGGCTTTTAATACATTCCGTCTGAGGATTTCTAGAACCTGTTCCAGATGCTTTTCATGTTCGGCCTTTGATTTAGAGAAGATTAGAATATCATCAATAAAAACCAGAACAAATTTATTCAATACTCCTCTGAATACCCTGTTCATCAGATCGACGAAATAAGCTGGAGCATTACATAAGCCGAATGGCATTACTAACCACTCGTAGAATAAGTCGGGGCCTCTGAACGCTGTCATTGGAACACACTCTTCGGCAATTCGAAGTTGATGGAAGCCTGTAGCTAGGTCCATTCTTGAGAATACTTGTGCTCCATTTAATCGATCCAACAAATCATCAATCCGCGGCAATGGATATTTGTTCTTTATAGTCTGCTTGTTTAAATCACGATAATCCACACATAGCCGTAGAGTACCGTCAGATTTTGGGACAAACACCACTGCTGCACCCCAATCAGAGAAACTAGGCCTTATCAGACCTTTCCATACTAGTTGTCGTGTTTGATCGTCTAATTCCTCCTTCTCTTTCAAGGACATTCTTCGAATAGCGTGAACTACCGGCCTTGCATTTGGGACCAAAGCAATCTTGAAATCTATTTCTCTCTGCGGAGGTAAGCGAACAACTTCTTCGAACACATCCGCATAGTTCTTGACGACAGGAATATCTTTGATGAGATCGGGAATATTCTCAGTAACTTCAGGGATATTTTCAATTTGGGCTGGAGAAATATTCAAAGCTGCCCAGAAGTCTTTTCTATTAGCATTCTGACCTTCACAGGGAATGGTTATATAACCCCCTGATTTAATCTTAGCTCTAACAACTCTCTCGGCGCATCTAACCTCTGCTTCATATTTGGTTAGCCAATCCAATCCCAAAATAAGATCGAATTCATCAAAATTCATGACGACAGAGATAATAGGGAATTTATAGCAAGAAAAAGAGACGGGTACTGCACAAACCCAACTGAGATTGATGGAACCTCCAACTGGATTTCGGACAGTCATTGGCTCTTTGAGCTTCTTCAAATTCAAATCCAACTTCTTGACTGCACCCTTTGCAATAAAGCTTCGTGACGCGCCTGTGTCAAACAGTACTTTAACTGGAATGTTTTTGACAGTTAGCGTGCCTTCTAAAACATCAGCCCTTTCTTGACTAGCTGAGGGATCGGAAATTTCTGCTACTTCATTTACTTGAACCACATTGGTCTTTTTTAATAGCCAGCAATTCTTGGCGATATGCCCGGGCTGGTGGCACCTGTGGCACCCTCTGCCCTCTTGAACCCTTTTATCAGATTTAGATACTTCCTTCTTTTGCTTCTTTAAAGATTTACATTTTCCTTGCAAATGCCCCTGCTTATGACAATTATTGCATACGGTGGTCGTTAACAGTTCTTTCCCAGATTCAGCCCTTTTTCTCTTAGCACTGGGCTTCTTACTGACCTCTAACGTTGTTAGTGCCTCGGGACGATCAGTTTCTGACTCTGTTTTGTTACTAGAGCTGGCTTCCTCTTCGTCGCGTAACATTCCTTTCGTATGGAGATCTTCATACTGATAAGCCATATAAATCATTTCTGCAAAAGGAAGCTTCACATGCCCCAATACTTTATTCTGGTATTTCCTTTGAAGCCCGTGAATAAATCTCATATTTTTACCCTTCGGATTTTGAATTAGATGAGGAGCAAAGTGAGAAAGTTCATTGAATTTCCTATGATATTCCGGAATGGTCATGTCACCTTGTATTAGATAAGAAAATTCATCACATAATCTCTCGGTTGCTTCGGGAGGAGTAAACCTTTCTAAGAAAATTACTTTGAATCTATCCCAGGTGATATCACCTTCTGGATTATCTTTAATAATTGAATCCCACCAAAACAAAGCTTCTTCTTTGAGTGCCCAAGACGCCAGTAACCTTTTCTGATCGTCTCTCAGCTTTAAACCCTCAAATATTTTCTCTGCAGAACGAATCCAAGCTTGTGTTTCCATAATGGGCTCCTTGCCTAAGAATGGCGATCCACCAAGATTTCGAAATCTCTTGTATAGAACTTCTATATTGGATTCTGGCTGCGGGAGCACAACTGGCTCATTAGCTGGTCGAGCCATACGATTACTTCTTCTGTTCCTGTCACTCATTTTCTAGTACTTCTGCAAATGGCAGATCAAGTGTCAGGTCACAGAAAAGGTATTTTAAAATATAGAAACATATACTTCAAATGTAAATGTGTCTATCAAGGTGTAATTTCATTCTGCTTTACTCATACTAGGATATTACTGATCCTATCTGTATAGAGTTACCCGTCCTAGAACACTACTGGTTCTATTTCTGACGAGTTCGTTCAAATGTTATATTCCAGAACTAAGCTTAACCAAAGCTCTGATACCACGTTGAGACGACCCGATTTCCCGTTCTCACGGAAACAAGGTTATCTTTTGGAATATAACACAGAAACAGATAATAGCAGAACAGAATTAAATAACATACACCAGAATGAACAACAAAATATACTGGATAAAAGTAACCATCAGAGTTACACAGTATACAGGATCTTACTTAGTACAAATACAGTTCAGCTATACATAAATGTCTACAGCGGAAATAAACAAAATATGTACAATAGGAGCTGAACAGCATAAAAAGAAAAGAAATAAATGATAGAATCCATCTTCAGCTCCAGCTATCTAGAAAGAACCAGCTAAACCTGAATACAAGGCTGCCCGTGTAGAAAAAGGGGCACCCGAGTTTGAGAGTGAAACAAACTACGAGTCAGTCATGGGACTGGTATGAGAAATCTACTCAACACATATATAATATGGCAAATCACAGGACCACGCCACTTTCGTGGAACGGGTTTTCTCCATTAGATTGCCAGTGCTTCAAAACAAATCTTTCTTTTAAACATCGCTATGCTTTTTATAAAAATGAAGCCGTTATAAGACTCAGTTCCCATCACACAATGCAACGCAAACCGGAGGATAGAGTTTTTACCTTATAACAGCCAAATATGCTTGATACGAATAAAACAAAGGCATTTGATATTATTGCTAGTGTTTATATGTTTTGAAAACAATTTCAAATCATAACTATCAATCATAGACGGCATTAATGCCCCATACCACTATGTCGCCATATATAGGTATACAATCAAGACCGCGCGATGTCGTACTTGGAAATTGGATTTCCGTCATGAACCAAGGCAAAAGATAGTCCTTACCGAATTCGAGACAATCTAGCCCATGTCTCAGGCCCAGACTCAGGTGAGCCCTTGGATCGTCAGGGCCGGTCCACCGATGTGGATTATTATGCCTGAACACTACGTTTCTCCGCCCTTTGGGGCGTAAACGAGCCAACGAATGACTCCATCGGACCCGGATCGTCCGATCAAACCGAGGCGCCTCGCAACAGCAACAACCACATAGGTGAAAAGTATATAAATGTCAGGGCTGGTAGGTCACTGACACCACCCTAGCTAGAAAGAAACGCAGGCCCTCCCTGATGTCCTTCTCCCGTTTTAGGTTCAAACCGGGGTGTGAGGCTCGCGAATTTACGTTATACACAAAGCTACGCCACACAGGCGATGCTTTGATCATCACCACAAGACTTTGCTTTTCAACAGAAGCCCTGATCACTGCATCTTAGCATGCCACACAGGCAATTCATACCGTGCAACTGATGGCTATCAATCACACAGAACAAACTCCAATGTCGGACACACAGTCCATTTACAAGTCCGTTCTGGGTCTGAACGAAACCGGAGGCACTAAATACCTCGCAAACCCTTCGATCAACACGTACGTCTGGACGATCACCACTCATTATCCATATTTCGGGATGCCTCCCAATCAGGACCTCGGTTACCATCCAACCGAGGCGAAGATCTCCGGTCTTCGACCATCGTCTTCATCTTCGAATTTCAATCGTCGGTCGATTATTCGAAATGAGAATTAACTCGGCCTTTTCAAATAATTCACGTATATTTAGAATTTCAAATCGATTTATTTCAATGGTTAAATTATTTGACAACATCACGTTTGTTCTTTAGTGTAATTTTCACACCAAACACATTCAACCATCCAACATCACATAAATCAAGCAAATTCAGTTTATTTCCATTCCATATCGCTTACGATATTTTATAACTATTTATCCCTATTTTTATTTATTTTAAAATAGCCATTTTATTCAAAACGACGTTTCGGGCCATAAGGCGGCCGTGGCGCTGTTTTTCTTCGGATTTGATTTACACATATCTGAAAATCTAACCGTTGGATCTTCACAAAATTTACATCATTAGAAAGGTCTTTTCAAAACGAATCCAACGGTTCCAGTTTCGGGAAAATCCGACGGTCGGATCTCCCGGTACACTCGTTTGAAATTTCGATTTCAAAATACGAACTGCAGCGTCGTTATTCGATTAAATATAATTATATTTATATATATAAATAAATATAATCGATTCTGGCGCTGTTTTTCTTCAAATTTGAATTAAACATTCCAGACAATCCAACCGTTGGATTTTTACAAGGTTGGTGCCGTTGGAAAGATTATTCCAAGACGAACCCGACGGTTGAGGTTTCGGGAAAATCCAATGGTCGGATTTCCCGTACTAGTCGTTTGAAATCACGGTTTCAAAATACGAACTGCACGGCCTCGTTTCGTTTTAATTTTATTTATATTTATATATTTATATAAATATAGTTCATTCAATGATTCCTATATCGTTTTTACTTCAAATATTTTTCTAACTCCTTAAATTTTGGAAAAATTTCGCCATAACCTCCCCTGTACCGGGAGCGTCGGGAAATCGCAAATAGCGTCCCGGTCCTTCTAATCTCAAAAAGAAAAAGAAAAAGCCAAGCGGCTAGCCAACAGGCTCAAAATCATCACCCAAACAAATCAGTAAATGTGTACCTATTTGTCGGGCACAAAATTTTATTCCTCTTCTCTAGCCCCTTTGCTATAACCTGTTCAATGAATATGCATGTACATATATATACAGTCTATATCATTTTCCATTTTCTATTCAACTTCCTATTTGATTTCTATTTGGTTTAAAAACACCATTCATTCTAATGTTACATAAATAGGTGCAAATCATTTCATTAGCTAATTAATGAATATTTCAACTCATATATGTTTATTTTGAACAAGTGGCTATTTTTAACACTTCACATTTTAATGATTTACGCATACAATAAAAATGTGATTTTTATTGTAAAACGATTCATTTCAAAACACTATTTTTCTATATAGTTCATATAGTCGATAAAAGGTGATATTTATTATCAAACAGTTTATTTCAAAATATGAATACCATTCAACACATGAATTTCTAAACAACGAATGAATATCAATTCAACACATGAATGTTTTCAATAGTTTTTATATATCGATAAAAATGTGATTTTTATTATCAAACAATTTATTTCAAAATATGAATACCATTCAACACATGAATTTCTAAACAACGAATGAATATCAATTCAACACATGAATGTTTTCAATAGTTTTTATATATAGATAAAAATGTGATTTTTATTATCGAACGATTTATTTCAAAATATGAATACCATTCAACACATGAATTTCTAAACAACGAATGAATATCAATTTAACACATGAATGTTTTCAATACAATGAATAAATATAGTTTAAGCATATGAAAATAATTCAAACACACAAATATTATTCAAAATTTCGGCAGCATAACGGCAGGGTAGTTACACCGGCACCGTCCCTAGTACGGCTCCTCGCTCTACCTTAAAACCTCGCGGTTTTTGACAATGGGAATCATGCATCTAGTTCGCACGCAGGCGGCATGTATATATTTATTTCATTTCCACAAACTAATCCTAAGTGGTTTCAACCAAATATTTCACAACCACAAATGGGTATTTTTCAACCTCAATCAACCAATATCAATCTCAAACAATCCCAAACAATCATTCAATTTTCACAACAGTTTCAACCAATAAATATCGTCCATGGTTTGTGGACGAGGGGCGTATATATATATATATATATATATATTTATATATAGCAATTCACTTTTACTTCACACATATATATATAAATTTTAAATCAGAAATCTCACCAATAGCTATCCAACTGCACGACACTTCCTTGTATAAAATCTTCGCCTCTTGTCGCTTTCGCCCGTATTCTCTACACAGGTAAAACTAGAATTTTTACTATGCTATTCAATATATAAAAATCGAATTTTGACTTCGCTATTCAATATATAAAAATATGATTTTTACTTCGACTCTCAACATATAAAAATATGATTTTTACTTTTGCTTTCAACATATAAAAATATGTTTTTTTTCTTTTGCTTTCAACATATAAAAATATGTTTTTTTTCTTTTGCTTTCAACATATAAAAATATGTTTTTTTCTTTTATAAAAATGCAGTTTTATTTTCTTTTAAAAAAAAACAGTTTTAAAATTCTTTTAACAATTCAGTTTAAAAATTCCTTTATAAAAATCTGTTTTTACTTTCTTTTTTAAAAAAACAGTTTTATGCTACTTTAAAATTCAGTTTTAATATACTTTAAAATTCAGTTTTAATATACTTTAAAATTTAGTTTTAATATACTTTGAAATTCAGTTTTTAAGAATTGTAAAATCAGTTTTCTTTTTATTAAAAACAAAAATCAGTTTTCTTTTACTTTAAATTAAAATCAGTTTTAAACTTTAAATTAAAATCAGTTTTAAACTTTAAACAAAATAAAATCTCAGTTTTAAACTTTTTTTTTTTTTTTTTAAACAAAACAGTTTTAAAGAATAAGAGAAAAAAAAAGAAAATAAATAAATAAATATAGCTCACCGAATTAGCTGCAAAAAAAAAAAAAAAAAAAAGGGGGGGGGGAGGTTTCTGCAGTTCGGCGGAGGGCTTCGAGGTGGCGGCTAGGGTCTCGAACGGGCGGCGATGGTCACCTCGGCGCTGGCTTCGAGGTATGGACAGCGGCTTGGGTCTTCGGGGTGTGGGCGCTGGGAGGAGGAGGCGGCTTCGAGGGAGGAGGCGGCGGCTTCTAGGGAGGAGGCGGCGGCTCTTCGTCGGCGCTCGAGGGATCGGGGGGGGCGGCGCTGGCGATTTAGGTTTTTTGCTTTTTTTTTTTTTTTTTTTTTTCGTTTCTGAAATTACAATGAACGGGGGGGGGGGGCCAAGCAGAAGAGAAAAAGGGGGGAGGGAAGAATTAAATTTTTTTTTTTTTTTATTTTATTATTTAAATTTGCAAAAGGGTTGACTTTTACATACGACCTCGAAACGAGGCCCACCGCCTGTCGTCCATAGCGTTTTACCCCCATTCCGAACACAATGGGATATGTATCGCAAGCTGGTTTGATCATTACAATCGGTTTCCTTTTGAATTTACATTTAAATCACTATATTGAATTTTAAACGCACATTTCAAATTACCGGGGTCACATACTAACTAGAAAATTTCCAGAAAAATATTTTCTAGCTTCGTATTGACGATACGGTCCTAACAAAACTAGATTCGTCTAATTCTGAGGCCGTTTGAAAAATAGCCAATTTCCATTCGATTAAAATCGACAAAAACTGGTCAAACGCGTTTTCTTTTGCCACGCTCACATATTGATTCGAAAAATTATGAAATTTGAAACCTAGCAATAACTTGACACTGCGGACCCAACAAAAGTGGTTTCGTCGAAATCCGAGGTCATCTGCAAAATTGCTATTTTTAAGGGCCTTATATATATAAAAATATATATAAATTCCACAGCGACCATTTCTAATTTTAAACTGGACATATCTTATCATTTCTAAGATGAAATCCCAGTTTGTTAACTTCGTTATAAAGATATAGTTATACAGATTCAAATATTTCTTGTTTCGTTCAATTCTGACTTATATTGAATTCTGTATATTCATTTGAAATTAGAAATCGAATTTTCGAACTACCGCGCTATTTTCAATTCTATATATAATTATAATTAATTATATTCGTTTTCAAATGTCGATTCAACTCAGTTTTCATCGCCATTACTTAAAATATTTATTTTAAATATTTAAAATCCATTATTTTAGCCAATTTAAAATTTTTAAATTGGTTCAGATTTTCTGGGTCGTTACATGGGACCACGCCGTATAACACGGAACGAGTTTACTCTACATGAATCTTAGTTTAAAATAAAACAACGCAATGCTTTTTGGAAAATGAAGCTATTATAAGACTCAGGTCCCATCACACAATGCAACACAAGCCGAAGGATAGAGTTTTCCCTTATAATATCCAAACATGCTTGGTACGTTTAAAACAAATCATTGTGATATTACTATAAGTGCATAGTGTCAAAACAATTTCAAATATTAATGTATCAATCATAGATGGCATGGGAACCATATGTCAAGTCGCCATACTAGTTCTACAACTAAACCGAAGAATGTCGTATTGGAAATTGGATTTCCATCATGAGTCAAGGCAAGGGATGTACTCCTTACCAACTCGGGCCTTCTCTAGCGGAATGACCTAGGATCCCCCGTGGTGAACCCATGGATCCTACAGTGTCGGTCCACACTTACGTTAGTGGATTGGTTATTCTTGAACACACGTTTCCCGGTACTATCCGACCTCTGAAATAGTCAATACATTGACCATATCAAGAGCCACTAGGGACACAAATCTGAGGCGCCTCGCAATCCATCATCCATATAAGTAAAAATGTTTAGGCTCCATACCATGACACCACTCCTACCTAGAAAGAAACGTGAGCACTCACTGCGTCCCTTATCCCGTTTTTTAATCATACCAAGGTGTGAGGCTTACGAATTAATACTATACACAAAGCTATGCTAATTAAATTCGTGCTTTGATCATCCACCACAAGACTCTGCTTTTCAACAAAAGCCTTGGTCATTTGCATCTCAGCATGCCACACTGACAATTCATTCCATACAACTGATGTCTATCAATATATATAACCTCTAATCTCATACGTCTCAGAGAAGGGTGTTAAGAAAGAGAATAAATTCTCTGCCACCAAACAGATATATATTTAATAGAAATCAATCATTACAGAATGAAATCCAATGTCAAACACACATCCATTTACAAGTCTGTTCTGGATCTGAACGAAACCAGGGGCACCTTATTCCTCGTCCCATATGTCCAACACAGGAGAGAGGTCCTCGCATATCCGGTCGATCTCCAGTTACGTCTGAACGATTACCACGTATCACATTGTCTTAGGTGTACGGCCCAATCATGACATCAGTAATCATCCAAACTATGTGAAGAACTCCAATCTTCAACCACCGTCTTCATCATCGACTTTTAGTCGTCGTATTAGTTATTCAGAATGGGTTAAACCCGGTCTTTTTGAATAACTTGCGTATTTTACAATCAATAGTCAAGTGCTATAAAAACACATCATATGCCTCATTCCTATTCAGAATATTCTTTTATTCAAATATTCACATCTTTAGGGTAAGGTTCCCATTAATTGTATTAAATATAAATTCTTTTAAAATTATTCTTTAATCATCCTTTGGATATCGATTTCAAAAGATTTTATTTTATCCTTTATCAATTCTAAACCAAATTAAGGTTAATCAACTAGTCGGGATTAGCGAACATTACTGAAGTAATCATTTATTTAATAATCCTAATCCCAACCTATTCTTCCCATGGAGCAAAACTGGTAGTACTCCATATCTAACACCCACTATGTTATTGGTAAAATTAATTGTCATTTCACGCTCAAATCTAACTAAAGATTTAACTATCACCTGGAGTAAAACTGGTGGCACTCCATCTCGAAACATTTCATAAATTTGGTAAATTTAAATACCTCATTCCCATTTTATTCTAACTAAAGATTCATTGAAACTCCGCTTAGTTTTAATCTCCAAAAATCATTATTTAATGATTATTCAAATTTAGGAAATAAATCCCGTATTTAACTAGGTTAAAGAACGAATGTCCTTTAAAACAATGTTCACGTTAACCCAAAATCATGTTCCATCAAAATGGTATCTTCACGGAAATCATAACAGTATATAATTGATATAAACTTCTGTATCAGACTAATAATATAAATGGAATAATGGTTAAGCCTTTTAAATTCCATATATAGTAACAATCTTCATTCATTGAAGCTCATCTCAATTATTACCAAATCGAATTCCATTCAATTCCAATTTAATATATTAAATTGGAAAACTTTACTTTGGAAAATTTCCATCAAATGTTAATAAAAAGATTTATAAATTCCAAATCATATTTTCACTCTTAATAGGGTTAAAGAACAAATTGTTATTTAAAACACAGATCATGATGAACCCAAAACCTAATTTCCATTCAATTCCAATTAAATATTAATTAATTGGTAAACTTCAATAATCTTAGTTAAAAGATTTATTCTTTTCTCAACTGGGTTTAAGAACAGTGTTATTTAAGACACCATTCACGAAAACCCAAAATTCAATTTGATATTAAATACAAGACTCTGAATAGAAATTTATATCGGCCTATATTCAATATCAAAATCTGAAATCAACAAATATAATATTAGGAATAACAATATGTATATCTTCCAAATTCCTCAACAATATCCGTATAATCACGAAATCTAATATCGAAATATTCCCAAAATAATTTCCACTCCAAATCCATTCCAATTTATATTTTGGAAAGCTCTGGTTACTTTAAAACCATTTCAAAATCCAAATTTATTTATTTCTAAAAATAATTGGATTATTATTCTAGTTATTAACTAGTTCATTTCGATAAAAATATATTTTTATCTTTTCAAATGTGGAATTTTTCACCCAAAATCTTTCCAAATCATTTATTATGATTTTACACAATTTTTCAATTTTTTTAATAATTTTATTATGGTCCTTTCAGTCAATTTCCATAAACGGTCATCGGACTGCATTTATAGCGACCTTTTCCAAAATTGATTTGGACATATTTTAAAATCCAACTGTTAGATTTCTAATCACTTATTATCATTCGAAACCTCTTTTCGATATGAACCCAACGGTTCTGGTTTTAGGAGAATCCGACGGTCGGATCTCCCGCCACGTCCATTTTAAGTTAATGGTCGAAATTTTTGAACAGTCGCTGCGCGGCGCGTTCTATTCAAACCATATATATAACATATATCGTCGATTTCATTTTAAAATGTATTTTATAAATCATTTTAAATTCATTTTAAAATGATTTCCACTTTATTTCAATTTTCAAATCAAAATTGAATATTTCTTTATAAATTCATTTTAAGTTCATTTTACAACAATTTCGATTTCATTTTTAATTTTCAAATCAAAATTGAATATTTCTTATCATTTTAATATTAAAATGATAATATTTTTAAAATATCATTTTTTGAAATCTATTTTTTTCGATATTCATTATAAAATGAATAAAATTGATAAACCCTTTCGGGTTAAAATGTCGTTAATTTACTCAACTCGGCTTCATATTCATCAAAGTTATGAATATTTAATATTTTTGTATCCATCCAAAATCGGACATCAAAATCATATTTTGATTCTCAATTAAATATTATTTTAACACTATAATGAATAATATCTTAAAATTGTACTGAAAAATATTTTAAAACTATACTGAATAATATTTTAAAACTGTACTGGATAATATTTTAAAACTATATGTTATTTCTGAATTCGAATCAGACTCAATCAATTACCATATACATATATTTATATGGATTTTCATACATCGCATGTATTCACAATAATGATAAATAATCATTAAACATCCACACATCATCCAGAGTGCATTATACCTCTGTATAAGCATTAAAATAAATAAATAACGCTCATCAAAGTCTGTCAACCCACCGATTGACATATAATTAAATTCAGGGGAGATGTGAATAAATTACCATCCCCAGACCCATATGCATTTTTCAAGCAACAAAAGTCTATTCAAAATAATCACTGGTTAATTAATCTAACCAGTTCTAATTCGATTTCAATTATATTTCTGATTTACCAATTTTCACTGTTTAAATTATAAATAAATATTTATAATTTAATTTCAATTACCAAATTAATGTTAATATTATTTTTAATATGCTAATCATCACAACATCACAATCAAAACATAATACAGTGAATCAAATTGTCCATGGTCTGTGGACGAGGGAGGTGAGCTAACAGGCGCCATATACAATTTATAATGATTAAAACTGATAAAATTCTACACTGGCAATTCTATTATTTTTATACATGAATACAATAACATAATAAAATATAATTTTGAGTGAAAAGAAGCACATTCGTTTCCCCTCCATCAATCTTTATTAAAATTTGATTTAAACTAAATTAAACATACATTTAATTTAGTCAAAAATCCAACTTGCTCCATTTCCATCCTGGTCAGTTCCATGTTGAAGAGTGCGTTGTTGCGAATCCAATGCAACTGAAATCGTCGGATTTCGACCTCGTATGGAAAAGATATGAATTTTTAAAGGTTAATCACATTACTAAATTTATAAAATATAATTAAATTAACTAATGCTTTCTCTAATTACCTTCCTCTTCCGATTAACTACTCAGGCCGGTTTGAAAATTTGAACCCATCGTCGGCTTTTACTTCCGACCATCGTGCCTCCTATGGTTGCCGTGACCCCCATCCAATAGCACCACGTCAAGCGCCGCCGCCAGAGCTTCCACCTCCCCCAATCATGGCTAGCTCGCACCACAATGGTGACCGAAAAACAGTCATGAACGTTGCACGTTTGAGGCCTAAAATCGAACGATTTACTTGACTATTCTCGATCATGACCGTTCAAAGTGAAGAGCTCGCCTAGCTCTTCGATTTAGTTTCAATATGCTTTGAATTTCGTTGAACGGATTTAGATATCGGAGGGGATTTTATTTTGAACGATAATCGCCTTGAACGCAGCTGACAGCAGATGAGAGGTTTGACCGGGGTTGAAAATGTAATTAGGTTTTAAAAAAAATTCTTTTATACCATTTATTTTAATATTTAACTCAATTAATTCTTGTTTATCGATCAACTCCAATTCAAACCCAACGACTATCGCCCCTAGCCAAATACCCCTATTCCAAACACATTGCGATATGTTTCGTAAGCCAATTTGACTTTTTCGATCAGTTTTCGTCAAAATTAAAATATAAATCAATATATATTGAATTTAAACATACATTTTGATTTACCAGGGCCACATACTGACTCCAAAAATTACAGGAAAATAAATATAATTATGTTTTGAGGATACGGTCCTAACAAAACTAATTTTGTCGAATTTGAAGACCGTTTGAAAAATGGTCATTTTCAAGTCGATTAAATTCAACTGAAATTTCGAAACGCATTTAAATTCTCTGTGCTCACATATTATTTCCAAAAATTATGAAATTTGAAACCTGATAATAATTTGATATTCCGAATCCAATAAAAGTGGGTTCAACGAAAACAGAGGTCATTGCAAAATGGCTATTTTTAAGGGTTATATATTATAAAAATATACATAAATTTCATAGCGACTATTTTAAATTTTAAACTAGCCATAACTTTTAGTTTATATAATAAAATCTGAATTTTTCACTTTCATTAGAAAGATATAATTAAACAAATTCAAATTTTTCAGGTATTATTGAAATCCAATTTATTTTGAATCCTATACATTCAGTTTAAATTTAAAATCAAATTTTCAAATTACTGCGCGTTTGCGAGTTTGTTTTATAATTAAAATAAATTTATATGTTTTAACTTCGATTTAAATAAATTTTTAGTCGTTATTATTTAAAATAATTTATTTTAAATATTCAAAACCTACTAATATAGCTAAAATAAAAATTTTAAATTGGCTCATAAATTCCGGGTTGTTATAATCTCCCCCACTTAAAATATTTTCGTCCTCGAAAAGGAACGAAGGTGAAAGTTTTTTAACTAACCAACTCAACTTTCATTCTGGCTTTCATTCTTCAACTTTTCAGTTTTTAAGAATTTTAAATTTTCTCAAAAATTTGACTAACACCCTAAATTTTAGAAATTTTTTGCTATAACCTCCTTTGTACGGGCTGATTGGTAAAATTGCAACTTGCCTCACAGGGCCCTCATCAATCAAAAAAATATGAAAAAGCCAAGCGGCTTACCAAGCGGCTTGCCAATCGGCTCATAAAATCATCAAAACCCAAAAAAAAACAATAAACATGTACCTATTTGTCGGGCATACAATTTTATTCCTCTTCTTAGCTTCCATGTTATGACCTGTTCAATATATATATATATATATATATATATATATATACATGTATATGTATGCATTTTCAATCAAATTTCAATTCAGTTCAATATTTGACTCAATTTGGCTAAATTTACCTTTCATTCTCTTATTGGTTAAATTAATTATCATTCCAATATTTTTATTAATTAAACTAATATCACACATCACAACCAGCAATAAATTTGGTTAATTTTTTTTTTCAAACATACAACTTCTATTTATACTCAAAAATTATGTTTTCGGTGTAAAAATACAAACAATAAACCCTATCTAAGTTTTGGTTCTCACACCAATCAATTGGAAATATATAGATATCCCACCTTCGAAACTCGAACATAAATGTTGATGATGCAGTTGTCATCATCAAAATTATCTCCGGGTGAATAGAGTGTGATTCTATATCTACCTAGTATATTTGAGATTTCGAATACACGTGGATCAGACTTATATTAAAAATCTCCTTATACCTGATAGTCCAAAATCAATTTAAAATAAAATACTCAAATACGTATAATAAGATGTGATTTTCAAAGAAAAATTCATTTTTTTAATATAATTAATACTCTTCTAACTCACTCTAGGTTATTACTAACGCTATCTCTAATGAGTCATTCTTGTAGGATGTTACAACCCTATCTATAATGAATTCTTTCGTTTGGTTCTAATGTTCCTTGTTCTCGAGCTCTGTAAACCAAATCTCTGATACCAAAATGAAACGACCCAAAATCCCCTGATTTCCGAAGAGACGAGAAACAATGGATTGCTTTGAGAACACGACGCATCAGACATAAACAGTATAATATTTCATTGTTATTGCAACAATTACATCAGAGTACAAGAATATATCAGAGTATGAATAAATAATATACAACTTAAAAATAATATCAGAGATTAAAATACATAGCAGCGGAAATTTAAATATATAAATATAAAGCGTAGTGGTAATACAACAACTGACACAACTGAAAGAAATAGATGGATGCAAAGCTTTCCGAATATAGCTCCAGCTGTAATGCAGGATCCGATGAAAAAAAAAATGTGAAAATCAAAACTATTAGCTGCTCGTGTGGAAAATATGGGCACCCAAAGTTTAGGTAGTAACAATAAACTCTGAGTCAGTCATGGAACTGATGTGAGAACTAAAACAATTATTAAATCATTACTTTATAAGTTGGGAAATCATGGGACCACGCCGTATAACACTGAACAGGTTTACTCCACATGAATCTTAGTTTAAAATAAAACAACGTAATGCTTTTTAGAAAATGAAGCTATTATAAGAATCATGTCCCATCACACAATGCAACGCAAGCTAGAGGATAGAGTTTTCCCTAACAATAGCCAAACATGCTTAGTATGTTTAAAACAAATCATTTTGATATTAGTATAAGTGTATAGTGTCTAAACAATTTCAAATATAAATGTATCAATCATAGACGGCATGGGTACCATATAACATGTCGCCATACTAGTTCTACAAGTAAAACCGAAGAATGTCGTATTGGAAATTGAATTTCCATCATGAGTCAAGGTAAGGGATGTACTCCTTACTGATTCGGGCCATCTCTAGCGGAATGACCCAGGATCCCTCGTAGTGAACCCTTGGATCCTACAGTGCCGGTCCACACTTGCGTTAGTGGGCTGGTTATTCTTGAACACACGTTTCCCTGTCCTATCAGACCACTTAAAAAGTCAGTACATCGACCATATCAAAAGCCACTAGGGACTCAAATTCGAGGCACCTCGCAATCGATCATCCACATAAGGCAAAATGTCTAGGCTCCATAACATGACATCACTCCTAGCTAGAAATAAATGTGTGCACTCACTGTGTCCCTTATCCCAATTTTACCTCATATTGAGGTGTGAGGCTCGTGAATTAATGCTATATACAAAGCTATGCTAATTAAAGCCGTGCTTTGATCCTCCGTCACAAGACTCTGCTTTTCAACAAAAGCCTTGATCATTTGCATCTCAGCATTCCACAATGACAATTCACGTTGTACAACTGATGTCTATCAATATATAACCTCTAAGCTCGTACGTCTTAGAGAAGGGTGTTAAGTAAGAGAATTAATTCTCTTCCATCAAACAGAAATATATTTAATAGAAATCAATCAATACAGAACGAAATCCAATGTCAGACACACATCCATTTATAAGTCTGTTCTGGATCTGAACGAAACCGGAGGCACCTTATTCCTTATCACGTATGTCCAATACAGGAGAGAGGTCCTTGCATATTCGTTCGTTCTCCTAGTACGTATGGATGATCACCGCTTATTACCTTGTCTTGGGTGTATGACCCAATCAAGACATCAGTAATCATCCAAATGATGTGATGAACTACGGTCTTAAACGATCATCTTCATCGTCGACTTTTAGTCGTCATTTTAGTTATTCAGAATGGGTTAAACTCGGTCTTTTCGAATAACTTGCATATTTTATAATCAGTAATCAAATGCTATAAAAACACATCATACACCTCATTCCAATTCAGAATATTCTTTTATTCAAATATTCACATCTTTAGGAAAAGGTTCCCATTAATTTTATCAAAGATAAATTCTTTTAAAATCATTCTTTAATCTTCCTTTTGATATCGATTTCAAAAGATTTTATTTTATCCTTTATCAATTCTAAACCAAATTAAGGTTTATCAACTAGTCGGGATTAGCAAACTTTACCGAAGTAATCGTTTATTTAATAATCCCAATCTATTCATCCCATGGAGCAAAACTAGTAGTACTCCATATCCAACACCCACTGTGTTATCGGTAAATTTAATTTCCAATACACACTCAAATTTAATTAAAGATTTAACTATCGCTTGGAGTAAAACTGGTGGTACTCCATCGCGAAACTTTTCTTAAATTTGGTAAATTTAATTACCCCATTTGCATTTTAATCTAATAAAAGATTCATTAAAACTCCACTTAATTTTATTATACAAAAATCTTTATTTAATGATTATTCAAATTTAGGAAATAAATCCCATCTTTAATCGGGTTGAAGAACGAATGTCCTTTAAAACAAAGTTCACGATAAACCAAAAATCACCTTCCATTTAAATGGATCTTCACGGAAATCATAATAGTATATAATCGATATAAACTTCCGTATCAGACTAATAATATAAATGGAATAACGGTTAAGCCTTTTAAATTCCATATATAGTAACGATCTTCATTCATTGAAGCTCATCTCAAGTATTACCAAATCGAATTCCATTCAATTCCAATTTAATACATTAAATTGGAAAATTTACTTTGGAAAATTTCCATTAGAAGTTAATAAAATATTTATAAATTCCAAATCATATTTTCATTGTTAATAGGGTTAAAGAACAAAATGTTATTTAAAACACAGTTCACGATGAACCCAAAACCTAATTTCCATTCAATTCCAATTAAATATTAATTAATTGGTAAACTTCAGTAATCTTAATTAAAAAAATTATTCTTTTCTCAACTGGGTTTAAGAAAAATGCTATTTAAGACACCATTCACGACAAACCCAAAATTCAATTTGATATTAAATACAAGGCTCTGAATATAAATTTATATCGGCTTATATTCAATATCAAAATCTGAAATCAACAAATATCGTATTAGGAATAACAATATGTATATCTTCCAAATTCCTCAACAATATCCGTATAATCACGGAATCCAATATCGAAATATTCCCAAAATAATTTCCACTCTAAATGCATTCCAATTTATATTTTGGAAAGCCCTGGTTATTTTAAAACCATTTCAAAATCCAAATTTATTTATTTCTAAAAATAATTGGATTAATATTCTTGTTATTAACTAGTTCATTTCGATAAAAATATATTTTTATCTTTTCAAATGTGGAATTTTTCACCCAAAATCTTTCTAAATCATTTATTATGATTTTTCACAATTTTTCCATATTTTTAATAACTCTATTAAGGCCCTTTCAGTCAATTTCCATAGACGGTCATTGAACTGCATTTACAACGACATTTTCCAAAATTAATTTGGATATATTTTAAAATCCAACTGTTAGATTTCAAGTCTATTATTATCATTTGAAAGCTCTTTTCGATACGAACCTAACGATTCCGATTTTATGAGAATTCGACATTCGGATCTTCCGTCGCTCCATTTGATGTTAATGGTCGAAATTCGTGAACGGTCGCTGCGTGGCGCATTTTATTCAAACTGTATAATATATATATATACACACACATATATATACATATCATCGATTTCATTTTAAAATATATTTTATAAATCTTTTTAATTTTTTTTTAAAACGATTTCCACTTTATTTCAGTTTTCAAATCAAAATTGAATATTTCTTTATAAATTCGTTTTAAGTTCATTTTAAAATGATTTCATTTTCAATTTTCAGATCAAAATTGAATATTTATTATCATTTTAATATTAAAATGATAATGTTTTCAAAATATCAGGTTCTGAAATCTATTCTTTTCGGTATTTATTATAAAATGAATAAAATCGATCAATAAACCCTTTCAGGTTAAAATGGCGTTTAACTACTCAGCTCGGTTTCATATTCATCACAGTTATGAATATTTCAGTGTTTTTGTGTCCATCCAAAATCGACATCAAAATCATATTATTTTGATTCTTTATTTAATATTATTTTAAAACTATAATGAATATTATTATAATATTATACTGAATATTATTTTAAAACTATATTGAATAATATTTTAAACTATACTGAATAATATTTTAAAACTATACATTATTTCTGAATCGGAATCAGACTCAATCAATTACCATATAAATATATTTATATGGATTTTCATGCATTGCATGTATTCACAATAATGATAAATAATCATTAAACACCCACACATCATCCAGAGTGCATTCTACCTCTGTATAAACGTTAAAATTAATAAATAATGCTCATCACAGTCTGTCAACCCGCCAATTAACATATAATTAAATTCAGCGGAGATATGAATAAATAACCATCCCTAGACCCGGATGGGGTTTTCAAGCAACAACAGTCTATTCAAAATAATCACTGATTAATCAATTTTACCAGTTCAAATTCGATCTGAATTATTTTTCTGATTTAACAATTTTCACTATTTAAATTATAAATAAATATTTATAATTTAATTTCAATTACCACATTAATCTTAACATTATTTTTTAAATGTTATTCATCACAACATCACAATAAAAACACAACACAGTTAATTAAATCGTCCATGGTTTGTGGATGAGGGAGGTGAGCTAACAGGCACTGTTTACAATTTATAATGATTAAAACTGATAAATTTCTACACTGGCAATTCTATATATTTTTATACATGAAACAATAACATAATGAAATATAATTTTGAGTGAGAAGGAGTTCTCACATTCGTTTCCACTCCATCAGTCTTTATTGAAGATTAGATATTTAAACTAAATTAAACGCATGTTTAATTTAGTCAAAAATCTAACTTGCTCCATTTTCATCCTGGTCAGTTCCATGTTGAAGAGTTCGTTGTTGCAAATCCAACGCAACTGAAATCATCGAATTCCGACCTCGTATGGAAAAGATATGAATTTTTAAAGGTTAATCACATTATTAAGATTATAAAATACAATTAAATTTACTAATCCTTTCTCTAATTACCTTCCTCTTCCGATTAACTACTCAGGCCTATTCGAAAATTTGAACCCATCATCGACTTTTACTTCTCACCATCGCGCCTCCTATGGTTGTCATGACCCCCATCCAATAGCACCACGTCGAGCGCCGCCGCCTGAGCTTCCACCTCCCTCTATCGTGCCCAGCTCGCACCACCACGGTAACCGGAAACCAGTCATGAATGTCGCGCCTTTAAGGCCTGAAATCGAATGATTTAATTGACTATTCTCGATCATAACCATCCAAAGTGAAGAGCTCGCCTAACACTTCGATTTAGACTCAATATGCTTTGAATTTCGAACGGATTTGGATATCGGAGGGGATTTAATTTTGAACGATAATCGCCCTTGAACGCAGCTGACGGCGGAAGAGAGGTTTGACCGGGGTTGAAAATGAAATTAGGGTTTTAAAAAAAATCCTTTTATACCATTTATTTTAATATCTAACTCAATTAATTCTTGTTTATCGATCCAACTCCAGTTCACACCCAACGACTATCACCCCTAGCCAAATACCCCCATTTCGAACGCAATGGGATATGTTTTGACTGTTTCGATCTGTTTTTGTCAAAATTAAAATATAAATCAATATATATTGAATTTAAACGTACATTTTCATTTACCGAGGCCACATATTGACTCCAAAAATTACAGAAAAATAAATCTAGCTATGTTTTGATGATACGGTCCTAACAAAACTAATTTCGTCGAATTTGGAGACCGTTTAAAAAATAGCCATTTTCCAGTCGATTAAATTCAATTTAAATTTCAAAACACATTTGAATTGACTGCGCTCACATATTAATTCCAAAAATTATGAAATTTAAAACTCGATAATAATTTGACATTCCAGATCCAACAAAAGTGGTTTCTTCAAAAACGGAGGTCATTTGCAAAATGGGTATTTTTAAGGGCTATATATATCATAAAATATATATAAATTCCATAGCGACTATTTTAAATTTTAAACTAGGCATAACTTTCAATATATATTATGAAATCGGAATTTTTCACATTCGTTAGAAATATATAATTAAACAGATTCAAATGTTTCTGGTTTTTACTGAAATCATATTTATTTTGAATCTTATACATTCAATTGAAATTTAAAATCGAATTTTCAAACTACCGTGCCATTTCGAGTTCGTATTATTATTAAAATAAATTTATACATTTTAACTTTGATTTAAATAAATTTTTAGTCATTATTATTTAAAATAAATAATTTTAAATATTCAAAACCTATTAAAGTAGCCAAAATAAAAAATTTAAATTGGTTTAGAAATTCCGGGTTGTTACATAGAAAGAGCATAATATGGTAAAAATTAGGGTATTTGTTTTTCACACTAAAGGAACGAATATGGAAATCTGAGACCCTTAGGTAATTTGAGTGGGAAGTGTACAATATACCTTGTATGGACGAAAGGTGAATCCCATATGTTAATAATTTTGGTTAGTGGGTTTGGAAGTGAGACCTTATAAATTAGAAAAAGGTTATAAAGAGAAAATTGCATTAGGAATATATATAGTTGAGAGAATTGACTTTGTAGAAGTGTCTAGGAAAGCTTAGTTAATTTGGAAACCCACTTGGTGTCTAACCCCATTGTTAACTTCTGAGAATTTGAAGTTGCAAAAGCTTTTGGAAGATGGTTTATGGTATTTTCAAGTTTTGATCTTAAAAGTTACAGTTTTAAAAATATGTAAAGAACACATTGAGTTTTGGTGTAAAATGGGGTATATTTTGGAAATAGTGATTTCTTGTGAAAATTTTGTTTAAAATGGATTCTCTTATAAAAAGGTGCACATTATAAAGTATGTATAGCTCGCTAGTTTTCGAGTTATATAGCATGAAAGGATTAAAAAGCAAAACATAGAAAATGTTCCATTTTGATGTGGCATTCTTATTGAAACTGGAATTTTTAGGAAAGAAAGTTTTGAGATTCCTATTCTTTTGACAATCATTTTTGATAAATTGTTTTGACATAAAATTTTGTTGGGTGGACAAAAATAAGTTGTAGAAATTAAGAACAGAGTAGACTCTTGCGCCTTGTAGTAAGTAACTGAACTGACCTCATAAGCGAGAACAATTGTAAACCTGATTGAGAAATAGTTGTCCTTATCTACTCCAATTTTTGTGATTTGAAAAAAAAATGTTTTACATTTTTATAAAATGACATGTTTTATGGTTTGGCAAAACTAAATTTTGGTGAGGAAAATAAGGTTTTGATACTTTTAACCTTTGGAAGAAAAGTGAAATGAAAAGGCCAAACCGTATTTTAAAAAAGTATGGAGTAGGTAAGGATTAGTGCCTAGGAAAGACGGGAAATTTTTTGAGGCTATAAAGTAGATAGCGAGAGTTATCTTGGAATAATAATAAGTTCCCGTAGAATGCGTAAGCATTGAGAAGCCTAGGGTGTTGCTTGAAAATGACTACTGGTATACAGCTAGGACTTGTGGTGACTACTAGACAGTGAAGGGCAAGTAAGTGTTTAGATCCTGTTGCTAATTTTCCCTGTTAGGGGTAAGACCCGTTATTACATTTCTGTTGGGATCGTTCTGTTATTTTGCTTCTATTGGGTATTTAGGGTAACACCTAAACATGTCATTGATCCTGTGGTTCGAAATTTTCTGTCTGAGGGGGACATGGTCTTGAGGTTCTTGGCCCTTAGTAGTAGCCGTGTAGAGCGTTTGTTTTTCTGTTTTAGTTGAAGGACTAAAAGACTTATTTAAAACTAAACTTAGATCAAAGGATTAAGTTAAATAAGCTAAGAAAAGAGTAATGGTACAACTAAAAAGGAAACAACAAATTTAGTAAAGAAACAAACAAGACATTTAAAGAAAAATGGAAAATTCAAATAAAAGGTGAATAAGAGTAATTTTTTTCTAAGATAAGTTGAAAAAGAAAATCTTTAATAAAGAAAGTTTTCTTATGTGGATTGTGCCTCGATAGGAGAATAGGGAATCTTTATATAATAGTTACATAAAATCCAAGTACGGATAGAAAAAGGTGACTAAAAGAAAAACGAAGGATGTGAAGCTTTCCGTTTTCCACCTTTTTGTAACATAAGAAATCGAGTTTAGAAAATTAGATTTTTCTGAAATTTGAAAAATAAAGTTGCTTGGTAGTGTTTTGGATGCAAAAATTGGATGAACTACGCGCTCTTACTTAGTAAGAGTGTGGGAAAATTTTGATGAAAAAATATTTTCGTATTCAAATATTGCATTCATATAAAAATTGCCAGTATATTTAGGATGTGTGCATCACGCTTTCAAAAAGATTTTCAATAAAAAATTGCATTCATGTAAGATGTACCGCTTAGGCATTCATTTCATTCATGTGTTATTATGTTGAATTGCACTTTGCACTAGTACACAAATGGCTGCAAAATTGGATGCATGCATGATGGTTGTGATTTATGCGAGGAGTTACCTGACTTTACCCTTACTAAATTTTGGAGACGAAATTTCCTAAGGGTTGGAAAATGTAACATCTCGCATCTTTAATTAAGTAAAATAAAATAAAATTTAAAGAGCTTCCAGAATTTGGTCATGGGATTAACGTCATTGCGTCTGTGATGATTTTCTGGTCAATTTAGACCTATGGATTGCAGAAAACTGATTTAAGATGAAAGAGATACATTTAAATGAAATATTGTAACAAACATGAAAAGAAGGCAAAAGAAATAGAACAATGACCACCATTGTTTTAAGCCTTGTTAATATGTAGTCCAGTTGGTAAGAACATGCGACTTTCAAGGAAATGGTGCAAGTTCGATTCCCGTCGATGTTATATTTTTGTTTTAGGGGAACGGCTAAAATAATACATGTTCTAAGAAGAAAGTAGGTATTTATACACATATAAGGAAATTGTACACATAAGGAAGTACAAAGTTATATGTATATATGCATATATTTGTGCAAATATAAATATAAATATATATACACAAAAGAGAAGTTCTAAATAAGGCTACAATCAAAGAAATCTGGTAAGAATTAAATAACGGGATAACGCCAATTGAATTTTGAAAATGAAATAAAAGTTGTGCATACGTATACATGTAAAATGGATATTAGAAGTTTCATATATATAAGGAATTTATATGTAAATTAATCAAGAAATGTAAAACAAGAAAGTGACAAACATTTAAAATTAAGAACGTTAACAAAACAGCTCGCTGGACCAAAAATGGGTCAACCCACACCTGGCTGGGTCGACCCAGGGGGGTATGTGGGTCGACCCACCCCTGATCTGGGAAGAATCATTTGATGAATCTGGATTGTTTTCTAACCACGTTCATTGTTGACTCAGCGCTGCATATATGATAAGATCTTGAACACCTATAAATAGACTAGAAGAGCCTAGCCTAAATCTCATATTTTTTGAGAGGATGTCTAGACTCTGTCGTTCTTCCTCCTCCTCAAATCTCTTCAGAAAATAGAATAATTAGTCTAATGAGATTATGATTCAAGATCTGGAGGAAAAGAATGTATATCTGCAAATGGGTCTTCAAAATTCTGTTCGAAGTAAGGTAAATTCTTGGATCTGGTCAATTTAAATTTCTCCTCTTTCTTCCCGTTTTCTTTTAGTTGAGAATTGTGGATCCATGGTTATTTAGGTTGTTGATTTAGTTAGGGGAGCCATGGAATGCTAGGGTTGAACCAGATTCATGAATTGGAAAGCTATTATGTGAGTGGATTTAAGTTATGCCTTTTTAATGATGGCATATTTATCGTTTGGCATTCCCTGCTAATATGTATATTAAATCTTTTAAAATGATTAAATTGCTGAAATGTATAAACTTGTTAAAATATGTGAAAATGATTATTGTTGTATATATACCTGTTCTAATAACTTGTTAATTGAACACGGTAAGTTAAGTTATAGTAAAATTGGGAATAATTGTAATATTGTATAAGGCTCGGTTTCCATTAATCATCTTTCTGAGTTTGATTTTATTGTAAATGCTGTAATTAGGAAATTGTAATGAACATGAATAATTATTTAAGAATATTATATGCCAAATGATTGTATATAAGAATTACAGTAAAATTTGGAAGAATGAATATGCCGAACTTTGCAGTAATTAGAAAACTATAACCGCACTTATACACGAGGTTAAATTCAACTTGTGGTAGAAATCTGCCCGGAACCGCCCGACAAATCCAGCATCCACAAGTGGTTAATTTAATGTGAGTGGTCTAGTGCATAAATATACATGTGAAAGTGCTAAGACACGAGGTTAAGTCCAATTTGTGGTAGAAGTCTGCCCGTAAGCGCCCGACAAATCCAGCATCCACAAGTGGTCGGCTTAATGTGAGAGGTCTGGTGCATAAACATATATATGTGTGTGTATGTGTGTGTGTGTATAACAGGATAGAGATAAATGCCATCGATTTTAATTAATGGAAATGAATGAAAGTTACAACAGTGGAATGAACGGGGAAAGATAATAACCTATTATAATTAATTACATTAAAAAGAATGTTATATAATAGGTAGGCTTATCCAAGGGACAAATAGAAATTATAACATAAGTTATAATAAATGAAAAAGAAAGTTATTAGTAAATCCCAGTTAAGAGAACTAAGTTAATAAGTAAACAACAAGTTGTAGTGACAGTGTAAGATGAAATTATGATTAAATAAGAAAGAATGAGGCAAACTTATGAATGAAATAAGTTATATTTATAATATGTGACATGTTAACAGAAAGCATGTGGACTGAGATAAAATACACTAAATTTTATATTAAGTAGAACATGTTATTGTAACTATGAAATCGGATAATGAATTACATGGAAATAATGTAAAGAGATTGTAGATTACAGATCTTGTAATACAATCTAGGAAATAACATGTTATGGGCTTATTAATAAATGGATTAAGTCATACAACTGGAATTAATAAGCAAGAGGGGTCCATTGGGATCAGAGTAAACATGGTAAATTGAATAAGAAATTAATATAATTGGAAATAACGAATTTAATTGGAAATCAGTTGAGGTAGAGCAAGTGCGTACCTAAACATTTATACATAGGGTCTAATAATGTGTTAGTGTGATGCACTTGAGTCAGTCCGCACAACTGAAGGTGAAGAACGCGGCTCGACTTACGGCTTGATTTCTTGGTTGGACTGGAAGGAAGCATGTGGCTTCCGAGGGACGTGAAGGTACCACTGGTAGTCCTTTGTGTGGTGACAGTGCTTAGGCTGTGCTCACAAGGGTTGGGTTTGCGCGTTACTACCCGGTGAGTATACCTTGACTAAAAAAGTAGCTTTGCAGTTATAAGGCTGTGACAAGATGACACTAGGGTGATTCAGCGATCGCCTTGGCAAGAAGCTGGGTCATGACCAACACAGGATAGTTGATCGTTCGGTACCGGTCATCGGCAGTCAGTGGGATGCGAAAAGACTAGAGCAAAAACCAAGACGCCATCAACCTTTCATTATCGAGGCATGGTGGTTGAGGGACACACCAATTGGATGTTTAGATTGTTTGTTTGGGGTACATCACTTAGCTCTTATAGTCTTTACTAGTAGAGGGAGGGGTCGGGTGGGACCATATCCACTGAAAATCCAGACCATGGCATCTGTGTATACAGATATCTGAAAAGCCCCCGATCGAGTTCCATGTTTTTGACACAACTTTGTTACGAAACTCGGTGCATAGTAAATAATGCATGCGGATACATACATATCGTTTATGGATGGTGTATCATCGAGGTTGAGGCATTGAGTACGATCAACGATATGTACGTGAGAAAGTCTTGATACATGCATGTGTGTTCCGGGTGGTGTATCGTAGACTCTGGGGCATTACTCTGTCATGTAATCTAATTCGACCGAATGGTTCGAAGGTGGCAGTCCATACACTTACATATCACGGTGATGATAGTTCTATGTAGAACGTAGCTTTGTTATATAGAGATCTGTACGTCGTTCTAGTGAAGGATTAGGGACTACGTATATTTCTATGGCATTACGACAGAGACCGTGCGAGTGGGGTACCATGGGGCGTACCTTAATATTGGGGTTAGCTACATAGATACTGTATTAGGTTAATCTACTGGGGAGTAGATAAGTACGACGTGTGTGTAAGCCTTGAGTGCTATTAACCTAAGTAACTTAATAAATAAGAAAATGTAACTGAATGGTATATGTAGTGTTATCCAAAATGTGTAGTTTAAATCCAGTCACCAAAGCTTGTTTTCTGACCCCCTCCTCATAACATACTCGCGGGTTAGATTTGTGGCAGAGATATGATTGCTTTGGATACTGTTAAGGAATATTATAATCTGGGTAATGCTATATTTTGACTATATTATATTTTATTCCATTCCACTGTGAGATGTTTTTGTGCTCTGATATGTTTATTATCTCTGTCTGTCCTGTAGGATACTAGACAAACCAACATGGGTTTCGATAGATTAGAATTTTGAAAAAATATTCGATCTGTTGGAATTCGGGTTGTTATAGCCACCGCCCCTATCTGCTCCGTGTTGCCACCGCCGCTGTTTATTCCTTGTTCTAGGTATCATAAAATAGTTTTTGTTCACTTTATTGTTTCGTGTTATCTATTAATTCAACGTTTGACCCGATTTGATTCAACGTTATATCAGATTTTATATGAAACCATTAAGATATTTTTGTTACTATGAAATATATTTGTTTCTTATATTTATTACATCCAAAACACAGTACATATCATAGGCCTCATTGGAAAGTAGCATTTACATTTGTTGTTGGATTTTGGATATAAATTAGATTTTGCAAATAATGCCATACAAGTAAGCTTAAAAAAATGATTATGTTTGTCATGCACATTTTGCTTACAGTTTTGAAGAAACATTAGTTATTTGCCTATTTCGGATGGCATATACTAGTATTAAATTCAAATAAAATATGTATGGTATTGGGGCCTAAAATATTGTAAGGACTGGCTCGAGCTTTGGTGGCAGATTTATATGGTTTCCTTTAGTTTATTTGACGACAGAACACTTACTTTTTCTTCCTTGAAGTTGTAATAACCCGAAAATCTTGGCCAGTTTAAAATTTTTATTTTGGCAATTTTAGCGAATTTTGATTATTTAAAATGAACTATTTTAAATAATATCGACGAGAAATTTATTTTGAATATAAATCGAACGTATATATTATATACGTCGTCGTTAGAATATAAATATTTATATATAATTATAAATAGAATTGAAAATGGCGCGGTAGTTCGATAATTCGATTTCAAACTTCAATTGAGTGTACCGGGTGCAAAACAATCCGGATTTTAGTGAAACCAAAAATGGTAGAATCTAATTGATAATATCTTTCCAACGGATCTGAATAATCGAAATTTTATAGCGGGAATCAAAAGATATGTCCAGTTGAAAATTCTGAATAGTCGCTATGGAATTCAGGCCCTTAAAAATGGACATTTTGCAAACGACCTCGGATTTCGACGAAACCAGTTTTGTTGGGTCCGGGATGTAAAGTTATTGCTAGATTCCAAATTTCATAATTTTTCGAATCAATATGTGAGCGTGGCAAAAGAAAACGCGTTTGACCAGTTTCAGTTGATTTTAATCGACTGGAAATTGGCCATTTTTCCAACGGTCTCAGAATTCGACGAAACTAGTTTTGTTAGGACCGTATCGTCAATACGAAGCTAGAAAATATTTTTATGGGATTTATAGAGTTAGTATGTGCCTCCGGTAATTTGAAATGTACGTTTAAAATTCAATATAAAGATTTAAATGTAAATTCAACGGAAACTGATTCAAACGATCGAATCAACCTACGATACACATCCCATTGTGTTCGGAATGGGGGTAAAATGCTATGGACGACAGGCGGTGGGTTCGGTTTCGAGGTCAAAATAAAAAGTTGCTTTTTGAAAAATGAAATGAATTAAAAATAAAAATAAATAAATCTATACCTCCCCCCCCCCCCTTTCCCTTATTCTCTCAGATCTAAAAAAAAAAAGAAAAAGAAAAAAACCCACGAACATGAACCCGTCGCCCACCCTCCTCCCTCGCCGCCGTCGATCGCACGCCACCCCCCACTTCCCTCCGGCGCCTCCCCTCCGATCCTCCATCCCCTTCTCCTTCTCTGCTCGAGCACGCTTTCGCAAATCGAGCGTAGCCCAAATCGAGACCCCAATTGAACCCGCCAGCGTGCCCTAGCCCTCTCCGATCGCGAGCCACGCCACCAGAACGGCCAGCGCCGCTTTCCCCCTGGCCATCAAGCGCGGGCGCAGCCATTTCCCCCCCTCCTCTAATTACAGTAAGATCCTGATTTTTGTTTATTTTAGATCCTGATTTTTGTTTATTTAAGATCCTGATTTTTGTTTATTTTAGATCCTGATTTTTGTTTATTTTAGATCCTGATTTTTGTTTATTTAAAAAAAAAACTGATTTGTTATTTATTCTGTAAAAAAAAACTGATTTGTTATTTATTCTGAAAAAAAAAACTGATTTGTTTAAGATTTTAAAACTGATTTTATGTTAATTTTTAAAACTGATTTTATGTTAATTTTTAAAACTGATTTTATGTTAATTTTTAAAACTGATTTTATGTTAATTTTTAAAACTGATTTTATGTTAATTTTTAAAACTGATTTTATGTTAATTTTTAAAACTGATTTTATGTTAATTTTTAAAACTGATTTTAAAAAGGTATTTAAAACTGATTAGAAAAAGGTATTTAAAACTGATTTTAAAAAGGTATTTAAAACTGATTTTAAAAAAGTATTTAAAACTGATTAGAAAAAGGTATTTAAAACTGATTAGAAAAAAGTTAAAACTTTAAATAGAAAAAGGTTAAAACTTTAAAAAGAGAAAGGTTTGAACTTTAAAATTGAAAGGATCGGGTTTTCAGAATAGAAAAGATCATATTTTTAAAATAGAAAAGGCGGAATTTTTATTGAGTAGAAGAAGTAAAAATATGATTTTTATATTTTTAAAGTATTAAAAATATAACCTTTACTATATAGAAATATTAAAAATATGATTTTTATATTTTTAAAGTATTAAAAATATAATCTTTATAGGATAGAGAATATAAAAATATATCATCTTTGTATATGTAGCGAAATAAAAATCTGATTTTTATTTTATATACATTGGGATAAAGTGGTAATTTTTATAATGATGAAAACTTTATTTTTATAAAGGCGAAAACTTTATTTTTATAAAGGCGAAAACTTTATTTTTATAAAGGCGAAAACTTTATTTTTGAAATGGAATTTTTGTCCATATAGTAGCAATGTAGAAATAGAATTTTTATCTATAGAACGAGATAGTAAAAATATGATTTTTATATATTGAATAGCATAGTAAAAATTCGATTTTTAAATATATGAAGTGATTATAAAAATATGATTTTTAAATTGAAAGTGAATAAATAGAAATGTGATTTTTATTTTAAAGACATCAAAATATAAAAATGTGATTTTTATATATGTAGTGGCTACGGGCAATAAAGATGACGAAGATTCGATAGCGATGAAGATTTCCTGCAAAAGAAGTGTCGTGGAGCTAGGATAGCTATAGGTGAGAATTTCTCACCTTTCAATTTAATTTTTCTAGTTATATATATATACTAGGATGCAGACGGTGCTTAGTAGCACCCGACACAATCGTCCACAGACCATGGACTTGTTTGTTTGGTTGCATAGATTAGTTGAATTATTTGTTTGAATTGAATTGTTTGGTGAGATGAAATTGATTTGATTGATGTGTGAATGGCGTGGGCCTTCACTAGACCGGGGATAAGGCTAGGCCTCGTCCCGTTTCTAGTATCGTGCCGTTATGCCGCCGAAATTTTCTAAAATAAGTTAGAAAAATAAAAATATCATTTTATTTAAAGAATGAACTGAATAGAAATTCATATGTTGGAATAAAATGTTTTGTCGTTAAAAATATAATTTTTAACGTGAATGTGAATAAATAAATATTCATTTACAAACCAGACGGTTTGTTTATGTACACTTATTTGAAGGACATTGATTGGGTCGATAAAATTTTACACATCGCCCAACTGCACGAATAAAATATGCGTTTGATTGTTTGAAACCCCACACGGGTGTTGGGATGAAATTTGAAGTCCACTCATCCTGATTGATTAAATATGTCGATCGATTGATTGACAGGCTGTTATAAGCGTTGAATATCTATATTTGATGCTTATACAGTGTAGTGCACTTTGGTTGATGGTTGATTATTTTTCAATGCTATTATATACATGTGTTGTATGAAAATCCATATAATTAATTTTATATGGTAATTGATTGGGCCTCATTTCAATTTAGAAAATAAAGAATAATATAAAATAAAGGTTCATGTGTTGACAGTACTCATCCATTGAGATTGGTCATGTGTTGAACGAAATATTTTAATAATAAATTTTATATCTTTATTCACTATAAAATAAAGGTTCATGTGTTGACAGTACTCATCCATTGAGATTGGTCATGTGTTGAACGAAATATTTTGATAATAACAACTATTTTGAAAAAGAAATATTTGAAATAGAATATTTGAAAATAGAAATTTATGAAGCCGTGTTGATTAGATTGACGCCATTTTGACGTAAACGATTTATATCGATTCTATTCATTTCGAAATGAACTGAATTGAAAACGATTTCGAAATAAAATGAATTGAAAACGAATTCAAACTGAATTGAAAACGATTTCGAAATGAAATGAATTGAAAACGAATTCAAATTGAATTGAAAACGATTTCGAAATGAATTGAATTGAAAACGATTTCGAAATGAATTGAATTGAAAACGATTTCGAAATGAATTGAATTGAAAACGATTTCGAAATGAATTGAATTGAAAACGATTTTGAAATAAAATGAATTGAAAACGAATTCAAACTGAATTGAAAACGATTTCGAAATAAAATGAATTGAAAACGAATTCAAACTGAATTGAAAACGATTTCGAAATGAATTGAATTGAAAACGATTTCGAAATGAATTGAATTGAAAACGAATTCGAATTGAATTGAAAGTGAATTGAAATGAATTCAAATTGAATTGAAATTTGAATTGAATAGAAATGAATTTTGAAACGAATTTATAAAGAAGAATTCAATTTCGATTTGAATTGAAATGGAAGTTGAAATTGCTTTTGAAACGAATTTAAAACTATTTATATAATTCGTTTTAAATGGAAATCGACGATATATATATATTATATATATTATATATATAATATAATGGCCTGAATAGAACGCGCCGCGCCGCGGCAGTTCGTGAATTTCGACCATTTATTTCAAACGGACATTACGGGAGATCCGACCGTCGGATTCTCCTAAAACCGGAACCGTTGGGTTCGTATCGAAAAGAGCTTTCTAACGAATGTGATAAATTAGAAATCTAACGGTTGGATTTGGAATTATGTCCAAATCAAATTGGAAAAAGGTCGCTATACGTGCAGTTCGATGGCCATTGGTGGAAATCGACTGTACGGGCCTTGATAAAATTATTAAAAATAGTAATAATTTGTGTAAAATCATAAGAAATGGTTTGTAAAGATTTGGGATGAAAAACTCCATATTTGAAAAGATAAAAATAGATTTTTATCGAAATGAACTAGTTTTGAACTAGAATTATAATTCTATTTATTTTTAAATAAATAAATTGAATTTAAAAAGGGTTTTAAAAATAACCAGAATTCCCAATGATTGCATTGGGATGGAGTTGAATCGAAATTGTCTTCGGAATATTTCGATGTTGGAATTCGTGATTATATGGATGTTGTTATGGAAATTTGAAAGATATATATTTATATCGTTATTTCCAATACGACATTTGTTAGTCGTAGAATTTGATATTGAATATAAGCCGATATATTTTCTATTCAGAGCCTTGTATTGAATATCAAATGTGATTTGGGTTTGTCGTGAATGGTGTCTTCACTAACACTGTTCTTGAACCCATTTGAGAAAAGATTAAATCTTTTTATTTAGATTTAATGAAGTGTACCAATTAAATAATATTTAATTGGAATTGAATTGGTATTGATTTTTGGGTTTATCGTGAACAGTGTTTTAAATAACACTTGTTCTTTAACCCGATAATTAATGGAATGTGATTTTGGGTTTATCGTGAACCGTGTTTTAAATGACACTGATTCTTTAACCAAGTCGAAGATTAAAACTAAGTGGAGTTTTAATGAATCTTTAATTAGATTGAAATGATCGAAATGGAGTATCACCAGTTTTGCTCCAGGCGATAGTTAAATCTTTAATTAGATTTGAACGTGAAATGGTAATTGAATTTACCGATAACACTGTGGTGTTAGATATGAAGTATTACCAGTTTTACTTCATGGGATAAATAGGTTGGGATTGGGAAATTAAAACAAATGATTACTTCGGTAAGTTTCGTTAATCCCGACTAGTTGAATCGAAATTCAAAAGAAGATTAGAGAATAAATTCAAGAAATTTATCTTGGATAAAATTAATGGGAACCTTTCCCTATGAATGTGAAATTTAGAAACTAACTGTCGGTTGGCCAAGCAGAATGGTTTTCTGGGTATTGATCTGATGTTGGTTTCGGCCTTCGGGGTTAATATTTGGGGAATTATTCTCTTGATTAATTTACGGTTAGTGACTAATGAATTGGAATGAGGCGTATGTTGTGTTTGTGTAACACTTACTTAAGATATACGCGAGTTATTCGGAAAGACCGGGTTTATCCCATTTTGAATAACTGATACGACGATAAGTCGAAGACGAAGACGATGGTCGAAGACCGTAGGTCTTCACGTCGTTTGGGTGATAACTGATGATCTTGATTGGGCTGTACACCCAAGAAGATGGAAACAGTTAGTGATCGTCCAGACGTACTTGGAGATCGATGGATATGCGGGGTACTAGGTGCCTCCGGTTTCGTTCAGACCCAGAACGGACTTGTAAATGGACTGTGTGTCTGACATTGGATTTCAGTCCGTGTGATTGATCTCTATTAAATATATATCTGTTTGGCGGCGGAGAATTTATTCTCTTGCTTAACGCCCTTCTCTGAGACATACGAGCTCAGGGGTTATATATCGATGGATATCAAACGCATGGAGTGAATTGCCTGTGTGGCATGCCTAAGTGGCAATTGATCGAGGCTTCTGTTGAAAAGCAAAGTCTTGTGGTGATGATCAAAGCACGGCCTTTGTGGCGTAGCTTTGTGTAACGTTTGCTTCGCGAGTTTCACACCCGGTATGAACCAAAAACGGGAGACGGACCTCAGGGAGGGCATGCGTTTCTTTCTAGTTAGAAGTGGCGTCAGTGGTTTTACACGCCCTGACGAGTTTGACTTATGTGGTTGTTGCTGTTGCGAGGCGCCTCGGATTGATCGGTCGTTGTCGAACCGATGGAGTCATTTAGTTGGCTCGTTTACGCCCCATAGGGCGGGGGAACGCATGTTCAGGGTTTAAGTTTAATCCACATCGGTGGACCGGCCCTGTCGCTCCAAGGTCACTCGAGCTCTGACCTGTGGCTCGGTCTAGAGAGTCACGAATCGATTGAGGACTATCTTTTGCCTCGGTTCATAGATGGAAATCCAATTTCCAAATACGTGACATTTGTGGTTTTATTTGTAAACCTATATATGGCAACATGATATATGGTACCCATGCCGCCTATGATTGATACTTATGATTTGAAGTTGTTTTATACACTATACACTTATAATAGTATCAAATGATTTGTTTTAAACGTATCAAGCATTCTTTGGCTGTTATAAGGGAAAACCCTATCCTCGGCTGCGTTGCATTGTGTGATGGGACCTGGGTCTTATAACAGCTTCATTTTTCTTTATTTAGCATTGCGCTGTTTGTTTTATGCACTGGTATTCTTGGGAGGAAACCCGTTCCGTGTTATACGGCGTGGTCCCTTGATTTACCTAATGATTTAAAATAAAGATTAACTGTTTTAGTTCTCACACCAGTCCCATGACTGACCTGGAGTTTATTGTTTTAACCTAAACTCTGGGTGCCCCTATTTTGACACGGGCAGCTAGTAGTTTTGGTTTTGCAGATTTATATTCACAGGATCTTGGTTTACAGCTGGAACGATATCCGGAAAGCTTTGTATCCGTATATCTCCTTCTAGTTGTGTATTGTACTATTTTCCGCTGCTATGTATTTAAATGTAATTTAAATCTCTGATATTTCTGTGTAATATTCATTTATACTCTGTATATTCTTATAATCTGATGCATTGTTGTAAATACAATGAAACGTTCTTCTGTATGTGTTCTGTTGTGGCTTGTTCTCGAACTATCCGACGCTTTCCTTTACGGGGAAGTTACGGGTTTTCACAGAAGTCTAGAATGTAAAATGAAATTTATTTACGTTTTTCCCCAACCATTGGTCGATATGGAAGCAATGCAGCAAATACAATATTTGCATCTTGGATGGCTTTTGGAAACATTTTAGGTTACTCTTCCAGCTCAATTGGACAATCGCACAAGTATGTTTCCTGCCAAAGTTTAGGTTAAATTTAAAATTTGTCTAAATGTACATTATGCAATATGCATATTTAAGTTTTCTATTATGACCTGTAATCCCTTGTTTGATTGATGGGCAATTGGCTTCCTTTCCTTAATACAAGAGCCTGCTGCGATGCTTGCGCAAATTTGAAGGGTGCGTTTTTAGTTGTTGTGGTAAGTTATTCCTTTTTATCTATATATCTGAAATATCAATATGTCTGATATGTATCAATGAATAACCATACATACTAAATATCATTTTCCAAGCAGTTGTTCCTCCTTGTATGCATGACAGTGACCATTACAATAGAAAAGGGAATTCCTTTATCTTAGTTAACCAAAAAGGGGGAAGTAATACCAAAAATAGGATTCCTTGATATTTTCATAAGCATTAAAAAATTGCCTTCATGAATGCGCTCCATGCTTCTTATTACTGCTATCGCCTGGGTATGTACATAATTTTAGGTGATGCCTAATTTTCTGCAATGGGGTTTATGCATTTATGTATTTTCTGCAACTTGAATACTAGAGAGAAGAAGAAGCTTGAGAAACCATTACCAGGAAAGTATATATTTAATCATTGTATCCAGTATGGTCTATATAGTTGCGTTTGATGCAAAAGTTATTAGATATAAGAAATGTGTTAAAACAATTGAAAGCCTGCAACTTTGAATGCACGTATATGTCAACATTCTAGGTACCTAAATTATAAACTCAAGTCCACACATACTGTTTCGTTAATGATATGGGTTATAAAGACGAAATTGAGTTAAAACATGCAAGAATAAATGTTTTAGGTCATAGACGAAATTTTAACTCTCAATTGAAGTAGATATAAATAAGTGTATGATGTCCCATACTAAAGAAATATTGAGGGAATAAAGTGAACCGCTATCACCAGCAATTAGTTTATGTCCGTGTATTCAAGTACAAATTATTGAAGATGAAAAAAAAGGGAATTGGAAGTAATTCGAAATAATAGAAATTGGAAGTTTGTACTAAAATCATTTCATTTTCAAGTATCTTTTAACCGTTCATCATAAGACATTGGTTATGTAAGGTCTCATGTATAGCAAGAATAAATAGAATGTCATTTTGTTTTATTTGGAATTCTTTATAATCTGTTCATTTCTGGTTATATTGATTTGTAAGTGTCTTTTCCTCCACTTTGTAAACAGTTGAAATGTATTTGGATAATGTTTAGTATGGCCTCCTCAAAAGAAGAGATGGTCATGGTATGATATTTTTGCAAATAATTTAGTTTTTGTTAATATATTTATTCCTATATATTCATGTAATCTATCTGATTGATCAAATTAGATATGTATGTAGGAAGAGTTGGTCATGGATCTCTCTCATAAAACTGGAATTAACTTCTTTAATAAACCTTTGACTTGAGTATCTTTTGTGTTATCTCATTCATTAGATTAGACACAAAACAATCAGTTTTTTACAAAAACTGAAAACTTCAATTAGCCCATGCGTTGTTATTTTAGTTACTTATTTTATAAGTTTTTTTTCCTATTTATCTCAGTTAAAATCGATATGACAAATTTATTATATCATATAATAAGTTTATAATGTTACGTTAGTATTCCCGTTTTGGACTTTATGACTATGATACATTTAAATAATATGTTTTATCACCTCATCTTCATGTTTGATAAATTCAACCACCTATGTTATTCCTTTTCTATTCATTTATTTGCATATATGATGTTTTTTTCATAGTCATGTTTACCTATGAATGAGTTTTAAATTTCAATTTTTTATTGGCTTCACAATTCAATACTAAATAAGCACACATAGATTATGCACATTGCACTATAATTTCAGTGTTTCCCACATGAATGGAAAGTCATAAAAATTTCTTTAATAGGTTGCTAAGGACTGAACTGGATAATTTGATCATAAGATCATTTGGTTGAGTTTACATGACTATACGAAAAAATTTCTTAAGAGAGCTATATTACTCGAATTAAACTCAAAACCTAAATATGGTATACGTGCTTGCTAAGCACATAGGTGATTTTTTTTTCTGTATTTTAATATGATGAAATAAGTAAGTATTGATTGTGTTTAGTGCTTATGGCATTATTTGCTTACTCTTTAGTTCAATTGTATTTATATTCCTACATGATGAAATTACCGTTTTTTGTTAACCTATATAATTTAATTATTTTGTTCCATGCAAACTTTGTCTTAATATGAAAGTTGTTATTTATATTTAGTGGGAGACATTGATGTGCATGATGGTGTCGAGAGTCTGCGTGTTATCCAAATGCAAAGTTGGCGTAATTGATTTGGCACTTGTAAAAAAAGAAATTATTTATAGCAAAGCATTACATATATGTTTTACTGCGCCAAAACTAAAGAAACAGCGAAACTGAGCCTTTTGGCTTAATTTAGCTGAGCCTTAAGGCTCAATAGAACTGAACCTTAAGGATCATTTTTGCTGAGCCTTAAGGCTCAACTTTGCGCTTTGCTGACCCGATCGGCTCAGGTTTGCTAAACCAATGGCTCGGTAAACTGAGCCTTTCGGTTCAGTTAAGCTGAGTCGTTCGGCTCAGTAATGCCGAGCCATTCTACAAATTCTTCCGAGTACTCGTTGGTTTGTTTAGCAAATTGTTCCACCTTCCATATGTTTTGAGCTTATTGGCTTGTTTATTTATGCTTGTTTATTCTTTATTTAGTGCTTGTTTATTTGTGTTTGTTTATTCGTCGTGTGCTAATTGGATTAAACAATTTATGTGCAGATATATAGAGACAATATATAGGTTTGATGTTTTAGATGATAAAGAGAAACTTATTGTAACAACCCGTATTTCTAATAATCTGTTATAATATAAATTGAGGCAGAATTAAATTATAAAATGGGAATCAAGGGAAACGGGCTGTGCCATTGCGTTCGTCTCGGAAAAATACGCGAAATAGAGTCCGAGTTTTCGAAAATCGGAGTCCGTATGACCCAGTTAAGGCCCATTGAAGTTTGCAGAAAATTCCTAAGTAAAAACAGATTTAAATTTGAAATTAAAAACTAGGGTTTGGGCAAACTGGGCAGGCGGGAAAAATTCCCGCCCAGGACCCCATGTCGACAGGCCTGTCGACAGGGGTCTAGGCATGTCGACTGCCCTGTCGACAGGGGGTAGCCAGGCAGATTAGCCTGGCGCACCACTTTGGTTTGGGCTTGGTTGTGTGGTCTGGTTCTAGAGAATTCCGAGATCTGACGGGCCAAAACTATCCTAGGGTTAATCCTAGGGCTAAAAACACTCTAATCTTCTATAAATATACCCCTAATCCTACCCTAAAGCCTCATTAATCATCCTAGTAACTAAACTATGCCAAAATCAAAACTCTCATGGCCTCCACCCTCTTCATACAATTCCTAAATTGATTTCCAAGTAATTTTCCATGCATACAAGTATATTTAGGCTTGTATGATCCTCCTTAGCTTGCATTAAAGGCTTGTTTTTCAATTGGCATCATAAAGGAGGAGTCTTGATCAAGTTTGCTTGCATTTGGGGGTTTTAATTAGTTGCATAAGGGGTTCCTTGCATTTGTTATACTCATTTGAGTCCGCAAAAGCATTGTAAGCCCTCTTACCTTCACTTTACAAACTCTAAAGTTAATATGTGGTGAAAGTTGAGATTTATGTGAGTTTAGTTGATTATGCATGCTTATGCGAACTCACTATACCATGTTTTACATGTTTCATAAGTTATGCATGCATATGCGAGCTTACTATGCCATGTTCTACATGTTTAATGGATTATGCATGTTTATGCAAGTGTACTAAGCCATGATTTGTATGTTTATTGAGTTATGCATGTATACTAAGCCATGATTTGCAAGTTTAACAAGTTATGCATGTTCATGCAAGTTTGCTAAGCCATGATTTGTATGTTTAGTGAGTTATGCATGTTTATGCAAGTTTAAAATGACAAGTTGTGCATGTTTTGACAAGTTGTGCATGTTTTGACAAGTTGTGCATGTTTATGCAAGTTTAAAATGACAAGTTGTGCATGTTTTGACAAGTTGTGCATGTTTTGACAAGTTGTGCATGTTTTGACAAGTTGTGCATGTTTTGACAAGTTGTGCATGTTTATGCAAGTTTAAAATGACAAGTTGTGCATGTTTTGACAAGTTGTGCATGTTTTGACATGTTTTGACAAGTTGTGCATGTTTTGATAAGTTGTGCATGTTTTGACAAGTTGTGCATGTTTTGACAAGTTGTGCATGTTTATGCAAGTTTAAAATGACAAGTTGTGCATGTTTTGACAAGTTGTGCATGTTTTGACAAGTTGTGCATGTTTATGCAAGTTTAAAATGACAAGTTGTGCATGTTTGACAAGTTATGCATGATTAAGGTAATATGCAAGTTTACTATGCTAAGTTATGCAAGTTTAACATGTTATGCATGTTTATGGTAATATGCAAGTTCACTATGCTAAGTTGTGCAAGTCTAACATGTTATGCATGATTGTTGTGCAAGTTTATCATGTATGTTGTGCCAAGTTCCCTTTTCCTATCCTTTATGCGTTACTACGAATATGTAAGCGATAGAATGACGTTGGGGGTTTTGGGTAAACTTAAAATACATTAAAATATAAGATTGGGAATTTACCTATTAAGTTAGGTCTACCCCTTGGGAATTTACCTATTAAGTTAGGTCTACCCAAGTAACTATTGGCTTGTAATTATGCTTTGAAATGAAGTGGACATGACACTTAGAAAACATAAGTGTGGCCAACTCGAGGTTGGGTTGAGTTTGTAGCGTAATTCTACCCGGAACCGACCGGCTTAACTAGTGGCTACAAACAATAGGACCCAATGTGAGAAGTTGGTCATGTGGTGCCAAAAACCCGAGGTTAGACTAAGTTGTGGTGTAAACCTACCCGGACCCGCCCGGCCTAACTAGTAACCACAACAAGGTCTAATGTGAGAGGTTAAGGTGCATTAAGTTAATTAATGCCTCATGATTAGGGTTAAGTCAGGGTCCACTAATACTTAACCAATTTGGGGATTCAAGGGATGAAAATGGGGTTAAGTTACACTTAACCAATTTAATCAATTTGGGAATACAAGGGATTGGATGGGGTTAAGTGGTGAACCGTTGATTACACTTAACTAATTTAATCCATGATTAGTGAGAGGTTAAATCACACTTAACCCTCTTGGGGAAACCCTGGCAACGTGGTCTGTTCTAACAGTAATCCCAGTTTGGTATCATTCACAACCCTAGAAGCTAGGCTAGGGCGGGGCACGATTACTGGAGGATGTAAGCGACCAAAGGGCGATGGCCGAGTGGTACAGCGGTGCGGGTCCGGCGGGCTACGGACGTGCACGTAGTCCGATGTTGGACAAACTCGAGGCACGGGTACCAGTAGAGTAGAGCTGTGCATTATTGCTTAAGTGTCTGGGGTTAACACCCGAGGGCTTGATACACCCAAAGGGGGACCCAGCACAGTCTAACTACAACCATACGTGGGCCATATGGACACCAACACTTGACGTGTTAGGTTTATAGGGAGCCGATCGACTAGACCGTTGGGCTGGACCTTGTATTAAGGTCACCTCATGTTATTGGGCCAAAGCTTGGGCCAAGGGATCAATATCTGTTATTTTGAGTTGCTAGTACACCGTGGTGCAAAACTTAGCCATGTTTTATGCGATGACACCTCTATCTATCTTGTAGTTAATTTACCATGCCAGTATGTTGTTATCTATGATCATCTCAGTTCCCATCATGATGTTAACTTTATTGGTTTATAGACTGATCGTAGCAGGGCTTACTCAGTCTTTTTGACTGACCTGTTTTGTTTCGCCTCTTTTCTTCCGTTTCCCCCCCCCCCCCCAGGTTCTCAGGGAGGGAATACAGGAGCCTAGCTTGGATCTTAGCTGCTTTCTTGGATAGCTCATGTATGCTTTGGACTTGAGCTCGCTATGGTTTCTTCCACTTTGGGGATAGCTACTTTTATGTTTACTTTTTCAGTATCAGATGATATTATTTTATGTACTAGACTTGTTTACATGGGAAATTGACATTATGATGTAGCAGACTTGTTTTTGAAATAGTTTAAAAGTCTTCCGCTGTTTTATTTACTTACTCTGTTTATTTACATATATTTATATGTCATGTCCTGCCTTGCTATATCATTATGCACGTTTACCAATAATGCCCCTCCAAAGCTAGTGCATTCCTTTGCGAGTGACCCTGGCGGAGGTGGGGTGTTACACTTATGGAGAAAGTAGAAAAGCTAAGAAGTAAAAATAAAGAAATGAGTATCACAATTAACAAACTACAAGAAGATTTAGGTTCCATGCAGGAGGAGATGAGTTATGTGCAAGATTTATATGAGGGTTGAGGCGGGAGCAAGAATCGGAGATATGACAAGCTTTATGAGTTATTCTTATTTTGGCAGTGTATTTGACGTTCTATTTGTATAAGGTACAATATATGATGTTTGAATTAGATGAAACGACCATGTTTGAGTTATGTAGCAATTTTATTTTGTGTTTGTTGGATGTGATTTACTTCAAAAACATTTGTAGCAAGTTTATGCTAATTTGATCATAATATTTTTTTTACATCAATGTTTTTATTGATGTATATTATTACTTTTTTGGTGTTCGATTTTATCAAATTTTGTTATGATATGTGTGGTAGATGACGATAAATATAAAAGAACCATATTGAATTTTGGTGTGCAGTGGCGTAGGGAATGGGTAAGAAAAATACATTTTTTGCATTTCAAACAGAAGTAGGCTAGGTGTAGAGAATGTGTATGAAGTTAGACGGAGTGAATGCGGGGGGAATGTTGCGTTGGGAAGGCGTAGGGAACTTAGTATAGGAAACACGTAGGGATAAGGGCGTAGGGAATTTTTTGCGACGAGCTATTTTCTAACTTTTGTTTTGGCATAGGGAAGGCGTAGGGAAATTCGAATCCCTACGTCATCCCTACGCCAAACTGGCATAGGGAATTCAAAATTCTTTTGTAGTGAATATAGTTCACAAAATTTCATCGTAACTTTTCCTTTTTGTTTCCTACGTACTTGCATTTGTGTACAATGTAGGAAACAAAAGGGATGTGCTACCGAAAGTTTATTGAATCGTTTCATGCGAAATAGTATACGAAATATAAGTGTTTACCATGCTTGTGATGGGAAGTACGACGGCTAACCATGGGAAAAAAGATAACAATAAATCAACACTTCTATATTGTACTTTTAAGTGGGGTAAAATTAACATATATAACTTTTGTATCGATGCACTGAAAAATAAAATGTGACATATTTGAAAATATTTTTGAATAAATGTACTTTTATTTATTTATTTACGTGTGGAACTTAAGGCTTCGCTCAAGCCACAAATGTACTTATTTTTTAATTTGTAAAATAGGCATTTAAATTCAAATATTATAAATATAAAATATGACAATGAAAATAAGGCTTTTTTGAATTTGTATTCTCAAGAACCAATATTTGTTTTGAAATTGTGACTCATTTTCTTAAATAGGAAAGTAATCGATTATTTTGTTGATCGGAGGAGATTGATGTATCAAAGAAGTGGCTTGTGAGGCTGGATAAATGAAGATTTTTATAATGGTATAAGCATATTTGCTGAATCTTCTTTAAGTAATAAGCCTTTTTTGAATTTGTACTCTTGAGAACCAATATTTGTTATTGAAATTATTACCCATTTGCTCAAATAGGAAAAGTAATCAATTATTTTATTGATCGGAAGAGACGGATGTATCAAAGAAGGGAGTTGAAAGGCTCAATAAAAGAAGACTTTTTAATAGTATAAACATATTTGTTGAATTTGCTTTAAGTAGTAATGGAAACGACGTAGAAATTCATTATCCATGTAGTAGGTATAGACTTTTGAAGTATTTGTTAGTCAATATTGGGGAAGTCCATTTGTGCAAAAATGGTTTTGTACCTAAGTGTTATGTTGAGATCGACATGGAGAAGTTGTAGTATTACTTCTCTAGAGCCAGAATCAGAAAACCTGGTAATGAAATTGTCATTAAAAACCATATAGAAAATATGGTCGAAAATGCAACACGACTAATGTTCCCTGTGGTTGAAGTTGGCAACGATGATGAAACTGTTGAAGAACCAAATATTGAAGTAAAAAAAATTATGATTTACAAGATGCTGCTAAGAAACTTATTTGGGATGGTTGTAAAAGCGACATCCGATTATCAGTAATCGCAATTCATTGCGAAAAAGTCAAAATACAACATCATCAAAGCTGGATTTATAGCCGATGTACAAGCTACAAAAATACATATGTTACCCGATAATTTTATATATGAAAATCACTATGAAGTTAAAAAAATTATGTCGGATTTTGGTTTACATTATCAAAAAATAGATGCACGTTTAAAATGATTGCTTGTTATTTTAAAAAGAAGATATAAATCTAGGAAATTGTAAAATATGTAATCAGGAAAGATACAATCCAAGAAAAAAAAAAGGGAAGAAAGCTTTGTACAAGATTATGCATGACTTACCTATCACTCTTAGGCTTCAAAGATTATATGCATCTTCTGTAACTACATCTCATATGAGAAAACATAGTGTGAGAATGGATGAACATGGTACATTGACACATCCAGCCGATAGAGAAACACGAAAGCATTTCAATAAATTTTATCATAATTTTCCAGTGGAGAGTCGTAATGTTGGATTATTTATGGATGGTTTTTCACCATTTTCTCAAATGGCGCTAAATATTTATCCCGACATATTATCATCGGACCTTATAATTTACCTTCGTGAATGTAAAGTAAACGCAATATATGTTTATTATCGTTGTCATTCCTGGCCCAAACGATCCGACATAAAAAAAAGATGTTTATTTACAACCATTGATCGAAGAGCTAAAAACACTGTGGAATGAAGTAGTAGAAACATACAACGTTTCAAAGAAGAAATTTTTTCGTATATTCGCTTCTTTGTTGTCCACTATAAGTATTTTTTCTGTCTATGCAATGCTTTCAAGATGGAGTACATCTGATCAAATGTCCACATCTCATGGAAGAAACACGGACGTTTTCTATATCGAATGGTAAGAAAATTTTGACTGTTATCAATGTTTTCTCCATGTTAATCATGCCTTCAGAGGACACAAGAAAATAGCTAATAGAGTAGCAACCAGATAACCACCAATAATATGGTCGGTGAAGATATATATACAAACTTTTAAGGGACTATTCAAAATATATGAAACTGTAGCGCAAACAGAAATTGAAGTCAATTCGACTATTCATAACTGGTGCAAATAAAGTATATTTTGGTCGTTGCCGTATTGAAATCATCTTCTCCTTCGTCATAAAAATGATATGAAGCACAATGAGAAAGTTTTATTTGATAATATTTTATAACACAATTTTGAATGTCAAGGGAAGTACTAAGAATGATTTGAAATCAAGACGCGATATACTAAAATCATGCAAACGTCCTGAGCTTCATATGAAACCAAATGACGATAAAAAAAAACTCAAAATATGTTATGAGTTAGATAATAATCAAGCTAAAGTTGTGTTAAAATGGATAGAAGGGTTAAAATTTCCTAAGGGGGTTCATCAAATATTCGTAGATGTGTTGACTTTAAAAACGAACGAAATGAAAAGCCACAACTATCGCATAATGACTTGCAGCTAGCATGACATTACTAGATGCAGAAGATGAGGATGAACTACTAGATTCCATGTCGCGATCGAGCAAAAATAGCAAAACCCAAACTGGATGGGGGCGAATGTAGGGAAATGATGACTGAAACACTAGGATAGCGATGAGGCGAAAGTAAGTATACTAAATTTTTTTCAATTATTTAATTGATACATAAATATTTAAAATTATTTGGTCGGTAAACAATGTATTAAATTAAACATACAGGCAGAGTCGGAAAGAAATTTTGCAAATAAGAACAAAAATCTCGTCATTCATGTAGGAGGGTCGAAGTCTTTTCAGCAGTATCAGTATAAGTTGCACAATTAAGAACAAACGTTTAAAACATAATCATGTATGCATTACTTTTGAGTCAGCAATTTAATATAGATTCAAGAATCATATTTGAAGAAGCACAATTAACACATTACGTTGTAATCTTGATATCATTATTATAGACTAAATTAAATAAGTGTTACAAGCTAGCAGATAGAGACGAGTCAGCCAAATCAGAACCGATATCGATCTAGGAGAGATTGAAGAGTTGAGGGGTAAGGTGGCACAACTGGAAGATCAGCGCTGTCGCCAGACCATTAAGATGACCGCTGCTGGATCATCGTATTGCTGAGTACAGGCAGCAACATGGTGACCGCTTTCCTTCTTCTGTTGGTACAGGAGGTTTTGAAGATGATTGACCGTTCGTTATGTATGTTTATTGTTGTTAGTTGGTTAAACGTAAGTTGGTATGGGAATAATGATAGATTTGGTGTTATGTATATTGTTCGATGGTAGGCATGGTGGTATTTGTATTGTATGTATTTTATAACATTATTTGCATGCCGAAGGAAGTAGGGCTGTAAATTTTGTCTGAATGTCCGACGTTCGGTCGTGTCCGTGACGAAATACGTCCGTTCGATTTTCATTTAAGACACAAGTTAGGACAAAAAAATTTATACGAGAAAAAATTCATGTTCGGTCTGGGCTCGTCCGAATTACTTGTAATCCGACGTATAGTTGCGAGAAAATCCAGTAAAACTTACAAAAATGTGATATAAATAGCTATGTCCGACCGAGTCCGATCGTGTCCGTGTCTGAAAAACATATGTCCGTGTCCGACCGATTTTATTTAGGATACGAATTAGGACAACGAAATTTGTCCAAGAAAAAAGTTGGTCTAATCCGTGTTCGATCCGATTTTTTTTAGGATAGAAACTGAACACATCTCCGTTCGGTCCGGTCCAACCGATTTACACTAAGAGGAAGTGACCAAGCTGATAAAAATCGAACAAGAACGTGGGTTTGGTTTACTATATCACCAAACATAGTCTATGAAGTGTACGGTGCAAACATCAAATCCCAATATTCGTAAATAGCAATAAATAAGTTATGCCTTTATTTAGACATTGCACGACAGATCTTCATTGTTGATTCCCCAATTTTTAACATGCTATTTCCCTTTAAAACCGCAGCTATATTTGTTGGCAAACTTAAACCATAGAAGTAAGTCAGTCAGTAACGGACGAATAAACCGGGATTATGGACTTGCCATTAATGTAGTTGATGTATCTATTTACTCAAATTGGTAGTTCAGTAAAAAGGTTATCAATCCGTGATTTGAAATGACAAAGGTTAAAGTACTGTTAGTATAAACATATCTGCATGTACTTATATGACATGACAACATGGATAAAAAAAAAAGTGGCTTACTATTTACGCCTTAAGATATACCTGCTTCAAAAGGTTCTTAAAGCAAAAGATACAGTTACATTTGATACAAATAATTATGATAATATGCTTTTAGAAAAACCAATATACCATCAACTGCTCTTAAAAGATTATAAATGCATCAATGATTATAAATCTGATAAATGAATTATACAAGTTAACCCACTGGTTAATGAAGTTCTTCAGTATCCATTGCCAGGTAATTGCTTTCCTAACAAGTTGAAGCAATGAAGTTAGTTAGAACACATATCTTGTAAATATATTAACAAAAAAAAAAAAAAAAAAAAAAAAAAAAAAAAAAAAAAAAAAAACAATTGAAGATAGAATTCAACGTTCTATATTTAGAAGTACTAATTTAATTCTAATAAACAAATTTGACTTTTATTTATTTATTTTTAGTGGGTGTAAATTGGCTTTTATAAGGTTGCTTATTTTTCTCTTTAACTATGAGTGACAAAGATAGCACAAGGCTCAACTAAAAATATTTTTTGAGTGTCCATTACAAAATAATAATAATAATAAAAATCTGGAAAAAAAATTGTTTTACCTACCCAAAACTTAAATATGCTGATAAGTGGAAGGATCAATGAATAATGATACTTGCAAACTAACAGCACATTTGCTTGAGTATTTGAAGGGAAGAAAAATCACAGACACTGACACACACCGTCACACCCCAGTCAAATAAGTGTCAGATATTGTTGAGATATTAAGGAAAGATATTAAGAATGAGTTAATGTTGGAGATAAGGACAAATGAATACATTACCTTATATTTGGTATTGTATTAAATGTAAGGTATATTTGGTATTGTATTGAGTGTGTTATATTTGGTATAGTATTCAATTAGGCTAAATATGCTCTAGAATAGTATATTCTAGAGCATTCCAAGTAGAAGAATCCCTATTGTAATATAATTCAAGTCAATCAATAAAGATGTAGTCTAATTGTTCATTGCTTTGTCTCTCTCCTCTCTTTGTATCTGAATTCTAGCATGGTGTCAGAGCAGGTTTAATTCGTGCGCACAATGCCACACTTATCCATGTCACCCAATAAAGGTCCACGTGTTAGGCTCATGATATGCCACACGTGCGGGGGCGTGTTGAAATAAGTCCCACATCCGGGAATTTATAAAATAATCCCTGTATAAACATTAAGAGTCCACCCTTCACATTGCCCACATTGCCAATTGGTTTTGTGATAATTCGGGGTTCTCTAACATGGTATCGGAGCAGGTCAAAGGAAGGAAAAAGATATGTATACATATATACTAAAAAAAAAAAAAAAAAAAAAAGAGTTTTCACTGTCACAGTTGTTTCGTTGGTGGCTTCCCTTGAAAACCCCATTCATTTTATTTCCTCACCGCAAAAATGAAGCTTTCTTTGTCGCCGCAAGGTTCGGATCATTTGTACGGTCGACCTTTTGAAGATTTCGGATCCAAACTCACACCCCATAGTGCTGATGACTGCGCCTCCGACCAGGTATGCTATCTTGATCGAAGTTTGTTCCCTGACCAAGATTTCAATCAAGCCGAAGTCTTCGAAGGAGTTCAGTTTTTCGGAAGAAATTGAGTGTCTTAAGAGGATCGAGAGTTGTCTTGGTTCAGTTGAGCCTTCTTATGTCGTTAAATAATAGCGATTATTTGCAAGATCAATGATTCATGGCAAGAAAACAAATATGCCTCATGACTTTGTGATGTACTGCTGTTCCCACAAAAGCAACGCAGAAAATGAAATTTCTGAGGATTCTAAGATGGCCATGTGAGAAGAAAATGATCATTGTTTTTTTTTTTTTTTTTTTTTTTTTTTTTTTTTTTTTGTGAAGAAAAAAAAAAAAGGATGAAGAGAGTCTGGATTGATTTTGTTTGAGGTGTATGTGGTTTGTACGTTTGTAGATGAAGGACTGTGTTTTCATGTAATAGTTTGGTGATATATGTGGGAGTTGATGTGATGGACGTGGGGAGATGTGTGTTGTATGTATGGCGATGATGAAGGAGGGGTGTTTTGTATGGAGCTGTTTTGCTGTGTTGGATGGATTGTTGTAAGTGATGATGATGGAGTATGTTTTGTTATGGAGATGGAAATGGATGGTGTTGAATTGTGTGGGCCGTGTTGAAGGTGAAGCTTGTACTTGTGACGTTTTGTTTGGAGGTGATTTGTCTGAAGTTTTGGTTGAAGGAGGAGTATGTTGAATTTGAAGAACTGAAGTGTTGTGTTTGTATGGCGTTGATAGTGGCAAAGTTATTATGACTGGTTTTTCGTAGTCCTTGGGTGAAAAAAAAAGGAGAATAGAATGAAAAAAAAAAATGATGATGATGTTGAGTGTGGTCCACTTTAAAAACCATTATTGAGTGTGGTCCACTTTAAAAACCATTATTGAGTGTGGTTCACTTTAAAAAAAAACCATTATTAAGTGTGGTCCACTTTAAAAATCATTGAGTGCTTGGTCCACTTTAAAAATCATTTGTTAAAAGTGAAGAGTTGCTGACGGCGTATTGAAGTTTGGAGCTGACTGTCATTTTGTTCGTGATGCAATCCAAGATGCAATCCAAGATGGGCATTTGTGATCTGCATGCTCCATCTTGAGGGGGGGTGTTGAGATATTAAGGAAAGATATTAAGAATGAGTTAATGTTGGGGATAAGGACAAATGAATACATTACCTTATATTTGGTATTGCATTAAGTGTAAGGTATATTTGGTATTGTATTGAGTGTGTGTTATATTTGGTATATTATTCAATTAGGCTAAATATGCTCTAGAATAGTCTATTCTAGAGCATTCCTATAAGTAGAAGAATCCCTATTGTAATATAATTCAAGTCAATCAATAAAGATGTACTCTGTAATTGTTCATTGCTTTGTCTCTCTCCTCTCTTTGTATCTGGATTCTAACAGATATGTAAATCAGGTTTGATTAGAACTAGCAGTTTGTTTAGGTAGAATAATTACACACATTTGGAAGAAAAGAAGTGCAAAATGAGACAGTAAACTTAAAGAAAATTGACAAGAAGTGAAGTACCAACTACGTACTTCTCAAAAATAGGTTGTATGGTGCAGGTAGGGCTGTTATGGTAATGGTTACCGTTACCATTTAGCAAATACCGTTACCGTACCGTTTTTACTGGTAAGTCAGAATTGCTTACCGTTACCGTTACCGATCGACTGGTATGCCGATGACTGGTATACCGATAATCTGGTAACCGTTACACTGGTAATGGTAAATTACCGTTTTTCTATCAAAGTTTATTTCTTGACATATTTTTTGTATACAATGCATCTTTATTATACTATATGTAGTGTTATTTTATAAAAAACATAAATGAGAAAGAAAATAGGTGTACTTGGAATTATTTCACCTGATTATTAAAATAAATATAATCATTTTTTGGGTTTTAAACGCATGTAATAAAGCATATCAGATGACTATACTTATGTTTTGAATTAACTGGTAAAATTACCGTTACCGCTGGTATTGAAGAAACGATACCGATAATTTAACGTTAAAACTGGTAAATTTACCGTTACCATACCGTTTTAACTGGTATACCGATTTCAATAAAAAATGATTACCGATCGACTGGTAATGGTATGGTAATGGTAAATTTACCGTTACCATAACAGCCCTAGGTGCAGGTGCAACAGTGAACTGTGGAAGGAAGAACAGTAAACCCCATCCATCTTAAACCATACTTTTTCTTTTATTAACTCATCATCACATATATTAATATATATAACAATTAAGTCAACTCCTCAACTTAGGGTGCGTTCTTAACGAACGTGAGCGTGACATTTGAGCGTGGTACTGTAGTGAAGGGGAATTGTGTTTTTAGCTACGAACGAGGTATTTGAGGGTGGTATTTTTAAAATAAGATTTAAATAGAGATGGTTTGGCAAATTCGAATACAAATACAAATACAAATACAAATACAGTTTCTAATACAGATACAAGTACAGTTACAAATACAATTCATATGGAAAACAAACTCTACTCCAAAATCAAAGTTTCTAATGTGGTTGATCGTACACAAGAAGATTAATACGATCGAGTTATTAAAAAGGAAAAATGTTATATTAGATATAAAATGTTGTTTTTGTAATTCAGGAGAGGAGGACGTAGATCATTTATTTTTTTCCTGTGACTTTACCTGTTCTATTTTTAATATGGTTATTAGGATTTTTACTTTTGATAGTTTTAATTCCCCTAATAATTGTTTGGATTATTGGAATTATTATAGATTACGTTACAATTCCAGAAAGAAATATATATTAGATTCTTTAGTAGTATTCATTTGTTGGTTCATTTAGGTTGAGAGGAACCAGAGAATCTTCCATTCAACCTCTGTATCTAAGGATAATTTAATCATTAACATAGTAAATTTCTGTTTGACTTGGATGTTCAATTCGCACTTTAAACTATTTGGTAAATTGCAATTTGGACGTTTTTTGTTAAAGGTAAGATCTAACCTGAGTTTATTCATTCGTTTTAATAGCTATTTTAGATATAATAGACCTCGTTTGGGATGCTGATTTATGTTTTTGGTGGTTATCTTCCTCTTGTTTGGTTATTCTCATCTATTTCTCTTATACATGTATATATGGTTAGATGTCTATATGTATATATAAATATATATATATATACATATATTTATATATATATATAGATATATAAATATATATATAGACATATAATCATATATATGTGATAGTTACTGATAAGTTTGTTCCAGTTTTTCAGGTTACAGGTGGTAGATGTAACGGTGGAGTTATTGGAGTAGCTGTTTTTGGATGGATCGACTTAGTTATGCTTGTTTATGTTATATTAGTTGTTGTGGAAAAAGGGGTGTTGTATTTTTTAGTGTTTTACTCTACCTCTTGCTTTGCACATAGTTATTAAATGTAAGGGAATAGATATACTTCTTATCGGGTGGTGGCCTTGCCGGAATTCGATAATGAAGTATGATGGGTGGTGGCCTTGCCGGAACTCATAAATCTATTATCCCCTACATCACTATGTGAGTTTTATTGTTAAGGGTCTGTATTGGATATCTTGTATTACATCTTATATATATATGTGTGCTCTCTTCCTGTTGGATGATCACACATCTTTTGCTCAAAAAAAAAAAAAAAACAGTTACAAATACAAACACAAATTAGTGCAGACCCGCAGCAACCAACCGATCTCTAATGGTATCTCGAACTAATGACATTTCTCGGGATCCTTCTGCTTGAACACGTTCCGTGCCTCTATTCGTCGTATTTCTCATACTATAATATTCCGTCAAGTAATTATCGGGTATTCGTTCAGGATCATCATCCAAAGCCATAAAATCCGGGTCACTACTATTGTATTTGCGTATGAAGTTGTGTAAGGCCATTGTAGACACCACAACTTTCACTTGAGTTTGAAACCGATGTGTAGGCATCTTGTTGTGAATGGTAAATTTTTTCTTTCAAATGCCAAATGTTCGTTCTACGGCCATCCGTAAACTCGAATGGTAGTAATTAAACACTTCATTGGCCGACTTTGGTTGATTCATTGTATCACGGAAATGCGGAATATGATATCTCATATTTCGATATGGCGGTAAATATCCAGTCTGTAGTGGATAGCCCGAATCAACTAAATAATACTGTCCAGCTGGAGGGTAAGGAAAGTTATAGTTTCTATCGTTTGTAACAGCATTAAAAATTCTGCTATCATGTGCAGTCCCTTTCCAACCAGTCATAACATATGTAAACTGTAAATCAAAATCACAAACCGTTAATATATTTTGAGTTGCAAACCCTTTTCTTCCAATATAAGGGATAATTTGATCAGCGGGTAAATGTGCAGATACGTGGGTACCGTCTATAGCGCCAATACAGTTTTTGAAATACGGGTAATACCGGGTGGAAGTTCTGATGTGATGTGGAACAGTATCAAATTGTTGTTCCGCTGGCTTTATTACATCAGCAGCGAGTAATTGAAAAGCGTTTAGGACATCATGAAAACAAACGGAAATTGTGCTACCTGATCGTTGAAATCTTTCTTGTAGTTGTCAATTTGAAAGCCCAGTAGCCATTATATAAATGAATATTCCAACCATTTCGACGACACAGATTTCTGGTCTGGAAGCGAGACCATAATGTTGCAGTTTCTCACATAATGCGTAGAAACAAAGCCTTTTCAGCCGAAAATTATTTTGACAACGGCTTTGATAGTCATTCAAAATTTCGTTGATCCAAGATAAGCCAGTGAACTCCGAAGTATTAATCCGCGTCATATGATTTTTCCTTTCATTCTGAACCAGATAAACCCCGTAGAACTTCATCAAATCGTCGTTCTTGGAGGATGAATCGGAGTTTGACATTAGTCAAATAAGTAGAAAGAGTCGAAGAAGTAGTATTGTGTAAGGTGTTAAGATAGAGGGGGTAATATATAGTGAGAAAGAGAAGTTGGAAAAAAAGCCGTTGGCGTCCGACGCAAACGGCTTGATTTCCAACATCCAGCGATCGTTCCATTTGAAAGTGGAAAAAAGTGCTCGCGTCCGACGCATCGGACGCGAACATAAAGTTGAGCGTGCCAAAATTTTGCTACGAACGCACCCTTAATGATGCTGGTATATATAAATATTATACATATACATTGTAACAACCCGTATTTTCAATAACCTGTTATAACATAAATGGAGGCAGAATTAAACTATAAAATCTGAATCAAGGGAAACGGGCTATGCCATTGCGTTCGTCTCGGAAAAATACGCGACATAGAGTCTGAGTTTTCGAAAATCGGAGTCCGTATGACCAAGATATGGCCTCGCGAAGTTTCACGAAAAATTCCCAAATTAAAATATACTTAATTAAGTGAAATGGGTTGCGCAGAGAAATATATATATATATTGATATATATATATATATAATTGAAAATTAAATAAATAAATATGCAAAAATGTTCAAAGCAGCGAATTGGGAGAGGGGAATAACCGAACCGGCCGATTTTTGAGGTCGACCCAAGCCCGCTGGGTCGACTAGGGGTTAATCCAGGGTGTTTGGCTATCAACCCGTGGGCCGATTCGCTCAAATGCAGATTTTGCATTTGGATGGTTCTCATGGTTCATCTTTAATCTAAAGGCCCTAGATAGTTCCTACACTTGACTTCTTCCCCAAGACATGCTTTGATGGCTTGGATTGAATCTAGGTTTAATCCTATGGCCTAAAACACTTGCCTAATCTATAAATAAGACCCTAACCTATCCTAAACCCTCATTATTCACTCATGTAACTAAACTATGGCCAAATTTCTACTCTCATGGCCTCCATCTCAAATCCCTAGAGCCTATGCATTCAAATCGGGTTCAAATCAAAAGGTGCAAGCTTGCTACACCAAATAGAGGCCAAATCAACATTGCTATGCGAGTTTCATGAAGGTTCTTCTTCAAAGGAGCCACCTTTCTTCGTCAAGATGATTCATGCTTCTTTTCCTAGGCCTAACTATGTAAGTTCTAGCTACTTTTGGATCAAAACGGTATTTTTAATGTTGACATGGGATAAAATGAGGCTAAACATGATTATGCGAACCTATATGAACCTTAGCTTGCCTCTTGTGTTCATGTTTATGATTTTAGGCCATGTGAGTGACTTAATCATGCCTCTCATGCTATGCATAACCTAGTTTAACTTGCAAGTTTGGATCTTTATGCATGAAATGCTAGCATGAACCTTTAGGAACCACTTTATGTGTGAAACATTGGCTAAGACAAGATTTTGGGGCTTATGCATGTTTATGAACCCAAACCCCTTATGGTAACATGCAAGTTTGTGGCCAAATCCTTTATGAGATTATGCATGCTCGTGGCCAATCCCCTCTTTTAAGTTGTGCATGTTTATAGCTAAACCCTTTTTGATAATATGCATGTTTGTGGCCAAATTACCTTATGACACTATGCATGTTTATGGCCAATCCCTTTATGATGTTATGCATGTGGAAGCCAAGCCCTTTTTAGCATCATGCATGTTTTAAGACCAATATGTGACATAATATCCTTACTATGTTGACTCGCTTTGCTTGCGTTGGGAAAACACGATTTTGGGTAGTTAGATAAACATGAACATGTCGCGAAATCTTAAATTGAATATGACATGTGTTTATACTTGAAAATATGACTTGAAAGATAACATGGAAGTTGGCATGTAAGTATGCATAAAAACATGAGCTTGGGAATTTACCTATTAAGTTAGGTCTACCCTTTGGGAATTTACCTATTAAGTTAGGTCTACCCAAATGCTTGAAAACTTGTAACATGTTTTGGAAACATGATGAACTTAGATAATATAAGTGTGGCCAACTCGAGGTTGGGTTGAGTTTGCAACGTAAAACTACCCGGAACCGACCGGCCTAACTAGTAGTTGCAAACAATAGGACCCAATGTGAGAAGTTGGTCATGTCGCGCTTAAGACCCGAGGTTAGACTAGGTTGTGGTGTAAATCTACCCGGACCCGCCCGGCTTAACTAGTAACCACAACAAGGTCTAATGTGAGAGGTTAAGAGTGCATTAATTAAATTAATGCCACAGGATAAGGTTAAGTAAATTTGACTAATGACACTTAACCGATATGACACGAATGGGTAGGTTAAGTGGGACCGGACTTGATTCCTTAATGACACTTAACCATGCAAGATGATTAGGGGATGGGGTTAAGTAATTTACACTTAACTAATCAGACTTGGTAATTAGATGAGGTTAAGTAATTAAGACTTAACTAACCTAAACACGGTAATTAGACGGGGTTAGGTAATTGATACTTAACTAACCTAACCACGGAAATTAGATGGGGTTAAGTAATCCACACTTAACTAATCTAAACACGGTAATTCGATGGGGTTAAGTTAAACACTTAACCAATTTAAACTTGGTAATTCAATGAGGTTAAGTAACCAATACTTAACCAACTTAATGTGATAATTTAATGGGGTTAAGCAACTTATACTTAACCAATTATACATGATGATTTTATGTGGTTAAGTGACCTAAACTTAACCAATCTAACTCGTTAATTTGATGAGGTTAAGTTAACCTATACTTAACCAATCTAACGTGAAAACATGATAAGGCTAAGTCACGAATCACTTGAATACACTTGACCGATTTGACTTGGTAATTTGACAAGGTCAAGTTAATTTATATAATTAACCAATCTAAAATGATAATTAGACGAGGTTAAGTTATGGATTGCTTAATATACTTAGCCAACTTGACACATGGTTTGTAGGGTTAAGTCTTGGACTTGGATACTTAGCCAATTTTGACATGGTTTGTAGACGGGCTAAGTTATGAACTTAAGTGACACTTAACCCATTAGATAAACCCTAAAAATAGTTGACAAGGATTATGGAAATAAGGCTAAGTGGTAAACCTTAGTTAAGGGAAACTAAGTAATAATTCTTAGTCAAGGAAATTTGGACCATTTCTTAGATAGATCAGTAACCCGATACGTTAGGTCAACGTTTAAGTATGCGTGTAGGAGCAGGCTATCTGATTTAGATAAAGGCTCCAACGAACTGGGTAACGAAGCAGCGGCTTCGGGGAACGTGAGGATATTCTTGGGATCCCTCTGTGAGCTGCCAGGTCATTATACTAGGCTCACGAGAGGTTGAGGTCTGCGGTAGAAGAACCAAGAATATGCCTTGGTTGCTATGCGAGCGACCTAAAGACTAGGGTGGATAGCAGTGAGTCGGCGAATACATAAGGTGCCCGAGATAGCAAGTTCGTCGATCATCTACCATCTTGAGTCAAGCGTGTACGTACGGAAAGGCAGGGAACACCCAACAGACCATAATTGCTATCTAATTATGGGTGAGGTAGGCCGTAGGATGTGGGCTGGCCGGAGTGTAGTTCTCATGCAAGATTTTCTCTTGTGTTGCCTTTCACTAGTTGAGGGAGGGGTCTCGTGGGACCATAGCCACGTGTAGAAAAGCAGACCTTAGTATCTGCATCGGCAGATAAATCTAAAGCTCCCGACCGAGTCATGTATTTCTTGGTTTGCCCTGTGACAGGACTCGGATGGCACGATGTGATACATGTGCATACAGTTATAGAAAATCGATTCACGATGAATGCGTGGGAAAAAGGGCGCGGTTGAGGGTTAGCGTAATCCCTAGTGGCCTAGGTGGTTTAACCCAAACCGAAATACGAAAGCGTGCAATAAGTAAGCGTAATCCCTAGTGGTGCTAGGTGGCGTAAGTCCTAGTAGTTCAAACGATGATTCATATGGAAGAGCCTAGCTAGAACAAGGGTGATAGTCCAAACGATTTCAAGGATAATACGACATGAGGAAGCCCGTACGAGGTACGGCAAAGGACTGAACTTATATACAAGGAAAGAAACGTATGATTTGAGTAACCTATATATGCGATATTAGGTTGACATGGACCATTACACGACTTTGAGCACGGGACATTCATGGTTAACACATGACGCGGGTAGGGATACTAGTACGAGAGGTGCAGAGCAAATATACATGTTAGAACTAGGAAGAATATACATAATAGATACCGTGGGATGTTAGACGGGGTAGATACCTTGGGATAATGTACTCGATAGAAATCTGACGATGTGATACCTTGACTTATCATAACACCGTAGTTTATCATGAAACCTTAGTTTACCTTGCCGCAGTAGTTCAACCGGCTACCCTGGTTTATCTATCTTGTAGTTATCCTTATGTTTACTTTCAGTTTATGCATGTCATGTTACCTTTACCTGTTTTTATACTGGAAGTAGATAGGACTTACTCAGTCTTTTTGACTGACCCGTTTTGTTTCGCCTCTTTTCTTCCGTTCCCCCCCCAGGTTTCAGGGAGGAAACAATGCTGTTTAGTTCGGACTTCTTCTGCTTGAAGGTCATCATGGATGGCTTGGACTTCTCTTGGCTATGACTACTTTACTGTTTTACTTGGGGAATAATTTATTAAAAAGTCTTTATGCTTCTTTACTATTGCAAGACAAGTTTGATGTACTCTGATGTAAAAGGCTTTAGACCTTATTTATTCATGTTATGAAAGTTTGATTTTACTTCCGCTATTTATATACGTTCTGTCTTGTGATATTTCTGTGCATGTTTACCAATAATGCCCCTCTAAAGCTAGTGCATTCCTTTCCGAGTGACCCTAGTGGAGGCGGGGTGTTACATTTGGTATCAGAGCAGAAGGTTACCAGATTGGGCAAAAGTTTTTAAAGACCTTCTGAAAACTATTTGAAAATCGTTTATAAAGAAGCATTTTTCAAGAAAATTTTCTTTTAAAAGAAAAAGGCTATTCCCCAAAGGCCATTAGCACTATCCTTGTTTCCTTAATTGAGTCTCTTTTCCTTTCTTTCCTCCATCTGTAGTCACAGTAGTTTTAACTGCGACTAGTCTTTTCTACCTACGAAAGTGCTTTCCATACGATGGAGGTGGTTCTCGAGAGACCAGTGACCGCGTTATAAGAAAGGATCGTGAGAAAGAAGGATAAAGGATACGAGCTTAAGGATGAGCAACTTGTTGGTATGGCTTAGTCCTCAAAGGAGGGAGAGAGATGAACAATGAAACCCATGACGAGAGAGTACCTTTGGCATGGTAAAACGGGGCGGATAGTTAAGTATCATGGGACAAGGACAAGATCATTCGGAGGGCAGTAGTATGCTCTCATTTCTAGGGTACCTCAGAAGGAGGGTAACGATCTTGTTAAAGGTTTAGCTTTTCTTCTCTATAATCCTGTCGGGACTTTGTTTTCATCACCGCATCTTTTAAGTCCGCTTCGATAGTTGAGTCTCTGCACCTTAGTACTAGCATAGTAGAGGATCCCGTTTTTGTCTCAAGTCCTATTGGGAGATCGGTCCATTTACTCATGGCTTGTTTGAATTTAAGAATGTCTATATCAAGTGTTGAGCTTGGAAATAATGCTTATGTTTATAAGTTGTGGATAGATTCTAGGGATGAAGTGGTTATCCAGTAAGGGGTGCCACTCTCGGTTTTAGAAGGAGGGTAGTTAGACTCTTGGCTTGCTTTGGTAATACCCTTGAAGTACCGCGTAACCTTTTTGAGGTTCTGTCATGACTAGTTACTTAGAATCCCTTGATGCCTTTATTGGAAATTTGAAGCCCGATCGAGTGGTGTTCGCCGATAAGACGGATGGTTTACTTCACTTATGCGTGGGTTATAGAAATCACCCTAGTAAGTGCACTTGATAACCTGGTTGGCATCTGTTTACTTTCAAGAGAAAGTTCTTCTACGTGGAATACCTTGTGGTACGAGGTCCGAGATTCACTAGTGAATTTTGGAAAGCTTGCATGAGATCATGAGTACGCAGTCATGTTTGCGCCAAGTGTGCAAGTGGAACAAGAGGCGACGAAGAAATGAGTTCCAGCTCATGTTATGGAAACAGGAAATAGGAAGCTACGAAATCGCGAAGTTAAAAGACGGTCATGGCACAATGGAATTAAGCTCGAGGAAATACGACTCAGGAGACTGAAGACTAAATACGTGCATGATATCTCTTTTGGGAATATATACTCGATCCCTGTTTTTCTGTTGAGCTTGCTTGTAGGCTATCTTTTATGGATATCCTCTCGGTCCTGTCTCTGTTACAAACCCCGTACGGAGTTTGTTTTGTTTATCTTCTCGACCCTGTTTCAGGGAATCTTAGGTAGAACCCTGTGGATGTAAACATGTATTTGAAACATGTTATGGTTGATATGGTTGCAAATGGTTGCAAGTGGTTGCTCGTGGATGCGCGAATACACATTAGATACTAGCTCGACTCGGTGCACATTTCATATTGCATATGCACGAGTATTTATACTTGTTTATGGATGAAATTGAATGTGTTACCATGTGGACGTTGCATATGGATGAATGTTTGTGCACGCATATAGTATCTATATGACTAGGACTATTTGCATACATGTTGGATTCATGGCACTATACATATTTTGCATTAGAAAGATTATTCAGGCCTGATCATTAGCATTAGCTAAGGAACATGTACACACACGTTTTGCATATATTCATACAGCATTAGAAATCATCTAAGGACAATGGTTGCTTGTGGATGATGTTTTGAGTAGATGGATGATGGATGGTAGGATATGTTCTTCCTAACTTGGAGATTTCGGGGACGAAATCCTAAAAGGTGGGGAGAATGTAACAACCCGTATTTTCAATAACCTGTTATAACATAAATGGAGGCAGAATTAAACTGTAAAATCTGAATCAAGGGAAACGGGCTATGCCATTGCGTTCGTCTCGGAAAAATACGCGACATAGAGTCTGAGTTTTCGAAAATCGGAGTCCGTATGACCAAGATATGGCCTCGCGAAGTTTCACGAAAAATTCCCAAATTAAAATATACTTAATTAAGTGAAATGGGTTGCGCAGAGAAATATATATATATATTGATATATATATATATATAATTGAAAATTAAATAAATAAATATGCAAAAATGTTCAAAGCAGCGAATTGGGAGAGGGGAATAACCGAACCGGCCGATTTTTGAGGTCGACCCAAGCCCGCTGGGTCGACTAGGGGTTAATCCAGGGTGTTTGGCTATCAACCCGTGGGCCGATTCGCTCAAATGCAGATTTTGCATTTGGATGGTTCTCATGGTTCATCTTTAATCTAAAGGCCCTAGATAGTTCCTACACTTGACTTCTTCCCCAAGACATGCTTTGATGGCTTGGATTGAATCTAGGTTTAATCCTATGGCCTAAAACACTTGCCTAATCTATAAATAAGACCCTAACCTATCCTAAACCCTCATTATTCACTCATGTAACTAAACTATGGCCAAATTTCTACTCTCATGGCCTCCATCTCAAATCCCTAGAGCCTATGCATTCAAATCGGGTTCAAATCAAAAGGTGCAAGCTTGCTACACCAAATAGAGGCCAAATCAACATTGCTATGCGAGTTTCATGAAGGTTCTTCTTCAAAGGAGCCACCTTTCTTCGTCAAGATGATTCATGCTTCTTTGCCTAGGCCTAACTATGTAAGTTCTAGCTACTTTTGGATCAAAACGGTATTTTTAATGTTGACATGGGATAAAATGAGGCTAAACATGATTATGCGAACCTATATGAACCTTAGCTTGCCTCTTGTGTTCATGTTTATGATTTTAGGCCATGTGAGTGACTTAATCATGCCTCTCATGCTATGCATAACCTAGTTTAACTTGCAAGTTTGGATCTTTATGCATGAAATGCTAGCATGAACCTTTAGGAACCACTTTATGTGTGAAACATTGGCTAAGACAAGATTTTGGGGCTTATGCATGTTTATGAACCCAAACCCCTTATGGTAACATGCAAGTTTGTGGCCAAATCCTTTATGAGATTATGCATGCTCGTGGCCAATCCCCTCTTTTAAGTTGTGCATGTTTATAGCTAAACCCTTTTTGATAATATGCATGTTTGTGGCCAAATTACCTTATGACACTATGCATGTTTATGGCCAATCCCTTTATGATGTTATGCATGTGGAAGCCAAGCCCTTTTTAGCATCATGCATGTTTTAAGACCAATATGTGACATAATATCCTTACTATGTTGACTCGCTTTGCTTGCGTTGGGAAAACACGATTTTGGGTAGTTAGATAAACATGAACATGTCGCGAAATCTTAAATTGAATATGACATGTGTTTATACTTGAAAATATGACTTGAAAGATAACATGGAAGTTGGCATGTAAGTATGCATAAAAACATGAGCTTGGGAATTTACCTATTAAGTTAGGTCTACCCTTTGGGAATTTACCTATTAAGTTAGGTCTACCCAAATGCTTGAAAACTTGTAACATGTTTTGGAAACATGATGAACTTAGATAATATAAGTGTGGCCAACTCGAGGTTGGGTTGAGTTTGCAACGTAAAACTACCCGGAACCGACCGGCCTAACTAGTAGTTGCAAACAATAGGACCCAATGTGAGAAGTTGGTCATGTCGCGCTTAAGACCCGAGGTTAGACTAGGTTGTGGTGTAAATCTACCCGGACCCGCCCGGCTTAACTAGTAACCACAACAAGGTCTAATGTGAGAGGTTAAGAGTGCATTAATTAAATTAATGCCACAGGATAAGGTTAAGTAAATTTGACTAATGACACTTAACCGATATGACACGAATGGGTAGGTTAAGTGGGACCGGACTTGATTCCTTAATGACACTTAACCATGCAAGATGATTAGGGGATGGGGTTAAGTAATTTACACTTAACTAATCAGACTTGGTAATTAGATGAGGTTAAGTAATTAAGACTTAACTAACCTAAACACGGTAATTAGACGGGGTTAGGTAATTGATACTTAACTAACCTAACCACGGAAATTAGATGGGGTTAAGTAATCCACACTTAACTAATCTAAACACGGTAATTCGATGGGGTTAAGTTAAACACTTAACCAATTTAAACTTGGTAATTCAATGAGGTTAAGTAACCAATACTTAACCAACTTAATGTGATAATTTAATGGGGTTAAGCAACTTATACTTAACCAATTATACATGATGATTTTATGTGGTTAAGTGACCTAAACTTAACCAATCTAACTCGTTAATTTGATGAGGTTAAGTTAACCTATACTTAACCAATCTAACGTGAAAACATGATAAGGCTAAGTCACGAATCACTTGAATACACTTGACCGATTTGACTTGGTAATTTGACAAGGTCAAGTTAATTTATATAATTAACCAATCTAAAATGATAATTAGACGAGGTTAAGTTATGGATTGCTTAATATACTTAGCCAACTTGACACATGGTTTGTAGGGTTAAGTCTTGGACTTGGATACTTAGCCAATTTTGACATGGTTTGTAGACGGGCTAAGTTATGAACTTAAGTGACACTTAACCCATTAGATAAACCCTAAAAATAGTTGACAAGGATTATGGAAATAAGGCTAAGTGGTAAACCTTAGTTAAGGGAAACTAAGTAATAATTCTTAGTCAAGGAAATTTGGACCATTTCTTAGATAGATCAGTAACCCGATACGTTAGGTCAACGTTTAAGTATGCGTGTAGGAGCAGGCTATCTGATTTAGATAAAGGCTCCAACGAACTGGGTAACGAAGCAGCGGCTTCGGGGAACGTGAGGATATTCTTGGGATCCCTCTGTGAGCTGCCAGGTCATTATACTAGGCTCACGAGAGGTTGAGGTCTGCGGTAGAAGAACCAAGAATATGCCTTGGTTGCTATGCGAGCGACCTAAAGACTAGGGTGGATAGCAGTGAGTCGGCGAATACATAAGGTGCCCGAGATAGCAAGTTCGTCGATCATCTACCATCTTGAGTCAAGCGTGTACGTACGGAAAGGCAGGGAACACCCAACAGACCATAATTGCTATCTAATTATGGGTGAGGTAGGCCGTAGGATGTGGGCTGGCCGGAGTGTAGTTCTCATGCAAGATTTTCTCTTGTGTTGCCTTTCACTAGTTGAGGGAGGGGTCTCGTGGGACCATAGCCACGTGTAGAAAAGCAGACCTTAGTATCTGCATCGGCAGATAAATCTAAAGCTCCCGACCGAGTCATGTATTTCTTGGTTTGCCCTGTGACAGGACTCGGATGGCACGATGTGATACATGTGCATACAGTTATAGAAAATCGATTCACGATGAATGCGTGGGAAAAAGGGCGCGGTTGAGGGTTAGCGTAATCCCTAGTGGCCTAGGTGGTTTAACCCAAACCGAAATACGAAAGCGTGCAATAAGTAAGCGTAATCCCTAGTGGTGCTAGGTGGCGTAAGTCCTAGTAGTTCAAACGATGATTCATATGGAAGAGCCTAGCTAGAACAAGGGTGATAGTCCAAACGATTTCAAGGATAATACGACATGAGGAAGCCCGTACGAGGTACGGCAAAGGACTGAACTTATATACAAGGAAAGAAACGTATGATTTGAGTAACCTATATATGCGATATTAGGTTGACATGGACCATTACACGACTTTGAGCACGGGACATTCATGGTTAACACATGACGCGGGTAGGGATACTAGTACGAGAGGTGCAGAGCAAATATACATGTTAGAACTAGGAAGAATATACATAATAGATACCGTGGGATGTTAGACGGGGTAGATACCTTGGGATAATGTACTCGATAGAAATCTGACGATGTGATACCTTGACTTATCATAACACCGTAGTTTATCATGAAACCTTAGTTTACCTTGCCGCAGTAGTTCAACCGGCTACCCTGGTTTATCTATCTTGTAGTTATCCTTATGTTTACTTTCAGTTTATGCATGTCATGTTACCTTTACCTGTTTTTATACTGGAAGTAGATAGGACTTACTCAGTCTTTTTGACTGACCCGTTTTGTTTCGCCTCTTTTCTTCCGTTCCCCCCCCCAGGTTTCAGGGAGGAAACAATGCTGTTTAGTTCGGACTTCTTCTGCTTGAAGGTCATCATGGATGGCTTGGACTTCTCTTGGCTATGACTACTTTACTGTTTTACTTGGGGAATAATTTATTAAAAAGTCTTTATGCTTCTTTACTATTGCAAGACAAGTTTGATGTACTCTGATGTAAAAGGCTTTAGACCTTATTTATTCATGTTATGAAAGTTTGATTTTACTTCCGCTATTTATATACGTTCTGTCTTGTGATATTTCTGTGCATGTTTACCAATAATGCCCCTCTAAAGCTAGTGCATTCCTTTGCGAGTGACCCTAGTGGAGGCGGGGTGTTACATACATTTAATCAAAATTTCATACTGACAACATAACAGTAACATATATGTACATGTTGAAGAGATGGAAGAGAGAGCTTGAACGGAACTGCTGTTTGCAGCTGCTAAATCCAATCAATCCATCTTTCTTTCACTCCTCGTTATCATCATCAATTTCGGGAAACTCTGAACATTCATCTTCTTCATATTTATTCATTTTGTTTTATTATGTTTCTCTTCTTAACACATAACTCTCTATGGTTCTATTCATCTTTTTTAATTAACTAACGAGCCCTTATTCTTAATCTATACAGAGTATTGTTTTTTATAGGAAATACATAATGATTTTCTATATTTTAAACACTATTACCTGAAAGGAAGACGAGGAACAATGAAAATATTGTTGGACTACTTATATATTTTCATTTCAGCTACTCGTAAAGCCGGTAACCACGAGGTAAATATATATAGATAGGCTTTTTAGAACAGGAGGCTTTACTACATGGAACACTAAAGGGATGCTAGTGTTGTCTTAACAAGATCTGCTAGTACTATATTCCATCCATCTCCAATATTAAAATGGATACTTGTTCACGTACTGGGATACTTCATTTTAAACTTCTGTTCAGTCTCTCAAATAGGCCAATTGTCTATTACTCTAGGCAGCAACTAGTCATGTTCTAGTTCTACTGTTGATACAAGTGTGACATAAGAACATCTCATTTTTGTACCAGGCAAAGTATGTATTCAATAGTGTGATAACTCCTACTTTTGCTGTTGCAAAAATGTATCTGAAGAAATCTCAAAGCAGGCACTATGTTCTAAAATAAAATGTAGTCGAAAACAAAGTATTTGAGATTCTTATGAAATAAAGAAAGTGAACCCCATGTATGAACTAATGTATAGAATGCAAACCTTTTTTTTTTTTTTTTTTTTTTTTTTTTACGTAATATGTGGGCTAAAGCCCATCAGAAATGTTTAAAGCTGGGCTCTTTGTGTTAAAAATACAAAACCATGTGACTAGTTGTTGCTTTCAAACTAGAGAATTTTCTTGGTACCTGTTATCTATCAAAGCTTTCCTCCACCATTCTTACTTTGCTTCGAAATGAATCCACCAAATTCCGATTTTGTGTCTTCAAATAGCTGCAACAATAGTGAAGCCACAGGTGATTGGGAGATGAGGCCAGGCGGCACGTTGGTTCAGAAGAGGGAAGATTCCGGCGAGCCCGTATGGCCATTGATCAAAATTAGGGTTTGTCATGATACTTCTCAGCATGAACTTTCTGTTCCTGCGCAAACCACGTTTGGTAAAAAAAAGAAGATTTTTTTTTTCTGTATAATCGTTTTGTTTTTATGCATTTCAGTTGAAGCGAATTTTTAGTCGATATTTCTATGTTTGGTTTACTTTCCCATGTTGATGAATCATTTACTTTGGATTTGTAGTAGATAAAGTTGAACCTTTGTGGATTAGTTATCTGAATTGTTCTCGGAATAAACCGTTTGCGGTTAATTTGGTTATGTTGCATCTTCTTGCAAGTGACTGGCTAAAAAACAAGCAATGAGTAACAGAGAATAATAAGAGCATTTCCAATAGCTACTTATTCATGCCCTAAACCAGTAATTTGTGATGCTTTTGTTCTCAAACAAATGTTGGAAACATAACATTCAGGCAAATATTACGTGGTCAAATCTGAATTTTGAATTGGTCCCACGTGCTGATTTTACCAACGCGTTATGGAGAGCGCCGATTTTTTCGGCACACGTTAAAAAAATCGACGCGCTCCATAAAGCGTTGATAAAATCGACATTCTCCCTCCTTACACAATTTCAATTACCGTGTTATTATTTTTATGATCTGTACAGCTATACAATGATCATATTTTGCTTCAACGAATATAAATCGTTCATGTATTCGTATAACGATTACAAAATGGTCAAAATACATTTACTAATGTTATAATTAATTTGACCGGAATTAGGGTTTTATAGATTTTAGACCTTTCCCAAAATATGATAGTTTCAGAAGTTAATTATAGATGGTTAATAACACGTACAAATACAATAGAATGCTTATGTTTAAATAAAGAACTAAACTATCATTACTGCATAATTTCATATAATCATAAAATAAAACACAAGTTCGGACAAGTACACATCATAAAAAAGGCATTAAGATAACTAAATATATCCTTACAGTGGTTCCATAAATGATTCATAAGGTCTTTCTGCAGTCTATTATGGAGTTGTGTATCTCTAAACAAAACTTGACGGTTCAATTGTATGTTGAATTCTTCTTCTGTTATTTGTGTGTATTGTCGAAATACATCGGGTGGTCGTGAAGCACCTTGGTATTCGTAGTGGTGTTGCTCGTCATCCATATCTCATTCATCTTCTATGATCATATTATGTAGAACAATGCAGACAAACATGATTGTAGACATCTTTTTCTTAGACCACAACCGAAATGGATTACTTGTCATTGCAAATCTAGCTTGTAAAACACCAAAAGCTCGTTCTACATCTTTTCTTTGTCCCTCCTGTATTGCCGCGAATTTGTCTTGTTTAGGAGTCAATGGATTTGGAGTGTTTTAATAATGGTGCTCCATTTTGGGTAAATGCCATCACCTAGATAATAGCCATGTTTGTAAGTATTTTGGCCAATGGTAAACATTAAAGGAGGTACTTGTCCTAGAGCAAGATCATTATACAGATTGAATCTTTCTACAACATTTAAGTCATTATTCGAACCGGGCATTCTAAAGAAAGCATGCCGTATCCACAAGTCGTAAGATGCTACGGCTTCCAGAATGATGGTTGGTCGTTTTTCCTTATCGTTGTACGAACCTTGTAATCCGTTAGGGAAATTGTTCCATTCCCAATGCATATAGTCCAGACTTCCTAACATACCCGGTCACCCCTGCTTTCGTGCATCTCTCCAATGCACACTATATCGACTTCGTTCAGGGACCTTAAGTACTCCTCTTCGTAGACGTCCACCACAGCCTAACAGAATTTTTCAAATGTTTCAAGTGTCATGCTCTACATAATTCGGTATGCATCGTCCAATGCATCTACATAAGTGCCATAAGCTAACATTGTCATAACGGCCGTCATTATCTGTTCATCGGTGAACCCCTATGTCTTTGATGCATTTTGTTTGTTCTTAGGGTCCGTTTGATTTTGAACGGGAAGGGGCATTTGGAAGTGGCATTTGAAGGGGAATTTTTGCGAACGGGGAATGTGTTTTTTTTACGAAAGGGGCATTTTGGAAGGGTTTAATGTTTTTGTATTTTGTGTTTATTGTAGGTTTATTGAATTAGATACAAATTGAAAAATACGAATTGAAGAATACAAATTGGAGAATACAAATTGGAGAATACGAATTGCAGAATTTAAATTTCATAAAAAACTACCACAATTGCGGAATATAGAAAAAACTACCACAATACATAAAAAACTACATCGATCCATTCCTCAGCTTCTGGACATAATAAAGAGCACAACACCTAAGCTCTTCCAGTTTGTCAATCAGAAGTAAAAAAGGGTTGACGTCCCTTCTGTTATCTAACGCTGACAGAATAACCCCCACCTCCCACTCGAGATAATCATCACCATCTTGACGTACTGACATGCACAAAGCAAGAAGCTCATTCCTGTCCATGGAATGAGGATTTAAGCTATAATTTTCGGATTGTTTATGGAATGTGGTAGTGAAAAGGTAGTGAATTGGAGTGAATATATAGGGGAAGGAGAAATGGGTCGGTTGTTCTGGAAATTTCGTCGCGTCCGACGCGCATCGGACGCGAAAGCCACCTTTTCAACTGTTCGTCTTGAAGGGGCAAAAGTGTGTGTCCCACTGTGGATGCGTCAGACGCGTCGAACGCGACAGACGCGGACGCGAACCTTAACTGCCCAGTTCATAAATCAAACGCTACCTTAAAGTATTCATTATTACCTTGTATACCCTCCAATATTTGAAGAAATAGATCTCACCGCATCCTTTATCTTCTACGAAACATATCAGGCCCATTAGTGCAGCTGTCGTTGAAGTAATCATGCATCAGAGATTTATGGCATATAGCTTGGTTTCGGTGTATAAACTTCCCTCTTGGAACCGAACCTCATCAAGTTGTGGATGATGAACCTTAGGCTTCACGGTATTTGTTCTATATTTATTGTATTTCTTCTGCTTCCTCCTGAAGGATTTCTTCTTTATCTGAATCGCTCTCAAAAGCTACCATGCATTGCATAAAATAGGAATCCATTTATGTTTGTAACTTTGTTTGGAGAAGATATATTGTTTACAATGTTGTTGTATATAAGGTATGAGATTTTCATTATTGTGTAGCTTTATTGTTATGTGTGTTGCTTTATTAATTTGTGTGCATATTTATTGGTTAGGGTGTACCTTTATCGATAACCATGTGGTTGCAGTGTTTAGTGCTTTGCTTTATTGGTACGAGTGTTTCTTTGTTGATAAATGCGTAGTTGCAGTGCATAGCGTGCAACTTTATTGGCATGAGTATTTATTTGTCGATAATTGTGTCCATGTAGTGTTTAGCTTTATTGGTATGACTGTCCCTTTGTCGATAAATGTGCAACTGAAATGCTCAGCTTTAATGGTACGAGTGTCCTTTTGTCGATAAAGGTGCAAATGCTCAGCTTTATTAGTACGAGTGTTTGGTGTGCAGCTTTATTGGCACGAGTGTCCCTTTATCAATAAGTGTGTACTTTAAGTGTTTATCTACAGCTTTAATGGTATGAGTGCTTATTTTGTTGATAAGGAGTCAAAAGATTAGGGTCGTCCCCTATTTTAAATCGATAAGGAGTCAAGCGAGTAGGGTCGTCCACTTTTTTAAATCGATAAGGAGTCAAACGATTTGAGTCATCCCCTATTTTTTAAATCAAAAAGGAGTAAAATTATTAGGGTCGTCCCAAATTTTTAACCGAAAAGGAGTCAAACGTGTAAGGTCGTCCCCTATTTTTAATCGAAAAGGAGTCAAACTTGTAGGGTCGTCCCCTTTTTTAAATGGAAATGAAAATTTGAAAGGAAAGTATTTAATAATTAACATTTGAACATTTAATTTATATATTATATAAAAACGAGCTCGTAACGTCACGGTAGTTCGTAATTATACGTTTTGAACTTCAATTGAATATGCAGGTCCAAAATTTGGCGGAATTTTCTGAAAATTCAATCAACGTAATCTATTTGATTATTGAATTCCAACGAAAAAGAAAACTTGAGTTTTCATATTGTAGATTTCGACTTATGGCAAACCAAAATTTTCAAAAGGTCGCTATATATTCGTTTATGAAATTTATCGATATATTATTTAAATGGAAATGATAATTTGAAAGGAAATACATGTAGCACACTTCCATAACATAGAACATCATAAAATATAGCTATCAACAAGAATAGACATAACAGGTAGATCGTGCAATTTAGTACAGCATGAATCAACATGACATCTGAACACGAGTAAACATGACGAAACAACATATAGCCCAATAAAAAAAAGGAAGATACGTGTATACATCATGATAAAAAAACCAAATCACCATCATCGTAAATCCACGGCAAGATCGTCATCATTGCGCTCAGGCTCCTCAATATCCTCCTTCATGTCAGCATTGCCATAATATAGAACGTCATCGTCCTCATCGTGCTCAAACTCCTCACTCTCCTCCTCCATGTCACTAACCCTCTAATCCTCTAGGAGCATCGGATCATCCTACACATCACCTAATCCTCCTAGACTACCAGCCCTACCATCTAACGTCGCTAGTTGTAATGACCCGGATTTTGAGCGACTTTGGTTATTGACATAAACTCGATGTCGATAACCAAAACATCGAAAAATCCTGGTAATTAGTGAAAGAAATTAGAGGGTGAGGAAAGATAAGATAGAAATTTAGAATAGAAGAAGAAGAAGAACACAACATCAGAGTAACACGAATCTCACAGCGGAACGAATAACATATAATAGATAACATATCCTTGAAATAAATCATTATATGTATACAATACATTATCAGAGTACAGTACTTACAACACAGCGGAAATAACTATAGCTATATGATCCCGAAGCCTCCTGCTCCAGCTCTTCAAGTGTATCTGTAAAATCCCGACTACTTGACTGCCCGTACAAATTTAGGCACCCAAGAGTTTAGGGAAAACAACACAAAATAAACTCCGGGTCAGTCATGGAACTGGTGCGAGTAAAACAGTTTAAAAACAGTTCGAACAAGTAAATGATATCTCATAAGACCACGTCGCATAACGGAACGGGTTTTTCCCTTATGAGAATCCAAAATATCTTTATATCAAAAACTTTTTGATATTATAATAATGTCTATCAACCACAGTATATATATAATCATCTAGCGGAAACGCTTTCATCACACGTTCTACATATATAGTATACAATCAAAACCACAAGCACGTATTGGGTAATGGATTTCCAACTATGACAAGGTATGGAACCACCTTTCGCTCGTGTACCTCTAGAGAGGAATACACTGGGTTCAACAAGAACATCTTGCAACCCGGCCACACATGACCGACCACTCATTTCGCTTGAGTGTATCGAATGTATATCACCAACGGCTGGGATCAGCAACCGTTTCCCAAATGGGACAGCATCAACAATAGATTTTTAGAAGTAAATGAAACTCTAGATCAGGTGATTATACACCCTACTTCGGTGCGACCGACTTAGCCATGCTGCCTGCCCGATTTCTGTCATTTACCGGTTAATGAGGCTAGAAGCTATGCTTTATCATCACACTAGATTCACTTTGAATGCCACATCGTCAAATCCATCAAATCACCGATTGACGTCCTCAACCATACATTATGTGTTAGCTAAAAGAAGTTTCCTTCTCCGCTTCCACTCTTGGTACGGTTGGAGAAATCAATATACGTGATCGTCTAGGAATACTCTGTCAGACATCCGTCCATACAAGTCATCTAGGAACAGGATGAACCGAAGGCACTATTCTGTAAACAGGATAGCCCTTGCATAACTCCGTCTTCAATTTCCTTTGGCATATATGATTCGCAACGCTTATGCCAATACAGAGTGGTTCTTTAGATAATAATCCAACCGGACTCTCCATATTAACAACGTTAAAATGGACCAAAACTTCGATAGTCTGTGATTTAACTATCGAAGAAAAATAGATGTGCAAACAACGATATTATTTCCAAATGGAAATTATATCGATCAATCATCATTCAACATTTATCTCTTTTTTTCATTAATTTACTTATCTCCTGTTTCCCTATATTCAATATTTCTTATTTTCTAACTTTAAAATATATATGTTATTTACAATGGAAAACATTTCCATTTCTTGTCTTCTTTATTAGAAAACATTTCTGGTTTCTTATTTGAAAAAACATTTCCAAAGCTTCTTCATTGGACTTAGACAGACGTTTAAACAAACCATCGCGATGCCAACTCAAACCGTTTCCTTTACTGCCGAACCTTAACTATTCCTTAGTTAAAAATGGAGTCAATCAAGTTAGGGTAGAACTACCTCTCAGACCTTAACTGATCAACGTTTCTAACTTTAAAATAGGCAAAGTTCACTTTATATCCCTTTTACTAACTTCCTTACTTAAACCTCTTCGAATAGCTATATTCGATTAACTCCTTTGCTTTAAATCTAATCGATTAACCCTTATCAATTAACTCTATTGGACTAACACTATTCGATTAACTCTATTTGACTAACACTATTGGATTAACTCTATTCACTTAACTCCTTTCGAATAAACTATATTCGATAACTCCTTTTTCTTTCTTCGAATAAACTATATTCGATTAACTCCTTTTACTTCTATTCGAATAAACTATATTCGATTAACTTCTTTTACTTTAACTCTAATCGATTAAAACTAACATCGATTAGCTCCTTTTTACTTTATTCTCTAATCGATTGACTAACATCGATTAACTCCTTTTCGAATAATCTATTCATTTATAAAGATTTACTTTTAGTAACGGTTCTTCACTTTACAAATGATTTTCCTTTTATAAAACTCTATTCGTTTTAAAAACATTTTTCCCTTTTATTTACTTTCGAAATATTTCCTTTAATAAAATCTGTTGATTTTATAAAATCCCTTTATTTCAATATACATTGAAATAATTCTTTTTACATCCCAGGGTCTTTTATGATATTTTAAAATATCGAATAACAATGATCAACATCATTCCAACACACATAATCCATAACAAATTATATAACACATCATATATCACAATATATGAAAACAGTAAAATAAATGTTGAGGAATCCAGTTGGATTCCTCCAACCTGTTTCCCTGCATCACAGATGTTAAACAATATAATATAACATCACTTTTCCGTTTCATATGATATATTCTGTTAAACAGAATCAATATAGAAATTTAGCTAACTGACTAGCAGTTCAATCAAACAATCAACACACAGTAAATCAGACAATTTCTAACAGTTCTAAAAATATAACATGAAATTATAAACTGTTCAGAGTTAGTGAGATTTACTCACATTGGCAGTTCATCGTTAAAGAACGATAAACTGTTGTTTGATTTGAATCAAACAGTTTATTTCGCCATAATTTCAAATGAGCTCCACCCCACTCCCAGTTAGTCCCATTGGGTAGTGTCCGTCCATACGATCCTATCGGATCTCGTTTCACTGAAAACCGATACCGTATGAAATAGTTATTCCCGTTCGAAGTTGTACGCTATTTTATTAAAAAAAAATAGAATAAACCAAATGGGCCTCACCCTCTCCTATTAACGCCGTCCCATCAAAACAAGCCTGCCCCGTCCTTTATTAAACCCGTCCGCCTTATCTTCTCCCCTAATTGATCAGTACGCAACCCGTTCTCCTTTCAATGGCCACATCGACACCAGTTTCGGATCCACGGTTCTCCCATTTAACTCCACGATTTCAAGAATCGATCCCACCATCATCTATCTCTTCCCGCACTCGTCATCACCACACCATTTACCCTGAACTCGAATCAACCGTAGGACCGACCTGTGGCTTTTTCGTTGCTGCTTCCCGGAGTCGCACTTCGCCAGAGGTCACAACCCACCTCCGAGCACCACCGTTTTCTTCCTTGCACCGCCCCGAGTTCAACGCTACTACCTATGGAACCTTCGGCTACCCCTAGCCTCCCTCAGCGCCAGCCCTAGTTTCACTGGCTATTTCGAGTTCAACCAAATGTCGATCGAGTTCAATAAAACTAGGACAGAATCGAAGAGCACTCCTCCCTGATTTCAATTACAAATATCCTTTGATTTATAGTATTTTCTCTTGTTTGATTTTGATTTTTCTTTGGGAAAGTTCTTTGCTGTGATGGTTTATACGCCTTATATAGGCTTGAATGGGTTAGGTAAGGGTTGTGGTGGATATCGAAGGCCGTGTGGCCTGTGCTGAACCTTAGAAAATGGGAGGGATATTTTCAATTTGATTTTTATATTTTATTTTATTCCATTTTCTCCTTGTATCTGCCTTCTAAAAATCCCAGCGATTACATACGATATCTAAAAATCACCAAACTGGACATGTAGGTAGAGCTCGACATTACGCTCCCAACGAAACTGGTTTCGTCGAATTCCGACTCCATATGCCCACACAGCGTATTTTTAACAGTCAAAATACTGACTGTTTCTCACTCTAAAAATCCGTACGGCCACACACTGACTCTAAAAATCACGAAACTGGAAATCTAATAACTATTTGACATTGCGGATCCAACAAAACTAGTTTCATCGATTTCTGTCTTCGTTTGCAAAATCGGCTATTTTTTTAATGCTTTGGATGACCATTTAAATATATAAATATATTTAACTAAAATTAAATAAAATATTTATAAATAAATATTATCATATATATTCACAGTGGAATACCATACGACTCCAATGGGATTTACAACTCGATATTTCAAATTTGGGTCAACCCGATATTCGATTTATATTGAAATCCCTTTTTAAAATATAAATAATTCCTTTATAAATTATAAAGGAATTCCACAACGACTTTTCTAAAATTTGATTTGGACATACATCAAAATCTACACGATGAAATCCCGATTTTTCTCTTCCACTAGAAAGATATACTCCACCAGCTCCACACGTTTCTTGTTTCACAGAAATCCAGCTTAAAATGAATCTTGTACATCCAGTTGAAGTTCAAATCGCCAAATAGCGAACTGCGGCGCTATTTCAAGCTCTATTTTAATTATATTATAATTATACGTTCAAACTGATGTCGATTGAATATATTCATCAATATAATTCAACTCCTAACTGATATATATATATTTTAGATAACCCAAATTACACCATACTGTGAATTTCACTATTTTTGACTATTACTGAATTAAATATATTATTTAATTTATTATTTTATTTAAATATTTACCATTATTTAATTCCACGACCAATAAATTCTTTTATTTACCTTTTAAATAATTATATAAATTAATTCTAATACCTCTGCCAATGCGGGTCATTACAATCTTTCCCACTTAAAATATTTTTGTCCTCGAAATTGGTAAAAGGTAGGGGACGACCCTATCGACTGGTTAGAACATATTTGTTCACTTCTTAACTTCAGTTTCCAACTGGACCAATTTAATTTCAATTAAATTATTAATTCTTATTATCGAAAATTTTCAAAAATCCTGAAAATTTTCTAACGCCTTAACTCTTTGAAAAATTTCGCCAGCACCTCCTTTGTACTGGTCAATCGGTCAAACCACCACTCGCCTCTCTGGGCCATCTCCAACTCAAAAGAAAACCAAACAGCCAAGCGGCTTGCCAATTCAGCTCATAAATCTTATATCCAATAGAAATATAAACTAGTACCTTTTGTCGGCATATCATTATATCCTTTCACCGGTTATCAATTCAACATATACCAGGGTTATCCCAATCAAACTCCAATCCGCTTTTTATCCACAATTTCAACCATTCGCTTATACCTAAGTCGAAATTTATTTCAAATTCGAGTTCCATTCTCGATTCCAAACTCTTTTACTTGATTATCAAGTTACACTTCAAATTTGAATCCCCCAAATCCCATTTGTCTCGATATCATTCAAATTCAATCTCAGTTACCACTTTACTGGCATTACTTTTAACTCAAATTTGCTTTCACAAATTTCTGTTAAATTTGTTTTTAATTTAAACAGTCTTTCCCTGGGAGTTTTCAAACAGTTTACTCTTTTCAAAAATCAAAATTTCGTTTTGAACATGTCACTGAGCCCCTAATTAATATTCCATTAGTTAAATCACTTCTCTATTTCTTGATCAATATTTGTTAACCAAATATTTTCAATAAACATATTGGCCTTTTATGTTATTTGGAAAACATTTCCGAATATCGCCTTCCTTTATTTTGTAAATCAATAACCTTTATAATCCTATTTATAATTGGAAAATACTCCAATTACTTATCTCTTTTCCGATCTCATTTATTTCTATACTTAGGGAATATTTATTCTTCTATTTCCAAGTTTACACTTATTTGGGTTAAAACGGGTGTTGTGTAAAACATCGTTACGACAACCCAAATACTACATTCAGCTAACTCCTATTCAACATTGATCTTAGAGCCTGAAATCTTACTATTTATTTGTTAATAATGAACCAATCAAGTTGGGGTATAACTACCTCTCCGACCTTGACTGAATAACATTTATAACGTCCAAATAGATAAGACTACTTACTCGAATAATCAATACCATGCAACTACTTATTCACTTTTAAACACATATACGCTTCCTCTTTCTATTCTTACTAGATTTTAATCTTAGTCTTCCTTTTTGATTTTACTATTCTATTTCTAAGTTCGTTTCCTTATCGACTTCTATATATATATCGATACGTTGATTTCTAACTATCAAATTATCTTAAAAATATTCCAACTCCTTAAATTCCCGGGAAAATTCGCCATAACCCCCTTTGTACCAGGAGCATCGGGATATTCAAATATCCTTCCATGGCCCTCGCCATTCCAAAAGAAAAACAAAAAGCCAAGTGGCTAGCCGATACGGCGCATAAAATCTCATATATGAATTGAATACATACCTTTCGTCGAGCATTCTATTTATATACCTTCATACCTTATCCATACCTATCTCATGTATATCCATACATTTCTAATTCATTCCAACTTAACCCAATCGTTTTAACTTATTTCGTTAAGTGATTTTCAAATTACTGGTTTGCCCATTTCACCTTCATATTTGAGTATAACATGTTCAAATATATTTTAACTTGTTTATCAACTAATTGAATTCCTTTTCAATTCTATTTGAATTTCCTATATTCAAATTCCATTTCAATTCTATACTTGAATTTCATTTCAAATCTCTTATTCAAATTTTATATTTGAATTTCATTTCAAATCTCTTATTCAAATTTTATATTTGAATTTCATTTCAATTCTATTATTCTATATTCAAATTTCATTATTACTCTATATGAATTCTATATTTAATTTTCCATTATTTAAATCTTCTTTATTCAAATCTCATTTGAATTTCTATATTCAAATTCCCTTTGAATTTTCTATATTCAAATCCCCTTTGATTTTCTTATTTACATTCTATGTTTGAACTTCCTTTATTCAAATTCCTTTTCAAACTTTCTTTATTCATTCTTTACATAAGTCTCGATTTCAATTCCTTTTGAAATCGATATTTCTACCTTTGGAAAATAGATTTCCCTTTCAATTTCACACTTTTGTTTTTATTTCTGAATTATCCAATGATAATTCTCTTCTCTTCATTTATAAACTTCGTTTATAAAAGAACTATTTATAAACTTCGTTTATAAAGGAACTTCTCGTATTATTTCTTTTAAAACAAGTTAGTATTTCAAATCTATTTAAAAATTCAAATTCTATATTTGAATTCTCATTTGAAAATTCACCACAACTTGTCTTTCCCCAAAAAAAATTCAAAACAGTATCTCTTGTAGTAATTCGTCACTTACAACTCGAAAATGAATACTGATGATGCAGCTGTCATCATCAGAATCTATTTTCAAGCGATCGAAGTGAGTTCAATACTATAAAACCATTTCTAAACATTTCCACTTTGAAATTCATTTCAAAATATAATTCACACTGCTTGTAAAACAATTTAAAATCTCCCAGGATCTTAAATTCTCTTTATTTTTAATCCAAGTCCATTTACAAACACTTATCCAATTCTCCAGAGTTTTAACTCAGTTTCTGGTTTAAATTTCAGATTTAACTAATCTGATTTCACGTATTTCACTTATATGAATTCTGATTGATTATTTTCATAACCATTTTACTTATAATCTTTACTCGATTTTAATAACAACCAATATATCCAACATATATCAAAATATTATTTGGGTAAAATTATTTTCATTTACCCTCTTTTCAAAACATATCATGATGACTCATCGTATTCGAGTGTTTAGTAACTCCTACCAATACAGTGGATCAAACTGATCGACCAGAACTCATAAACGACTCAACCAATGAATCTCCACAATATAAAACAAATTTTTATATCAATAACAAATACGTTCACTCATATATATACACTCAACTCAATCTAGGGTATTACTAACCCAATCTCTACCGAGTCACGCCACAGAGCCAAGGTAATTCACTTAACCTATGCTCTGATACCAACTGTAACGACCCGGATTTTGAGCGACTTTGGTTATCGACATAAACTCGATGTCGATAACCAAAACATCGAAAAATCCTGGTAATTAGTGAAATAAATTAGAGGGTGAGGAAAGATAAGATAGAAATTTAGAATAGAATAAGAAGAACACAACATCAGAGTAACACGAATCTCACAGCGAAACGAATAACATATAATAGATAACATATCCTTGAAATAAATCATTATATGTATACAATACATTATCAGAGTACAATACTTACAACACAGCGGAAATAACTATAGCTATATGATCCTGAAGCCTCCTGCTCCAGCTCTTCAAGTGTATCTGTAAAATCCCGACTACTTGACTGCCCGTACAAATTTAGGCACCCAAGAGTTTAGGGAAAACAACACAAAATAAACTCCGGGTCAGTCATGGGACTGGTGTGAGTAAAACAGTTTAAAAACAGTTCGAACAAGTAAACGATATCTCATAATACCACGCCGCATAACGGAACGGGTTTTTCCCTTATGAGAATCCAAAATATCTTTATATCAAAAACCTTTTGATATTATAATAATGTCTATCAACCACAGTATATATATAATCATCTAGCAGAAACGCTTTCATCTCACGTTCTACATATATAGTGTACAATCAAAACCGCAGGCACGTATTGGGTAATGGATTTCCAACTATGACAAGGTATGGAACCACCTTTCGCTCGTGTACCTCTAGAGAGGAATACACTGGGTTCAACAAGAACATCTTGCAACCCGGCCACACATGACCGACCACTCATTTCGCTTGAGTGTATCGAATGTATATCACCAACAGCTGGGATCAGCAACCGTTTCCCGAATGGGACAGCATCAACAATAGATTTTTAGAAGTAAATGAAACTCTAGATCAGGTGATTATACACCCTACTTCGGTACGACCGACTTAGCCATGCTGCCTGCCTGATTTCTGTCATTAACCGGTTAATGAGGCTAGAAGCTATGCTTTATCATCACACTAGATTCACTTTGAATGCCACATCGTCAAATCCATCAAATCACTGATAGACGTCCTCAACCATACATTGTGTGTTAGCTAAAAGAAGTTTCCTTCTCCGCTTCCACTCTTGGTACAGTTGGAGAAATCAATATACGTGATCGTATGGGAATACTCTGTCAGACATCCGTCCATACAAGTCATCCAGGAACAGGATGAACCGAAGGCACTATTCTGTAAACAGGATATCCCTTACATAACTTCGTCTTCAATTTCCTTTGGCATATATGATTCGCAACGCTTATGCCAATACAGAGTGGTTCTTTAGATAATAATCCAACCGGTCTCTCCATATTAACAACGTTAAAATGGACCAAAACTTCGATAGTCTGTGATTTAACTATCGAAGAAAAACAGATGTGCAAACAACGATATTATTTCCAAATGGAAATTATATCGATCAATCATCATTCAACATTTATCTCTTTTTTTCATTAATTTACTTATCTCCTGTTTCCCTATATTCAATATTTCTTATTTTCTAACTTTAGAAAATATATGTTATTTACAATGGAAAACATTTCCATTTCTTGTCTTCTTTATTAGAAAACATTTCTGGTTTCTTATTTGAAAAAAATATTCCCAAAGCTTCTTCATTGGACTTAGACAAATGTTTAAACAAACCATCGCGATGCCAACTCAAACCATTTCCTTAACTGCCGAACCTTAACTATTCCTTAGTTAAAAATGGAGTCAATCAAGTTGGGGTAGAACTACCTCTCAGACCTTAACTGAACAACGTTTCTAACTTTAAAATAGGCAAAGTTCACTTTATACCCCTTTTACTAACTTCCTTACTTAAACCTCTTCGAATAGCTATATTCGATTAACTCCTTTGCTTTAACTCTAATCGATTAACCCTTATCAATTAACTCTATTGGACTAACACTATTGGATTATGTAATAACCCGAAAATGCGAGCCAGTTTGAAATTTTTATTTTGGCAATTTTAGCTGAATTTGAATATTTAAAATGAATTATTTTAAATAAAATCGACGAGAAATTTATTTTGAATATATAATTCGACGTATATATTATACGCGTCGTCGTTAGAATATAAATAATTATATATAATTATAAATAGAATTGAAAATGGCGCGGTAGTTCGATAATTCGATTTCAAACTTCAATTGAATGTACCGGGTGAAAAACAATCCGGATTTTAGTGAAACCAAAAACATTAGGATCTAATTGATAATATCTTTCCAACGAATCCGAATAATCAAGATTTCATATCGGGAATCAAAAGATATGTCCAGTTGAAAATTCTGAATAGTCGCTATGGAATTCAGGCCCTTAAAAATGGACATTTAGCAAATGACCTCGGATTTCGACGAAACCACTTTTGTTGGGTCCGTGATGTCAAACTATTGCTAGGTTTCAAATTTCATAATTTTTCGAATCAATATGTGAGCGTGACAAAGGAAAACGTGTTTTGACCATTTCAGTTGATTTTAATCGACTGGAAATTGGCCATTTTTCTAACGGTCTCAGAATTCGACGAAACTAGTTTTGTTAGGACCGTATCGTCAATACGAAGCTAGAAAATATTTTTCTGCAATTTATAGAGTTAGTATGTGACCCCGGTAATTTTAAATGTACGTTTAAAATTCAATATAGTGATTTAAATGTAAATTCAAAGGAAACTGATCGAAACAGTCGAATCAGCTTACGATACATATCCCATTGTGTTCGGAATGGGGGTAATACGCTATGGACGACAGGCGGTGGACCTCGTTTCGAGGTCGTATGTAAAAGTACCTTTTTGAAAATTAAATAATTAAATAATTAAAAATAAAAATTTCTTCTCCCTCCTCCCTTTATCTTTCTGGCCCCCCCGTTAGTTTCATTTCAGAATAAAAAAAGAAAAAAAGAAAACGAAGAACGAAGGAGCAGGCGCCCCCCTTCCACTGGCGATCGATCGCCTCTCTCCCCCTCAGCGAAGGCGGCGCCGCCCCAGTCCCTCTCCCCTCCCCTTCTCCTTCTCCTCCTCGCCGAATCCACCTCGCGCGCCCCCCTAAAACCCACCGCAACTCTCCCCTGGCCCACGCAGGGACCCCCGACGCCAACCCCAGACCCCCTCTCGCCTCACCCTCGCTCGCGATGCCGTTCGAAACCCCCCCTCGTGGAAACAACCGACGCCGCCAGGTGGGGCCCCAACCACCGCCCCCTCCAGCGAAGTCCGCCACTGCCCCCCCTCTGTAAGTTTTAAAACTGATTTTTTATTTATTTTTAAAAACTGTATAGATTTAGTTTTAAAACTGATTTTTTATTTATTTTTAAAAACTGTATAGATTTAGTTTTAAAACTGATTTTTTTATTTATTTTTAAAAACTGTATAGATTTAGTTTTAAAACTGATTTTTTATTTATTTTTAAAAACTGTATAGATTTATTTTTAAAACTGATTTTTTTATTTTATTTATAAAACTGTAAAGATCTTTATATGTAAAAAGGCAAAAGACATGATTTTTAAAAAAATAGGAAAGACGATATTTTGAGAAAAGTAGTGAAATAAAAATATGATTTTTATATTTTTAAAGTATTAAAAATATGATTTTTATATTTTTAAAGTATTAAAAATATAATCTTTACTATATAAAAATATTAAAAATAGGATTTTTATATTTTTAAAGTATTAAAAATATAATCTTTATAGGATAGACAATATAAAAATATCATCTTTGTATATGTAGCGAAATAAAAATCTGATTTTTATTTTATATACGTTGAGATAAATTGGTAATTTTTATAATGATGAAATCTATAGTGATGAAAGGCGAAAACTTTATTTTTATAAAGGCGAAAACTTTATTTTTATAAAGGCGAAATCTATATTTTTATAAGGGCGAAATCTATATTTTTGAAATGGAATTTTAATCTATATAGTAGCAATGTAGAAATAGAATTTTTATATATTGAACTTCGAAATAAAAATATGATTTTTATATATTGAATAGCGAAGTAAAAATTCGATTTTTACATATGTAGAGAATACGGGCGAAAGCGACAAAAAGGCGAGAATGAAGAAGATTTCTATCAAAGAGGCGTCGTGAAGTTGGATAGCTTTGGTGAGAACTTCTCACTCTAAATTCTCTTTTTCTAGTTATATATATATACTAGGATGCAGACGGTGCTTAGTAGCACCCGACACAATCGTCCACAGACCATGGACTTGTTTGTTTGGTTGCATAGATTAGTTTGTGGATTTGATTTGAATTTGGTTGTTTGGTGAATATGATTGATGTGTGAATGGCGTGGGCCTTCACTAGACCGGGGATAAGGCTAGGCCTTGTCCCGTTTCTAGTATCGTGCCGTTATGCCGTCGAAATTTTCTAAAATATGTTAGAAAAATAAAAATATCATTTTATTGTGTAAATGAACTGAATAGGAATTCAAGTGTTAAAATAAAATATATTATCGTTAAAAATATAATTTTTAACGTGAAAGTGAATAAATAAATATTTATAAACAAATCGGCCGATTTGTTTATATACACTGATTTGACTGATATTGATTGGGTCGATAAATTTTACACATCGCCCAACTGCACAACTAAAATCTGTGTTTGATTGTTTGAAACCCCACACGGGTGTTGGGATGAAATTTGAAGTTCACTCATCCTGATTGATTAAATATGTCAATTGATTGATTGACAGGCTGTTATAAGCATTAGATATTTATATTTGATGCTTATACGGTGTAGTGCACTTTGGTTGATGGTTGATTATTTATCGTTGCTATTATATACATGTGTTGTATGAAAATCCATATAATTAACTTTATATGGTAATTGATTGGGCCTCATTCCCATCGTGAAAATAAAGAATATTTTGATAATAACAAATATTTTGATAATAGAAAATATTTGAAATAGGATATTTGAAAATAGAAATATGTGAAGCCGTGATGATTAGATTGACGCCATTTTGACGTGAACGATATTTATATCGATTTTAGAACGATTTCGAAATGAATTGAATTGAAAACGATTTCGAAATGAATTGAATTGAAAACGATTTCGAAATGAATTGAATTGAAAACGATTTCGAAATGAATTGAATTGAAAACGATTTCGAAATGAATTGAATTGAAAACGATTTCGAAATGAATTGAATTGAAAACGATTTCGAAATGAATTGAATTGAAAACGATTTCGAAATGAATTGAATTGAAAACGATTTCGAAATGAATTGAATTGAAAACGATTTCGAAATGAATTGAATTGAAAACGATTTCGAAATGAATTGAATTGAAAACGATTTCGAAATGAATTGAATTGAAAACGATTTCGAAATGAATTGAATTGAAAACGATTTCGAAATGAATTGAATTGAAAACGATTTCGAAATGAATTGAATTGAAAACGATTTCGAAATGAATTGAATTGAAAACGATTTCGAAATGAATTGAATTGAAAACGATTTCGAAATGAATTGAATTGAAAACGATTTCGAAATGAATTGAATTGAAAACGATTTCGAAATGAATTGAATTGAAAACGATTTCGAAATGAATTGAATTGAAAACGATTTCGAATTGAATTGAAATGAATTCAAATTGAATTAAAATTTGAATTGAATAGAAATGAATTTTAAAACGAATTTATAAAGAAGAATTCAATTTTGATTTGAATTGAAAAGAAAGTTGAAATTGCTTTTGAAACGAATTTAAAACGATTTATAAAATTCATTTTAAAAGGGAAATCGACGAAATATATAATATATATATATATATTATATATTTAATGGCCTGAATAAAACGCGCCGCGCCGCGGCAGTTCATGAATTTCGACCATTCGTTTCAAACGGACATTGCGGGAGATCCGACCGTCGGATTCTCCTAAAACCGGAACCGTTGGGTTCGTATCGAAAGAGCTTTCCATTGAATATTAGAAATTTGAAATCTAACGGTTGGATTTGGAATTATGTCCAAATCAAATTCAGAAAAGGTTGCTGTAAGTGCAGTTCGATGGCCGTTGATGGAAATCGACTGTACGGGCCTTGATAAAATTATTAAAAATATCTATAATTTGTGTAAAATTATAATATGTGAATTGGAAAGAATTGGGCTGGAAAATTCCACATTAGAATGATAAAAATAGATTTTTATCGAAATGAACTAGTTTTGAACTAGAATTAAAATCAATTTATTTTTGAAATAAATAAATTGAATTTGAAAGTGATTTTGAAAATAATCAATATTTCCAATACGTGGATTGGACTGGAGCTGAATCGAAATTATCTTCGGGATATTTCGATGTTGGATTTCGTGACTATACAGATATTGTTATGGGAATTTGAAAGATATGTTATATATCGTTATTTCCAATACGATATTTGTTGGTTTCAGAATTTGATATTGAATATAAGCCGATATATTTTCTATTCAGAGCCTTGTATTTAATATCAAATGTGATTTGGTTTGTCGTGAATCGTGTTTTTGATGACATTGGTTCTTTAACCCAGTTAAATGCAGAATATTGATTTTTGAGAAGATTAAAACTAAGTGGAGTTTTAATGAATCTTTAATTAGATTAAAAATGTGAATTGATAATTTAAATTATCAAATTTGAAAGGTGATCGAGAGTGGAGTATCACCAGTTTTGCTCCAAAGCGATAGTTAAATCTTTAATTAGATTTGAACGTGAAATGGTAATTAATTTTACCGATAACACCGTGGTGTTAGATATGGAGTATCACCAGTTTTGCTCCATGGGATATATAGGTTGGGATTGGGAAATAAAACAAATAATTACTTCAGTGTGGTTCGCTAATCCCGACTAGTTTGAAATGATATCCAAAGGAAGATTAAAGAATAAATTTAGAAGAATATATCTTTGATAAAATTAATGGGAACCTTTCCCTAAGAATGTGATTTTGTGAATAAAAGAATATTCTGAATTGGAATGAGGCATTTGTTGTGCTTGTGTAACATTCGGTTATTATATACGTGGGTTATTCAGAAAGGCCGGGTTTATACCCATTCTGAATAACCGATTCGACGAGATGTCGAAGATGAAGACGGTGGTTGAAGACCGGAAGTCTTCACATCGTTTGGGTGATTACTGTTGATCTTGATTGGACTGTACACCCAGGATGAGGGAATCAGTTGGTGATCGTCCAGACGTACTTGGAGATGGATGGATATGCGAGGAAAGTGCCTCCGGTTTCGTTCAGACCCAGAACGAACTTGTAAATGGATTGTGTGTCTGACATTGGATTTTATTCTGTGTTGATTGATCTCTATTATATATACATCTGTTTGGCGGCGGAGAATTTATTCTCTTGCTTAACGCCCTTTTCTGAGACGTACGAGCTCAGAGGTTGTATATCGATGGACATCAGTCGCATGGAGTGAATTGCCAATGTGGCACGCGTAAGTGGCAATTGATCAGGGCTTCTGTTGAAAAGCAAAGTCTTGTGGTTGATGATCAAAGCACGGCCTGTGTGGCGTAGCTTTGTGTGTAACGTGGATTCGCGAGCCTCACACCTCGGTATGAGTCAAAAACGGGATACGGACCCAAGGAGTGCACGACGTTTCTTTCTAGCTATGGTGGTGTCAGTGACCTACCAGCCCTGACATTTATATACTTTTCACCTTTGTGGTTGTTGGATACGAGGCGCCTCGGATATAGGTCTGTAAGGACCGGGAAACGTGTGTTCAGGAATAACTAATCCTCAAAAGTAAGAGAGGACCGGCCTTGGAGGTTCCAAAGGATCATAGTGGGGTCCGGAGGCATTTGCTAGAGTGTCTCGAACGCGGAGAGGAGCTTGCCCCTTGCCTCGGCTCATGACGGAAATCCAATTTCCAATACATGATGGTGCGGTTTTATTTGTAGAACCTAGTATGGCGACATAGTGGTATGGGTCATTAATGCCGCCTATGATTGATATTTATGATTGAAATTGTTTTGACACTATACACCTATAATAGTATCAAATAATGTGTTTAAACGTATCAAGCATGCTTTGGCTGTTATAAGGTAAAAACCCTATCCTCCGGCTTGCGTTGCATTGTGTGATGGGACCTGGGTCTTATAACAGCTTCATTTTTCTTTATTTAGCATTGCGCTGTTTGTTTTATGCACTGGTATTCTTGGGAGGAAACCCGTTCCGTGTTATACGGCGTGGTCCCTTGATTTACCGAACTTTAAAATAAAGAATTATAACTGTTTTAGTTCTCACACCAGTCCCATGACTGACCTGGAGTTTATTGTTTTAACCTAAACTCTGGGTGTCCCTATTTTCCGCACGGGCAGCTAGTAGTTTTGGTTTTGCAGATTTATATCCACAGGGTCCTGATTTACAGCTGGAACGATGCTCGGAAAGCTCTGTATCCGTGTATCACTTTCACTTGTGTTTTGTATATTTTTCCGCTGCTATGTAACTTATTGTAATCTCTGATATTTGTCGAATGTAATTTATTCATTTATACTCTGTATATTCTTGTATCTGATGGAATTGTTGTAATAGCAATGAAATGTTCTTCCGTATGCGTTCTATTTTGTCCTGTTCTCAACGCTATCCGTGCTTTCCTTCACGGGGAAGTTCGGGTCGTGTCAGTTTGGTATCAGAGCTTTGGTTTACAGAGCTCGAGAACAAGACACATTAGAACCATACGAAAGAATTCATCAGATATTGGATTAGCAATATCCAATTAGAATGACTCATTAGAGATAGGATCAGTAGTATCCTAGAACGAGTGTGAAGAGTATATTTTTCAAATGAAAACAATTTTGTTTTAAAAATTTAAATCTCTTTATACGTATTTGAATATTTATTTATTTTGAATATGGACAATCGAGTATATATAGATTTCGCGTATACGCGTCATGAACGTATAGTCGAAGTTTTAATATACTGGGTAGATATAGAATCACATTTTAGATATCCGAGGATGATTCTGATGATGGTGCATCATCATCAGTATTCATATTCGAGTTTCGAAGGTGTGACTTCTATATATTTCCATTAGGCTGGTGTGAGAACCAAACTTATATAGCTAGAATACATTGTTGTGAATTGGCACCAAAAACATGATTTTTGTATATATATATCAATTATGAATTTGAAACGTTAATCCACTAATTGAATGATGTTTGTGTTGGTTGTTTGTTTGTTTGCTAATTTTTAACCATTTAGCCTAATTAAACCAAATATTGAACTATATTGAAAATTGGTCGCATTTGCTTGCATATACCTATACTTACATTGAACAGGTCATAGCAAGGAGGCTAGAGCCGGAGAATAAAATTTGTTTGCCCGACAAATAGGTACATGTTTACTACATAATTTCCTGTTTTGTTTGGGTGATGATGATTTTGTGAGCCTATTGGCTAGCCGCTTGGCTTTTTATTTTTCTTTTTGAGATCTGAAGGACCGGGGAAGCTATTTGAAATTCCCCGATGCTCCCGGTGCAGGGGAGGTTATGGCGAAATTTTTCGAAAATTTAGGGTGTTAGCCAAATTTTTGAAATTTTGAAAATTCTCAGAAACTAAAGAGTTGGAGAATGGAAGCCCGATCGAACATAGTGTTGATTAATCAAACCACTTTCGACTTTGTTCCTTTTCGGGGACGAAAAGTTTTAAGTGAGGGAGATTGTAATAACCCGAAAATGCGAGCCAGTTTGAAATTTTTATTTTGGCAATTTTAGCTGAATTTGAATATTTAAAATGAATTATTTTAAATAAAATCGACGAGAAATTTATTTTGAATATATAATTCGACGTATATATTATACGCGTCGTCGTTAGAATATAAATAATTATATATAATTATAAATAGAATTGAAAATGGCGCGGTAGTTCGATAATTCGATTTCAAACTTCAATTGAATGTACCGGGTGAAAAACAATCCGGATTTTAGTGAAACCAAAAACATTAGGATCTAATTGATAATATCTTTCCAACGAATCTGAATAATCAAGATTTCATATCGGGAATCAAAAGATATGTCCAGTTGAAAATTCTGAATAGTCGCTATGGAATTCAGGCCCTTAAAAATGGACATTTAGCAAATGACCTCGGATTTCGACGAAACCACTTTTGTTGGGTCCATGATGTCAAACTATTGCTAGGTTTCAAATTTCATAATTTTTCGAATCAATATGTGAGCGTGACAAAGGAAAACGTGTTTTGACCATTTCAGTTGATTTTAATCGACTGGAAATTGGCCATTTTTCTAACGGTCTCAGAATTCGACGAAACTAGTTTTGTTAGGACCGTATCGTCAATACGAAGCTAGAAAATATTTTTCTGCAATTTATAGAGTTAGTATGTGACCCCGGTAATTTGAAATGTACGTTTAAAATTCAATATAGTGATTTAATTGTAAATTCAAAGGAAACTGATCGAAACAGTCGAATCAGCTTACAATACATACCCCATTGTGTTCGGAATGGGGGTAATACGCTATGGACGACAGGCGGTGGACCTCGTTTCGAGGTCGTATGTAAAAGTACCTTTTTGAAAATTAAATAATTAAATAATTAAAAATAAAAATTTCTTCTCCCTCCTCCCTTTATCTTTCTGGCCCCCCCGTTAGTTTCATTTCAGAATAAAAAAAAAGAAAAAAAAAAGAAAACGAAGAACGAAGGAGCAGGCGCCCCCCCTTCCACTGGCGATCGATCGCCTCTCTCCCCCCCAGCGAAGGCGGCGCCGCCCCAGTCCCTCTCCCCTCCCCTTCTCCTCCTCGCCGAATCCACCTCGCGCTCCCCCCTAAAACCCACCGCAACTCTCCCCTGGCCCACGCAGGGACCCCCGACGCCAACCCCAGACCCCCTCTCGCCTCACCCTCGCTCGCGATGCCGTTCGAAACCCCCCCTCGTGGAAACAACCGACGCCGCCAGGTGGGGCCCCAACCACCGCCCCCTCCAGCGAAGTCCGCCACTGCCCCCCCTCTGTAAGTTTTAAAACTGATTTTTTATTTATTTTTAAAAACTGTATAGATTTAGTTTTAAAACTGATTTTTTATTTATTTTTAAAAACTGTATAGATTTAGTTTTAAAACTGATTTTTTATTTATTTTTAAAAACTGTATAGATTTAGTTTTAAAACTGATTTTTTATTTATTTTTGAAAACTGTATAGATTTATTTTTAAAACTGATTTTTTTATTTTATTTATAAAACTGTAAAGATCTTTATATGTAAAAAGGCAAAAGACATGATTTTTAAAAAAATAGGAAAGACGATATTTTGAGAAAAGTAGTGAAATAAAAATATGATTTTTATATTTTTAAAGTATTAAAAATATGATTTTTATATTTTTAAAGTATTAAAAATATAATCTTTACTATATAAAAATATTAAAAATAGGATTTTTATATTTTTAAAGTATTAAAAATATAATCTTTATAGGATAGACAATATAAAAATATCATCTTTGTATATGTAGCGAAATAAAAATCTGATTTTTATTTTATATACGTTGAGATAAAGTGGTAATTTTTATAATGATGAAATCTATTGTGATGAAAGGCGAAAACTTTATTTTTATAAATGCGAAAACTTTATTTTTATAAAGGCGAAATCTATATTTTTATAAGGGCGAAATCTATATTTTTGAAATGGAATTTTTAACTATATAGTAGCAATGTAGAAATAGAATTTTTATATATTGAACTTCGAAATAAAAATATGATTTTTATATATTGAATAGCGAAGTAAAAATTCGATTTTTACATATGTAGAGAATACGGGCGAAAGCGACAAAAAGGCGAGAATGAAGAAGATTTCTATCAAAGAGGCGTCGTGAAGTTGGATAGCTTTGGTGAGAACTTCTCACTCTAAATTCTCTTTTTCTAGTTATATATATATATACTAGGATGCAGACGGTGCTTAGTAGCACCCGACACAATCGTCCACAGACCATGGACTTGTTTGTTTGGTTGCATAGATTAGTTTGAGGATTTGATTTGAATTTGGTTGTTTGGTGAATATGATTGATGTGTGAATGGCGTGGGCCTTCACTAGACCGGGGATAAGGCTAGGCCTTGTCCCGTTTCTAGTATCGTGCCGTTATGCCGCCGAAATTTTCTAAAATATGTTAGAAAAATAAAAATATCATTTTATTGTGTAAATGAACTGAATAGGAATTCAAGTGTTAAAATAAAATATATTATCGTTAAAAATATAATTTTTAGCGTGAAAGTGAATAAATAAATATTTATAAACAAATCGGCCGATTTGTTTATATACACTGATTTGACTGATATTGATTGGGTCGATAAATTTTACACATCGCCCAACTGCACAACTAAAATCTGTGTTTGATTGTTTGAAACCCCACACGGGTGTTGGGATGAAATTTGAAGTTCACTCATCCTGATTGATTAAATATGTCAATTGATTGATTGACAGGCTGTTATAAGCATTAGATATTTATATTTGATGCTTATACGGTGTAGTGCACTTTGGTTGATGGTTGATTACTTATCGTTGCTATTATATACATGTGTTGTGTGAAAATCCATATAATTAACTTTATATGGTAATTGATTGGGCCTCATTCCCATCGTGAAAATAAAGAATATTTTGATAATAACAAATATTTTGATAATAGAAAATATTTGAAATAGGATATTTGAAAATAGAAATATGTGAAGACGTGATGATTAGATTGACGCCATTTTGACGTGAACGATATTTATATCGATTTTAAAACGATTTCGAAATGAATTGAATTGAAAACGATTTCGAAATGAATTGAATTGAAAACGATTTCGAAATGAATTGAATTGAAAACGATTTTGAAATGAATTGAATTGAAAACGATTTCGAAATGAATTGAATTGAAAACGATTTCGAAATGAATTGAATTGAAAACGATTTCGAAATGAATTGAATTGAAAACGATTTCGAAATGAATTGAATTGAAAACGATTTCGAAATGAATTGAATTGAAAACGATTTCGAAATGAATTGAATTGAAAACGATTTCGAAATGAATTGAATTGAAAACGATTTCGAAATGAATTGAATTGAAAACGATTTCGAAATGAATTGAATTGAAAACGATTTCGAAATGAATTGAATTGAAAACGATTTCGAAATGAATTGAATTGAAAACGATTTCGAAATGAATTGAATTGAAAACGATTTCGAAATGAATTGAATTGAAAACGATTTCGAAATGAATTGAATTGAAAACGATTTCGAATTGAATTGAAAGTGAATTGAAATGAATTCAAATTGAATTAAAATTTGAATTGAATAGAAATGAATTTTAAAACGAATTTATAAAGAAGAATTCAATTTTGATTTGAATTGAAAAGAAAGTTGAATTTGCTTTTGAAACGAATTTAAAACGATTTATAAAATTCGTTTTAAAAGGGAAATCGACGAAATATATAATATATATATATATATTATATATTTAATGGCCTGAATAGAACGCGCCGCGGCAGTTCGTGAATTTCGACCATTCGTTTCAAACGGACATTGCGGGAGATCCGACCGTCGGATTCTCCTAAAACCGGAACCGTTGGGTTCGTATCGAAAAGAGATTTCCATTGAATATTAGAAATTTGAAATCTAACGGTTGGATTTGGAATTATGTCCAAATCAAATTCAGAAAAGGTCGCTGTAAGTGCAGTTCGATGGCCGTTGATGGAAATCGACTGTACGGGCCTTGATAAAATTATTAAAAATATCTATAATTTGTGTAAAATTATAATATGTGAATTGGAAAGAATTGGGCTGGAAAATTCCACATTAGAATGATAAAAATAGATTTTTATCGAAATGAACTAGTTTTGAACTAGAATTAAAATCAATTTATTTTTGAAATAAATAAATTGAATTTGAAAGTGATTTTGAAAATAATCAATATTTCCAATACGTGGATTGGACTGGAGCTGAATCGAAATTATCTTCGGGATATTTCGATGTTGGATTTCGTGACTATACAGATATTGTTATGGGAATTTGAAAGATATGTTATATATCGTTATTTCCAATACGATATTTGTTGGTTTCAGAATTTGATATTGAATATAAGCCGATATATTTTCTATTCAGAGCCTTGTATTTAATATCAAATGTGATTTGGTTTGTCGTGAATCGTGTTTTTGATGACATTGGTTCTTTAACCCAGTTAAAGGCAGAATATTGATTTTTGAGAAGATTAAAACTAAGTGGAGTTTTAATGAATCTTTAATTAGATTAAAAATGTGAATTGATAATTTAAATTATCAAATTTGAAAGGTGATCGAGAGTGGAGTATCACCAGTTTTGCTCCAAAGCGATAGTTAAATCTTTAATTAGATTTGAACGCGAAATGGTAATTAATTTTACCGATAACACCGTGGTGTTAGATATGGAGTATCACCAGTTTTGCTCCATGGGATATATAGGTTGGGATTGGGAAATAAAACAAATAATTACTTCGGTGTGGTTCGCTAATCCCGACTAGTTTGAAATGATATCCAAAGGAAGATTAAAGAATAAATTTAGAAGAATTTATCTTTGATAAAATTAATGGGAACCTTTCCCTAAGAATGTGATTTTGTGAATAAAAGAATATTCTGAATTGGAATGAGACATTTGTTGTGCTTGTGTAACATTCGGTTATTATATACGTGGGTTATTCAGAAAGGCCGGGTTTATACCCATTCTGAATAACCGATTCGACGAGATGTCGAAGATGAAGACGGTGGTTGAAGACCGGAAGTCTTCACATCGTTTGGGTGATTACTGATGATCTTGATTGGGCTGTACACCCAGGATGAGGGAATCAGTTGGTGATCGTCCAGACGTACTTGGAGATGGATGGATATGCGAGGAAAGTGCCTCCGGTTTCGTTCAGACCCAGAACGAACTTGTAAATGGATTGTGTGTCTGACATTGGATTTTATTCTGTGTTGATTGATCTCTATTAAATATAAATCTGTTTGGCGGCGGAGAATTTATTCTCTTGCTTAACGCCCTTTTCTGAGACGTACGAGCTCAGAGGTAGTATATCGATGGACATCAGTCGCATGGAGTGAATTGCCAATGTGGCATGCGTAAGTGGCAATTGATCAGGGCTTCTGTTGAAAAGCAAAGTCTTGTGGTTGATGATCAAAGCACGGCCTGTGTGGCGTAGCTTTGTGTGTAACGTGGATTCGCGAGCCTCACACCTCGGTATGAATCAAAAACGGGATACAGACCCAAGGAGTGCACGACGTTTCTTTCTAGCTATGGTGGTGTCAGTGACCTACTAGCCCTGACATTTATATACTTTTCACCTGTGTGGTTGTTGGATACGAGGCGCCTCGGATATAGGTCTGTAAGGACCGGGAAACGTGTGTTCAAGAATAACTAATCCTCAAAAGTAAGAGAGGACCGGCCTTGGAGGTTCCAAAGGATCATAGTGGGGTCCTGAGGCATTTGCTAGAGTGTCTCGAACGCGGAGAGGAGCTTGCCCCTTGCCTCGGCTCATGACGGAAATCCAATTTCCAATACGTGATGGTGCGGTTTTATTTGTAGAACCTAGTATGGCGACATAGTGGTATGGGTCATTAATGCCGCCTATGATTGATATTTATGATTGAAATTGTTTTGACACTATACACCTATAATAGTATCAAATAATGTGTTTTAAACGTATCAAGCATGCTTTGGCTGTTATAAGGTAAAAACCCTATCCTCCGGCTTGCGTTGCATTGTGTGATGGGACCTGGGTCTTATAACAGCTTCATTTTTCTTTATTTAGCATTGCGCTGTTTGTTTTTTGCACTGGTATTCTTGGGAGGAAACCCGTTCCGTGTTATATGGCGTGGTCCCTTGATTTACCGAACTTTAAAATAAAGAATTATAACTGTTTTAGTTCTCACACCAGTCCCATGACTGACCTGGAGTTTATTGTTTTAACCTAAACTCTGGGTGCCCCTATTTTCCGCACGGGCAGCTAGTAGTTTTGGTTTTGCAGATTTATATCCACAGGGTCCTGATTTACAGCTGGAACGATGCTCGGAAAGCTCTGTATCCGTGTATCACTTTCAGTTGTGTTTTGTATATTTTTCCGCTGCTATGTAACTTATTGTAATCTCTGATATTTGTCGAATGTAATTTATTCATTTATACTCTGTATATTCTTGTATCTGATGGAATTGTTGTAATAGCAATGAAATGTTCTTCCGTATGCGTTCTATTTTGTCCTGTTCTCAACGCTATCCGTGCTTTCCTTCACGGGGAAGTTCAGGTCGTGTCAGATTAACTCTATTTGACTAACACTATTGGATTAACTCTATTCACTTAACTCCTTTCGAATAAACTATATTCGATAACTCCTTTTTCTTTCTTCGAATAAACTATATTCGATTAACTCCTTTTACTTCTATTCGAATAAACTATATTCGATTAACTCCTTTTACTTTAACTCTAATCGATTAAAACTAACATCGATTAGCTCCTTTTTACTTTATTCTCTAATCGATTAACTAACATCGATTAACTCCTTTTCGAATAATCTATTCATTTATAAAGATTTACTCTTAGTAACGGTTCTTCACTTTACAAATGATTTTCCTTTTATAAAACTCTATTCGTTTTAAAAACAATTTTCCCTTTTATTTACTTTCGAAATATTTCCTTTAATAAAATTTGTTGATTTTATAAAATCCCTTTATTTCAATATACATTGAAATAATTCTTTTTACATCCCAGGGTCTTTTATGATATTTTAAAATATCGAATAACAATGATCAACATCATTCCAACACACATAATCCATAACAGATTATATAACACATCATATATCACAATATATGAAAACAGTAAAATAAATGTTGAGGAATCCAGTTCGATTCCTCCAACCTGTTTCCCTGCATCACAGATGTTAAACAATATAATATAACATCACTTTTCCGTTCCATATGATATATTCTGTTAAACAGAATCAATATAGAAATTTAGCTAACTGACTAGCAGTTCAATCAAACAATCAACACACAGTAAATCAGACAATTTCTAACAGTTCTAAAAATACAACATGAAATTATAAACCGTTCAGAGTTAGTGAGATTTACTCACATTGGCAGTTCATCGTTTAAGAACGATAAACTGTTATTTGATTTGAATCAAACAGTTTATTTCGCCATAATTTCAAATGAGCTCCACTCCACTCCCAGTCAGTCCCATTGGGTAGTGTCCGTCCATACGATCCTATCGGATCTCGTTTCACTGAAAACCGATACCGTATGAAATAGTTATTCCTGTTCGAAGTTGTATGCTATTTTATTAAAAAATATATATAATAAACCAAATGGGCCTCACCCTCTCCTATTAACGCCATCCCATCAAAACAAGCCTGCCCCGTCCTTTATTAAACCCGTCCGCCTTATCTTCTCCCCCAATTGATCAGTACGCAACCCGTTCTCCTTTCAATGGCCACATCGACACCAGTTTCGGAACCACGGTTCTCCCATTCAACTCCACGATTTCAAGAATCGATCCCACCATCATCTATCTCTTCCCGCACTCGTCATCACCACACCATTTACCCTGAACTCGAATCAACCATAGGATCGACCTGTGGCTTTTTCGTTGCTGCTTCCCGGAGTCGCACTTCGCCAGAGGTCACAACCCACCTCCGAGCACCACCGTTTTCTTCCTTGCAACTCCCCGAGTTCAACGCTACTACCTATGGAACCTTCGGCTACCCCTAGCCTCCCTCAGCGCCGGCCCTAGTTTCACTGGCTATTTCGAGTTCAACCAAATGTCGATCGATTTCAATAAAACTGGGACAGAATCGAAGAGCACTCCTCCCTGATTTCAATTACAAATATCCTTTGATTTATAGTATTTTCTCTTGTTTAATTTTGATTTTTCTTTGGGAAAGTTCTTTGCTGTGATGGTTTATATGCCTTATATAGGCTTGAATGGGTTAGGTAAGGTTTGTGGTGGAGATCGAAGGCCGTGTGGCCTGTGCTGAACCTTAGAAAATGGGAGGGATATTTTCAATTTGATTTTTATATTTTATTTTATTCCATTTTCTCCTTGTATCTGCCTTCTAAAAATCCCTGCGATTACATACGATATCTAAAAATCACGAAACTGGACATGTAGGTAGAGCTCGACATTACGCTCCCAACGAAACTGGTTTCGTCGAATTCCGACTCCGTATGCTCACACAGCGTATTTTTAACAGTCAAAATACTGACTGTTTCTCACTCTATTTGACATTGCGGATCCAACAAAACTAGTTTCGTCGAATTCTGACTTCGTTTGCAAAATCGGCTATTTTTTTAAAGCTCTGGGTGACCATTTAAATATATAAATATATTTAAATAAAATTAAATAAAATATTTATAAATAAATATTATCGTATATATTCACAGTGGAATACCATACGACTCCAATGGGATTTACAACTCGATATTTCAAATCTGGGTCAACACGATATTCGATTTATATTGAAATCCCTTTTTAAAATATAAATAATTCCTTTATAAATTATAAAGGAATTCCGCAGCGACTTTTCTAAAATTTGATTTGGACATACATCAAAATCTATACGATGAAATCCCGATTTTTCTCTTCCACTAGAAAGATATACTCCACCAGCTCCACACGTTTCTTGTTTCATAGAAATCCGGCTTAAAATGAATCCTGTACATCCAGTTGAAGTTCAAATCGCCAAATAGCGAACTGCAGCGCTATTTCAAGCTCTATTTTAATTATATTATAATTATACGTTCAAACTGACGTCGATTGAATATATTCGTCAATATAATTCAACTCCTAACTGATATATATATTTTAGATAACCCAAATTACACCATACTGTGAATTTCACTATTTTTGACTATTACTGAATTAAATATATTATTTAATTTATTATTTTATTTAAATATTTACCATTATTTAATTCCACGACCAATAAATTCTTTTATTTACCTTTTAAATAATTAAATAAATTAATTCTAATACCTCTGCCAATGCGGGTCATTACACTAGTCGAACCTGTTAGTCGTCGATCTGGGCCTACAAATCCTACACTATAACCTAGTGCTCCTAATACAATGAGCGAGAATGTAGCAGTGTCACCTCCTGAATACTGGCTATGTGTCGACTATGCTGGTCTAGTCTAGGTGTAAACTATAATAAAAGAACATATAAACTCAGTTTGTATAACATAAAAATATCAGCTAACAAATTTACAAGTATGAATATTACCTCATGTGCATGATACAATCATGCCATAAGGATACCCGCAACCATGTGATCTGCTGGGTAGATAATAGGTAGTAATATTAGTATACCGCTAATATCGTATGCCTTGTCGACAAGAGCAAAATCCATAAGCTGATCGGAGTACTGTGAAGGGGTCGGATCAAAAGTAAACAATGGTACCTGTAGCCACTCGGGGTCCTATATGATCGGAGTACACACCTCGACTGTAAACTGGCAACATGTGCCGCCGAGGAGTAACCCGATCCCGATAAGTGTCAAAATCTGCTCCTAGTAATGAAAAATCATGCGTATCAACTCATTCTGCCTGTCTTATATCTTGTATGTAATATCTCCCTACGGAATGACGCAATCGGAACATATCATCAATAGAAAGTGGATCTCCGGGCACACACAACTCACTGGGCCCCTGATAATAACAGCGATCTCCCAAGTACCAAATAGGAAGGTAGGATGGCAAGAGCAAGACAACACGGTGCACAAATAAATGACATGTAATGACTAATGGTTGTCCATCACCTAGCGGGCCACCCTCTGACAGAGACATCCAATAAGTAGTCCACGTTGCTCGTAATATGTTAGCCCTCGACCTCAAATCATTCTGAGATTGGGCCTCCATCAAGTCGTCTAACACCAGCAGGAGCATGCTGGACTATGTGACTAGTCTCCCATTAACGCATGCGTGGGAAAAAGGACTCGACAACGTGACTGGTGGTCAGAGCTATGCGTGGATGCATGTTGGTCGTGTACTCGTAGTACCAACACTGCAACATGTACCAAAAACCAAACATCTGCTAAACCTTTCCAATAGCGTAAGAGACCATTGCGGTGTATAGACATCCCAATATAGCTGAGCCCCAGTCAATCATATGCAAATGCTCTAAATCAGCTAGTGCTGCTAGGTAGTTCAATCGAATTGTACTCTTTTGGTTCGAAAAGAATGTCGAACCAAAGAGATATAAAAGGGAAGCCCGAAATACTATGTCCTGCATATCCCCTAAATCCATATGTGCCAGAATATAGTCAATTAAATATGTAATGGAAACAACTCCATTGGATATACGATCAACAACAAAACCGAGAGAATATAATTTTCGGTCTGTTACTAAACGATAAAATAATAGTTTGTACTACTTACGTACTTTAGTGAACTATTTAACAGTGCAATAAAGATATAAGTTAAATCAAGAAATTATACCTGAACGGTCTCAAGAGTAGTAAAAGAAAGGTGAGTGAATCCCTACGGTAACTCAAGCAGAATCCGTAGGTCCAGACTCATCGTCTCTCCAGCTGGTGGAGCATGCACTAGACTAGCTGCATCATCCATCTGAGCTTGTATGGCCCATCTACCGATCTTCGTAACTCATGGCGGCATCCCGACGTCCAAAGCAATTTTTTAAAAAAAATTAGGATTTATTATGAAGTTATGAGGATTTCGTCCTAGCACAGTGTATTAATAGACGCGCTAGGCCGCTGGCCGATTTAATCGGCGCGTTATGCTAACGTGCCGATTAAATCGTCATAATTCGATTAAATTGACGTGCGCCGATAAAATTGGTGCACATCTGATGGGAGATTTAATAAAATCTCCCCTGAATCTTACGAGTCATAAGATTACGACTCGTAAGATTGTTGGAGATGCTCTAACAATATCTAGTTTACCAGTAAGGAATCATTTGTTTAATAGACAAAACTTAAGACAAACATTTAGTTGTAAATTCTGACAAAGCATCCATACACCCTACTAAGGACGGAGCTTGGTGTTGGCAAGCCGAGGTCAATGTCCCAGGTGAAAACATTGAGTACTATCATATAAATGAAATTATACTACTGAGCCCTAGCTAAAGATGAAATTGTATCTGGGCCTTATCACAATGAAACAAAAATCTCAGTTTCATTTGTACGTAAATGAGAACTAGAGATTCATAGATCTTCTTTGAATGTGGCTCTAGCTAAGCCTAAAGGTTAGGTCCTCCACTGCACCCTACAAACAACTGCACCATCCATGAGGCACTCTCTCATTGCATGCACACACGAACATTTCAAATTTTCCCTTCAAAATTACGTTTAAATTTACAGTAAATACAAATATAGTAATGTCTGAGGTTCACTTTTGATGTTGTGAAGTCATCCGTTTTAAAATAATTTAGTTTTCTTTATGTATAATCTCGCTAACACAAAGAACATATATGCTGAAATTCGTATAGGTCAGTTGATTTATTTTATTTGTACAAGAGAGTAAGGTGGATAAAAGCGGGATTTATAAGGAGTGCAATCTTAATTCTACTCCTGTATGTATTTGCTAGCACACCGCCTAATACCAAGACTACGTTACCTAGTACCAAGGTTGTACGAATAGCAAGGGGGTAAGCATCGATTACAGATTTATCAATAAGGCTGGAATTAATTGAGGAATAATAGTAGTTTTTTTTATATAAAATCATGCATTTTGGGTAAAATTCTAGTATTTTATTTACTGTTAACTTATCCATAATGGTAAATCATAAATTTTGTTGGATCTTGGAGCAACTATTGAGATAAAATCACTAGAAATAAACATTTTGATGCTTATAAAATAAGTCAAGCCGAAATTGGTGCATAAGTGGTGCTTGTAAACTTATTTATATGCTTAAATAATGTAGATTGTCATCTAGGTGGATTATTAAAAAATCAAGCCTGTGAGGCTAGTCTAGTGCCTAAGCAGGGTCTAGATGAAAATCTAAAAGGTTTTTTCGAATGCTTCCTGGTACACAATTTTAAACCAAATAAATTATTAAATTTCATTCAATAATCATATGAAACAATGTTAAATACATTTTACTTTGTTATATTTGTATTTTTTATTACGTAACGCTATAAATTGTATAATGAAATAGCAATATTGTTCTGAATACAAGTTAAGAAACTAACCTATTTCAGATAAATGATAATTTAGCATATCCAATGTAATGTTTAACAGATTATCAGTATATCAATCTTTGGTATAACGATAATAGTAAACAATTTTTGATTTACCAATAAAAATGGTACGGTTGTAGTATTTATGAAATAACAACAGTAACCATTACTTAACAACCTTAAAATAAATACAAGCATGTTTTGTATAAATAAACATAACATTTAACACTCACATCTAATTAATTAAGGTATAACTTCTAATTAATTGATATTTTTCACCAAATTTTAAAGTATAATTGCTCCATCATATTTAGCTTTTTTTACCAAAATTATTTTTCTATTAATTTAGGTAGTTGGAAAATTGTACAACATTACATTATATTTATTTTCGTTGTTGATTTTAGATGACGACCCTCTTATATTTCCAGAATACATGCGCAAAAAACATTTGCAAGTCCAAAAAGAGTTAGAGTAGATGCTTGCCATTAAGCATGTGCACTATTCATCATCAGGTTTAAACCCATTGCCCTTCCATCTAGCTATGCATTTTGCTTGTTGATGTCAATTCTCTTATCATATTTGTCTTCTGGGTTCCATTGTATGTCCTCTAATGATAAGAGTCATGTACCATAGCACCATTTGGATGATTGTCTCCTTTTTAAGCGGACCATCCTTGTATTCTTCGAATCTTGACAATATACTATTAATGGTGCACACCATATAAATACACAAAGTCTCCCGTGGTTTTGGCGCACGACACAACAATGATATGTCTTTTTAATTTACCATGCATATTAAAAAAATTTAACAAATTTAATTTGTATAACGGTTAATTTTAAAATTACAATATAATCTATATTTCATAGTAAGACATATGTAATGAATAGTTTTAGACATTCTGCCAAAACATCACTAAATAAAATATCATGAACCTAAAATTTCTAACATAATAGTCTTCAAAAGACAAAGTTATGATAATAATACATATTACTGATAAACTAGAAGTTGAAATATGTTTCAATCATAATATATTCTAAATTAATATATGTACATCAAATTCATAAGCCTCAACATCTTCCTCATATGTCTTATATCGATTGACAGTTTATTCACGTCATCGCAATGGAACATTATAAGGTTCGAAATTAATTGGGGATTACTTTGATAAGCATTCATTCGTTCATCGCAATGTAATTGGAACAGATAGTTCGAAGATCATTCCAGATTAATTTGAAGAATGGGATCACTAAAGATGTAACAACCCGAAACTTCTGAATCAATTTAAAATTTTGATTTAAGCTATTTCGATGAACATGCGAATATAAATTGGTTATTTTTGCTAAATAAAATTTGAGAACAATTTTAAAATTATTTTTTATAATTTTTTGACTTAAAATAAACTCAGTAAAATTATTAAATTGATTTATAAGCTTTATTTTTTAAATTTTGAAAATCAACGCATAGCCCTTAAAAAGTAAAATTTTGCATATGAGCTCAGAATTCGACAAAATAATTTTTTTTGGAATCATAATGACAAATAATTTTTGGGTTCCAAAGTGCGCGTCGAAGGGAGTCAGTATGTGTCCGTGAGAGGCAAAATCATTAGTTCAAAAACAGGTAGCCATTTTACAAAGGAACATTATTCAGATGATCTCGGAATTGGATTCCACTTTTTTTCTGTATTCATATTGTCAAATAATGGATAAATACAAAAGGGTATAATTTTTGGAGTTAGCATTTGAGCATAAAAGAAGAAAAGGTACGCTAAAATCACATTTTTGAAGCTAATTTAAGAAATTTTACAAAGAAACATTACCGAGACGACCTCGGAATTCGACGAATTTTTTTTTATTGAATCCGTAGCATCGAATAATGGTAAGATTCTAAATATCAGGATTTTTAGAATCAGTATGTGACCGTGAGTGATTCTTAAAGTGAAAAACAGACAATATTTTCACTTTGAAAATTCGTTGTTTGTGCATACGGACTCGGAATTCGATGAAACTTGTTCCGTCGGGTCCGTAATGTTGAAGAGTAGTCGTATATCAAATTTTATCGAAAACGGAATCCGTATGTGATAACATGGATTTTTAAACCACGAAAACAAGCATAAATTGGACAAAAAAAAACATATAAAACTAATAAAAAAATTATTTCCCCTATCTTGTATAATATCTCAACCCTCCCTAACCATAATCACTTCTTTCTTCAGCAAAAGTTTATGCCGCACCCTCCTCTTCTAACGTGAAAACAAATCATCCTTCCTCCATTATATAATATCCTTTTCACTTCCTTAACATAATTCTATTTCTCAATATCACGCTGCCAGTCTCCTTTCTCTTCAACGTGAGTTTCCCCCTTCTCACCTCCTACTACTCCTCCTCCTCTGATCTCCCCTCTCCTCCTCCTCCGATCTCCCCTCTCCTCCTCCTTCTTCTTAAAAAAAAAAACCCGAACCCCCAAAGCTCCCAGGCCCCAAATCGCCGCCACCGACCACCAACAGCCTCCCCAACCGCCTGCGCCCCTCCCCGCCACCTCAGTACCTCCTGTAAGCTTTTATTTTTCATTTTTTTATTCATTTATGAGATAAAAAATGTGATTTTTAATTTATGTAACAAACATAAAGATATGATTTTTAATCGCATAAAGATATGATTTTTAATCGCATAAAGATATGATTTTTAATCACATAAAGATATGATTTTTAATCACATAAAGATATGATTTTTAATCGCATAAAATTATGATTTCTATTTATAAAAAGTTATGATTTTTATTTACATAAAGTTATTATTTTTAATTACATAGAGTTATGATCTTTAGTTTTATGTAAACATGTCATCTTGGTCGGTTAAAGATAGGATTCTTATCGTAGGAAGAAAATATTTTTGGCAAGATAAAAACATGATTCTTATTCTATGAACATTGTTTATGAAAATATGATTTCATTGTTTAGGAAAATATGATTTCATTGTTTAGGAAAATATGATTTCATTGTTTAGGAAAATATGATTTCATTATTTATGGATGTATGATTTCATTGTTTAGGAAAATATGATTTCATTGTTTATGAAAATATGATTTCATTGTTCCTGAAAATATGATTTTTCATTGTATAGAAAAATATGACTTTTCATTGTATAGAAAAATATGTTTTTCATTATATAGAAAAATGTGATTTTTCATTATATAGAAAAATGTGATTTTTCACTGTATAGAAAAATGTGATTTTTCACTATATAGAAAAATGTGATTTTTAGATTATATAAAAGATATGATTTTTAGATTATATAAAAGACATGAATAGATTATAAAAATATGATTTTATATATCTAGAGATTATAAAAATATGATCTTTATATATGGAGCGAATTAAAAATATGTTTTTTTTTTATATATAGTAGCGATATAAAAATGTGATTTTCAATGTAAACTGCGTGAAACATATTGCGTATAAATCATGGTGAAGAATACAACGCGTGGAAACAAATCCAAATCAAAACCATCGTCCGCAAAAGAATGACGGAGTGGAAACTAAAGGTGAGAACTTCTCACTATAATTTTGTTTACAGTTAAATATACACTAGGATGCAGACGGTGCTTAGTAGCACCCGATACCTTTGATTGAAACCATGATTGTTTGTTTGGACTGTATTGTGATGTGATTGTGGTGTGAAATGAAAAATAAAATATTTATGTGTTGAATAAAATGTGTAAATAATAAAAATATCATTTTTATTGTATAAATGAACTATATAAAATATCCATATGTTGAATAAAATATTTTATCATTAAAAATATAATTTTTAACGTATATATGTGAATGACATAAAATTCTCCTGAAATGAAAATAAATATTCATTTACAAATCGACTGATTTGTTAATGTACACCCATTTGACTGATACTGATTGGGAAATAAATTTCATACATCGTCCAATTGCAAAAAAAAAAAATCTGTATTTGTTGTTTGAAAACATCACACGGGTATTGGAATGGTATTGGACATACACTAATCCCAATATTTAGTTGTATCTCAACCGATCGGTTGATAGGCTATGACGAGCGCTAGTTATTTAGTTTTAATGCTTATGCAATTGCGTAATGCACTCTGGATGATGGTTGATTGTTTATCATGGTTATTATATACATGTGTTGTATGGAATCCATATAAATAACATTATATGGTAATTGTTTGGATCTCATTCCAATTTGGAAAATAAAGAATGTTTTAAAAGAATATTTTAAAATATAAAGAATATTTTAAATAACAAATATTTTAAAATAATATTCAGTGAAGAATAAATCTTTTAATTAAGATTATTAGAGTTCCAATTATCTTTAGTAATTGGAATAAAATGAAATGTGAATTGGGTTTATTGTGAACTGTGTTTTTAACGACATTCATTCTTTAACCTGATTAAAAGTGAAAATATAATTTGGAATTTATAAATCTTTTGTTAAGATTTAAATGGAAAATTTCCAAAGTAAAGTTTTTCAACTTAATAAAAGAAATTGGAATTGAATGGAATTCGATTTGGTAATTATCGAGACGAGCTTCTGTGGATGAAGACCGTTACTATATATCGAATTTAAAAGGCTTTGCCGCTATTCCATTTATATTATTAATCTGATATGTAAATTTATATCGATTTTATATTGATCTGTTTTCCACGTAGATTCTATTTTTATGGAAAATTATTTTGGTTTATCGTGAACTGTGTTTTAAAGGACAATGGTTCTTTAACCGAAGTAAAAAAGGACTTATTTCCCAAGCTTGAATGATCATTAAATAATGATTTTTAAGATCAAAACTGAATTAAAGTTTTAATGAATCATTAATTAGATTAAAATGAGAAAGAGATAATTAAATTTATTGAATTCATGAAATGATCGAGAATGAAGTACCACCAGTTTTACTCCAGGCGATAGTTAAATCTTTAATTAGATTTGAACCTGAAATGGTAATTAGTTTTACCGATAACACAATGGGTGTTAGATATGGAGTACTACTAGTTTTGCTCCATGGGATGAATAGGTTGGGAGTGGGTTAATAAATAATAAATGATTACTTCGGTAAGGTTCGTTAATCCCGACTAGTTTTATAAACCTTAATTTGGATTGGAAGTGTTAAAAGATAAAACAAAATTCTTTTGAAATGGATATCCAAAGAAAGATTGAAGAATAAATTTAAAAGAATTTATATTTGATAAAATTAATGGGAACCTTTCCCTAATAATGTGAATATTTTATTAAAAGAATATTCTGAATTGGAATATGGCGTATGATGTGTTTTTATAGCACTTGATTATAAAATACGCGAGTTATTCGGAATGACTGGGTTTAACCCATTTTGAATAATTACTACGACGACCAAAAGTCATTGATTAATACGGTGGTTGAAGATCGGAGATCTTCACATCGTTTGGATGATTACTGATGTCTTGATTGGGCCATACACCCAAGACAAGGTAATAAGTGGTGATCGTTCAAATGTACTTGGAGATCGACGGATATGCGAGGACCTCTCTCCCGTACTGGACATATGGGACGAGGAATAAGGTGTCTTCGAATTCTTTTAGACCTAGAACGTACTTGTAAATGGATGTATGTCTGACATTGGATTTCATTATGTGCTAATTGATTTCAATTAAATATATATCTATTTGGTGGCAGAGAATTTATTCTCCTGCTTAACATCCTTCTCTGAGACGTACGAGCTTAGAGGTTATATATTGGTAGACATCAGTTGCATGGCATGAACTATCAGTGTGGCATGCTAAGATGCAAATGATCAAGGCTTTTGTTGAAAAGCAGAGTCTTGTGGATGATGATCAAAGCACAACTTTAGTTAGCATAGCTTTGTGTATAGTGATACTTCGCGAGCCTCACACCCCGGTATGAACCAGAAATGGGAGAAGGACCCCAGGAATGACATGCGTTTCTTTCTAGCTAGAAGTGGTGTCATGGTATGGATCCAAGACATTTTTACTTATGTGGATGTTGGAAAGTGAGGTATCTCGTATATTGAGACCCTAGTGGCTCAAATTTTATGCCCCATAGGGTAGGGAAACGTATTATTTAGGCATAACTAATCCACTAAAGTATTTCTGGACTGGCCCTGGCGCTCCTAGGTGCAGTTGCGACTGTATCCTGAGGCACGGGCTAGTGTTTCGAATTCGGTAAGGGCGATCCCTTACCTTGGTTCATAGATGGAAATCCAACTTCCCATACGACATTGTTCTGTTTTGATTGTAGAACTAGTATGGCAACATGGTATACGGTACCCATGTCGTCTATGATTGATACATTTATATTTGAAGTTGTTTTTGACACTATACACTTATAGTAATATCAAAATAATTTGTTTTATACGTACCAAGCATGTTTGGCTATTATATGGGAAAACTCTATCCTCCGGCTTGCGTTGCATTATGTCATGGGACCTGAGTCTTATAATAGCTTCATTTTTTCAAAAATCATTGCATTGCTTTATTTTAAACTGAAATTCATGTGGAGTAAACCCGTTCCGTGTTATACGGCGTGGTCTCATGATTTCCGCAACTTATAAAGTAAAGAAGCTAATAACTGTTTTAGTTCTCACACCAGCCCCATGACTGACCTAGAGTTTATTGTTTTAACCTAAACTCTAGGTGCCCCTATTTTCCACACGGGTAGCTAGTAGTTTTGGTTTTGCAGATATTATATTCATAGAATCCTGGTTTACAGCTGAAGCGATATTCGGAAAGCTCTATATCTGTGTATTTCTTTCAGTTGTATTTTGTATTATTTTTCCACTGTTATTTTAATGTAATTTAAATCTCTGATATTTTTCTGATGTATATTGTTTATTCACACTCTGTTATATTCTTGTACTCTGATGTAATTGTTGTAACAGCAACGAAATGTTCTATTGTTTGTGTTCTGATGTATCATGTTCTCAACTCAATCCGGGCTTTCCCGTAAGGCAAATTAGGGTCATTTCAAAAGATTATTTGTTCAAGGAAACTAAAGGAATAGTAATTAAACTTGTCAAGTAGTAGTGATTGGACCCATCCGGTCAGATCTTGATTTTGTTTTGGTGGATCTAGTCAAGTCTAACTTTTATATTTTGTAACTTTGAATCGATTCGAGATTCGATTTGGATCGGTTCGAGTCCAGTTGGATCATAGTTGTGAACGCCTAGGCATGCGTCATGGCGCATAGTGCGACGCTTGTGCCATTTTTGCTTATAGTGCGGCGTATATGAAAAGTCGTGTTAAATGGTGCACTGCGCAAAAATTGCATGCCTTTATTTTATTTTATTGTTCTTTATTTTTTCTTATCAAACTGCATAAAAATTAGTATTTATCATAACAAAAAAAAGAATAGGCTACCTCAAGCTAAAGTAAACGATTTGGTATTTACAATCGAGCATTAAAAAGACGGTATAACATTTGTGACATTATTGATCCAATATCTTTGATTTTGAACGAAGTTGATGATTGCAATGACTGTGTAATAACCCGGAAAATCTGAACCAGTTTAAAATTTTTATTTCGGCAATTTTAGCGAATTTTGAATATTTAAAATAGATTATTTTAAATAATATCGACAAGAAATTCATTTTGAATATATATAGAACGTATATATTAGATACGTCGTCGTTAGAATATAAATAATTATATATATAATTATAATAGAATTGAAAATGGCACGGTAGTTCGATAATTCGATTTCAAACTTCAATTGAATGTACCGGGTGCAAAACAATCCGGATTTTAGTGAAACCAAAAACATTAGGATCTAATTGATGATATCTTTCCAACGAATCTGAAAAATCAAAATTTCATAGCGGGAATCAAAAGATGTCCAGTTGAAAATTCTGAATAGTCGCTATGGAATTCAGGCCCTTAAAAATGGAAATTTTGCAAACGACCTCGGATTTCGACGAAACCAGTTTTGTTGGGTCCGTGATGTCGAGTTATTGCTAGATTCCAAATTTCATAATTTTTCGAATCAATATGTGAGCGTGGCGAAGGAAAACGCGTTTGACCAGTTTTAGTTGATTTTAATCGACTGGAAAATGGCCATTTTTCTAACGGTCTCAGAATTCGACGAAACTAGTTTTGTTAGAATCGTATCGTCAATAGGAAGCTAGAAAATATTTTTCGAGAATTTTTAGAGTTAGTATGTGACCCCGGTAATTTGAAATGTACGTTTAAAATTCAATATAGTAATTTAAATGTAAATTCAACGGAAACTAATCGAAACAATCAAATCAGCTTGCGATACATATCCCATTGTGTTCGGAATGGGGGTAAAACGCTATGGACGACAGGCGGTGGGCCTCGTTTCGAGGTCGTATGAAAAAGTCAACTTTAGGTTGAATTAAATAATTAAATAATAATAAAATAAAATAAAAAAACCCCTTTCCCTTATCTTCTGGCCCCCCCTTTCATAATCGAATTCATAGAATAAAAAAAAGGAGAAAGAGGCGGACGGGGGGAGACTCGTCGCCCCCCCCCCCCCCCGATGAGCGCCGCCGCGCCTCAGGCGGGCCACCCCGTCGCCCCTCCAGCCTTCTCGCTCCCCTCTCCTCTTCAATCGACAACCGCCCCCCCCCCCCCCCCGATGAGCCGCGCCGCAGCAGCGAGAGCCCCCCTTCCTCCACCGCCACCACCTCCACCCCGCATCCCCTTCGCCTGCTCGAGAGCCCCCCCATCCTCCGACGATGCAGGAAGACAACCCCCCCCCCCCCCGCTGTAAGTTCTTGACCTTTTTTTTTATTTTTTATTATTATTATTATTATTTTATTTTGATTTTTTTTAGTTTATTTAAATCGTTTTATGCAATGATCCTTAAATAAAAACAGCCTATTAGGATTTTTAAAAGTAAATGTAAGGATTTGATTTTTAAATTAGAAAAAGATTTGATTTTGTTAGAGAAAAATATGATTTCTATATTTTTAAAGTAATAAAAATATGATTTCTATATTTTTAAAGTATTAAAAATATAATCTTTACTATATAGAAGGCGTAAAAATATGATTTTGTTTATGTAGAGAACTAAAAATATAATTTTTACATGATAGGAATATTAAAAATATCATCTTTATATAGGAAGCAAAATAAAAATGTGATTTTTAAAGTCAAAAGACGATATTTTTAAAAGTAAAAAGACGATATTTTTAAAAGTCAAAAGACGATCTCTTTAAAAGTGAAAAGACGATATTTTTAAAAGTGAAAAGACTATATTTTGATATGACTAGTGAAGTAAAAATATGATTTTTACTTCGAGGAAAATATAAACTTTGTTTTTGAAAAGGCGAAATCTTTATATGAAGAATAGCGGGATAAAAATATAATCTTTACTATATGAACATCGATGTGAAATTATAATTTTTATCTATATAGTAGCGGAGTAAAAATTCGATTTTTATATATTGAATAGCATAGTGAAAATTCGATTTTTATATATTGAATAGCATAGTAAAAATACGATTTTTTATATATTGAATAGCATAGTAAAAATTCGATTTTTAAATATTGAATAACGAAGTAAAAATTCGATTTTTACATATGTAGAGAATACGGGCAACGAAGATGACAAAGACGAGAACGACGAAGACTTCTGCAAAAGAAGAGTAAAGATGATTGGATAGCTATTTGTGAGAATTTCTCACCTTTCAATTTCTTTTTCAAATTATATATATACACTAGGATGCAGACGGTGCTTAGTAGCACCCGACACAATCGTCCACAGACCAAGGACTTGTTTGTTTGGTTGCATAAATTAGTTAGATAATTTGATTTGAATTTGGTTGTTTGGTGAATTTGATTGATGTGTGAATGGTGTGGGCCTTCACTAGACCGGGGATAAGGCTAGGCCTCGTCCCGTTTCTAGTATCGTGCCGTTATGCCGCCGAAATTTTCTAAAATATGTTAGAATAATAATATCAATTTTATTGAATAAATGAACTGAATAGAAATTCTTGTGTTAAAATAAAATATATTATCGTTAGAAATATAATTTTTAACGTGAAAATGAATAAATAAATATTTATAAACAAATCGACCAATTTGTTTATATACACTGATTTGACTGATATTGAATGGGTCGATAAATTTTACACATCGCCCAACTGCACAAATAAAATCTGTGTTTGATTGTTTGAAACCCCACACGGGTATTGGGATGAAATTTGAAGTTCACTCATCCTGATTGATTAAATATGTCGATCGATTGATTGACAGACTGTTATAAGCGTTAGATATCTATATTTGATGCTTATACAGTGTAGTGCACTTTGGTTGATGGTTGATTATTTTTCAATGCTATTATATACATGTGTTGTATGGAAATCCATATAATTAACTTTATATGGTAATTGATTGGGCCTCATTCCAATTTGACAAATAAAGAACAATATTAAATAAAGGTTCATGTGTTGACTGTACTCATCCGTTGAGATCAGTCATGTGTTGAACGAAATATTTTAATAATAAAATTTACATCTTTATCAATATGATATAAAGGTTCATGTGTTGACTGTACTCATTCGTGAGATTAGTCATGTGTTGAACGTAATATTTTAACGATAAATTTTATATCTTTATCACTATTAAATAAAGGTTCATGTGTTGACTGTACTCATCCGTTGAGATTAGTCATGTGTTGAACGAAATATTTTAATAATAAAATTTACATCTTTATCAATATGATATAAAGGTTCATGTGTTGACTGTACTCATTCGTGAGATTAGTCATGTGTTGAACGTAATATTTTAACGATAAATTTTATATCTTTATCACTATTAAATAAAGGTTCATGTGTTGACTGTACTCATCCATTGAGATTAGTCATGTGTTGAACAAAATAATTTAACAAAAATAGTCATACGTGGACAGTACTCATTCGTTGAGATTAGTCGTGTATTGACAAAAATAAATATTCATTTGTTGAATAGAGTAAAGAAATATATGAAGCCGTGTTGATTAGATTGACGCCATTTTGACGTGAACGATATTTATATCGATTTTAACCATTTTAAATTGAATAGAAAGCGAAATGAAGTGAATATAAAACGATTTCGAAATGAATCGAATAGAAAACCAATTTGAATTGAATCGAATAGAAAACCAATTTGAATTGAATCGAATAGAAACCCAATTTGAATTGAATCGAATAGAAAACCAATTTGAATTGAATCGAATAGAAAACCAATTCGAAATGAATCAAATAGAAAACCAATTTGAATTGAATCGAATAGAAAACCAATTTGAATTGAATCGAATAGAAAACCAATTTGAATTGAATCGAATAGAAAACCAATTTGAATTGAATCGAATAGAAAACGACTTTGAAATCGAATTGAATTGAAAACGAATTCAAATTTAATTGAAAGCGAATTGAAATGAATTCAAATTGAATTGAAATTTGAATTGAATAGAAATGAATTTTAAAACGAATTTATAAAGAAGAATTCAATTTTTCTTTGAATTGAAATGGAAGTTGAAATGAATTTTGAAACGAATTTAAAAACTATTTATATAATTCGTTTTAAATAGAAATCGACGAAATATATATTATATATATTATATAATGGCCTGAATAGAACGCGCCGCGCCGCGGTAGTTCGTGAATTTCGACCATTTATTTCAAACGGACATTACGGGAGATCCGACCGTCGGATTCTCCTAAAACCGGAACCGTTGGGTTCGTATCGAAAAGAGCTTTCTAACGAATATTATAAATTCAAAATCTAACGGTTGGATTTGGAGATACATCCAAATCAAATTCGAAAAAGGTCGCTATAGGTGCAGTTCGATGGCCATTGTTGGAAATCGATTGTACGGGCCTTAATAAAATTATTAAAAATAGTAATAATTTGTGTAAAATAATAAGAAATGATTTGGGAAAATTTGGGATGAAAAACTCCATATTTGAAAGGATAAAAATAGATTTTTATCCAAATGAACTAGTTTTGAACTAAATTTAAAACCCAATTATTTTGAAATAAATGAATTAGATTTAAAAAGGGGTTTTAAATAAATCGGAATTTCTAATATATTTGATTGGATTTGAAATGGGTTTATCGTGAACGGTGTTTTAAATAACACTAGTTCTTTAACCCGACAACAAATAGAATGTGATTTGGGTTTGTCGTGAACTGTGTTTTAAATAACACCTAGTTCTTTAACCCAGTAAAAGGAGTTTTAACGAATCTGCAATTAGATAGAAATGTGAATTGATAATTTAAATTATCAACTTAGAAAATAAGCGAGAATGGAGTATCACCAGTTTTGCTCCAAAACGATAGTTAAATCTTTAATTAGATTTGAACGTGAAATGGTAATTAACTTTACCGATAACACCGTGGTGTTAGATATGGAGTATTACCAGTTTTGCTTCATGGGATGAATAGGTTGGGATTGGGAAATAAAATAAATAATTACTTCGTTACGGTTCGCTAATCTCGACTAGTTGGAAAAACCATAATTTGGTTTTAAATGACATCCAAAGGAAGATTACAGGATAAATTTTAAAGAATTTATCTTGGATAAAATTAATGGGAACCTTTCCCTAAGAATATGGAATTTAGAAACTAGCTGTAGGTTGGCTAAGAAGAATGGTTTCCTGGGTATTGATCTGATGTTGGTTTCGGCCTTCGGGGTTAATGTTTGGGAAATTGTTCTCTTGCTAATTTGCGGTTAGTGACTAATGAATTGGAATGAGGCGTGTGTTGTGTTTGTGTAACATTTGTTTTAATATACGCGGGTTGTTCGGAAAGGCCGGGTTCATACCCATTCTGAATAACCGATTCGACGATATGTCGAAGATGAAGACGGTGGTTGAAGACCGGAAGTCTTCACATCGTTTGGATAATTACTGACGATCCTGATTGGGCAGTACACCCAAGAGGATGGAAATAGTTGGTGGTCGTCCAGGCGTACTTGGAGATGGATGGATATGCGAGGAAAGTGCCTCCGGTTTCGTTCAGACCCAGAACGAACTTGTAAATGGATTGTGTGTCTGACATTGGATTTTATTCTGTGTTGATTGATTTCTGTTAAATATATATCTATTTGGCGGCGGAGAATTTATTCTCTTGCTTAACGCCCTTCTCTGAGACGTACGAGCTCAGAGGTTGTATATCGATGGACATCAGTCGCATGGCATGAATTGCCTGTGTGGCACGCTAAGATGCAATGATCAAGGCTTTTGTTGAAAAGAAGAGTCTTGTGGTTGATGATCAAAGCACGGCCTTTGTGGCGTAGCTTTGTGTATAGCATGAATTCGCGAGCCTCACACCTCGGTATGAGTTAAAAACGGGATACGGACCGCTGGGAGAGCACGACGTTTCTTTCTAGCTTTGGTGGTGTCAGTGACTTACCAGCCCTGACATGTATATACTTTTCACCTTTGTGGTTGTTGGAAGGAGGCGCCTCGATTATAGGTCTGTAAGGACCGGGAAACGTGTGTTCAGGCATAATTAATCCTCTAACGTAAGTGAGGACCGGCCCAGCCGAATCCAGGGTTGCCCAGAGTGCGTAGCCCTGAGGCATTTGCTAGAGTGTCTCGAGCGCGGAGAGGATCTTGCCCCTTGCCTCGACTCATGATGGAAATCCAATTTCCAATACGTGTATTGCGGTTTTAATTGTAGAACTAGTATGTCGACATGACATATGGTACCCATGCCGTCTATGATTTATATTTATGATTGAAATTATTTTGACACTATACACTTATTATAGTATCAAATGATTTGTTTTAAACGTACCAAGCATGTTTGGCTATTATAAGGGAAAACCTTATCCTCCGGCTTGCGTTGCATTGTGTGATGGGACCTGGGTCTTATAATAGCTTCATTTTTCGAAAAAGCATTGCGTTGTTTATTCTAAGCACTAGTATTCTTGGGAGGAAACCCGTTCCGTGTTATACGGCGTGGTCCCTTGAATTACTTTCTTTTCAAGTAAAGTTTTAAATAATTGTTTTAGTTCTTACACCAGTCAAATGACTGACCTGGAGTTTATTGTTTTAACCTAAACTCTGGGTGCCCCTATTTTCCGCACGGGCAGCTAGTAGTTTTGGTTTTGCAGATTTATATTCACAGGATCCTGGTTTACAGCTGGAATGATATCCGGAAAGCTCTGTATCCGTATATCACCTTCAGTTGTGCTTTGTATTATTTTTCCGCTGCTATGTAATTTATTGTAATCTCTGATATTTATCGAATGTAATTTATTCATTTATACTCTGTATATTCTTGTATCTGATGGTATTGTTGTAATAACAATGAAATGTTCTTCTGTTTGCGTTCTGATTTGTCCTGTTCTCAAACGATCAGGGGTTTCGAACGGTCTAGATCGGTTTAACGACTGATTCGGATTGAGCGAAATTCCAGGCCATCACATTTGGTATTAGAGCTTTGGTTTACAGAGCTCGAGAACAAGACACATTAGAACCATACGAAAGAATTCATCAGATATTGGATTTGTAATATCCAATTAGAATGACTCGTTAGAGATAGGATCAGTAGTATCCTAGAACGAGTGTGAAGAGTATATTTTCCAAATGAAAACCATTTTGTTTTGAAATATTAAACCATTTTAAAACATATTTGAATATTTATTTATTTTTGAATATGGACAATCTAGTATATAAAGATTTCGCGTATACGCGTCATGAACATATATTCGAAGTTTTAATATATTGGATAGATATAGAATCATACTCTAGTGGCCCGAAGATGATTCTGATGATTGACTAGTCGTCATTAGTATTCATGTTCGAGTAACGAAGGTGTGATATCGATATATTTCCATTAGACTGGTGTGAGAACCAAAACTTATATAGTTAGAGCACATTGTTGTGAATTGGCATCAAAAACAAGATTTTCTGTATATGTATCAAAATTATGAATTTGAAACTCTAATTCACTAATTGATTGATGTTTGTGTTGTTTGCCTAATTGTTTGCTAATTTTGAACCATTATGCCTAATTGAATCAAATATTGAACTGTATTGAAAATTGGTCGCATTTGCTTGCATACATGTATATCTTTTGAACAGGTCATAGCAAGGAGGCTAGAGTCGAAGAATAAAATTTGTTTGCCCGACAAATAGGTACATGTTTACTACATAATTTACTGTTTTGTTTGGGTGATGATGATTTTATGAGCCTATTGGCTAGCCGCTTGGCTTTTTCTTTTTCTTTTTGAGATTAGAAGGACCGGGGAAGCTATTTGAAATTCCCCGATGCTCCCGGTGCAGGGGAGGTTATGGCGAAATTTTTCGAAAATTTAGGGTGTTAGCCAAATTTTTGAAAATTTGAAAATTCTCAGAAACTGAAAAGTTGGAGAATGGAAGCCAGATCGAACGTAGAGTTGATTGATCAAACCACTTTCGACTTTGTTCCCTTTCGGGGACGAAAAGTTTTAAGTGGGGGAGATTGTAATAACCCGGAAAATCTGAACCAGTTTAAAATTTTTATTTTGGCAATTTTAGCGAATTTTGAATATTTAAAATAGATTATTTTAAATAATATCGACAAGAAATTCATTTTGAATATATATAGAACGTATATATTAGATACGTCGTCGTTAGAATATAAATAATTATATATATAATTATAATAGAATTGAAAATGGCACGGTAGTTCGATAATTCGATTTCAAACTTCAATTGAATGTACCGGGTGCAAAACAATCCGGATTTTACTGAAACCAAAAACATTAGTATCTAATTGATGATATCTTTCCAACGAATCCGAAAAATCAAAATTTCATAGCGAGAATCAAAAGATATGTCCAGTTGAAAATTCTGAATAGTCGCTATGGAATTCAGGCCCTTAAAAATGGAAATTTTGCAAACGACCTCGGATTTCGACGAAACCAGTTTTGTTGGGTCCATGATGTCGAGTTATTGGTAGATTCCAAATTTCATAATTTTTCGAATCAATATGTGAGCGTGGCGAAGGAAAACGCATTTGACCAGTTTCAGTTGATTTTAATCCACTAGAAAATGGCCATTTTTCTAACGGTCTCAGAATTCGATAAAACTAGTTTTGTTAGAACCGTATCGTCAATAGGAAGCTAGAAAATATTTTTCGAGAATTTTTAGAGTTAGTATGTGACCCCGGTAATTTGAAATGTACGTTTAAAATTCAATATAGTAATTTAAATGTAAATTCAACGGAAACTAATCGAAACAATCAAATCAGCTTGCGATACATATCCCATTGTGTACGGAATGGGGGTAAAATGCTATGGACGACAGGCGGTGGGCCTCGTTTCGAGGTCGTATGAAAAAGTCAACTTTAGGTTGAATTAAATAATTAAATAATAATAAAATAAAATTAAAAAAACCCCTTTCCCTTATCTTCTGGCCCCCCCTTTCATAATCGAATTCACAGAATAAAAAAAAAAGAAAAGGAGAAAGAGGCGGACGGGGGGAGACTCGTCGCCGCCCCCCCCCCCTCCCGATGAGCGCCGCCGCGCCTCAGGCGGGCCACCTCGTCGCCCCTCCAGCCTTCTCGCTCCCCTCTCCTCTTCAATCGACAGCCGCCCCCCTACCCCCCCCCTCGATGAGCCGCGCCGCAGCAGCGAGAGCCCCCCCTCTTCCTCCACCGCCACCACCCCCACCCCGCATCCCCTTCGCCTGCTCGAGAGCCCCCATCCTCCGACGATGCAGGAAGACCCCCCCCCCCCCCCCCGCTGTAAGTTCTTGACCTTTTTTTTATTTTTATTATTATTATTATTTTATTTTGATTTTTTTTAGTTTATTTAGTTTATTTAAATCGTTTTATGCAATGATCCTTAAATAAAATCAGCCTATTAGGATTTTTAAAAGTAAATGTAAGGATTTGATTTTTAAATTAGAAAAAGATTTGATTTTGTTAGAGAAAAATATGATTTCTATATTTTTAAAGTAATAAAAATATGATTTCTATATTTTTAAAAGTGAAAAGACGATATTTTTAAAAGTGAAAAGACGATATCTTTAAAAGTGAAAAGACGATATTTTTAAAAGTGAAAAGACGATATTTTGATATGAGTAGTGAAGTAAAAATATGATTTTTACTTCGAGGAAAATATAAACTTTGTTTTTGAAAAGGCGAAATCTTTATATGAAGAATAGCGGGATAAAAATATAATCTTTACTATATGAACATCGATGTGAAATTATAATTTTTATCTATATAGTAGCGGAGTAAAAATTCGATTTTTATATATTGAATAGCATAGTGAAAATTCGATTTTTATATATTGAATAGCATAGTAAAAATATGATTTTTATATATTGAATAGCATAGTAAAAATTCGATTTTTATATATTGAATAACGAAGTAAAAATTCGATTTTTACATATGTAGAGAATACGGGCAACGAAGATGACAAAGACGAGAACGACGAAGACTTCTGCAAAAGAAGAGTAAAGATGATTGGATAGCTATTTGTGAGAATTTCTCACCTTTCAATTTCTTTTTCAAATTATATATATATATATATACTAGGATGCAGACGGTGCTTAGTAGCACCCGACACAATCGTCCACAGACCATGGACTTGTTTGTTGGCCTTCACTAGACCGGGGATAAGGCTAGGCCTCGTCCCGTTTCTAGTATCGTGCCGTTATGCCGCCGAAATTTTCTAAAATATGTTAGAATAATAATAATATCAATTTTATTGAATAAATGAACTGAATAGAAATTCTTGTGTTAAAATAAAATATATTATCGTTAGAAATATAATTTTTAACGTGAAAATGAATAAATAAATATTTATAAACAAATCGACCGATTTGTTTATATACACTGATTTGACTGATATTGAATGGGTCGATAAATTTTACACATCGCCCAACTGCACAAATAAAATCTGTGTTTGATTGTTTGAAACCCCACACGGGTATTGGGATGAAATTTGAAGTTCACTCATCCTGATTGATTAAATATGTCGATCGATTGATTGACAGACTGTTATAAGCGTTAGATATCTATATTTGATGCTTATACAGTGTAGTGCACTTTGGTTGATGGTTGATTATTTTTCAATGCTATTATATACATGTGTTGTATGGAAATCCATATAATTAACTTTATATGGTAATTGATTGGGCCTCATTCCAATTTGAAAAATAAAGAACAATATTAAATAAAGGTTCATGTGTTGACTGTACTCATCCGTTGAGATTAGTCATGTGTTGAACGAAATATTTTAATAATAAAATTTACATCTTTATCAATATGATATAAAGGTTCATGTGTTGACTGTACTCATTCGTGAGATTAGTCATGTTTTGAACGTTATATTTTAACGATAAATTTTATATCTTTATCACTATTAAATAAAGGTTCATGTGTTGACTGTACTCATCCGTTGAGATTAGTCATGTGTTGAACGAAATATTTTAATAATAAAATTTACATCGTTATCAATATGATATAAAGGTTCATGTGTTGACTGTACTCATTCGTGAGATTAGTCATGTGTTGAGCGTAATATTTTAACGATAAATTTTATATCTTTATCACTATTAAATAAAGGTTCATGTGTTGACTGTACTCATCCGTTGAGATTAGTCATGTGTTGAACAAAATAATTTAACAAAAATAGTCATACGTGGACAGTACTCATTCGTTGAGATTAGTCGTGTATTGACAAAAAAATATATTCATTTGTTGAATAGAGTAAAGAAATATATGAAGCCGTGTTGATTAGATTGACGCCATTTTGACGTGAACGATATTTATATCGATTTTAACCATTTTATATTGAATAGAAAGCGAAATGAAGTGAATATAAAACGATTTCGAAATGAATCAAATAGAAAACCAATTTGAATTGAATCGAATAGAAAACCAATTTGAATTGAATCGAATAGAAAACCAATTTGAATTGAATCGAATAGAAAACCAATTTGAATTGAATCGAATAGAAAACCAATTCGAAATGAATCGAATAGAAAACCAATTTGAATTGAATCGAATAGAAAACCAATTTGAATTGAATCGAATAGAAAACCAATTTGAATTGAATCGAATAGAAAACCAATTTGAATTGAATCGAATAGAAAACGACTTTGAAATCGAATTGAATTGAAAACGAATTCAAATTTAATTGAAAGCGAATTTAAATGAATTCAAATTGAATTGAAATTTGAATTGAATAGAAATGAATTTTAAAACGAATTTATAAAGAAGAATTCAATTTTTCTTTGAATTGAAATGGAAGTTGAAATGAATTTTGAAACGAATTTAAAAACTATTTATATAATTCGTTTTAAATAGAAATCGACGAAATATATATTATATATATATAATATAATGGCCTGAATAGAACGCGCCGCGCCGCGGCAGTTCGTGAATTTCGACCATTTATTTCAAACGGACATTACGAGAGATCCGACCGTCGGATTCTCCTAAAACCGGAACCGTTGGGATCGTATCGAAAAGAGCTTTCTAACGAATATTAGAAATTCAAAATCTAACGGTTGGATTTGGAGATACGTCCAAATCAAATTCGAAAAAGGTCGCTATAGGTGCAGTTCGATGGCCATTGTTGGAAATCGATTGTACGGGCCTTAATAAAATTATTAAAAATAGTAATAATTTGTGTAAAATCATAAGAAATGATTTGGGAAAATTTGGGATGAAAAACTCCATATTTGAAAGGATAAAAATAGATTTTTATCGAAATGAACTAGTTTTGAACTAAATTTAAAACCCAATTATTTTGAAATAAATGAATTAGATTTAAAAAGGGGTTTTAAATAAATCGGAATTTCTAATATATTTGATTGGATTTAAAATGGGTTTATCGTGAACGGTGTTTTAAATAACACTAGTTCTTTAACCCGACAACAAATAGAATGTGATTTGGGTTTGTCGTGAACTGTGTTTTAAATAACACCTAGTTCTTTAACCCAGTAAAAGGTGTTTTAACGAATCTGCAATTAGATAGAAATGTGAATTGATAATTTAAATTATCAACTTAGAAAATAAGCGAGAATGGAGTATCACCAGTTTTGCTCCAAAACGATAGTTAAATCTTTAATTAGATTTGAACGTGAAATGGTAATTAACTTTACCGATAACACCGTGGTGTTAGATATGGAGTATTACCAGTTTTGCTTCATGGGATGAATAGGTTGGGATTGGGAAATAAAATAAATAATTACTTCGTTACGGTTCGCTAATCTCGACTAGTTGGAAAAACCATAATTTGGTTTTAAATGACATCCAAAGGAAGATTACAGGATAAATTTTAAAGAATTTATCTTGGATAAAATTAATGGGAACCTTTCCCTAAGAATGTGGAATTTAGAAACTAGATGTAGGTTGGCTAAGAAGAATGGTTTCCTGGGTATTGATCTGATGTTGGTTTCGGCCTTCGGGGTTAATGTTTGGGAAATTGTTCTCTTGCTAATTTGCGGTTAGTGACTAATGAATTGGAATGAGGCGTATGTTGTGTTTGTGTAACATTTGTTCTAATATACGCGGGTTGTTCGGAAAGGCCGGGTTCATACCCATTCTGAATAACCGATTCGACGATATGTCGAAGATGAAGACGGTGGTTGAAGACCGGAAGTCTTCACATCGTTTGGATAATTACTGACGATCCTGATTGGGCAGTACACCCAAGAGGATGGAAATAGTTGGTGGTCGTCCAGGCGTACTTGGAGATGGATGGATATGCGAGGAAAGTGCCTCCGGTTTCGTTCAGACCCAGAACGAACTTGTAAATGGATTGTGTGTCTGACATTGGATTTTATTCCGTGTTGATTGATTTCTGTTAAATATATATCTGTTTGGCGGTGGAGAATTTATTCTCTTGCTTAACGCCCTTCTCTGAGACGTACGAGCTCAGAGGTTGCATATCGATGGACATCAGTCGCATGGCATGAATTGCCTGTGTGGCACGCTAAGATGCAATGATCAAGGCTTTTGTTGAAAAGAAGAGTCTTGTGGTTGATGATCAAAGCACGGCCTTTGTGGCGTAGCTTTGTGTATAGTGTGAATTCGCGAGCCTCACACCTCGGTATGAGTTAAAAACGGGATACGGACCGCTGGGAGAGCATGACGTTTCTTTCTAGCTTTGGTGGTGTCAGTGACTTACCAGCCCTGACATATGTATACTTTTCACCTTTGTGGTTGTTGGAAGGAGCCGCCTCGATTATAGGTCTGTAAGGACCGGGAAACGTGTGTTCAGGCATAATTAATCCTCTAACGTAAGTGAGGACCGGCCCAGCCGAATCCAGGGTTGCCCAGAGTGCGTAGCCCTGAGGCATTTGCTAGAGTGTCTCGAGCGCGGAGAGGATCTTGCCCCTTGCCTCGACTCATGACGGAAATCCAATTTCCAATACGTGTATTGCGGTTTTAATTGTAGAACTAGTATGGCGACATGATATATGGTACTGAGACGACCCGAATTCCCGTTTTCACGGAAACAAGGTTATCTTTGGAATATAACACAGAAACAGATAATAGCAGAACAGAATTAAATAAATACACCAGAATGAACAACAAAATATACTGGATAAAAGTAATCATCAGAGTTACACAGTATACAGGATCTTACTTAGTACAAATACAGTTCAGCTATACATAAATGTCTACAGCGGAAATAAACAAAATATGTACAATAGGAGCTGAACAGCATAAAAGGAAATAAATGATAGAATCCATCTTCAGCTCCAGCTATCCAGAAAGAACCAGCTAAACCTGAATACAAGGCTGCCCGTGTAGAAAAAGGGACACCCGAGTTTGAGAGTGAAACAAACTACGAGTCAGTCATGGGACTGGTATGAGAAATCCACTCAACACATATATAATTGGCTAATCACAGGACCACGCCACTTTCGTGGAACGGGTTTACTCCATTGGATTGCCAGTGCTTTAAAACAAATCTTTCTTTTAAACATCGCTATGCTTTTTATAAAAAAATGAAGCCGTTATAAGACTCAGTTCCCATCACACAATGCAACGCAAACCGGAGGATAGAGTTTTTACCTTATAACGGCCAAGATATGCTTGATACGAATAAAACAAAGGCATTTGATATTATTACCAGTGTTTATATGTTTTGAAAACAATTTCAAATCATAACTATCAATCATAGACGACATGAGCGTCCCATGCCACTATGTCGCCGAATGTATATATACAATCGAAACCGCACGATGTCGTAGTTGGAAATTGGATTTCCGTCATGAACCAAGGCAAAAGATAGTCCTTACCGAATTCGAGACGCTCTAGCCCGTGTCTCAGGCAAGCGCGCAGGCAAGCCTTGGATCGTCAGGGCCGGTCCACCGATGTGGATTATTTTGCCTGAACAATACGTTTCCCCGCCCTTTGGGGCGTCAACGAGCCAACGAATGACTCCATCGGACCCGGATCGTCCGATCAAACCGAGGCGCCTCGCAACAGCAATAACCACATAGGTGAAAAGTATATAAATGTCAGGGCTGGTAGGTCACTGACACCACCCTAGCTAGAAAGAAACGCATGCCCTCCCTGATGTCCTTCTTCCGTTTTAGGTTCATACCGGGGTGTGAGGCTCGCGAATTTACGTTATACACAAAGCTACGCCACACAGGCGATGCTTTGATCATCACCACAAGACTTTGCTTTTCAACAGAAGCCCTGATTACTGCATCTTAGCATGCCACACAGGCAATTCATACCGTGCAACTCATGGCTATCAATCACACAGAACAAATTCCAATGTCGGACACACAGTCCATTTACAAGTTCGTTCTGGGTCTGAACGAAACCGGAGGCACTAAATACCTCGCAAACCCTTCGATCAACACGTACGTCTGGACGATCACCACTCATTATCCATATTTCGGGATGCCTCCCAATCAGGACCTCGGTTACCATCCAAACGAGGTGAAGATCTCCGGTCTTCGACCATCGTCTTCATCTTCGACTTTCAATCGTCGGTCAATTATTTGAAATGAGAATTAACTCGGCCTTCTCAAATAATTCACGAATATTTAGAATTTCAAATCAATTTATTTCAATGGTTAAATTATTCGACAACACCAATATTGTTTTTTAATGTAATTTTCACACCAAACACATTCAACCATCAAAAGCCACATAAATCAAGCAAATTCAGTTTATTTCCATTTCATATCGCTTATGATATTTTATAACTATTTATCGCTATTTTTATTTATTTTAAAATAGCTAATATATTCAAAACGACGTTTCGGGCCATAACGTGGCCGTGGCGCTGTTTTTCTTCAGATTTGATTTACACATATCTGAAAATCTAACCGTTGGATCTTCACAAAATTTACATCATTAGAAAGGTCTTTTCAAAACGAATCCAACGGCTCCAGTTTCGGGAAAATCCGACGGTCGGATCTCCCGGTACAATCGTTTGAAATTTCGATTTCAAAATACGAACTGCAGCGTCGTTATTCGATTAAATATAATTATATTTATATATATAAATAAATATAATCGTTTCTGGCGCTGTTTTTCTTCAGATTTGAATTAAACATTCCAGACAATCCAACCGTTGGATTTTTACAAGGTTGGTGCCGTTGGAAAGATTATTCCAAGGCGAACCCGACGGTTGAGGTTTCGGGAAAATCCAATGGTCGGATTCCCCGTACTAGTTGTTTGAAATCACGGTTTCAAAATACGAACTGCACGGCTTCGTTTCGTTTTAATTTCATTTATATTTATATATTTATATAAATATAGTTCATTCAATGCTTTCTATATCGTTTTCACTTCAAATATTTTTCTAACGCCTTAAATTTTGGAAAAATTTCGCCATAACCTCCCCTGCACCGGGAGCATCGGGAAATCGCAAATAGCGTCACCGGTCCTTCTAATCTCAAAAAGAAAAAGAAAAAGCCAAGCGGCTAGCCAACAGGCTCAAAATCATCACCCAAACAAATCAGTAAATGTGTACCTATTTGTCGGGCACAAAATTTTATTCCTCTTCTCTAGCCCCTTTGCTATAACCTGTTCAATGAATATTGCATGTACATATATATACAGTTCTTATCATTTATCAATTTCTATTCGACTTCATATTTGATTTCTATTTGGTTTAAAAACTCCATTCATTCTAATGTTACATAAATAGGTGCAAATCATTTCATTAGCTAATTAATGAATATTTCAACTCATATATGTTTATTTTGAACAAGTGGCTATTTTTAACACTTCACATTTCAACGATTTATGCATACAATAAAAATGTGATTTTTATTGTGAAACAATTCATTTCAAAACACTATTCTTCTATATAGTTCAAGTTGGTGATAGAAATGAGATTTTTATCATAAAACAATTTCTTTTAAATCGAGGTTATTTTACATAGTTCATATAGTCGATAAAAGGTGATTTTTATTATCAAACAATTTATTTCAAAATATGAATACCATTCAACACATGAATTTCTAAACAACGAATGAATATCAATTCAACACATGAATGTTTTCTATAGTTTCTATATATAGATAAAAATGTGATTTTTATTATCGAACAATTTATTTCAAAATATGAATACCATTCAACACATGAATTTCTAAACAACGAATGAATATCAATTCAACACATGAATGTTTTCAATAGTTTTTATATATAGATAAAAATGTGATTTTTATTATCGAACAATTTATTTCAAAATATGAATACCATTCAACACATGAATTTCTAAACAACGAATGAATATCAATTCAACACATGAATGTTTTCAATAGTTTTTATATATAGATAAAAATGTGATTTTTATTATCGAACAATTTATTTCAAAATATGAATACCATTCAACACATGAATTTCTAAACAACGAATGAATATCAATTCAACACATGAATGTTTTCAATAGTTTCTATATATAGATAAAAATGTGATTTTTATTATCGAACAATTTATTTCAAAATATGAATACCATTCAACACATGAATTTCTAAACAACGAATGAATATCAATTCAACACATGAATGTTTTCAATAGTTTCTATATATAGATAAAAATGTGATTTTTATTATCGAACAATTTATTTCAAAATATGAATACCATTCAACACATGAATTTCTAAACAACGAATGAATATCAATTCAACACATGAATGTTTTCTACACAATGAATAAATATTGTTTAAGCATATGAAAATAATTCAAACAGAAGAATATTATTCAAAATTTCGGCAGCATAACGGCAGGGTAGTTAAACCGGCACCGTCCCTAGTACGGCTCCTCGCTCTACCTTAAAACCTCACGGTTTTTGACAATGGGGATCATGCATCTAGTTCGCACGCAGGCGGCATGTATATATTTATTTCATTTCCACAAACTAATCCTATGTGGTTTCAACCAAATATTTCACAACCACAAATGGGTATTTTTCAACCACCATCAACCAATATCAATCACAAACAATCCCAAACAATCATTCGCTATCAACCAATTATCACAACCATTTCAATCAATAAATATCGTCCATGGTTTGTGGACGAGGGGCGTATATATATATTTATATATAGCTATTCACTTTTATTTCAACATATATAATATTTTTAAATCAGAAATCTCACCAATAGCTATCCAGTACCACGACTCTTCTTCGCCAATCTCTCTTTCTGTTGCTTCGTCGCCCGTATTCTCTACATATGTAAAAATCGAATCTTTACGATGCTATTCAATATATAAAAATATGATTTTTACTTCGGCTTTCCATATATAAAAATCTGATTTTTACTTTCGACTTTCGATATATAAAAATATGATTTTTACTTCGGCTTTCCATATATAAAAATCTGATTTTTACTTTTAAATTTCTAATCTTCTTCTAGTTTATAAATCATTTTAAAATCAGTTTTTATATTCCTTTATAAATCAGTTTTTAAAATCTCAGAAAAATCAGTTTTTATATTTTTATAAATCAGTTTTTAATACTTATATAAAAAATCAGTTTTATTCTTTTTTAAAATCCAGTTTTATTCTTTTTTTTAAAATAAACAGTTTTAATTTTATAAAAAATTCAGTTTTTATATTTCCTTTAAAAATCAGTTTATATTTCTAAAACAAAACCAGTTTTTAATACTTTAAAAACAAAATCAGTTTTATTTCTTTAATAAAAAAATCAGTTTTTACTTTTTATAAAAAAAAGTTTTTCTTTGCTTTTAAAATCAGTTTTTCTTTTGAATTTTCATTTAAATCTCTATATTGAATTTTAAACGCACATTTCAAATTACCGGGGTCACATACTAACTAGAAAAATTCCAGAAAAATATTTTCTAGCTTCGTATTGACGATACGGTCCTAACCAAACTAGTTTCGTCGAATTCTGAGACCGTTTGCAAAATGGCCAATTTCCAGTCGATTAAGATCAACTGAAACCGGTCAAACGCGTTTTCTTTTGCCACGCTCACATATTGATTCGAAAAATTATGAAATTTGAAACCTAACAATAACTTTACATAACGGATCCAACAAAAGTGGTTTCGTCGAAATCCGAGGTCGTTTGCAAAATGTCCATTTTTAAGGGCCTGAATTCCATAGCGACTATTCAGAATTTTCAACTGGACATACCTTTTGATTCCCGCTATCAAATTTCGATTGGTCGAATTCGTTAGAAAGATATTCACTAACTGATTTAAATATTTTTGGTTTCACTAAAATCCGGATTGTTTTGCACCCGGTATATTCAATTGAAGTTTGAAATCGAATTATCGAACTACCGCGCCATTTTCAATTCTATATATAATTATAATTAATTATATTCGTTTTCAAATGTCGATTCAAACTCAGTTTTCATTGCCATTATCTAAAATATTTATTTTAAATATTTAAAATCCATTATTTTAGCCAATTTAAAAATTTTAAATTGGTTCAGATTTTCTGGGTCGTTACAATCTCCCCCACTTAAAACTTTTCATCCCCGAAAAGGAATAAAGTCGAAAGTGGTTTGATAAATCTACAATCACAAGATACAACAACCAATTTGTTTTTAATATTCAGAGTATAGAATAAATAGTGCACATCCATGGGAAGAAAATAGCAACGGAATAGAGAATTAAATGGTAATGCAAAGTAGGGTAAATGTACCTTGCACCAGAGTCAATCAGAGATATCTACTCGGCATCTAGGATAAGCTTTCTGAATGCTCTCCTCAGTTTCCCAAGTACAATCTCGCGGATCTCCACTCCATTGCACTTTGACTAAGTGAACCTTCTTGTTCCTCGGCTCTTTGGTTTCTTTGCCGATAATCTTTAGCGGCTCTCGCCTCACAGCTAATTCTGGAGTAATTTCAATATCCTGCTGAGCTGCTTCTTCCACGATCAAGTCTGGATCATGAACGTGCTTTCGAAGTTGAGATATATGAAATACATCATGCACTGCAGGCAACCAGTCAGGCAGTTTGACCCTATAAGCGAGAGTTCCAATCCGTTCCAGAATAGGAAACGGACCAATGAATTTGGGTGCTAACTTTCCAGTTTTACCGAACCGGATAACTCCTCTCATCGGCGATACTTTCAAATATACATAGTCGCCAACTTCAAAGGATATATCTCTTCTCCTTCTATCGGCATAGTTCTTTTGTCGGCTTTGAGCGGCGAGTAATCGCTTCTTAATAAAATCGACTTTGTCGGCAGCTTCTCGAATCATATCGGGACCCAACACAAGTCTATTTCCAGGCTCGACCCAACAAGCAGGAGATCGGCACGGTCTACCGTACAATGCTTCGAATGGCGACATTGTCAGACTCGCCTGGTAGCTGTTGTTATAAGAGAATTCAGCCAAATGCAGATGGTCTTCCCATGATCCACCGAAATCTATAACACAAGCCCGCAATAGATCTTCTAAAATGCGATTCACCCTCTCAGTCTGACCGTCTGTCTGAGGATGATAAGCGGTGCTCAAGTTTAACTTCGTTCCCAGCTCGACTTGAAATGCTTCCCAGAATTTGCTAGTGCATATCGTATCTCTATCACTTACTATACTGAGCGGCACTCCATGCAGTCTAACTATTTCCCTGAAGTATATCTGCGCCAGACTCTGAGCAGTTCTGTTTGATTTGACAGGTATAAAATGGGCGGTCTTCGTGAAGCGATCTACGATCACCCAAATACTGTCATTTCCTTTTCTCGTTCTAGGCAAACCATCAATGAAATCCATAGAAATATGTTCCCACTTCCAGCCAGGAACTTCTAGCGGTTTTAATAATCCAGCCAATTTCTGTTGATCACTTTTAACTAGCTGGCAAGTAGGGCATCGACTAACATATATTGAGATGTCTCTTTTTAACGACTTCCACCAGAATGTGCGTTTGATATCGTTATACATTTTATTCACACCCGGATGGATACTGAGCTTAGATTTGTGACATTCATCAAGCACCTCTCTTCTTAATTCAGGAATATCTGGAACGCAAATTCGCCCTTCTAACCTCAGAATCCCTTCGTTGTCTAGCTGGAAATCTGAAGCATTGCCTTCACGAATTCGCCGACTTATTCCTTTGATAAATTGGTCGTCTTCTTGGAGAGCCGATATCTTATCAATCAACGAAGTCGCAATGATGAAACTGGCGATCATCTCATTCTTTCGGCTTAACGCATCGGCCACAACATTGGCTTTCCCTGGAGTATATATAATTTCAAAGTCATATGCTGCAAGAAACTCCAGCCAACGTTGCTGCCTCAAATTCAAGTCCTTCTGAGTGAACAGATACTTTAACGACTGGTGATCTGTAAACAATTCAAATCTCTCGCCCAGAAGATAGTGTCTCCAGATTTTCAAAGAGAATATGATAGCCAATAACTCAAGATCATGAGTTACATAGTTCTTCTCGTGCGGTTTCAGTTGACGGCTAGCATAGGCAATCACTTGGCCTCTTTGCATTAACACTGCGCCAAGGCCTTCTCTAGAAGCATCAGTCCAGACCTTTAGATCTTGGTTGCCATCGATGATGGTTAACACTGGAGCTGTGGTCAATCTCAACTTTAGCTCTTCGAAAGCCTCCTCGCTTTCTTAAGTCCATTTGAATTTAGAATGCTTCTTTGTAAGCTTTGTTAAATGACCAGATATCTTCGAAAAGTCTTTAACGAACTTCCGGTAATAGCTAGCCAATCCAAGAAAACTGCGGACTTCAGTGGGAGTACTGGGCTGTTTCCAATTTTGAATAGCTGTGATTTTGCTTGGATCCACAGCGATTCCATCTTTCGATACGACATGGCCCAGAAATTTCACTTCATCTTGCCAAAAGATACATTTGGAAAACTTTGCTTTCAATACATTTCTCCTGAGGATTTCTAACACTTGTTCCAAATGTTTTTCATGCTCGGCCTTTGATTTAGAGAAGAATAGAATATCATCAATAAATACCAGAACAAATTTATTCAATACTCCTCTGAATACCCTATTCATTAGATCGACGAAGTAAGCAGGGGCGTTACATAAGCCGAAGGCATTACTAACCACTCGTAGAATAAGTCGGGGCCTCTGAACGCTGTCATTGGAACACACTCTTCGGCAATTCGAAGTTGATGGAAACCTGTAGCTAGGTCCATTCGCGAAAATACTTGTGCTCCATTTAATCGATCCAACAAATCATCAATCCGCGGCAATGGATATTTGTTCTTTATTGTCTGTTTGTTCAGATCACAATAATCCACACATAACCGTAGAGTACCGTCAGATTTTGGGACAAACACCACTGCTGCACCCCAATCAGAGAAACTAGGCCTTATCAGACCTTTCCATACTAGTTGTCGTGTTTGATTGTCTAATTCCTCCTTCTCTTTCAAGGACATTCTTCGAATAGCGTGAACTACCGGCCTTGCATTTGGAATTAAAGCAATTTTGAAATCTATTTCTCTCTACGGAGGTAAGCGAACAACTTCTTCGAACACATCCGCATAGTTCTTGATGACAGGAATATCTTTGATGAGGTCAGGAATATTCTCTGTGATTTCAGGGACATTTTCAATTTGGGCTGGAGAAACATTCAAAGCTGCCCAGAAGTCTTTTCTATTAGCATTTTGACCTTCACAGGGAATGGTTATATAACCCCCTGATTTAATCTTAGCTCTAACAACTCTCTCGGCGCATCTAACCTCTGCTTCATATTTGGTTAACCAATCCAATCCCAAAATAAGATCGAATTCATCAAAGTTCATGACGACAGAGATAATAGGGAATTTATAGCAAGAAAAAGAGACGGGTACTGCACAAACCCAACTGAGATTGATGGAACCTCCAACTGGATTTCGGACAGTCATTGGCTCTTTGAGCTTCTTCAAATTCAAATCCAACTTCTTGACTGCACTCTTTGCAATAAAGCTTCGTGACGCGCCAGTGTCAAACAGTACTTTAACTGGAATGTTCTTGACATTGAGCGTGCCTTCTAAAACATCAGCCCTTTCCTGATCAGACGAAGATGCAGGCAATTCGGCCACTTCATTTACCTGAGCTTCTTTGGCCCTTTTTAACAGCCAGCAATCTCGCTTTATATGACCGGACTGATGGCAGAGATTGCATTTTCTATTCGCTTGAGATCCTTCTTTGGATCGAAGTCTGCCTTTTAATTGCTTCTTTAAAGGCCCGCAGTTTATCGAAAAATGCCCTTTCAGATGGCAGTTATTGCATACGGTGGTCGTTACCGGTTCTTTCCCAGATTCAGCCCTTTTTCTCTTGGCACTGGGCTTCTTATTGACCTCAGACCTCGTACTGGCTTCAGGAATATCAGTTTCCGACTTTTCTTTGTCACTAGAACTGACTTCTTCTTCATTTCGCAACATGCCTTTCCTGTCGAGATCTTCGTACTGATAAGCCATGTATATCATTTCTGAGAAAGGAAGCTTCACATGCCCCAATACTTTATTCTGGTATTTCCTTTGAAGGCCATGAATAAATCTCATATTTTTACCCTTCGGATTTTGAATTAGATGAGGAGCAAAGTGAGAAAGTTCATTGAATTTCTTATGATATTCCGGAATGGTCATGTCTCCTTGTATCAGATAAGAAAATTCATCGCATAATCTCTCGGTTGCTTCGGGAGGAGTAAATCTTTCCAGGAAAATCACTTTGAATCTGTCCCAGGTGATATCACCTTCTGGATTTTCTTTAATGATTGAATCCCACCAAAACAAAGCTTCTTCTTTGAGTGCCCAAGACGCCAGTAATCTTTTCCGATCGTCTCTCAGCTTTAAACCCTCAAAGATTTTCTCTGCAGAACGAATCCAAGCTTGTGTTTCCATAATGGTCTCCTTGCTTAAGAATGGCGATCCCCCAAGATTTCGAAATCTCTTGTATAGAACTTCTATATTGGATTCTGGCTGTGGGAGCACAACTGGCTCATTAGCTGGTCGAGCCATACGATTATTTCTTCTGTTTCTGCCACTCATTTTCTAGTACTTTTGCAATTAGCAGATCAAGTGTCAGGTCACAGAAAAGATATTTTAAAACATAGAAACATATACTTCAAGTGTAAATGTGTCTATCGAGGTGTAATTTCATTCTGCTTTACTCATACTAGGATATTGCTGATCCTATCTGTATAGAGTTACCCGTCCTAGAACAATACTGGTTCTATTTCTGACGAGTTCGTTCAAATGTTATATTCCAGAACTAAGCTTAACCAAAGCTCTGATACCACGATGAGACGACCCGAATTCCCGTTTTCACGGAAACAAGGTTATCTTTGGAATATAACACAGAAACAGATAATAGCAGAACAGAATTAAATAAATACACCAGAATGAACAACAAAATATACTGGATAAAAGTAATCATCAGAGTTACACAGTATACAGGATCTTACTTAGTACAAATACAGTTCAGCTATACATAAATGTCTACAGCGGAAATAAACAAAATATGTACAATAGGAGCTGAACAGCATAAAAGGAAATAAATGATAGAATTCATCTTCAGCTCCAGCTATCCAGAAAGAACTAGCTAAACCTGAATACAAGGTTGCCCGTGTAGAAAAAGGGGCACCCGAGTTTGAGAGTGAAACAAACTACGAGTCAGTCATGGGACTGGTATGAGAAATCCACTCAACACAAATATAATTGGCTAATCACAGGACCACGCCACTTTCGTGGAACGGGTTTACTCCATTGGATTGCCAGTGCTTTAAAACAAATCTTTCTTTTAAACATCGCTATACTTTTTATAAAAAATGAAGCCGTTATAAGACTCAGTTCCCATCACACAATGCAACGCAAACCGGAGGATAGAGTTTTTACCTTATAACGGCCAAGATATGCTTGATACGAATAAAACAAAGGCATTTGATATTATTACTAGTGTTTATATGTTTTGAAAACAATTTCAAATCATAACTATCAATCATAGACGACATGAGCGTCCCATGCCACTATGTCGCCGAATGTATATATACAATCGAAACCGCACGATGTCGCAGTTGGAAATTGGATTTCCGTCATGAACCAAGGCAAAAGATAGTCCTTACCGAATTCGAGACACTCTAGCCCGTGTCTCAGGCAAGCGCGCAGGCAAGCCTTGGATCGTCAGGGCCGGTCCACCGATGTGGATTATTATGCCTGAACAATACGTTTCCCCGCCCTTTGGGGCGTCAACGAGCCAACGAATGACTCCATCGGACCCGGATCGTCCGATCAAACCGAGGCGCCTCGCAATAGCAACAACCACATAGGTGAAAAGTATATAAATGTCAGGGCTGGTAGGTCACTGACACCACCCTAGCTAGAAAGAAACGCATGCCCTCCCTGATGTCCTTCTCCCGTTTTAGGTTCATACCGGGGTGTGAGGCTCGCGAATTTACGTTATACACAAAGCTACGCCACACAGGCGATGCTTTGATCATCACCACAAGACTTTGCTTTTCAACAGAAGCCCTGATCACTGCATCTTAGCATGCCACACAGGCAATTCATACCGTGCAACTGATGGCTATCAATCACACAGAACAAATTCCAATGTCGGACACACAGTCCATTTACAAGTCCGTTCTGGGTCTGAACGAAACCGGAGGCACTAAATACCTCGCAAACCCTTCGATCAACACGTACGTCTGGACGATCACCACTCATTATCCATATTTCGGGATGCCTCCCAATCAGGACCTCAGTTACCATCCAAACGAGGTGAAGATCTCCGGTCTTCGACCATCGTCTTCATCTTCGACTTTCAATCGTCGGTCAATTATTTGAAATGAGAATTAACTCGGCCTTCTCAAATAATTCACGAATATTTAGAATTTCAAATCAATTTATTTCAATGGTTAAATTATTCGACAACACCAATATTGTTCTTTAATGTAATTTTCACACCAAACACATTCAACCATCAAAAGCCACATAAATCAAGCAAATTCAGTTTATTTCCATTTCATATCGCTTATGATATTTTATAACTATTTATCGCTATTTTTATTTATTTTAAAATAGCTAATATATTCAAAACGACGTTTCGGGCCATAACGTGGCCGTGGCGCTGTTTTTCTTCAGATTTGATTTACACATATCTGAAAATCTAACCGTTGGATCTTCACAAAATTTACATCATTAGAAAGGTCTTTTCAAAACGAATCCAACGGCTCCAGTTTCGGGAAAATCCGACGGTCGGATCTCCCGGTACAATCGTTTGAAATTTCGATTTCAAAATACGAACTGCAGCGTCGTTATTCGATTAAATATAATTATATTTATATATATAAATAAATATAATCGTTTCTGGCGCTGTTTTTCTTCAGATTTGAATTAAACATTCCAGACAATCCAACCGTTGGATTTTTACAAGGTTGGTGCCGTTGGAAAGATTATTCCAAGGCGAACCCGACGGTTGAGGTTTCGGGAAAATCCAATGGTCGGATTCCCCGTACTAGTTGTTTGAAATCACGGTTTCAAAATACGAACTGCACGGCTTCGTTTCGTTTTAATTTCATTTATATTTATATAAATATAGTTCATTCAATGCTTTCTATATCGTTTTCAGTTCAAATATTTTTCTAACGCCTTAAATTTTGGAAAAATTTCGCCATAACCTCCCCTGCACCGGGAGCATCGGGAAATCGCAAATAGCGTCACCGGTCCTTCTAATCTCAAAAAGAAAAAGAAAAAGCCAAGCGGCTAGCCAACAGGCTCAAAATCATCACCCAAACAAATCAGTAAATGTGTACCTATTTGTCGGGCACAAAATTTTATTCCTCTTCTCTAGCCCCTTTGCTATAACCTGTTCAATGAATATTGCATGTACATATATATACAGTTCTTATCATTTATCAATTTCTATTCGACTTCATATTTGATTTCTATTTGGTTTAAAAACTCCATTCATTCTAATGTTACATAAATAGGTGCAAATCATTTCATTAGCTAATTAATGAATATTTCAACTCATATATGTTTATTTTGAACAAGTGGCTATTTTTAACACTTCACATTTCAACGATTTATGCATACAATAAAAATGTGATTTTTATTGTGAAACAATTCATTTCAAAACACTATTCTTCTATATAGTTCAAGTTGGTGATAGAAATGAGATTTTTATCATAAAACAATTTCTTTTAAATCGAGGTTCTTTTACATAGTTCATATAGTCGATAAAAGGTGATTTTTATTATCAAACAATTTATTTCAAAATATGAATACCATTCAACACATGAATTTCTAAACAACGAATGAATATCAATTCAACACATGAATGTTTTCTATAGTTTCTATATATAGATAAAAATGTGATTTTTATTATCGAACAATTTATTTCAAAATATGAATACCATTCAACACATGAATTTCTAAACAACGAATGAATATCAATTCAACACATGAATGTTTTCAATAGTTTTTATATATAGATAAAAATGTGATTTTTATTATCGAACAATTTATTTCAAAATATGAATACCATTCAACACATGAATTTCTAAACAACGAATGAATATCAATTCAACACATGAATGTTTTCAATAGTTTTTATATATAGATAAAAATGTGATTTTTATTATCGAACAATTTATTTCAAAATATGAATACCATTCAACACATGAATTTCTAAACAACGAATGAATATCAATTCAACACATGAATGTTTTCAATAGTTTCTATATATAGATAAAAATGTGATTTTTATTATCGAACAATTTATTTCAAAATATGAATACCATTCAACACATGAATTTCTAAACAACGAATGAATATCAATTCAACACATGAATGTTTTCAATAGTTTCTATATATAGATAAAAATGTGATTTTTATTATCGAACAATTTATTTCAAAATATGAATACCATTCAACACATGAATTTCTAAACAACGAATGAATATCAATTCAACACATGAATGTTTTCTATACAATGAATAAATATAGTTTAAGCATATGAAAATAATTCAAACACAAGAATATTATTCAAAATTTCGGCAGCATAACGGCAGGGTAGTTAAACCGGCACCGTCCCTAGTACGGCTCCTCGCTCTACCTTAAAACCTCGCGGTTTTTGACAATGGGGATCATGCATCTAGTTCGCACGCAGGCGGCATGTATATATTTATTTCATTTCCACAAACTAATCCTATGTGGTTTCAACCAAATATTTCACAACCACAAATGGGTATTTTTCAACCACCATCAACCAATATCAATCACAAACAATCCCAAACAATCATTCGCTATCAACCAATTATCACAACCATTTCAATCAATAAATATCGTCCATGGTTTGTGGACGAGGGGCGTATATATATATATATATTTATATATAGCTATTCACTTTTATTTCAACATATATAATATTTTTAAATCAGAAATCTCACCAATAGCTATCCAGTACCACGACTCTTCTTCGCCAATCTCTCTTTCTGTTGCTTCGTCGCCCGTATTCTCTACATATGTAAAAATCGAATCTTTACGATGCTATTCAATATATAAAAATATGATTTTTTACTTCGGCTTTCCATATATAAAAATCTGATTTTTTACTTTCGACCTTCGATATATAAAAATATGATTTTTACTTCGGCTTTCCATATATAAAAATCTGATTTTTACTTTTAAATTTCTAATCTTCTTCTAGTTTATAAATCATTTTAAAATCAGTTTTTATATTCCTTTATAAATCAGTTTTTAAAATCTCAGAAAAATCAGTTTTTATATTTTTATAAATCAGTTTTTAATACTTGTATAAAAAATCAGTTTTATTCTTTTTTAAAATCCAGTTTTATTCTTTTTTTTAAAATAAACAGTTTTAATTTTATAAAAAATTCAGTTTTTATATTTCCTTTAAAAATCAGTTTATATTTCTAAAACAAAACCAGTTTTTAATACTTTAAAAACAAAATCAGTTTTATTTCTTTAATAAAAAAATCAGTTTTTACTTTTTATAAAAAAAAGTTTTTCTTTGCTTTTAAAATCAGTTTTTCTTTTGAATTTTCATTTAAATCTCTATATTGAATTTTAAACGCACATTTCAAATTACCGGGGTCACATACTAACTAGAAAAATTCCAGAAAAATATTTTCTAGCTTCGTATTGACAATACGGTCCTAACAAAACTAGTTTCGTCGAATTCTGAGACCGTTTGCAAAATGGCCAATTTCCAGTCGATTAAGATCAACTGAAACCGGTCAAACGCGTTTTCTTTTGCCACGCTCACATATTGATTCGAAAAATTATGAAATTTGAAACCTAACAATAACTTTACATCACGGATCCAACAAAAGTGGTTTCGTCGAAATCCGAGGTCGTTTGCAAAATGTCCATTTTTAAGGGCCTGAATTCCATAGCGACTATTCAGAATTTTCAACTGGACATACCTTTTGATTCCCGCTATCAAATTTCGATTGGTCGAATTCGTTAGAAAGATATTCACTAACAGATTTAAATATTTTTGGTTTCACTAAAATCCGGATTGTTTTGCACCCGGTATATTCAATTGAAGTTTGAAATCGAATTATCGAACTACCGCGCCATTTTCAATTCTATATATAATTATAATTAATTATATTCGTTTTCAAATGTCGATTCAAACTCAGTTTTCATTGCCATTATCTAAAATATTTATTTTAAATATTTAAAATCCATTATTTTAGCCAATTTAAAAATTTTAAATTGGTTCAGATTTTCTGGGTCGTTACAATCTCCCCCACTTAAAACTTTTCGTCCCCGAAAAGGAATAAAGTCGAAAGTGGTTTGATAAATCTACAATCACAAGATACAACAACCAATTTGTTTTTAATATTCAGAGTATAGAATAAATAGTGCACATCCATGGGAAGAAAATAGCAACAGAATAGAGAATTAAATGGTAATGCAAAGTAGGGTAAATGTACCTTGCACCAGAGTCAATCAGAGATATCTACTCGGCATCTAGGATAAGCTTTCTGAATGCTCTCCTCAGTTTCCCAAGTACAATCTCGCGGATCTCCACTCCATTGCACTTTGACTAAGTGAACCTTCTTGTTCCTCAGCTCTTTGGTTTCTTTGCCGATAATCTTTAGCGGCTCTCGCCTCACAGCTAATTCTGGAGTAATTTCAATATCCTGCTGAGCTGCTTCTTCCACGATCAAGTCTGGATCATGAACGTGCTTTCGAAGTTGAGATATATGAAATACATCATGCACTGCAGGCAACCAGTCAGGCAGTTTGACCCTATAAGCGAGAGTTCCAATCCGTTCCAGAATAGGAAACGGACCAATGAATTTGGGTGCTAACTTTCCAGTTTTACCGAACCGGATAACTCCTCTCATCGGCGATACTTTCAAATATACATAGTCGCCAACTTCAAAGGATATATCTCTTCTCCTTCTATCGGCATAGCTCTTTTGTCGGCTTTGAGCGGCGAGTAATCGCTTCTTAATAAAATCGACTTTGTCGGCAGCTTCTCGAATCATATCGGGACCCAACACAAGTCTATTTCCAGGCTCGACCCAACAAGCAGGAGATCGGCACGGTCTACCGTACAATGCTTCGAATGGCGACATTGTCAGATTTTCTGGGTCGTTACAGGTACCCATGCCGTCTATGATTTATATTTATGATTGAAATTATTTTGACACTATACACTTATTATAGTATCAAATGATTTGTTTTAAACGTACCAAGCATGTTTGGCTATTATAAGGGAAAACCCTATCCTCCGGCTTGCGTTGCATTGTGTGATGGGACCTGGGTCTTATAATAGCTTCATTTTTCGAAAAAGCATTGCGTTGTTTATTCTAAGCACTAGTACTCTTGGGAGGAAATTCGTTCCGTGTTATACGGCGTGGTCCCTTGAATTACTTTCTTTTCAAGTAAAGTTTTAAATAATTGTTTTAGTTCTCACACCAGTCACATGACTGACCTGGAGTTTATTGTTTTAACCTAAACTCTGGGTGCCCCTATTTTCCGCACGGGCAGCTAGTAGTTTTGGTTTTGCAGATTTATATTCACAGGATCCTGGTTTACAGCTGGAATGATATCCGGAAAGCTCTGTATCCGTATATCACCTTCAGTTGTGCTTTGTATTATTTTTCCGCTGCTATGTAATTTATTGTAATCTCTGATATTTATCGAATGTAATTTATTCATTTATACTCTGTATATTCTTGTATCTGATGGTATTGTTGTAATAACAATGAAATGTTCTTCTGTTTGCGTTCTGATTTGTCCTGTTCTCAAACGATCAGGGGTTTCGAACGGTCTAGATCGGTTTAACGACTGATTCGGATTGAGCGAAATTCCAGGCCGTCACAGACTGGTTAACGAGAAATATTAATGATGCATCTCATGCTGAAGATAAGCATGTATTTGATGATAATAATGACTTGACTTAGGATGTTGCTACTAGAGCAGTAGCAGTGGAGGAAGTTAGATATCCATGTAGAAAAACATTCAAATCAGGAGGTTTTTCAGCATTTGCCTCAGCTCCTTTACATATTCATGAAGAAGAAATAAATCTAAATTATACGGATGAGGAAGATGAGGAAGCTTATGAATTCGATGATGCAGACATTGATTTGGAAAATGTAATTGTTGAATCAGATTCAAATTTCAAGTTTATTAGTAGTATATATTATTATTTTGGATTTGAAAACTACTATGCTTGAAATTCTATGCTCATGATATTTCATTTGATGATCTTTTTTTGTAAAATGCCTAAAAATCTTTGTTGCATATGTTTTTGATAAAAATATCGAATGTTTTAAAAAAAATTGTTAAATGTTAAATTTGTTAAATCAATTAAACATGTATAGTAAATTAAAATGACATGCCCCATTTGACGCATTCTGCGCCAATGCTCCAGAAATGTTTTACGCCTTTTCGCGTCGTGCGCCATTAATAAAATTGGGTTGTTAATAACACTATATATATTTGTATATATATGTTCTTGTTTTTGTCTAATATTTTTAACTAGCTCGGTTCTTTATGTTATCTTTCATCAACTAGACTCGACCCAAATCTATCGGGTTTAAGTTGAGGTTGGATCTGTTTGGTTTTGATTTGCGGCTATCGGTTCTCATTGCCTGTTTTTGTTCGATGTGATAATTATATATATATATATATATTTATATTTAATTTTCTTGGAGATTATTCCGAAATGTGATCATATCAGTGTATACAAATAATGCAGTATGGTAGAGATTGGTTTGAATTGAGAATGAAAAATAAGTAGTAATAATAAACAATAATAAACCATAAAAAAGGAAATGTCCTTCATTTTTGCATCATGAGTGCCATTTGCGCCATTCTCCACACCTTTCCTTGTGCGCTGCGACATAAGGATAAAAAGCACAAACGCTGCGCTACGTCTTGTACCATGACATGTGCCGCCGCACGCTTTTGTAACTATCACTGAAAATAAACATAGATTTAAGTGTACAGTGCTTGTTAAAAGTTGAAATAATGTATAAAACAAGATTTTTAATCTTCTCAAGCCCAATTTGGCACAATTCTTTGTTTCAGTTGAAAAGCATCGTGATTTAGTTCGTGTTAATGTGATACCACTTGAAATTGCCAACATTTTCTAATGTTGGAGTGAACAGTTCAAAACGAGTGATTTAATTGTTTTGGAACATCTGGATTCAACAATTTTAAAACGTCAAAATTAGCATTCCGGTTCTTGTGCACACAATTTTCAAAGCACAAGTGTATTGTGTTTTGTAATGCATGTACCGAAACGGAATACAATTTTTAAGTGTGAGTTGTGGTAACATAGACTGAGAGCAACAAATCAAGCAGCTTTTTAGGTACATGATATATTGAAGTTGCATCATATCCCGTGCTTGGTATATCTTGACAAACATGTAATATGGACATTAAGATGTCTCTGGATTTGTTAGCAGGGTTGTTGACTAGAAAATACAAGAACACATGCATGCGTGCACACACAAATTTAAATGGTTTCTGCTTAAGCAAGCATTCTTCAGGGGAACTAGCAATAATTTGGTTTTTTGGACTTGTAAGTACAAGCATTTCTTGTTGTCTCCAAATTAAATCAGTTGAAGAATTTTTGTAGGACTTTCACCAGGGTTTTTGTTGATTGCTAATAAGGAATACTTTGTCCATTGGTGAATTAAAGAAAATTTTAACTCAGATGACTGGGTTGGAGCTTCAAGACCAAAGATTGTTTTTTCAAAGTTTTCTTATCACATCTAAATGTGTCATTTATAAGTAAAAATCGACGGTGGAAATCCCACCAACACTGCTTACCACCATGCTTCAGTGTAAACGCTTTTGTTGAATCCATGCACACAGGGCAAGATAACTTACCTCCCATACTCCAGCCTGAAAGTATACCGTACGCAGGAATAGAGCTTATCATCCATAATAAACAAGCAAATAGTTCAAAAATTTTTCCTTTTTGACACGTCGTACATGTTAAAACCCTCTACCCACATTTTCTTCAGGTCCTCAATTAAAGGTTGCAAATAAACATCAATTCCATTTTTCGAATTATTGGTTCTAGGGACAATTAGGGTTAAAAACATGCATGGATTTTGCATACATATCCAAGGAGGTAAATTGCAAGGTGTCAAAATAACTGGCCAAGTGGTGTATTTTTTACCGTACTGACTAAAAGGTTGGAAACCATTAGTGTATAAACCGAGCCTAATATTTCGTGACTCATTGGCAAAATCAAGATATTTGTCATTGAAATGTTTCCATGCTTCTCCATCTGCAGGATGACATAAAACCCCTTCCTCTCGAACCCGTTCACTATGCCATCCCATCTGCTCCGTAGTGGCATAAGACAAATAAAATCTTTGCAATTTAAGAATAATAGAAAGATAATGTAAATGAGTAAAAGGCACACCTTTACCGTTACTTTTTTATCGTATCTTCCTAAGCCACAAAATTTACATTGTGAATGGTCTATGTCTTCTTTCCAATATAGCATACAACCAACTTAACATGTATTTATCTTTTCATATGACAATCCAAATGCGGACACTTGTTTTTTTAATTGATACCAATTTTCATCAAATCTAGTCTGCAAATCAGATGGGACAACATCTCGAATTAAACTAAAAACGTCATTCATTAATTTTTTGGTACCGTTGTTTGTGGATTATATTGCAACTAGCCTAGTAGTCGCTGCCAAATCTGCCATAGGACATCCATCAAAAAACGGTTTTTTAATGCTTCTAACAAGTCAAAAAAATATTTAGCTTTTGGATCTGGCTCTTCCACAACATCCAATGAATTAGACAACATGCTCGGACCAACGACATCAATAACAATTTTGGTCATTCTATTTTCTATAGTAGTAGATTCATGAAAATCAACATCAAAATTTACATTACCATCCTCAACAACTACCACATATTAATAACGTCCACTGCTTCTTCACGATGATTTATCCACACATAGTAATCGTCCATAAAAATATTTTTAGTCAAATTTCTTTGAACAAATTCACGAGGATGATGTTTTGTAGCTTTGCACTTCTTACAAGGACAACGAATTTCCGTCATGTTTGTCCCATTAGATGATGCCACTAGCATGAACTCGGTAAAACCTCTTAAAAATTGAAATGGAATTGTTCCTTTATGTCCAACATCTTTGTACATCCAAGCACGATGAAATTTCAAATTTTCCATCTCCTCTTACATAATTAAGACATGTTATATTATAAGATGAGTATTTATAATTATTATTATAAAGAACTTCAGTAATTTCATTATTTCAATAGTTATCTAACTATTGTATTATTTTATTTTGCTGGATGCAATTTCAAATTTGTACACATACAAATACAATATTAGATGTATTCTATTTTAAATTGAAAATTCTTATTCTTTTAAATGTTTAAATTCTACCATTTATGCAAATTAAATATATCTTATCGTAATTCTAATAGAATTGTGTCTATTGATTATTTGATCGAAACTTTCAGTAGAGCTGTTTATTTATGAGCTTGGTCAACCTATTTCCCATTACAAACAAAACGTTATTTTTTATATTTCATAAATCGTTTTGCCTCAAGTGGTACAATAAAATTTCAGCAGCACTTCTCCTTATTCTCTATATCTTACGCCTATGGGTGTACATGGGGAACAAAGAAGAAGTGCCCTCGAAATTTATCACCATTTGAATGAAAATGATTTATGTAATGTAAAAAATTAGTTTTGTTTGTAACTTAAAACCAATACAGGGGAAAATCTGACAAATACTGTATTAGGTGAATATTGATGTTCGTTTCACAACAAAAATAATGATCATATACATACCTGTCAAATGGGGCCAAACATTAATCTATGATCAGTAAAATTTAGTTACCTTTTTCTTATCACAGTAATAATTTTTTTTTCAAAATTATGTGCACACAATAATTTAAATAATCAATATAAACATTTAAGGGAAAATGGATAATTTAAAGAGCTAAAAATGGATCAATATAAGCTTAATTAGTGTTATGTGTTGTATCTATTTATTGGGCTATAAAAGGTTGTAGTTTGGATCTTATGAAAATTTGTTCACACACATGTTTAAAAATGGAAATGAAGTATCATCATCCCATAAGTAATATAAATTATTCTAAATCAAGATATATTTACATTTGTATCTCATGTAAATGAATTTTAGTTAGAACAATAAACAGTTTGTAAAAGGTTATTTTATACATTTATTTACTAATTTTCTCTCTCTTCATCTTCGAAAATGAGAAAAATAGAGTTGATAATAAGTCACGCTTTGCACTGCACTGTGTGTCTTGTGTATTATGCTACAGATCAAAATCGTCTTGCACTGCCTTTCTTGCCAACTACAATTCCAGATATTATGCTGTTGTAACTTTCAATGGCGTACATTATATCATCCGGCCTTGGTCTGTAAGCATTCTCCCTAACTGCAGAATTACATTATTCAACACAGCAAGGGTAAGTTCCCAATTTAGTTTATTTAATGATGATTATAGAAATTTACACCCTGTCACAATTTACAACTACCTTGATGATTCAATTTTAGTGCTCTGTTTTGAAAGAACTTTTTGTACTGCCACTTAAAAGTAGTTTTGAATGGTAATTTTAAGTAGTAACAACTATATTACGGTAGTTTTTTTCCTTTTCTTTTTCAAAATGTAGTTGCAAAAGGAGAAAAAAGTAAGAAGCAAGTTTCTTTTGTTCACGACAACTTCTAACTAACATATAATTTATTTTTATCCTCGTTAGCTTTTGTCAAACAGTTGAATGAAAATGAGAAAATTAGGTGTTTCGACTGTTTAAGCAATTTCCAAACATGCTTTTGACATATTCAAGCTTTACATACAATGCACTGATTAGCAGTGGTTTATGTTAGTTTAACATTTTGGTCCTGGCCTAAACCTCAAGGTGTAGCATAAACAGTTCTAACTGGGCCTTTATCATGAAAGTATGAATTTAGTTGTTTACAATGTACACCATATATCATGTACTTCGATTGACTGTTTACACCAGTTTTAAGAAATTTAGTTATGTAGTCAATGATTGGATTAGCCAACTTCGTCATTTCATGTACTACAACTTAACTTCTACCATTACCGTAACTCAGCTAAAGCATATGCACTTTCCAAAGTGAAAAACTTTGTGCTACTTTTGATATAATTAAATTCATTTAGTGAGCAACACACATGTCAATAAAAATTTAGACATAATTTAAACCAGCGGGCAAGAAACTGAATGGCAGAAATTCTGTAACTTACAAAGGTTCAGCCAATCATAAGGGATTCTAATAATTTTTGAAGGGATAATCTAAATTGGAACAAATATAAGTGTGCCTTAAGCGAGTATATCTATTTGGTAGACTCTGATCATCTTGCTTTGAATGTTGACTAATAATTGTACGATGTTATAATATACCGCTATAATGATAGTACCAATTTTGACCCTTGGCAAGATAACCAGATCTGGGTGAAATCTTTAGTCGGATATAATTTGCACTAGAATCATTTTCTCAACTTCTTTAGCCCCTAATTAGGCGGCGCAACTAAGGAGGCAAAGGGACGGCGCGACTAAGGAGGCAGAATGTTGGCGCGGCGATGCAGAGACGATAGCTCGGCGGCTAAGAGACGTGCTTGAACGCAGGGCAGCAGCTCAACGATGTGGTGGAGATAAGATTTAGTTTTTTTTTTTGTATTAATCTGATGAAATGTTGGAATGTAAAAAAGGGTGTGGTTGAATGAAAAATTGATGGCGGGGAAGAGGTTGTTTTGAATGGGTACAGTTATTTTTACCGTAATTTTAGAGCCGTTTATAGAAATTTCAACCTATTTAAAACATGTAGGAAATGAGTAGGAAATTCCCTACATAGTCCCTACACCTTTCACATATTTTCCCTACGCCGCATAACTATGCGGCGTAGGGAATCTTGGTTGGAAAATTGTCCCTTTTTTTAGTTAAACAAGCATGCTTATAAAGTCACAATTGCTGCTTTGTATTGATATTTATAATACTACAGGAGCTACTCATGTAAGTCTTTTTTCTTGAATTCAAAGCCTACAGTTATAGTGGTGTCGTAGTATAGTTTAATTTATTATTCTACATGGTCATAATTAATGTATTCAATGATAAACTTGAGAAAACCAAAAAGAAATATAATTAAACTACTTGGAATTGTATACTTTTACATTTCCAATCGCAATTTTTTAATGTTCAAAAATAAACAGGAATATTTTTTGAATTATGCCAGTTTTCAAAAGTTATAACAAAAATAGGCCAGTTTCAAAACTAATTTGTAACAACCCGAATTCCGACAGACCGAATTTTTTTCAAAATTCTAATCTATTGAAGCCCTGTTGGTTTATCTGCTATCCTACAGAAAAGATAGAGATAATAAACATATCAGAGCTCAGGAAACATCTCATGATAGAATGGAATGAAATATAATCAAAATACAGCCTTACCCAGATAATAATACTGCCTAACCAGTATCCAAGGCTATCATATCTCTTCCCCCAATCTAACCTTAAGCTATCACATCTCTGCCCTAAATCTAACCTACGAGTATGTTATGAGGAGGGGGTCAGAACACAAATTTTGGTGACTGGATTTAAACTACACATTTTGGATAATCCAACATATACCATTCAGTTACACTTTCTTATTTATTATGTTAGTCGGGTTAACAGGACTTAAGGCTTACACACACGTCGTACTCATCTACTCCCCAGTAGATTAACCTAGTATAGTATATATATTACTACCCCAAAATTAAGGTACACCCCATGGTACCCCACTCGCATGGTCTCCGCCGTAACGTCACAGAAATATACGCAGTCCCTCATTCTACGCCGGAGCAACGTACAGATCTATGTATAACAACGCTATGTTCTGCATAGAACCTTCATCTCCATGCTACGTAAGCACAAGGACTACCACCTTCGAACCATTCGATTGAATCAAATTACATCACAGAGCAATGCCCTAGAGTTTACGATACACCACCCGAAGCAGACATGCATGTATCTATACTTTCTCACGTATGTATCGTTAATCGTACTCGATGCCTCGACCTTGATGATACACCATCCATAAACGGTATGCTTGTATTTGCACGTATTATCTACTATGCACCGAGTTTCGTAATAGGGATATATCAGATACATGGAACTCGGTCAGGAGCCTTTTTAGATATCTATGTACACAGATGCTATGGTCTACATTTTCAGTGGCTATGGTCCCACCCGACCCCTCCCTCAATTAGTGAAAGACAAACAGAATTGAGAGCTAGTGACGTGGTCCATAAAAACATCAAACAACATCCTAATTGGCCTCTCCCGTAACTAAAGCCTTGATAGCGATAAGGTCGATGATATGTAGGCTTAGTTCTCCATCTTTCTGCATCACGTATCACGCTGACTGTCAGTGGTTGGTACCCGGCGACTGCTATCAAACATATGGTTAGACCCGCCAAAGGCAAACGGATAAAATGGTCGAAATCCGCCTAGTCACAAGGCAACCGAATCGTCGAATCACCTATGCCACCCTACATCTTTCTAATTGCCCCAAATTGTGGCAGTCAAGGTATACTCACCAGGTAGTAATGCACAGACCTAACCTCTGCGAGCATAACCTAAAGTTGACATAGCACAGAGGACTACTGGGAATACCCTCCATGTCTCAGGAATCTACGTGCTTCCCCTTCCTGTCCTTCAGAGCCAACAGAATATCAGCAGAACAGACTGAATAATAAAATGGACGTGCGCTACCCTCATGCCTCATGACACAACGATGATTGACCCGGTTATTACCTGAATTTCAAATTCCTAATAATCTGAATTCCGACAGATCGAATTTTTTTCAAAATTCTAATCTATCAAAATCCGCGTTGGTTTGTCTGGTATCCAACAAAAAATACAGAGATAATAAACATATCAAAGCTCAGAAAACATCTCACAGCGAAATGGAATAAAATATAATATAATCAAATATAGCCATACCCAGATAATAATACTGCCTAACCAGTATCATAAGCTATAATATCTCTGCCACAAATCTAACCTGCGAGTATGTTATGAGGAAGGGGTCAGAACACAAGTTTTAGTGATAGGATTTGAACTACGTATTCTGTATAACCCTACATATATCGTCCAATTACATTTTCTTATTTATTTGTTTACTTTATTTATAACACTCAAGACGTACACACACATCCTACCCATCTACTTCCCAGTAGATTAACCTAATATATATATATATATATATATATATATATATATATATGTAGCTACCCCAAATTATTGAGGTACACTCCATGGTACCCCATTCACACGGTCTCCGCCGTAATGCCATAGAAATATACGCAATCCCTCATCCTACGTCAGAGCCACGTACGGATCCCAATATAACAACGCTACGTTCCGTATAGACCCGCCATCGCTGTGCTATGTAAGCGTACAGACCGCCACCTTCGAATCATTCGATCGAATCAATTCCCATCACAGAGTAATGCCTTAGAGTCTATGATACACCGCCCGGAGCAGACATGCATGTATTTTGACTTTCTGATGTACCTATCAATAATCGTACTTGATACATCAACCTCAATGATACACCATCTGGAAACGGTATGCATGCATCTACACATATTATCTATTATGCACCGAGTTCCAAAGTAGGGCTATATCAGATACACAGAACTCGGTCGAGAGCCTTTTCAAATATCTGTATACACAAATGCTATGGTCTACATTTTCACAGTGACTATGGTCCCTCGACTCCTCCGTCAACTAGTGAAAGGCCAACAGATGTCAGAGCCAGTGACATGCCCCTAACAAACAATCTACATCAAAATTGGCGTGTCCTGCAACCAAAGCCTCGATAGTAAAAGGTCAATGTTCTTTTGGTTTAACTCTCCGCCTTTCCGCATCAAGCTGACTTTCGATGATCGGTACTTGACGATTACTATCAGTCAGATGGTTAGACCCGCCTAAGGAAAATAGATGAGATGGCACTAACCCGTCTAGTCACAAGGCACCCAACAGCCTTCTAACTGCCCACTATCATGGCAATCAAGGTATACTCACCCTGTAGAAACACGTAGACCCAACCCTTGCGAGCATAGCCTAAATGCTGCCACCGCTCAGAGGACTACCAGGAGTACCCTCCACGTCCTAGGATGTTGTGTGCTTCCCCTTCTAGTTCTTTAGAGCTAGCAGAATATCATCAAAACAACAGGAAGAACAGGCAGAGTAATTAGATGGGCCAGCTCTCCCCTCTTGTCTCACGACACCATGATGATCTACCCTGTTGGGTTCTCCACTTTCAGACGTACAGACTGGTCCAAGTGCCTCAAGGTAACATGTTATTAGCCACTATGTCCAAACGTTTAATTACATGCTTTCTCTACCTTATTAGACTTTTGGTTAACTTGGTTATTTCAACTCATATTGACTTCTTATTAAGGTTACCAAGTTCTTCTTGCTTATTAATTTTAGTTATATAACTTACCCTATTTAAGTAAATTAATAAGCCTTTAACATGTTATTCTTATTAGTATATTTCAGATTTTTAGGTTTTCAGATAACAAGTTCTTCTTACCAGCAGGATTCAGATTCTCAGGTTTATAGATTACCTAATGTATAATTAAGTACAAGTTATTGCATTTCATAAATTTTTCCTTCGTTTCTCTACATTTTACAAACAACAAGTTTCATGTTTCTAAATTTACATATTACTAAGTACAACTTATCTAATTACATAAGTTATCTCATTTTCTCTATCATCTATTATAACCTAAGTTATAATTTACACTTGTCCCTAGAATAAGCCCACCTATTATCTTTCCTTTTCCCCTTCAGGTTTATTCATAATAGGTTATTATCATTCCTTGTTCATCCCAATTCTTTTACTATTATAGGATTCATTCATTTTCATTAACTACAATCAATGCCATTTAATTCTTTGCAGTTATATACATGTAATGTATGTTAATGCACCAGACCCCTGACATTAAGTTGACCAATCGTGGATGTTGGATTTGCCGGGCGGCTCCGGGCAGACATCTACCACAAGTTGAACTTAACCTCGTGTCTTAGCACCATTATATGTATGTTTACGGACCAGATCCCTCATATTAAATTAACCACTTGTGGTTGCTAGATTTGTTGGGTGGTTCCGGGCAGACTTCTACCATAAGTTGAATTTAACTTCGTGTCTAAGTGCGGTTACAATTTTTTTATTTACTGTAAATTTAGGCATATTCATTCTTCCAAATTTTACTGTAATTCTATTTACAATCTTTAGGCATAATAATATTCTTGAACAAATATTCATGTTCATTGTAAATTCCATAATTACAACATTTACAGTAAATTCCAAAAAACAAATGGAAATAGGCTTTATACAATAGAAATGTTCTCAATTTAGGTTTCAAGATTACAGTATTGCAGAAGTTTCATCATTTATAAGAAGGATACAATTCAGTTTTAATTACAACAGTACTAATTTCAACAAATTTTAGCGGGTTAAACATTTCAGGAGGTTTACATTTCAACAGATTACAACAGGTTAAACATTTCAGCAGATTAATTATACATATTAACAGGAAATGCCAAATGATAGATATACCATTATGAAAAGTTATAACTTAAATCCACTCACCTAATAGCTTTCCAATTCATGAATATGGTTCAGACCTTGCATTCTGTGGTTTCCTAACTGAATCTAGAATCTAAATAACCATGGATTCACAATTCATAGATTAAAAGAAAAGGAGAAAAAGAAGAGAAATCTAAATTAACCAGATCCAAGAATTTACCTCACTTCGGTCAGAATTCTGAACACCCATTTGTAAATATACATTCTTTTCCTCCAGATCTTGAATCATAATTTTCTAAGACTAATTATTCTATTTTGTGAAGAGATTTGAGGAGGAAGAAGAATGGCAGAGTCTAGACAGTCTCTCAAAAAATATTAGATTTAGGCTAGGCTCTACTAGCCTATTTATAGGTGTTCAAGAAAGTGGATATGATCTTGTACACGCAGCGCTGAGTTAGCAATGAATGTGGTTTGAAAAAAGTCCAGATACGCCGAATGAACCTGCCCAGGTCAGGGGTGGGTCAACCCATATACCCCCTGGCTCAACCTTAGGGTCGACTTAGCCACTTTGGGTCGATCCAGCCCCATTGGGTTGATCCATTTGGTCCAGGTTCCCTCTTTACTTTCCCGCTTCATTCGTTTGAATTTATGAAACTATCTAAATATTATATTTACATATAAACGTCTTATATGTATACAAAACTTTTAATGCCCATTTTACATGTATATACATATATGCAAATTTTATTTCATTTTAAAAATTCAAACGACGTTATGTCATCATTTAATTCTTACCATTTCCATTGATTACAAGTTTATTTTGAACTTCTTTTCTGTATATATATATTTGCATATATATATATATATATATATATATATGCATATATTTACATATGCATGTATACATATATTTTTGTACTTCCTTATACATATAGTTTTCCTTATATGTGCATACATACCTATTTTCCTCTTAGAACATGTATTATTTTAGCCGTTCCTCTAAAATAAAAATATGGCGCCCGCGGGGATCGAACTTGCGCCACTCTCTTAAAAGTCACATGCTCTTACCAATTGGACTACATAGGCTTTTGTTAACAAGACTAAAAACAATGGTGGTTATTGTTCTTTTCTTATACCTTCTTTACATGTTTATTGTAATATTTTATTTAAAGGTATCTCTTCCATCTTAAATCGGGTTTCTGCGATCCATAGGTCTAAATTGACCATAAAATGGCCATAGATGCGATGACGCTAATCCTATGACCAAATTCTGGAAGCTCTTCAAATTTTATTTCATTTAAAAAATGAAGGTTGTTACATAATTACAGAAATAAATCACTTGGCGTTATCCGGGATTACGCATGTTCAATTTTTTTTTCCGAAGGCGTTATCTAGGATAACGCTGGTTCACATTTTACACTAGCGTTATCCTAGATAACCCTCTGTTGATTTCCTACACATTCCAAAAGAGCCTGTGAGCGTATGAATTAGCGGTATCTCAGATAACGTTAGTAAGCATTATCTAAGATAACGCTTTGTTGATTTCTCAATACCTCCAAAAGAGGCAGTGAGCAAATTTAGGCTACCGCAACACAATACAATAACAAAGAAAATTACCAAACAACTAAGATATCAACATATACTATTTGACCAACATGACAACTACATATCCACCAACAAAAATAATCATATCCGAAATACATAACGAACAAAACAATAACATATCCAAAATACATAACAAACATAATAATAACATGTCCAAATTACATGCAGACGATAACAATATCATATCCAAATTACATAACGACCATAAGGTTCGACACGAAACATTAGAATTGCATATACACTAACAAATCAATAGCATATATCCATCCAAATCAATACGTCCTACGGAATAGTTACATAGATTAAACCGTAGCGAATTATTCAGTAAAAATGTAAAACCACCTCCTAATTCAATTGTCTCAGAAGCCGAGGCATTTTTCTTTTCGGCTGTGGTTGAAGTTTTTCCTCCTCTGGTGTTGATGGATCCTCTTCTGTTCTTGGATGCCCTCCTCTACTTGTTCTGGAAGCGGTGGTGAAGGTCCGTCCGGTACAGAATGTTGTGAAGACGACTCACTAGACGCTTGCTTGTGAACATTCCTGCGGCTTACGTGCTTCTTTCATTATCGGGGAGCTCGAGGTAGTCGAATAACATCCAATTGAGCAGCTAGCGGCGGAGGTGGTGTAGGAGGTCTTGATCTATCCATTTTGTTCTTAGACAAGCAAGAACGCAAAATTTGTTTATTCAACAAGCACTTCCCTTTACTTTTCTCTGGAATTTCTTGCTCTAAATCATCCACTAACTCAAGTGGTGTCCATGGTAGACACCATCCTCCTATAAACAAATACAAAAAGTTAATGTCATTTAGAAGTCTTACATACCCTAGAAATTGAAAACGTACCACATTCCTTTCAAGAGGAGCTCTAGGTTCGAAGGAAGAAACTAATGTGGGAGGTTGTGGAGGTGGTCATGGCAGCATGAACCGAAGTGTAATGTTCCAGTATCATGCAATCTTGCTCGGTTAGTGGGGCATCATGTTCTTTTCCCGACAGGCATAACGATTACCCCACAAATCAAGCATGGTATCGTAATACTCATTGTTTACTTTAACTTGATAACAAGGAGTAGGCTAAGGAAGATGCTGCCGTAATCCAAACTTTCTAATAACTCTGTCTGAAAGATGGTATGCATGGTCTGTAAGTGAATACAAAATCAATCTAGCTCTCCATAGCCCTCTAGACTAGGTGCACAGTGCAGGTAGTGCCTGTAGGTCTTCTTCACTATAGGGATTCTATGCCACTATACCGGCGGAAAGAACATCCAGTTCGTTCCTATAGAACATTAAATTTCGTTTAGGTGCCCTTTTGGTTTTTTTCGGTCCGATCCACTTGCACGTACATAAATGTGTTTAAAATTACCATAAACACAAATGTTTATCAAAAAATAATAATAATTATATTTGTACCATGCTACATACGGCTTCGTGTTGCCCATACCGGTCTCTACATGAATACATGCCCGACTGGAAGGTAGGTCTAGGACGAAAGCTGCAAAATAATGATATGTTGTTTTTTCATTTGTTTTCTCATAATCATTTGCATTAATACCTAAACGAGACTCAAGCATCCACCCATCTCCTTTTGTTGCACCAAAGCTGTCCTACTGAACTCTACATATGTGGTAGCTTGAACCGCAACTCCCCATGCATATGTTCTTCACTCATCAAAGTCCGCAATCAGAGGGAGCTAATGAAGAGCAACTCTAGATTTTGACCTAACGCAGAACATGCGCTAAGTAATAATGTGCAACATGATGGCACGAGCTTGATGTTGAATTTGTAGTGGAGTTGCATTTGGCTGAACATCACCCACAAACTAAGAACGATACCACGTACTCAAAACATTCTCATTCCTCCACCAAGCCTCTTCCCACGGAGTCAGGCAAACCAAATTCTCAAGCATTAACTTGTAATTTTGTAAAGCATTAATTCTAAGAATCGGCTCACCATCTATTGGCAACCCGAATAATACAGCGACATCTTTCAACGTTATCGTCGTTTCACCAACTCGTAGATGGAATGTGGATGTCTCTGGTCTCCACCTATCAAGTAAGGCCGTGATCAAGTTTCGATCTAGTTATGCATACCCAACCTTGTGCACCAACCCAAATCCATATCTATCTAACACTACAACAACAAAAACTTTTCGCAACTGCAATATCTGTTACAGTAGACTAGTTGCAACAGGCCTGCACCCGTTGGTATAGTCGTAGTTGCAAAAAGTCTCGCAACATTTTCTGCCTGTTGCAATAAGATGTTGCAGTATACTTTTTGCAGGCCTTTGCTATTGCAACTGAATCTTTCAATAACAAATGACGGTTGCAAAATAGTCTTATACAATTTTGTGTCGGTTGCAAAAGATTTATTCACAACTGTTATTGTTTGTTGCAATTGAATCTTTTACAAAATGTTTTGAGATTCAACTGTTATAAAATAATGATTTCATAAATTTAAATACATACAATTTAAATATTAGATCAAAGATAATACTGCTCTAAAATATTTCATTAAATATTCACAAAAGTTCAAATTTTATTATAATAACTGTAAATTCAAGCAAAAACAACACAGTGAAAAGATGGGTATATATATATATATCAGCATCTCTCTTCAAGATTACAAATTATTTTCATTTTAATATTATAATGATTTGGAATATTCAATTTTGATTTAAAATTGAAATGAAGTGGAAATCATTTTAAAATAAATTTATAATGAAATATTCAATTTTGATTTGAAAATTGAAAAGAAATGGAAATCGTTTTAAAATAAATTTAAAAAGAATTTATAATGAAATATTCAATTTTGGTTTGAAAATTGAAATAAAGTGGACATCGTTATAAAATAAATTTAAAACGAATTTACAATGAAATATTCAATTTTGATTTGAAAATTGAAATGAAATGGAAATCGTTTTAAAATAAATTTAAAATGAATTTACAATGAAATATTCAATTTTGATTTGAAAATCGAAATAAAGTGAAAATCGTTTTAAAATAAATTTTAAACGAATTTATAATGAAATATTCATTTTTGATATGAAAATCAAAATGAAGTGAAAATCATTTTAAAATAAATCTAAAATGAAATACTCAATTTCGATTTGAAAATTGAAATGAAGTGAAAATCATTTTAAAATGAATTTAAAACGAATATATAAAGGAATATTCAGTTTTGATTTAAAATTGAAACGGAAGTGGAAATCGTTTTTAAAGAAAATTTAAAATGATTTATAAAATTCGTTTTAAATAGAAACGGACGATATGTATATTATATATATGATCGCCTGAATAGAATGCGCCGTGCAGCGACCGTTCGGGAATTTAGACCATTGACTTCAAATTGATGTTACGGGAGATCCGGCCGTCCGATTCTCCTAAAACTGAAACCATTGGGTTCATATCGAAAAGTGCTTTCTATTGAATAAAAGAGATTTGAAATCTAATGGTTGGATTTTAAGATATGTCTAAATCGGTTATGGAAAAGGTCGTTATGGATGCAGTTCGTTGGTCGCTATTGGAAACCGACTGTACGGGCGATACTAAAATTATTTAAAATATGGAAAAATTATGTAAAATCATAGTAAATGATTTGGAAAGATTTTGGATGAAAAATTCCTTTTTTGAAAAGATAATTTTTTTTTTATCGAAATGGACTAGTTAATAACTAGAATAATAATCCAATTATTTTTAGAAATAAATAAATTGGATTTGAAAATGATTTAAAATGACCAGAATTTTTCCGATAAATAAATTGGAATGGATTTGGAGTGGAAATAATCTTCGGAATATTTCGATATTCGATTGCGTGATTATACGGATATTATTATGGGAATTTGGAAGATACAGATATTGTTATTCCCAGTACAATATCCGCTGGTTTCAGAATTTGATATTGAATATAAGCCGATATAATTTCTATTCAGAGCCTTGTATTTGATATCAAATTGTATTTTGGGTTTATCATGAACCGTGTCTTCATTAACATTGTTCTTAAACCATGTTGAAAAAAGAATAAATCTTTAAATTAAGATTTAGTTTAGTTTTCCAATTAATTAATATTTAATTGGAATTGAATAAAATAATTGGACTTTTAGGTTTATCGTGAACCGGTGTTTTAAATAACACTTGTTCTTTAACCCAATTAACAGTGAAGAATATGATTTGGAATTTATAATCTTTTAACTAAAATTAATGGAATTTTCTAAAGTAAAGATTTCTGATTAATATATTAAATTGGAATTGAATGGAATTCGATTTGGTAATAATCGAAGTGAGTTTCTGTGGAGGAAGACTGTTAATATATATGGAATTTAAAAGGATTTGTCGTTATTCCATTTATATTATTAGTCGGATACGGAAATTGATATCGATTATATATTAATCTGTTTTCCGTAAAGATTCCATGGTTAATGGAATGTGATTTTGAGTTTATCGTGAACTGTGTTTTAAATGACATTGGTTCTTTTACCTAGTTAAAAACAAGATTACATGTCTAACATTGTATTTTGAATTGTATTGTTGATCTCTGCTAAATGTATATCTGTTTGGTGGCAGAGAATTTATTCTCTTTCTTAACACCCTTATTTGAGACATACGAGCTCAGAGGTTATATATTGGCAGAAATCAGTGGTATTGTGTAGATGGTCGATGTGACATGTTTGATTTCCCAAGTCAAATAATCATTAATAATGATTTTTAGGAAGATTAAAACTAAGTGGTGTTTTAATGAATCTTTAATTAGATTGAAATGTGAATGTGATAATTTAAATTATCAAATTTTGGAAAATGATTGAGAATGGAGTTTCACCAGTTTTGCTCCAAGCAATAGTTAAATCTTTAATTAGATTTGGACGTGAAATGGTAATTAATTTTTACCAATAACACTGTGGTGTTAGATATGGAGTATTACCAGTTTTACTTCATGGGATGAATAGGTTGGGATTGGTAAATATAATAAGTGATTACTTCAGTAATGTATGTGGAAAACCTTAATTTGGTTTAAATTGTGAAAATAATATTTGAATAAAAGAATATTCTAGATTGGAATGAGGCATATGATGTGTTGTTATAGCACTTGATTATAAGATATGCGAGTTATTTGGAAAGACCGAGTTTAACCCATTTTGAATAATTGATACAACGAAAAGTCGAAGAGATTGAAGATGGTGCAAGACCAACGATCTTCACATTAAATGGACGGGTTGCTACTGATGCCAATGATTGGAGTAGCTACCTTAAAGGGGCTATGGTGGTATCCGCTCGGACTATTTGTTGATTGTTCGAGTATCAGAGGGCCTCTGTCATTTATTGGACATACAGGACGAAGAATAAGGTGCCTCCGGTTCGTTCTGACCTAGAACGGACTTGTAAATGGATGGTGTGGCTGACGTTGTATTCCTTTATACTGTATTCGTTGTTCTCTGCAAAATATATATTTTCTTGGTGGCGGAGAATTTGTTCTCTTGCTTAACACCCTTCTCTGAGATGTACGAGCTCAGAGGTTATATATTGGCAGAAATCAGTGGTACAGTATGGATTGATAGTGTGGCATGCTGAGATGTAGTGATCCGAACTTTTGTTGAAAAGCAAAGTTTGGTAGATGATGATCAAAGCATAGCTTTAAATAGCACAGCTTTGTGTAGCATTAATTTGCGAGCCTCACACATCGGTACGATGGTGAATATATGGTTAGATCAGTATACTTTTTATATAAGGGTGGATTCGGTCGACTGAGATGAGCTGAGTGTGGTCGCTCCACGCTCTGAGGGATAGGGCACACCCCCTGATTCTCAGAAGGATAGAGTATACGGTGTTTTCTCATGCATAGGACGTAAGCCATTGAGATACTCGATATCCTGGATATAGTGTGGATGTGCATTACGGTGTTTTCTCACGCACGGGACGTAAGCCATTGTGTATTGGACTACACAATAGATCTTTTGAATCAGGGGTCATTAGTATGGAAATCCAAACTTCTAGTATGAAATTTTGCGGTTTTAGTTGTAAACCTATATATGGCAACATATATGGTACCCATGCGGTCTATGATTGACACATTTATATTTGAAGTTGATTTCTTCACTCATAGTAATAATAAAAAGAATTGTTTCAAAACGTACCAAGCATATTTGGCTATTATAAGGTAAAACTTTATCCTTCGGCTTGCGTTGCATTGTGTGATGGGACTGAGTCTTATAATAGCTTCATTTTTCTTTATTTAGCATTGCATTTTTTGTTTTAGGCACTGGTATTGTTGGGGTAAACCCGTTCCATGTTACACGACGTGGTCCCTTTATTTATTTAACATTAAAATAAAGATTAATAACTGTTTGAGTTCTCACATTAGTCCTATGACTGACTCGGAGTTTATTGTTTTCACCTAAATTATGGGTGCCCATATTTTCCACACGGGTAGCTAGTAGTTTTGGTTTTCAAAGATATTTCTTTTTACAGGATCATGGATTACAGCTGGAGCTATATTCGGAAAGCTTTTATCCGTATATTTCTTTCAGTTGTGTTAGTTGTTCTTTTCCGCTACGCATTGTACTTATGTATTATTTTCCGGTGCTATGTATTTTAAACTATGATATTTTTCGGTTGTGTAATTATTCGTACTCTGATATTTTCTTGTACTCTGATGTAATTATTGTAATAAGCAACAAAATGTTCTATTGTTTGTGTTCTGATTTGTCATGTTCTCAATTCAATCCGGGCTTTCCCGTAAGGGTGAGTTTGGGTCGTCTCAGTTTGGTATCAGAGCTTTGGTTTACAGAGCTCGAGAACAAGACATATTAGAACCAAACAAAAGAATTCATCAGAGGTTGGATTAGTAATATCCAATAAGAATGACTCGTTAGAGATGGGATCAATAGTACCCTAGAATGAGTTTCAAAGAGTTCTATTTTAAAATAAAAATGAAAGAAAAATTTGTTTTGAAATTTAAACCTTATTATACGTATTTGAGTATTTTATTTTAAATTGATTTGGACTATCGTATATATGAAGATTTTGCATATACGCCTAGCTAGCGTGTGTACGAAGTCTCAAATACACTAGATGGATATGGAATCACACTCTAGTCGCCAGGGCATAATTCTAATGTTGATGCATCATCATCAGTATTTATGTTTGAGTTTCTAAAGTGGGATATCTATATATTTTCGATTGACTGGTGTGAGAGCCAAAACTTAGATACAGTTTATTGTTGTGAATTGGTATCAAAAAAATGATTTTTAAGTATATATAAAGTTATATATTTGAAAAGATAATCAACTAATTGATTGCTGGTTGTGAAGTTTGATTATTAGTTTTACTAATTAAAATATTGGAATGATAATTAATTTAACCACTAAGCGAATGAAAGGTAAATATAGCCAAATTGAATTAATCACTGAACTGAATTGAAAATTGATTGAAATTGCGTATATGTACATGTATATACAATGAACCGGTCATAGCAGGGAAGCTAAGAAGAGGAATACAATTGTATGGCCGACAAATAGGTACACATTTACTGTATTTCTTGGGTTTTGATGATTTTATGAGCCGATTAGCTAGCCACTTGGCTTTTTATTTCATTTTTGGATTGATGAGGGCCCTATAAGGCAAGTTGCGGTTTTAAATATAAACCGATACAAAGGAGGTTATGGCGAAATTTTTAGAAAATTTAGGGTGTTAGCCAAATTTTTTAGAAATTAGAAAATTTTTAGAAACTAAAAAGTTGAAGAATGAAAGCCAGAATGAAAGTTTAGTGGGTTAGTTAAACAACTTTCAGCTCTGTTCCTTTTCGAGGACGAAAAGAATTTAAGTGGGGAAGATTGTAAAAACTTGGAAATTCTGAACCAATTTTAAATTTTTATTTTAGCTATTTTAATGGATTTTGAATATTTAAAATGATTTATTTTAAATAATAATGTCTAAAATTTTATTTTAATTGAAGTTAGAACATATTAATTTATTTTAATTATAAAAGGAGCCTGAAATGGCATGGTAGTTTGAAAATTCAATTTTAAATTTCAATTGAATGTATGATATTCAAAATAAATCGGATGTCAGTAAAACCCGAAATATTTGAATCTGTTTGATTAAATATTTCTAATGAATGTAAGAAATTCAGATTTCATAATATAAATTGAAAGTTATGTCCAGTTTAAAAATTTAAAATAGTCGCTATGGAAATTATATATAATAATATAATATATAACCCTTAAAAATAGCCATTTTGCAAACGACCTCCATTTTCGATCAAACAACTTTTATTGGATCCGGAATGTCAAATTATTGCTAGATTCCAATTTTCATAATTTTTTGAATTAATATGTGAGCTTGGTGAATTAAAACGTGTTGGATCTAGATAAACCCTAGAGGGGGGGGGGGGGGCGGGGTGAATAGGGTTTATCACAGTTTTTAACTGAAATGAAAAAAACTGACATGATATTTAAATAATAAACAGATCACAGAATATAGCAGAAACAGAAATGCAGAAAATAAATCACACACAGACATACCCAGCTTCGGCAAAACCCTGCCTACTGCTGCATTTTTATGGTTTCTACTAGGTGATAGAACAGATCCCGCATACAAGACCATGTACACTCGCAAACCCTGCTCTTATTCTAACCCTATGCTCAAAACCGTAGACTGATCCAATCCCCTAGATCAGATTTCTTGAATTACAAACCCTGTAACTCGTAACCCTAGAATTTACAGACTCTAGTGGACTGCCAGTCAACACCCTGACTGGAACCCTAGAAATTTTACAGACTTCTAGAACCTATTCATTTGGTTTTTACAACACAAAAAGAACAACAACAAAAAACAAAAACAAAAACAAAACAAAGGTAAATAAATAAAAACCCTTAGGAAATAAAATAAGGGGTCATCCCCTTTTTATTTAGAAATGTCGGCCGGCCCAATTGCTATTCATTTTTGCCCGATTGTTCTTCTTTTACTGGAGAAAATAAATGGCGGCTAGGGTTTCTGATTTGAATCCCAAATCGATTGTGATATTGATCTGAAAAGATTCCTCTTTGATGCTCAAAACTGTGTGGCTCTCTGACGTTTCGAGTTGGAATACCGATGATCGAAAAACGATAACAAAATTTGGTGAGTTCCTCTGAAATTTCTTTTTCAATTTTGCTTTGGAATGCTTGAATTGATTTGTGGGTTTTTTACGATCTTCGATTGAATTGTTTTTGGTCTTTTTTTTCTCACTACCTGCCGATGATGAATTGGTGTGAACTTATATGGTAATTTAGAAAACCCTATACAACTCTGATTTCACCATAAATGGCTTGGCCTTATTTTGTTGAAAGATTTGTCCCTGATTTTCGAGTTTCCTCTTTTTGATTTGCTCTCGATTTAATTTGAATTTTGTTGCCTTGTTTAAAGGCCGTGAATGATGAGATTGATCCTCGACTTCTGGAAATAAAATATATTGTGGTCCACTGGTTCGAACCCATGCATGATTTCTGGAATGTTTTATTGCCTTGAAATGTATATGAATTTCCACATTTAACTTTTGCCAAAAATGATCCATTTGAGAAATTTCATTTTTGGAAAAACAGCACCACCAAAAAATATTAAACCTTGCCTAAAAGTATATTCTGATTTCTGAAATCATCAATTCAAACTGTTTTGCTATTCTGATTTTCATCACATGATTTCTGCATGTCATCATGCTGAACACAATTATATGTACAAGAATCACTTGCTTGACCAATCATGCTTCACCCAGATTTGATCTGTACTGCACTATATGTTAGTTCATGCAAAACATATATGCCACTCTGATTTAGATATGTTGTTTCCATGCTGTGTATATACCATCACTACTGTGCATACATGTATTGTAACGACCCAGAAAATCTGAACCAATTTAAAAATTTTAAATTGGCTAAAATAATGGATTTTAAATATTTAAAATAAATATTTTAAACAATGGCGATGAAAACTGAGTTGAATCGACATTTGAAAACGAATATAATTAATTATAATTATATATAGAATTGAAAATAGTGCCGTAGTTCGATAATTCGATTTCAAACTTCAATTGAATATACCAGGTGCAAAACAATCCGGATTTTAGTGAAACCAAAAATAATGGAATCTAATTGGTAATATCTTTCTAACGAATCCGACCAATCGAAATTTGATAGCGGGAATCAAAATATATGTCCAGTTGAAAATTCTGAATAGTCGCTATAGAATTCAGGCCCTTAAAAATGGATATTTTGCAAATGACCTCGGATTTCGACGAAACCACTTTTGTTAGATCCGCAGTGTCAAGTTATTGTTAGGTTTCAAATTTCATAATTTTTCGAATCAATATGTGAGCGTGGCAAAGGAAAACGCGTTTGACCAGTTTCAGTTGATTTTAATCGACTGGAAATTGGCCATTTTTCAAACGGTCTCAGAATTCGACGAAACTAGTTTTGTTAGGACCGTATCGTCAATACGAAGCTAGAAAATATTTTCTGGAATTTTTCTAGTTAGTATGTGGCCCCGGTAATTTGAAATGTGCGTTTAAAGTTCAATATAGTGATTTAAATGAAAATTCAAAAGGAAACTGATTGTAACGAGCAAATCAGCTTGCGATACATATCCCATTGTGTTCAGAATGGGGGTAAAACGCTATGGGCGACAGGCGGTGGGCCTCGTTTCGAGGTCGTATGTAAAAGTCAACCCTTTTGCAAAAAAATAAATAATTAAATAAAAAAAATAAAATAATATAAAACCCCCCTTCCCCTTTCAGATCTGAAATCAGTTAAAGAAAAAAAAAACCGAACCCACTCCTCTCGTCGCCCCCCTCATCGTTGACCTCGTCCATCGCGCCTGCTCCGCCTGTGCCACCGCCAGAGGTGCCTCCCTCCCCTCACCACGAACCCGTCTACTTCCTCCTGCGCCTCAATCCTTCTACCCCCAAACCCTAACGCGCTAGCCCAGAACGACCTCGCCCTCGCCCACCGATGGCCTGCAGCTGACCACCCGCGACCCCCTCCTCCGCCTCCGCCTGAAGTCGCGCACCTCCTCCGTCGAACTGCAGAAACCCCCCTGTAATTATTTCTTTTTATTTTATTATTTTATTTTTATTTTTATATAAACAGAATTTAAAAACTGATTTATAATGAGAATATAAAAACTGATTTATAAAATGATTTAAAAACTAAAAACTGTATTTTTAAAGAAATTTAAAAACTGATTTAAAAATTTAAAAACTCGATTTTTAAATGATATAAAAACTGGATTTTTAAAATGATATAAAAACTGGATTTTAAAAAAAAAAGATTTTAAAAACTGATTTGTTTAAAGAATTAAAACTGATTTGTTTAAAGAATCAAAACTGATTTGTTTAAAAAAAATAAAATCTGATTTTGTTTTAAAAATAAAAACTGATTTTGTTTTAAAAATAAAAACTGCACCAAATTTATATCATTAGAAAGGTCTTTTCAAAACGAATCCAACGGTTCCAGTTTCGGGAAAATCCGACGGTCGGATCTCCCTGTACAATCGTTTGAAGTTTCGATTTCAAAATACGAACTGCAGCGTCGTTATTCGATTAAATATAATTATATTTATATATATAAATAAATATAATCGTTTCTAGCGCTGTTTTTCTTCAGATTTGAATTAAACATTCCAGACAATCCAACCGTTGGATTTTTACAAGGTTGGTGCCGTTGGAAAGATTATTCCAAGGCGAACCCGACGGTTGAGGTTTCGGGAAAATCCAATGGTCGGATTTCCCGCACTAGTCGTTTGAAATCACGGTTTCAAAATACGAACTGCACGGCCTCGTTTCGTTTTAATTTTATTTATATTTATATATTTATATAAATATAGTTCATTCAATGATTTCAATATCGTTTTCACTTCAAATATTTTTCTAACGCCTTAAATTTTGGAAAAATTTCGCCATAACCTCCCCTGCACCGGGAGCATCGGGAAATCGCAAATAGCGTTCCCGGTCCTTCTAATCTCAAAAAGAAAAAGAAAAAGCCAAGCGGCTAGCCAACAGGCTCAAAATCATCACCCAAACAAATCAGTAAATGTGTACCTATTTGTCGGGCACAAAATTTTATTCCTCTTCTCTAGCCCCTTTGCTATAACCTGTTCAATGAATATTGCATGTACATATATATACAGTTCTTATCATTTATCAATTTCTATTCGACTTCATATTTGATTTCTGTTTGGTTTAAAAAAAACACCATTCATTCTAATGTTACATAAATAGGTGCAAATCATTTCATTAGCTAATTAATGAATATTTCAACTCATATATGTTTATTTTGAACAAGTGGCTATTTTTAACACTTCACATTCTAACGATTTATGCATACAATAAAAATGCGATTTTTATTGTAAAACGATTCATTTTAAAACACTATTTTTCTATATAGTTCATACAGTCGATAAAAGGTGATTTTTATTATCAAACAATTTATTTCAAAATATGAATACCATTCAACACATGAATTTCTAAACAACGAATGAATATCAATTCAACTCATGAATGTTTTCTATAGTTTCTATATATAGATAAAAATGTGATATTTATTATCGAACAATTTATTTCAAAATATGAATACCATTCAACACATGAATTTCTAAACAACGAATGAATATCAATTCAACACATGAATGTTTTCTATTCAATGAATAAATATAGTTTAAGCAAATGAAAATAATTCAAACACACGAATATTATTCAAAATTTCGGCAGCATAACGGCAGGGTAGTTAAACCGGCACCGTCCCTAGTACGGCTCCTCGCTCTACCTTAAAACCTCGCGGTTTTTGACAATGGGGATCATGCATCTAGTTCGCACGCAGGCGGCATGTATATATTTATTTCATTTCCACAAACTAATCCTATGTGGTTTCAACCAAATATTTTTCAACCACAATGGGTATTTTTCAACCACCATCAACCAATATCAATCACCAACAATCCCAAACAATAATTCACTATCAATCAATTTTGGCTGTTATAAGGTAAAAACTCCATCCTCCGGTTTGCGTTGCATTGTGTGATGGGAACTGAGTCTTATAATGGCTTCATTTTTATAAAAAGCATAGCGATGTTTAAAAGAAAGATTTGTTTTAAAGCACTGGCAATCCAATGGAGTAAACCCGTTCCATGAAAGTGGCGTGTTCCTGTGATTAGCCAATTATATATGTGTTGAGTGGATTTCTCATACCAGTCCCATGACTGAGTCGTAGTTTGTTTCACTCTCAAACTCGGGTGCCCCTTTTTCTACACGGGCAGCCTTGTATTCAGGTTTAGCTGGTTCTTTCTGGATAGCTGGAGCTGAAGATGGATTCTATCATTTATTTCTTTTTATGCTGTTCAGCTCCTATTGTACATATATTGTTTATTTCCGCTGTAGACATTTATGTATAGCTGAACTGTATTTGTACTAAGTAAGATCCTGTATACTGTGTAACTCTGATGATTACTTTTATCCAGTATATTTTGTTGTTCATTCTGGTGTATTTATTTAATTCTGTTCTGCTATTATATGTTTCTGTGTTATATTCCAAAGATAACCTTGTTTCCGTGAGAACGGGAATTCGGGTCGTCTCATCGTGGTATCAGAGCCAGGTTTCGATCCTGGGACCTGTGGGTTATGGGCCCACCAGAACCAATGACGGTGCAAAATCCAGTTGGGGGTTCCATCAATCTCATTTGGGTTTGTGCAGTACCCGTCTCTTTTTCTTGCTATAAATTCCCTATTATCTCTGTCGTCATGAATTTTGATGAATTCGATCTTATTTTGGGATTGGATTGGTTAACCAAATATGAAGCAGAGGTTAGATGCGCCGAGAGAGTTGTTAGAGCTAAGATTAAATCCGGGAGTTATATAACCATACCGTGTGAAGGTCAGAATGCTAATAGAAAAGACTTCTAGGCAGCTTTGAATGTTTCTCCAGCTCAAATAGAAAATGTCCCTGAAATCACAGAGGATATTCCCGACCTCATCAAAGATATTCTAGTAGTCAAAAACTATGCGGATGTGTTCGAGGAAGTTGTTCGCTTACCTCCGCAGAGAGAAATAGATTTCAAGATTGCTTTAGTTCCCAATGCAAGGCCGGTAGTTCACGCTATTCGAAGAATGTCCTTGAAAGAGAAGGAGGAATTAGACAATCAAACACGACAGCTGGTATGGAAAGGTCTGATCAGGCCTAGTTTCTCTGATTGGGGTGCAGCAGTGGTATTTGTCCCAAATCTGACGGTACTCTACGACTATGCGTGGATTATCGTGATTTAAACAAGCAGACTATAAAGAACAAATATCCATTGCCGCGGATTGATGATTTGTTGGATCGATTAAATGGAGCACAAGTATTCTCACGAATGGACCTAGCTACAGGCTTCCATCAACTTCGAATTGCCGAAGAGTGTGTTCCAATGACAGCGTTCAGAGGCCCCGACTTATTCTACGAGTGGTTAGTAATGCCGTTCGGCTTATGTAACGCTCCCGCTTACTTCGTCGATCTAATGAACAGAGTGTTCAGAGGGGTTTTGAATAAATTTGTTCTGGTTTTTACTGATGATATTCTAATCTTCTCTAAATCAAAGGCCGAACATGAAAAGCATCTGGAACAAGTGTTAGAAATTCTCAGACGAAATGTATTAAAAGCCAAATTTTCCAAATGTATCTTCTGGCAAGATGAAGTAAAATTTCTGGGCCATGTCGTATCGAAAGATGGAATCGCTGTGGATCCAAGCAAAATCACAGCTATTCAGAATTGGAAACAGCCCAGTACTCCCACTGAAGTCCGCAGTTTTCTCGGATTGGCTAGCTATTACCGAAAGTTCGTTAAAGACTTTTCGAAGATATCTGGTCACTTAACGAAGCTTACAAAGAAGCATTCTAAATTCAAATGGACTCAAGAGAGTGAGGAGGCTTTCGAAGAGCTAAAGTTAAGACTAACAACAGCTCCAGTGTTAACCATCATCGATGGCAACCAAGATTTAGAAGTCTGGACTGATGCTTCTAGAGAAGGCCTTGGCGCAGTGTTAATGCAAAGAGGCCAAGTGATTGCTTATGCTAGCCGTCAACTGAAGCCGCACGAGAAGAACTACGTAACTCATGATCTTGAGTTATTGGCTATCATATTCTCTTTGAAAATCTGGAGACACTATCTTCTGGGCGAGAGATTTGAACTGTTTACAGATCACTAGTCGTTAAAGTATCTGTTCACTCAGAAGGACTTGAATTTGAGGCAGCAGCGTTGGCTGGAGTTTCTTGCAGCATATGACTTTGAAATTATATATACTCCAGGAAAAGCCAATGTCGTGGCCGATGCGCTGAGCCGAAAAAATGTAATGATCGCCAGCTTTATTGTCACGACATCCTTGATTGACAAAATATCTATTCTTCAGAAGGAGGATAACTTTATAAAAGATATGATCAAAAGGATTCAGAAAAGCGAACCCTCATGTTTTCAAATAGATAACGACGAGACCTTGAGGTTGAAAGGAAGGATTTGTGTTCCTGACATCCCAGAGTTAAAAAGGGAAGTGTTAGACGAGTGTCACAAGTCCAAGCTGAGTATCCATCATGGCGTGGCCAAAATGTATAACGATCTCAAAAGAACATTCTGGTGGAAGGCTATGAAGAGAGACGTTTCAATATACGTTAGCCGATGCCCTACTTGCCAGCTAGTTAAAAGCGACCAACAGAAATTGGCTGGATTATTACAACCGCTAGAAGTTCCTGGCTGGAAGTGGGAACATATTTCTATGGATTTCATCGATGGTTTGCCCAGAACCAGAAAAGGGAATGACAGTATTTGGGTGATCGTAGATCGTTTCACGAAGACCGCCCATTTTATACCTGTCAAATCAAATAGAACCGCTCAGAGTCTGGCGCAGATATACTTCAGGGAAATAGTTAGACTACATGGAGTGCCACTCAGTATAGTCAGTGATAGGGATACAATATTCACTAGTAAATTCTGGGAAGCATTTCAAGTCGAGCTGGGAACGAAGTTAAACCTAAGCACCGCTTATCATCCTCAGACAGACGGTCAGACTGAGAGGGTGAATCGCATTTTAGAAGATCTATTACGGGCTTGTGTTCTAGATTTTGGTGGATCATGGGAAGACCATCTGCATTTGGCTGAATTCTCTTATAACAACAGCTACCAGGCGAGTCTGACAATGTCGCCATTCGAAGCATTGTATGGTAGACCGTGCCGATCTCCTGCTTGTTGGGTCGAGCCAGGAAATAGACTTGTGTTAGGGCCTGATATGATTCGAGAAGCTGCCGACAAAGTCGATTTTATTAAGAAACGATTACTCGCCGCTCAAAGCCGACAAAAGAGCTATGCCGATAGAAGAAGAAGAGATATATCCTTTGAAGTTGGCGACTACGTATATTTAAAGGTATCGCCGATGAGAGGAGTTATCCGGTTCGGTAAAACTGGAAAGTTGGCACCCAAATTTATTGGTCCGTTTCCTATTCTGGAACGGATTGGAACTCTAGCATATAAAGTTAAATTGCCAGACTGGTTGCCTGGAGTGCATGATGTATTTCATATATCTCAACTTCGAAAGCACGTTCATGATCCAGACTTGATCGTGGAAGAAGCAGCTCAGCAAGACATTGAAATTACTCCAGAACTAGCTGTGAGAAGAGAGCCGCTAAAGATTATCGGCAAAGAAACCAAAGAGCTGAGAAACAAGAAAGTTCACTTAGTCAAAGTGCAATGGAGTGGAGATCCGCGAGATTGTACTTGGGAAACTGAGGAGAGCATTCAGAAAGCTTATCCTTGATGCCGAGTAGATATCTCTGATTGACTCTGGTGCAAGGTAAATTTACCCTACTTTGCATTACCATTTAATTCTATTCTATTGCAATTTTCTTCCTATGGATGTGCACTATTTATTCTATACTCTGAATGATTTTGAAAAGTGTATAGAGATTAATTAGTATATTTTTGGAAGGTTAGAAACAAATTGGTTGTTGTATTGTGTGATTGTAGATTTATCAAACCACTTTCGACTTTGTTCCTTTTTGGGGACGAAAAGTTTTAAGTGGGGGAGATTGTAACGACCCAGAAAATCTGAACCAATTTAAAAATTTTAAATTGGCTAAAATAATGGATTTTAAATATTTAAAATAAATATTTTAAACAATGGCGATGAAAACTGAGTTGAATCGACATTTGAAAACGAATATAATTAATTATAATTATATATAGAATTGAAAATAGTGTGGTAGTTCGATAATTCGATTTCAAACTTCAATTAAATATACCGGGTGCAAAACAATCCGGATTTTAGTGAAACCAAAAATAATGGAATCTAATTGGTAATATCTTTCTAACGAATCCAACCAATCGAAATTTGATAGCGGGAATCAAAAGATATGTCCAGTTGAAAATTCTGAATAGTCGCTATAGAATTCAGGCCCTTAAAAATGGATATTTTTCAAATGACCTCGGATTTCGACGAAACCACTTTTGTTAGATCTGCAGTGTCAAGTTATTGTTAGGTTTCAAATTTCATAATTTTCGAATCAATATGTGAGCGTGGCAAAGGAAAACGCGTTTGACCAGTTTTAGTTGATTTTAATCGACTGGAAATTGGCCATTTTTCAAACGGTCTCAGAATTCGACGAAACTAGTTTTGTTAGGACCGTATCGTCAATATGAAGCTAGAAAATATTTTCTGGAATTTTTCTAGTTAGTATGTGGCCCCGGTAATTCGAAATGTGCGTTTAAAGTTCAATATAGTGATTTAAATGAAAATTCAAAAGGAAACTGATTGTAACGAGCAAATCAGCTTGCGATACATATCCCATTGTGTTCAGAATGGGGGTAAAACGCTATGGGCGACAGGCAGTGGGCCTCGTTTCGAGGTCGTATGTAAAAGTCAACCCTTTTGCAAAAAAATAAATAATTAAATAAAAAAAATAAAATAATATAAAACCCCCCTTCCCCTTTCAGATCTGAAAGCAGTTAAAGAAAAAAAAAAACGAACCCACTCCTCTCGTCGCCCCCCTCATCGTTGACCTCGTCCATCGCGCCTGCTCCGCCTGTGCCACCGCCAGAGGTGCCTCCCTCCCCTCGCCACGAACCCGTCTACTTCCTCCTGCGCCTCAATCCTTCTACCCCCAAACCCTAACGCGCTAGCCCAGAACGACCTCGCCCTCGCCCACCGATGGCCTGCAGCTGACCACCCGCGACCCCCTCCTCCGCCTCCGCCTGAAGTCGCGCACCTCCTCCGTCGAACTGCAGAAACCCCCCTGTAAGTATTTCTTTTTATTTTATTATTTTATTTTTATTTTTATATAAACAGAATTTAAAAACTGATTTATAATGAGAATATAAAAACTGATTTATAAAATGATTTAAAAACTAAAAACTGTATTTTTAAAGAAATTTAAAAACTGATTTAAAAATTTAAAAACTGATTTAAAAATTTAAAAACTGGATTTTTAAATGATATAAAAACTGGATTTTTAAAATGATATAAAAACTGGATTTAAAAAAAAAAAGATTTTAAAAACTGATTTGTTTAAAGAATTAAAACTAATTTGTTTAAAGAATTAAAACTGATTTGTTTAAAGAATTAAAACTGATTTGTTTAAAAAAAATAAAAACTGATTTTGTTTTAAAAATAAAAACTGATTTTGTTTTAAAAATAAAAACTGATTTAAAAAGGAATTATAAAAACAGATTTTTTTTTTTTAGAAAAGTAAAAACTGATTTTTTTATAAAAGGGAAAAAAAACTGATTTTGTTTTAAAAGTAAAAACTTTAAATAGGAAAAAGGTTTAATCTTTAAAGAGAAAAAGGATTTGAACTTTAAGAAGTAAAAATCAGATTTTTAGATATTGAAAGTCGAAGGAAAAAAAAATCATATTGTTATATATTGAGTAGCGAAGTCAAAATCATATTTTTATATATTGAATAGCATCGTAAAAATTCGATTTTTACATATGTAGAGAATACGGGTGAAAGCGACAAAAGGTGAAGATTTTATGCAAGGAAGTGTCGTGCAGTTGGATAGCTATTGGTGAGATTTCTGATTTAAAAATTATATATATGTGTTGAAAATGAAAGTGAATTGCTATATATAAATATCTATATATATATATATATATATATATATATATATATATACGCCCCTCGTCAACAAACCATGGATGATATTTATTGGTTGAAATTGATGTGAAAATTGATTGATAGCGAATGGTTGTTTGGGATTGTTTGTGATTGATATTGGTTGATTGCGGTTGAAAAATACCCGATTGTGGTTGAAAAATATTTGGTTGAAACCACATAGGATTAGTTTGTGGAAATGAAATAAATATATACATGCCGCCTGCGTGCGAACTAGATGCATGAACCCCATTGTCAAAAACCGCGAGGTTTTAAGGTAGAGCGAGGAGCCGTACTAGGGACGGTGCCGGTTTAACTACCCTGCCGTTATGCTGCCGAAATTTTGAATAATATTCGTGTGTTTGAATTATTTTCATATGCTTAAACTATATTTATTCATTGCATAGAAAACATTCATGTGTTGAATTGATATTCATTCGTTGATTAGAAATTCATGTGTTGAATGGTATTCATATTTTGAAATAAATTTTTCGATAATAAAAATCACATTTTTATCTATATATAGAAACTATAGAAAACATTCATGTGTTGAATTGATATTCATTCGTTGATTAGAAATTCATGTGTTGAATGGTATTCATATTTTGAAATAAATTGTTCGATAATAAAAATCACATTTTTATCTATATATAGAAACTATAGAAAACATTCATGTGTTGAATTGATATTCATTCGTTGATTAGAAATTCATGTGTTGAATGGTATTCATATTTTGAAATAAATTGTTTGATAATAAAAATCACCTTTTATCGACTATATGAACTATATAGAAAAATAGTGTTATGAAATGATTCGTTTTACAATAAAAATCGCATTTTTATTGTATGCATAAATCGTTGAAATGTGAAGTGTTAAAAATAGCCACTTGTTCAAAATAAACATATATGAGTTGAAATATTCATTAATTAGCTAATGAAATGATTTGCACCTATTTATGTAACATTAGAATGAATGGAGTTTTTAAACCAAATAGAAATCAAATATGAAGTCGAATAGAAATTGATAAATGATAAGAACTGTATATATATATGTACATGCAATATTCATTGAACAGGTTATAGCAAAGGGGCTAGAGAAGAGGAATAAAATTTTGTGCCCGACAAATAGGTACACATTTACTGATTTGTTTGGGTGATGATTTTGAGCCTGTTGGCTAGCCGCTTGGCTTTTTCTTTTTCTTTTTGAGATTAGAAGGACCGGGAACGCAATTTGCGATTTCCCGATGCTCCCGGTGCAGGGGAGGTTATGGCGAAATTTTCCAAAATTTTAAGGTGTTAGAAATTTTTTTGAAGTGAAAACGATATTGAAATCATTGAATGAACTATATTTATATAAATATAAATAAAATTAAAACGAAACGAGGCCGTGCAGTTCGTATTTTGAAACCGTGATTTCAAACGACTAGTGCGGGAAATCCGACCATTGGATTTTCCCGAAACCTCAACCGTCGGGTTCGCCTTGGAATAATCTTTCCAACGGCACCAACCTTGTTAAAATCAAACGGTTGGATTGTCTGGAATGTTTAATTCAATTCTGAAGAAAAACAGCGCCAGAAACGATTATATTTATTTATATATATAAATATAATTATATTTAATCGAATAACGACACTGCAGTTCGTATTTTGAAATCGAAACTTCAAACGATTGTACCGGGAGATCCGACCGTCGGATTTTCCCGAAACTGGAACCGTTGGATTCGTTTTGAAAAGACCTTTCTAATGATGTAAATTTTGTGAAGATCCAACGGTTAGATTTTCAGATATGTGTAAATCAAATCTGAAGAAAAACAGCGCCACGGTCGCTTTATGGCCCGAAGCGTCGTTTTGAATAAATTAGCTATTATAAATTAAATAAAAATAGCGATAAATAGTTATAAAATATCATAGGCGATATGGAATGGAAATAAACTGAAATTTGCTTGATTTGTGTGGCTTTTGATGGTTGAATGTGTTTGGTGTGAAATTAACATTAAAGAACACAATTGGTGTTGTCGAATAATTTAACCATTGAAATAAATCGATTTGAAATTCTAAATATACGTGAATTATTTGGAAAGGCCGAGTTAATTCTCATTTCGAATAATTGATCGACGATTGAAAGTCGAAGATGAAGACGATGGTCGAAGACCGGAGATCTTCACCTCGTTTGGATGGTAACCGAGGTCCTGATTGGGAGGCATCCCGAAATATGGATAATGAGTGGTGATCGTCCAGACGTACGTGGTGATCGATGGGTTTGCGAGGTATTTAGTGCCTCCGGTTTCGTTCAGACCCAGAACGGACTTGTAAATGGACTGTGTGTCCGACATTGGATTTTATTCTGTGTTGATTGATCTCTGTTAAATATACATCTGTTTGGCGGCGGAGAATTTATTCTTTTGCTTAACGCCCTTCTCTGAGACGTACGAGCTCAGAGGTTGTATATCGATGGACATCAATCGCATGGCGTGAATTGCCTGTGTGGCATGCTAAGATGCAGTGATCAGGGCTTCTGTTGAAAAGCAAAGTCTTGTGGTGATGATCAAAGCCCCGCCTCTGTGGCATAGCTTTGTGTATAATGTGAATTCGCGAGCCTCACACCCCGGTATGAACCTAAAACGGGAGAAGGACCTCAGGGAGGGCATGCGTTTCTTTCTAGCTAGGGTGGTGTCAGTGACCTAGCAGCCCTGACATTTATATACTTTTCACCTATGTGGTTGTTGCTGTTGCGAGGCGCCTCGGTTTGATCGGACGATCCGGGTCCGATGGAGTCATTCGTTGGCTCGTTTACGCCCAAAAGGGCGGGGAAACGTAGTGTTCAGGCATTTTAATCCACATCGGTGGACCGGCCCTGTCGCTCCGAAGGCTTGACTGAGTACTTGCCTGTGGCTCGGGCTAGAGAGTCACGAATTCGGTAAGGACTATCTTTTGCCTTGGTTCATGATGGAAAACCAATTTCCAAATACGTGACTGTGCGGTTTTGATTGTATACCTATATATGGCGACATAGTGGTATGGGGCATTAATGCCGTCTATGATTGATAGTTATGATTTGAAATTGTTTTCAAAACATATAAACACTAGCAATAATATCAAATGCCTTTGTTTTATTCGTATCAAGCATATTTGGCCGTTATAAGGTAAAAACTCTATCCTCCGGTTTGCGTTGCATTGTGTGATGGGAACTGAGTCTTATAACGGTTTCATTTTTATAAAAAGCATAGCGATGTTTAAAAGAAAGATTTGTTTTAAAGCACTGGCAATCCAATGGAGTAAACCCGTTCCACGAAAGTGGCGTGGTCCTGTGATTAGCCATATTATATATGTGTTGAGTAGATTTCTCATACCAATCCCATGACTGACTCGTAGTTTGTTTCACTCTCAAACTCGGGTGCCCCTTTTTCTACACGGGCAGCCTTGTATTCAGGTTTAGCTGGTTCTTTCTGGATAGCTGGAGCTGAAGATGGATTCTATCATTTATTTCCTTTTATGCTGTTCAGCTCCTATTGTACATATTTTTGTTTATTTCCGCTGTAGACATTTATGTATAGCTGAACTGTATTTGTACTAAGTAAGATCCTGTATACTGTGTAACTCTGACGATTACTTTTATCCAGTATATTTTGTTGTTCATTCTGGTGTATTTATTTAATTCTGTTCTGCTATTATATGTTTCTGTGTTATATTCCAAAGATAACCTTGTTTCCGTGAGAACGGGAAATCGGGTCGTCTCATGTATGCATTGTCCCCTTGAGTTCTTTGCTGTGTATATATGCAGTATCACTTGTGTATGGTCAGTTTTCACCTGAGTTGATCCACTGCTCAAAAAAAATTGCATAAACATGAACCATTACTAATGTTGCTTGAACATGTTGCTGTAGTTGTACTGAACCATGATGAACTGAAATGTATTCATGTAGCTGCAGTTCTTCTCTAATGCTGTGTCTTCTTGTGAACATGCTTGCATTGCTTCATTGTGCACTTGTGTTTCTTTTGACACTTGAAAATCCAGACTGAACAACATGTGCATATGTCCAATTTCTTTGTCCCATTGTTGCTGAGATATTTATTGTGTATGTCCCACTGAGACATTCTTTACATGTCCATGCTTAACCATGCTGTTTCGAGCACTCGTACTTGGATGTTGTTGCTATAGTGCTTGATCTTGTTGCACTTAAACTTGTGTACACGAAAACTGCCACCATGTATTTGTTTGATTCCATGCTTCTTTTTGCACTACCATGCTGATTCATTACATTGCATCATGTTTGACCAAATGTATTTGAACTTGCACCATCCATTTCATGTATACATGAACCTGAAACTTGATGAGTTGTCTCGACCAATGCTTGACAAGTCTTCAACCATTTACTTGTGTACATGCTGACTTGTTTTTGCCATTTTGACACTGCCGTAGCAGTTTGAATTGTGTTCACTGCTCCATGCACATTGCTGCACCATGATTTCATTTCTTGCTTTGTCACATACTGTTCCACCATTGTATAGCTGTCATGCTCCACACATATTCCATATTGCCATGTAACTGTGCATGTTAACACTTGAGTTTTGCTGCACCATCTTGTAATCTCCTGTCCACTTGTTCACTTTGAGTTTTGCTACTTTCTTGAACATTGCTGTTTGTACTTGCTTGCATGTGTTACACTTGATCACTTGAAACTTGAATAATATTTGAGTTATGCTGAAACAATATTGTTGCTGCTCGGCCATGTTTACTTGAAAGATGTCATGCTCGACCAATTTTACTCCTTGTTGGCTTGAATCATGCTTTGTTGACTTTGACATTTGCACTGTGTCGAGCTTGGTCCATGTGACTGCTCCACAGCTGCACACTGATTGGCATGGCAGTGCACACGTGTATAAATACACACGTGTATATGCAGCCATCAGACAATATTTTCGGTCCCTGTTCATATACAAACTAGCTAGACACAGATCAGATCAAGTCATGAAAAATGATGAGAAACACACCAGAAAACTGAGGCAAATAAAATTTTAAAAATAAAAATTATATTCGCATGTGTTCAGTATTATTTCTATTGCAGTGTACTGTGTGTTTCTATGTTTCATGTGACAGGTATGAAGACTGGACTGACTATGATTGGGCTGACAGTAAAGCTGGCAGAAGACTGAAGACTGAAGAATGTATCAGTGAACAATGTGTATAAGTGTCAAAATGTATACATGTGAATATGAGTCTATATATATATATATATATATATATATATATATATATATATATATATATAACTGAGTGATGAGTGATGTAACGAGGAGTTTTGTATATGAAAAATGAAATGAATTGTATTAGTGAAGTGTTCAAATAAATGGAGTTGTAAAAACTGTACTGTTTGATATTGAAATAAAATATCCTGTGCAAATAAAACAGTGTGAATATTTAAATTTTTGTACTGTTGTATTTTATTTAAATAGAAATATTATATTCCTATCTGTAATGAATATATAGAACAGTACAGTTATTAACACATTTATAATAATATATGTTTGGTTGTTATCATCAAACAAAAATCATATAATTGTGTATACAACAACGTTATATACAACAATCTCCCCCTTTTGATGATGACAAACAAATATTAAGATTTTGAATATAATAAATGTGTTTTACAGTGAACAACAGAAACTCCCCCTATTTGAATGCTCCCCCTACAACTAAACTCCCCCTATAACTGTGCATGAGTGAAAAAAGGAAGAAAAAATAATTTTCCAAAAATTAAAAATAAGAAAAAATAAATTTCCAAAATTAAAAATATTTATAAAATATTCACTCATAAATCAAAATCTCAACCCATTCTCCCCCTTTTGTTATCATCAAAAGGATACAGAAATTAAAATATAGATGAAAATTGACTAAAAACATAATTCAGCATAAGAGGAAGAAGGGTTATCATAAATCTCAATCAGTCAAACAAAAATCATAATATTCTGAGAATAGGTGGCATATTTCACATAGTAGAGAATGACGGATATACGATGAATTTTATATAAAATAGAGAGAGTTTATAAAAAAAACAATTCATTTCCAATTATTTTCAAAGGATTTTTATAAAAATAAGGAGCACAAAAAAAAACAGTGACGGATTTGGACTATAATTAATTAATTCAACTTAAGTGAGAAAATCGAATAATCTCAAATCCCAATATCTATCAATCAACAAATCATAATACATCATAATATTTCAACACATTTCACAGATTAGAAAGATGGATTGATAGGCTGGTTTTTATACACTGAGGAGAATTTCAGATTAATTTCTATTTTTAGCACTTTATTTCCTTTTTATTTATTTTTATTTAAGAGCACACTGACCACGCATAACCAAAGCTTGGATTTTTAAATGGGATCAGTCGCAGCTGAAATTATAAGACGTCTCATAACCATGCATAACCAGAGCTTGGATTTTTAAATGAGGTTAGAGACACTCTTATATATTAATTATATTTTTATCATTTTCAGCTTTATAAAAAAAAAACTCCTCGGTATATGAAACCAATATATGAATGATAGAAAATGGGGTAGGTACAGAGATGGACTGTGAAACAAATTTCTAAATTAATTATATTATGAAATATGTTCGACTGTACCGGGATGATTGAAAAATTTCAATTATCACCAATTCTGAATAATAACATAGTCCCATTTCTATCACAAATATTTCCACTGTTTATTCAAAAAGATTTTAAAACATATTAACTCTCCACATTAATATAAAATTATTATGGATGGCAGAAGGATGATAAGTAATGAAGATGGTCGTGAAATAATTGCCAGTTCAAAGATATTATAATAAGTATTCAACCATCATGAAAAAAAAATTAAATAAAATCTCCTCTTGTTGTGAAAATATATTGTAGTCACAATTCATCACAATTTCAAGATCTGATAATAATTTTGATGAATTTAACTACAGTCCAGTTTGGTTATTGATTTCAATTTCTGAATGAATAATCAATAAATAGTTTTAAAATTGAAAATCAATTACAAGAGAAATTATGTAGATCTTTACAAGATAAGAGGGAAATTTGTACAAGGAAAAAAAACATGTGTGGATCTATACAAGGTGAAGATTAGAATCTAAGTACAGATGGGTGAAACAAAAATAAGACACTTCTAATACCACTTGTAGTCTTTTTTATCGAAGAATTTAATTACACTCTGCTGGACTATCATGGATACCTCAGACTAAAAAAAATTAAACACAAACCCAGCCAGACAAATTTAGCACATTTATTAGAGCAGCAGATAAGAACAAGCAATTATTTGAAGAACAGTATCAGAGCAGCAATCAAATCATAAACAAGCAATTTCCAACATATTTTCAAAACAATATCAAAGTAGCACAAGACGTCAGTCATGAATCAGACTTGTCAGAAAATGCTTCACAGAAGTTTCAGATGGTCATAAAAGATGATTCATGATCCCAGATTTAAAAATATTGATTATTTTAAATCATTTGAAGGAATATGAAAATATTAGAATTTAATGAATCAATCACACCAAATTATATATTTCAGATTCAAAATATGTGTGTGATTCAATAAATCAATAATTTCAAATGATTTTTGAACAAACAAATATTTAAATCAAATAACCATGAAATAATAGAAAGTTTTAAGACCAATTTTTCAAGAAAAATTTCACAAGAATTTCTGACAAGCCCAATTTTTTTTCCAGAATATTTACATCAAGTTTGAGAAAAAATTCATGATTAAAATTAATTTATTTGAAATCACTTGAATCAATATCAAGTTTGAGATATAATGAATTATTCACACAAGATTGATAATTTAAAATTTAGTTGGTGTGTGATATTCAAAATATCTAGAATTCCAGATGATTTCAAGCAAAACTAATTTCAACCATGATGATCATAAAAAAAATGAATTTCAAGATGTATCACTGATTCAAGACAATTTAAAATATTCAAGCCAATCTGAAAATTTCTGAAATTATCACAACTGATGAATAACAGAGTGCTGTAAAGAGTATAAATTTTCAAGCCCTCCCAAACTGAATTGGAGGAAACTCAAACAACATAAATGTGTGAAATTTCATTAATTATTCAAATCTTCAAAAATTTATAATTCAAAATAACAGTGTTCAAGATATGATATTAATGCTTCAGCACTGTTAAGAATTCAGACAATCAGAGGACTAAACTTCGCAACAATTGCAGATATATACAAAATTAAATTCAAGATCTGAAAGAGATCACAACATCAAAGTTCTATTTAAATGAAATGAATTTCCAGAAAAAATATGAAATCTGCAATTTGAAGTTAATGAAGTCCAAGAAAACAAAATAAAAAAATGTGACAGTGTCAAATCAAAAAGAAAAACAAGGATAGAAGGGATAGAAGGAGGAACAAACAAAGAAGAAAAAAAAATATTTACAAAGATGAGTTCAGAGATTATACCTAAAACCCATGTAAAACAGAATCTCCGACTCAACAAATCCTGGCCAAGGAACTGTAAAGAATACAGACGTATAGAACAGCTTGAAATCAATCTCTTTTCAGCATAGCAGTTCCTCAACCTTCACTGGTACCTAACAGTTGAGTGAATTAAGTGGTCTAACAAAATTTGTAAAACCACTCTGAAATATGTTTACCACTTTTGGTACCCAAACCTGTTTGTATAACAAACCATCAGAATTAACCTTTGTACCCTTAGGAACCCAAATCTGTTTGAACTTGACGAAGTCCGTTTTATTTTTTGAGATCCAAGAATGTTTAAATGGTTTATTATAAAACGATTTCTCATCACAATTTTGACTCAAAAACCTTTGAAAATTTCAGTGTTCAAATTTTCTAAGCAGTTCTTTCCAAAGCAGTTTGAGGGATTTTTCAAATCAATTGAATTTTGTTTTCCAAAAACATCATTTTTCCCAAAGCCAAGACCAGATTTATTTCTAATAGAAACTTGGTTTTGTAACAGCATATTCAACGATTTTTCCCCACTAGAAAATTTATCCAAAGTTGATTCTAATCATTGAATTTTGGATTTTAGATCGCTATTTTCTTTTAGTAAATTTGAGCAATTATTTATAGCGATCTTCTGTTTAGCGTTGGACTGTTTCAAAACCAAATTCTCATTTTCAAGCAATTTAATTTTGGCTTGGGATTCGGAAATTTCAAGTTCAAATCGTTTTTGTTTTTCAGACTCAAAATTCTTAGATTTTTCAATCTCATTTTCAAGTTCTTTCAAAATCAAAACACTTTTCACCAAATTTTCATTTTCAGCAATTTCAAATTTGGAATATATATCAGTCTTAAAAATTTCAAATTCCTTTTGTAAAAAGTTATTCAAACTTGATAACTCAGTCTTGTTTTTTTTAAGATCAAAATTTCCTTTTCAAACTTTTGAATATTTTTATTGAGATGAACAAGATTGGTTTTCAATTTTAAACAATTTTTGCAATCTGAATTTGAAGAATTTTTAAAATATTCAAGCTGTGATTTCAAATCATCAATTTTGCTGGTCAACTTAAAATTCCTAGATTTTAGAGATTTGTTTTTAGATTTGAGTTTATCAACAGATTTAGTTAAATCAACACACATATAAACCAAATCTTTGTATGAGAAATTTTCAACTTCAGCATCCGTTGATTCTCCATCATCTGATCCTTTTGAATTTTCATTTGTAAATCCTGTTAAACAAAATTCTGAATTTGAGTTGACATTCTGGGGTTTTGAGTTGTTGTCAGATTTTCCATACTTCGTATTGAGAGTATCCCAGATTTCCTGTGCAGATAAACAATGGCAGATAAGATTAAACTGTTCAGTACTAAGATAATCAAATATAATTTTCATAGCACGGGTATTGAAAGTAATATCTACACTATCAAATCCATGGATAACAACATTCCAACATTTAATATTAACAGATTTTAAATAAAATTCCATTTTGGATTTCCAGTTTAAAAAATTTGTTCCATCGAAAATAGTTGGAAATGAACAGGACTAACTCTCTATCGACTGACAACTAGGAATCAACATTGCTCTAGAGTTAACAGAATACCTGCTCTGTTACCACTTGTAGTCTCCTTCTCGAGGATTTTAATCACACCCCGGTGGCCTACAATGGCACCTCAGAGACGGATTTCACGTCTTGCCTCTCGACATGGACAACCACCCACGGACATGTAGGGATAAGAGTCACTACTTCGCCATTAGATCATAGAGCGAGAAGTCCCTATCATGTTTTAACCTTATACCAGCTCTGATACCACTTGTTGGATCTAGATTAACCCGGGGGGGGGGGGGGGGGGGGGTGAATAGGGTTTATCACAGTTTTCAACTGAAATGAAAAAAACTGACAGGATATTTAAATAATAAACAGATCACAGAATATAGCAAAAACAGAAATGCAGAAAATAAATCACACACAGATATACCCAGCTTCGGCAAAACCCTGCCTACTGCTGCATTTCAATGGTTTCTACTAGGTGATAGAACAGATCCCGCATACAAGACCATGTACACTCGCAAACCCTGCTCCTATTCTAACCCTATGCTCAAAACCATAGACTGATCCAATCCCCTAGATCAGATTTCCTGAATTACAAACACTGTAACTCATAACCCTAGAATTTACAGACTCTAGTGGACTGCCAGTCAACACCCTGACTGGAACCCTAGAAATTTTACAGACTTCTAGAACCTGTTCATTTGGTTTTTACAACACAAAAAGAACAACAACAAAAAACAAAAACAAAACAAATGTAAATAAATAAAAACCCTTAGGAAATAAAATATGGGGTCATCCCCTTTTTATTTAGAAATGTCGGCCAGCCCAATTGCTATTCATTTTTGCTCGATTGTTCTTCTTTTACTGGAGAAAATAAATGGCGGCTAGGGTTTCTGATTTGAATCCCAAATCGATTGTGATATTGATCTGAAAAGATTCCTCTTTGATGCTCAAAACTGTGTGGCTCTCTGACGTTTCGAGTTGGAATACTGATGATCGAAAAACGATAACAAAATTTGGTGGGTTCCTCTGAAATTTCTTTTTCAATTTTGCTTTGGAATGCTTGAATTGATTTGTGGATTTTTTTTCGATCTTCGATTGAATTGTTTTTGGTCTTTTTTTTCTCACTACCTGCCGATGATGAATTGGTGTGAACTTATATGGTAATTTAGAAAACCCTATACAACTCTGATTTCACCATAAATGGCTTGGCCTGATTTTGTTGAAAGATTTGTCCCTGATTTTCGAGTTTCCTCTTTTTGATTTGCTCTCGATTTAATTTGAATTTTGTTGCCTTTTTTAAAGGCTGTGAATGATGAGATTGATCCTCGACATCTGGAAATAAAATATATTGTGGTCCACTGGTTCGAACCCATGCATGATTTCTGGAATGTTTTATTGCCTTGAAATGTATATGAATTTCCACATTTAACTTTTGCCAAAAATGACCCATTTGAGAAATTTCATTTCTGGAAAAACAGCACCCCCAAAAAATATTGAACCTTGCCTAAAAGTATATTCTGATTTCTAAAATCATTAATTCAAACTGTTTTGCTATTCTGATTTTCATCACATGATTTCTACATGCCTTCATGTTGAACACATTTATATGTACAAGAATCACGTGCTTGACCAATCATGCTTCACCCAGATTTGATCTGTACTGCACTATATGTTAGTTCATGCAAAACATATATGCCACACTGATTCAGATATGCTGTTTCCATGCTGTGTATATACCATCACTACTGTGCATACATGTATGCATTGTCCCATTGAGTTCTTTGATGTGTATATATACAGTATCACTTGTGTATGGTCAGTTTTCACCTGAGTTGATCCACTACTTAAAAAAAATTGCATAAACATGAACCATTACTAATGTTGCTTGAACATGTTGCTGTAGTTGTACTGAACCATGATGAACTGAAATGTATTCATGTAGCTGCAGTTCTTCTCTAATGCTGTGTCTTCTTGTGAACATGCTTGCATTGCTTTATTGTGCACTTGTGTTTCTTTTGACACTTGAAAATCTAGACTGAACAACATGTGCATATGTCCAATTTCTTTGTCCCATTGTTGCTGAGATATTTATTGTGTATGTCCCACTGAGCCATTCTTTACATGTCCATGCTTAACCATGCTGTTTCGAGCACTCGTACTTGGATGTTGTTGCTGTAGTGCTTGATCTTGTTGCACTTAAACTTGTGTACATGAAAACTGCCACTATGTATTTGTTTGATTCCATGCTTCTTTTTGCACTACCATGCTGATTCATTACAATGAATCATGTTTGACCAAATGTCTTTGAACTTGCACCATCCATTTCATGTATACATGAACCTGAAACTTGATGAGTTGTCTCGACCAATGCTTGACAAGTCTTCAACCATTTACTTGTGTACATGCTGACTTGTTTTTGCCATTTTGACACTGCCGTAGCAGTTTGAACTGTGTTCACTGCTCCATGCACATTGCTGCACCATGATTTCATTTCTTGCTTTGTCACATACTGTTCCACCATTGTATAGCTGCCATGCTCCACACATATTCCATATTGCCATGTAACTGTGCATGTTAACACTTGAGTTTTGCTGCACCATCTTGTAATCTCCTGTCCACTTGTTCACTTTGAGTTTTGTTGCTTTCTTGAACATTGCTGTTTGTACTTTCTTGTATGTGTTACACTTGATCACTCTAAACTTGAATAATATTTGAGTTATGCTGAAACAATATTGTTGCTGCTCGGCCATGTTTACTTGAAAGATGTCATGCTCGACCAATTTTACTCCTTGTTGGCTTGAATCATGCTTTGTTGACTTTGACATTTTCACAGTGTCGAGATTGGTCCATGTGACTGCTCCACAGCTGCACACTGATTGGCGTGGCAGTGCACACGTGTATGAATATACACGTGTGTATATGTAGCCATCGGACAATATTTTCTATCCCTGTTCATATACAAACTAGCTAGACACAGATCAGATCAAGTCATGAAAAATGATGAGAAACACACTAGAAAACTGAGGCAAATAAAATTTTAAAAATAAAAATTATATTCGCACGTGTTCAGTATTATTTCTATTGCAGTGTACTGTGTGTTTCTATGTTTCCTGTGACAGGTATGAAGACTGGACTGACTGTGATTGGGCTGACAGTGAAGCTGGCAGAAGACTGAAGAATGTATTAGTGAACAATGTGTATAAGTGTCAAAATGTATACATGTGAATATGAGTCTATATATATATAACTGAGTGATGAGTGATGTAACGAGGAGTTTTGTATATGAAAAATGAAATGAATTGTATCAGTGAAGTGTTCAAATAAATGGAGTTGTAAAAATTGTACTGTTTGATATTGAAATAAAATATCCTATTCAAATAAAACACTGTGTGAATATTTGAATTTTTGTACTGTTTTATTTTATTTAAACAGAAATATTATATTCCTATCTGTAATGAACATATAGAACAGTACAGTTATTAACACATTTATAATAATATATATTTGGTTGTTATCATCAAACAAAAATCATATAATTGTGTATACAACAACGTTATATACAACAAAACGCGTTTGATAATTTCAGTTTGAATTTAATCGACTGGAAAATGGCCATTTTTCAAACAGTCTCCAAATTTAACGAAATTAGTTTTGTTAGGACCATATCGTCAAAACATAGCTCAATTTATTATTCTGTAATTTTTGAAGTCAGTATGTGGCCCCGGTAAATTAAAATATACATTTAAATTCAATATTTATTGATTTATGTTTTAATTTTGATAAAAACTAATTAAACAGTCGAATTGGCTTATGAAACATATCGCGTTGTGTCTGGAATGAGGGTATTTGGCTAGGGCGATAGTCGTTGGGTTTGATTTGGAGTTCATGAAGGTTTTAACTTTTCAAATGAATTAAAATATTATATATATATATATATATATAGAGAGAGAGAGAGAGAGAGAGAAATTTTTAAACACTAAGTCTCATCACAACTTCTAACCTGCCGCTAGCTCTAAAAGAGACAAAAACTAAGTGCCAGCGCTCTCTGATTTTGATTCCTCTTTTTCTCCAAATCCATGAATCCGTTCCACAAAGTTGATAAACCAAATTTCAAGAGGGCAGCGAGATGTAGAAGATGAACGATAGAGATTGGATTTTATTTCGTAAATCAGGAGAATTTCGGCCTCAAAGGGCTTGAATTTCATGGCATTTCCGGTGCTAAGAGAGCCACCGAGTTCGGTGGTGTCGTGGGAGGTGGTGGGCGAGGTAAAGGGCTATGAGATGGTGCATGTGGATCGGCGGCAGGTGGTCAGGGGGAGGAGCGACAGGGTGATGGTTAAAGAGGGTGATGGGTTTCAGCGTTTGAAGAAAAGTAACGAAGGAGGATGGTGATTAAGGAATTAATGATGTAATTATTAAATTTAATTATCATTTAATTATTTTAATTAATGTAAAATGTTTGTATGGCCATAACTCTTTCATATGAGATCAGAATTGAACGATTTTAGTCGCGGTCCGCTCGTATCAGCGACTGCTACATTTCAGAACTGACCAGAATGGAAATGGTGCACATTAGAATTTCTAGGAAATTCAAATCCAAACAGAATTCAAATTCAGAAATAAAAGAATGACGGAGTGGAAACCGACTGTGAGAACTACTTCTCACTCAAATTATTTTCCAGTTATTATATAATAGGTTGGAGGCGGAGCTTAGTAGCTCCTGACACTATTTTTCTGTACAAACCATGGTTGATTGTTTGTTTGGATTGTGATTTGGACTGTTATTGTTTGATATTGCTGTACATAAAATTATTTATATAAAAAAAATATAAATTATCATGAAATGAAAATAAAATCAATATTCATTTACAAATTGGACGATTTGTTTATGTACACTTATATATCTGATATTGATTGGGATGCTAAATTTTACACATCGCCCAGCAACACAAATAATAATCAGTATTTGTTTAACGGGTATTGGGATGATATTTGACATAAACTGATCCCAATAATTGGTGTTATGTCAATCGATGGGTTGACAGACTGTATAAGCGTTATTTATTTATTTTAATGCTTATACAGTTGTAAAATGCACTCTGGATGTTGTATGAAATTTTTAATGATTGTTTATCATTATTGTTGTATACAAGCTATGCATGAAATCCATATAACTGAAATCATATGGTAATTGATTGAGTCTGATTCCAGTTCAGAATTAATGAATATTTAAAAATAATATTCAGTGAATATTGAAATGTGAAACCGTGTTAAGTGGTTAAACGCCATTTTAACATAAATGGGATTTTCTGTCGATTCTATTCATTTTACAATGAATATCGAAAAGTGATTTCAAAATCTGAATTTAGTTTTGAAAATATTATCATTTTAATATTATAATGATATGAAATATTCAATTTTGATATAAAATTGAAATGAAGTGGAAATCGTTTTGAAATAAATTTAAAACGAAATATTTGATTTTGATTTGAAAATTGAAATGAAGTGGAAATCTTTTTAAAATAAATTTAAAATGAATTTATAATGAAATATTCAATTTTGATTTGAAATTAGAAAATTGAAACGAAGTGGAAATCGTTCTAAAATAAATTTAAAATGAAATATTCAATGTTGATTTGAAAATCGAAATGAAGTGAGAATCGTTTTAAAATAAATTTAAAATGAATTTATAATGAAATATTCAATTTTGATTAGAAAATTGAGATGAAGTGAAAATCGTTTTAGAATAAATATGAAATGAATTTATAATGAAATATTCAATTTTGGTTTGAAAATTGAAATGAAGTGAAAATCATTTTAAAATAAATTTAAAACGAATTTATAATGAAATATTCAATTTTGATTTGAAAATTGAAATGAGGTGAAAATCTTTTCAAATTGAATTTAAAACGAATTTATAAAGGAATATTCAGTTTTGATTTAAAATTGAAATGGAAGTGGAAATCATTTTTAAAACAAATTTAAAACATTTTATAAAATTTGTTTTAGATAGAAATCGACGATACATATGTTATACATATACATACATACATACATACACATATATATATATATATATATATATATATATATATAATGGCCTAAATAGGATGCGCTGCGCAGTGACCCATCGCGAATTTCGACCATTAACTTCAAATTGATTTTACGGGAGACCCAACCGTCGGATGCTCCTAAAACTGGGGTCGTTGGGTTCGTATCGAAAAGAGCTTTCCAATGAATATAAGAGATTTGAAATCTAATGGTTGGATTTTAAAATATGTCCAAATCAGTTTTGGAAAAGTTCATTATGGATGTAGTTCGGTGGTCGTTATTGGAAACCGATTGTACGGCGATATTAAAATTGTTAAAAATATGGAAAAATTAAGTAAAATAATAAAAAATGAATTGGAAAGGTTTTGGATGAAAATTTTCAATTTTGAAAAGATAAAAATATATTTTTATCGAAATGAACTAGTTAATAACGAGAATAATAATCCAATTATTTTTAGAGCTAAATAAATTGGATTTAAAAATGGTTCTAAATAACCAGAATTTTTCCAACAAATAATTTGGAATGGAAATAATCTTGAAATAATTCAATATTAGATTCCGTGATTATGCGGATATTGTTATGGGATTTTGAAAGATACAGATATCGTTATTCCCAATACGATATCCGTTGGTTTCAGAATTTGTCATTGAATATAAGCCGATATAATTTCAATTCAGAGCCTTGTGTTTGATGTCAAATTGGATTTTGGGTTTGTCGTGAATTGTGTCTTCATTAACATTGTTCTTAAACCTAGTTGAGAAAAGAATAAATCTTTAAATTAAGATATAGTGAAGTTTTCCAACTAATAAATATTTAATTGGAATTGAATAAAAGAATTGGATTTTTGGGTTTATCGTGAACGTTGTTTTAAATAACACTTGTTCTTTAACCCAATTAATAGTGAAGAATATGATTTGGAATTTATAATCTTTTGATTAAAATTAATGGAATTTTCCAAAGTAAAGATTTTCAATTTAATATATTAAATTGGAATTGAATGGAATTCGATGTGGTAATAATTGAAGTGAGTTTCTGTGAAGGAAGACTTTTAATATATATAGAGTTTAAAAGGCTTTATCATTATTCCATTTATATTATTAGTCGGATACGGAAATTGATATCGATTATGTGTTTATCTGTTTTTCCGTGAATATTCCATGATTAATGGAATGTGATATTTTATCGTGAACTGAGTTTTAAATGACATTGTTTCTTTAATCCAGTTAAAGACAGGATTAAATGTCTAACTTTTTATTTCAAACTGTATTGTTGATCTCTTCTAAATATATATCTGTTTAGTGGCGGAGAATTTATTCACTTACTTAACACCCTTCTCTAAGACATACGAGCTCAGAGGTTATATACAGGCAGAAATCACTAGTATGGTGTAAATGGTCGATGTGACATGTTTGATTTCTCAAACTTAAATAATCATTAATAATGATTTTTGGGAATATTAAAACTAAGTGGAGTTTTAATGAATCTTTAATTAGATTGAAATGTGAATATGATAATTTAAATTATCAAATTTGGGAAAATCATCGAGAATGGAGTATCATAAGTTTTGCTCCAAGCGATAGTTAAATCTTTAATTAGATTTGAACGTGAAATGGTAATTAATTTTTACCGATAACACCATGGTGTTAGATACGGAGTATTAACAATTTTTCTCCATGGGATGAATAGGTTGGTATTGGGAAATATAATAAGTGATTACTTCGGTAAGGTGAGCTAATCCCGACTAGTTTGGAAAACATTAATTTCGATTAAATTGTGAAAAAAATATTTGAATAAAAGAATATTCTGGATTGGAATGAGGCGTATGATATGTTGTTATAGCAATTGATTATAAGATATGCGAGTTATTCGGAAAGACCGGGTTTAACCCGTTCTGAATAATCGATACGACGAAAAGTCGAAGAGATTGAAAACAGTGAAAGACCGACTATCTTCACATCAAATGGATGGTTAGCTACTGATGCCCATGATTGGAGTAGCAACCTTGAAGGGGCTATAGCGGTAGCTGTACGGATGTATTTGATAATTGTTCGCGTATGCGAGGGCCTCTCTCCTGTGTTGGATATACAGGACGAGAAATAAGGTGCCTTCGGTTTCGTTTAGTCCTAGAATGGACTTGTAAATGGATGGTGTTTCTGACATTGTATTCCTTTATACTGTATTCGTTGATCTCTGCTAAATGTATATCTGTTAGGTAGCAGAGAATTTATTCTCTTACTTAACACCCTTCTCTGAGACGTATGAGCTCAGAGATTATATATTGGTAGAGATCAGTGGTACGGTATGGATTGATAGTGTGGCATGCAGAGATGCAGTGATCCAAACTTTTGTTGAAAAGCAAAGTTTTGTGGATGATGATCATAGCATAGCTTTAAGTAGCATAGCTTTGTGTAGCGTTTATTCGTGAGCCTCACACATCAGTATGATGGTGAACTGATAGTTAGATCAGTATACTTTTGATATGAGGATGGATTCAGTGGACCGAGATGAGCTGAGTGTGGTCGCTCCACGCTCAACGAGATAGGGCACACCACCCGATTCTCAAAAGGATACAGTATACGGTGTTTTCTCATGCACGGGACGTAAGTCATTGAGATACTCTATATCTTGGATATAGTGCGGATGTGCATTGCAGTGCTTTCTCATGCACGAGACGTAAGCCATTGTGTATTGCACTATGTGATAGTTCTTTCGAATCAGGAGCCATCAGTATGGAAATCCAAACTTCCAATATGGTATTTTGCGGATTTAGTTGTAAACCTATATATGGCGACATGATATACTGTGACGATCCCAAAATCCGAGGGGCGGTATTAAGGATAATCATTAGGAAATAACACATTAATCATCATAGCAGAGTACAGATAATAGCAGAAACAATAAATAAAATAAATTTTACATGGATATGACAGCGGAATCACAACATGTAGGAATATCAGAATAGCATAACGTGGGATATAACTTAGTAAATAACAAGGAAAGTGATCAGTCATCATCGCCAGAGGCGGAATACATATACATATAGTGAGAAATACGGAAAGTAAATCAGTCTGCATCGCCAGTGGCGGAATCATAATATAAATACAGTAATGGCAGAAAATATCAAAGTCATCTCTATGAAGTCAGCCTCGCCATGAGCCAAAAGTGCACTCTATGCAGCAGTGCAGAACCAAAAACCACCTGTCACCTGTGTACTAGGCTGCCCGTGTGAAAATAAGCGCACCCGCGTTTGCAAAGTGAAACAAACAACGAGTCCGTCATGGGGACTGGTATGAGGAATCTATTTAACAGTTAAACAACAGTAAATAGCAAATCATAGGACCACGCCACTTTCGCGGAACATGTTTATTCTAGTGATTGCTAGTGCATTTAAAACAAGGTAAATTCTTTTAAAACAACGCAATGCTTTTAGAAAGAATGAAGCCATTATAAGACTCAGGTCCCATCACACAATGCAACGCAAGCCGAAGGATAGAGTTTTACCTTATAATAGCCAAATATGCTTGATACGTATAAAGCGAAATCATTTGATATTATTACTAGTGCATATATGTTTCAAAAACGAATAGCATCATAAATATCAATCATAGACGGCATAAGTGCCCCATACCACTATGTCGCCATACTAGTTCTACAATCAAGTCCGTTATTTCGTATTGGAAATTGGATTTCCGTCATGAGTCGAGGCAAGGGGCAAGCTCCTCTCCGCTTCGAGACATTCTAGCAAATGCCTCGGGACTACGCACTCTGGGTAACCCCTGGATCTTCAGGGCCGGTCCTCTCTTACGTTTGAGGATTGGAAATTCCTGAACACACGTTTCCCGGTCCTTACAGACCTATAATCGAGGCGCCTCGCATTCCAACAACCACAAAGGTGAAAAATAGATATATATGTCAGGGCTGGTAAGTCACTGACACCACAATAGCTAGAAAGAAACGTCGTGCGATCCCTGCAGTCCGTATCCCGTTTTTTACTCATACCGAGGTGTGAGGCTCGCGAATCTACGAAATACACAAAGCCAGGCCACGTAGACCTTGATTTGATCATCATCCACAAGACTTTGCTTTGCAACAGAAGCCTCGATCACAGCATCTTGGCATGCCACATAGGCAGTCCACTCCATACGATTGATTTCCATCGATATATAACCTCTGAGCTCGTACGTCTCAGAGAAGGGCGTTAAGCAAAAGAATAAATTCTCCGCCGCCAAACAGATATATATTTAACAAAGATCAATCAGTATAGAACAAAATCCAATGTCAGACACACAGTCCATTTACAAGTCCGTTCTGGGTCTGAACGAAACCGGAGGCGTCAAATTCCTCGCAAATCCGTACAATCAACACATACGTTCAGACGGCTACTACTTCCGTCCCCTTCCGGTAGCTACTCCGGTCAGGAACATCAGTAGCGCCCATCCAACCGATACGAAGATCGTCGGTCTTGAATCGTTTTTGTATTTTCCAATTCGAATCGCTCGATAAATTATTTGAAATGAGGGTTAGCTCGGCCTTTTCAAATAATTCACGTCATTAGAATTTAAATCGATTCATTTTATGGTTATATTATTCGACATCCATCTTTCGGTTCTTTAGTGTTATTTTCATGTCATACACATACAACCATCAAATATCAAACAATTCAAGCCCAATTGGTTTATCTTCAATCAATATTGCTTATAACATTCTATAACGATTTTTCGCCATTTTTATTTATTTAAAAATGGCCATATTTAATTAAACGACGTTTCAGGTCGTGTCGTGGCGCTGGCGCTGTTTTTCCCTAAATTTGTTTTACATATATCGGAAAATCTAACCGTTGGATTTCTACAAAGTTTATATCAGTGGGAAGATATTCCCAAAGCGTACCCAACGTTTCCAGTTTCGTGAGAATCCGACGGTCGGATCTTCCACACTAGTCGTTTGAAGTTACGGTTTCAAAATTCAAACTACAGCGTCGTTATTCGATTACATTTAATTATATTTATATTTATATATAAATATAAACGATTCTGGCGCTGTTTTTCTTCAGATTTGAATTAAACATTCCGGACAATCCAACCGTTGGATTTTTACAAGTTTGGTGCCGTTGGAAAGATATTTCCAAGGTGAACCCAGCGATTGCGGTTTCGGGAAAATCCGATGGTCGGATTTCTCATACTAATCGTTTCAAATTACGATTCCGAAACGCGAACTGCACGGCCTTTATTCCCTTTAATTATATTTATATTTATATATATAAATATAGTTCAATCTATAATTTCAACTATAGTTCATTCTATATTTTCAACTTCGTTTTCACTTCAAATATTTCACTAACGCCTTAATATTTCGAAAAATTTCGCCATAACCTCCTTTGTACGGGGAGGGGTTTGGAAATTTATTGGGCCGTATTAGGTACCCAATAAATCCTAAAAAGCATTCACATATTTTTAGTGATATATTTTGGTGTTTACGGGGGAGCATGTACTGATAATCACTCCAGAGAATAAATTCCCGTCACCCCGTTTCCGTGTGGAAATAAATAGTCCATGTGCCGTATCTAATAACTAGAGCGACGTGATTATTGTCAACTCTAGACCCGTGTGGGGTTTTTATTAATCTGGCAATTTATCGTTATAATTTATATAGTCCATATCAGTCATCAGTTCAACCTGTAGTATATAGTCATCGCCATACAAGCCTCTTGCTTGTATGGTAAATCTCCCACCTCGTCACACAAGCTCCAATTGCTTATGTGGAATATGATGAAGTATGCCTATCATCAAGAAGTATGCCATGTAGTGTAGTTCAAAATTAATTGTTTCTATCCTATGGCGTTATTTATTATTTCACACAGAATAACCAGCACTCTGCATCCAATGGCATTCATAGGAGTTGATATATAAATAAAATTTCACAGCCAACTCATCAAGGTTTACCTATTTGTCGGGCACGCAAATAATTTCTTTACTCTACAGCTAATCCATTTTTCCTATTCAACACATGTATATATATGCAGAACAAAGCTAATAATAATATTTTTAGCAAACTATTATTTATTTCAACACGTGTGTATTTTTAACTAAGAGTATACATGATAAAAGGAATATTTTTATCATCAAAAATATTTATTCGACACATGTGTATTTTTAACTAAGCGTATACATGATAAAAGGAATATTTTTATCATCAAAAATATTTATTTGACACATGTGTATTTTTAACTAAGCGTATACATGATAAAAGGAATATTTTTATCATCAAAAATATTTATTCGACACATGTGTATTTTTAACTAAGCGTATACATGATAAAAGGAATATTTTTATCATCAAAAATATTTATTCGACACATGTGTATTTTTAACTAAGCGTATATATGATAAAAGGAATATTTTTATCATCAAAATATTTATTCGACACATGTGTATTTTTAACTAAGCGTATACATGATAAAAGGAATATTTTTATCATCAAAAATATTTATTCGACACATGTGTATTTTTAACTAAGCGTATACATGATAAAAGGAATATTTTTATCATCAAAAATATTTATTCGACACATGTGTATTTTTAACTAAGCGTATACATGATAAAAGGAATATTTTTATCATCAAAAATATTTATTCGACACATGTGTATTTTTAACTAAGCGTATACTTGATAAAAGGATTATTTTTATCATCAAAAATATTTATTCGACACATGTGTATTTTTAACTAAGCGTATACATGATAAAAGGAATATTTTTATCATCAAAAATATTTATTCGACACATGTGTATTTTTAACTAAGCGTATACATGATAAAAGGAATATTTTTATCATCAAAAATATTTATTCGACACATGTGTATTTTTAACTAAGCGTATACTTGATAAAAGGAATATTTTTATCATCAAAAATATTTATTCGACACATGTGTATTTTTAACTAAGCGTATACATGATAAAAGGAATATTTTTATCATCAAAAATATTTATTCGACACATGTGTATTTTTAACACTTCATATTCACTATAAAAATATAGTTTTCATTGTCGATTCATTTTATTTTTAAAAGACGATAACATTCAACACATGAATTTCAACTCGATGAACAAATTGCAATTCAACACGTGAATATTCTATATCGTTTGTATATATATAAAACTGTGATTTTTATTGCTAAAGCCATTTGTTTAAATTCAAATAATATTCAACACATGAATTTCAACTCAACGAATGAATTGCAACTCAACACATGAATATTCCATATCGTTTGTATATATATAAAAATGTGATTTTTATTGCTAAAGCCATTTGTTTAAATTCAAATAATATTCAACACATGAACTTCAACTCAACGAATGAATTACAACTCAACACATGAATATTCCATATCGTTTGTATATATATAAAAATGTGTTTTTTATTGCTAAAGCCATTTGTTTAAATTCAAATAATATTCAACACATGAACTTCAACTCAACGAATGAATTGCAACTCAACACATGAATATTCCATATCGTTTGTATATATATAAAAATGTGATTTTTATTGCTAAAGCCATTTGTTTAAATTCAAATAATATTCAACACATGAATTTCAACTCAACGAATGAATTGGAACTCAACACATGAATATTCGCTATAGCATATGTAAATAATTTCAATGAATGAAAATTATTCTAACACATAAATATTTCAGAAAATTTCGGCAGCATAACGGCAGGGTAGTTAAAACCGGGACCGTCCCTAGTACGGCTCCTCGCTCTACCTTAAAACCTCGCGGTTTTTGACAATGGGGATCATGCATCTAGTTCGCACGCAGGCGGCATGTTTTATTTTCAATTCCACAATCCTATTCTATTTTGTTTCAACCACAAGAGGGTATTTTTCAACCACAAAGGTATTTTTCAACCATAATATCAACCACAAACAATTATTTCCAACCATTCGTCAAACCATATAATATCACGTCAATCACAAGCAATAAATATCGTCCATGGTCTGTGGACGAGGGGAGTATATATATATATATATATAATAATTCACTTGCATTTCATCACAATTCAAAGCATATATGTTTCAAACAACGCTTGTATAATTTATACATCGCTAATATAACTTATACAACACATGTACATGAGGTATACAATGCGTATATAATTTACACTTCGCTTATATAATTTATACAACACGATTTCATTCACACAAATAATTTAGATTCCTCACATTGGTTATTGCGGTGCTAAAAATCGTAGGAAGATCAGAAAAATCCGCGGCTCCTTCTAGAATGTAGAGAGCCTCCTTGCGGTCACGGTGTCTCCTGTTTCATCGAATTTCGTTAAAGAACGAAAAAGATATTATTTTTCAAAGTTTTGCAATGCTTTATAGTGTAAAAACAGTTTAAAATTATATAAGCCGTTAGTTTTCAAACCTGCTCAAATCTAGGTTTGGATTTTTCTCTTGATTCGTTGCTCTATAGGATGATCAGACTGTTGGACGTCGTCGAGGGACGGAAGAGCTTTCCGGCGCTGGTAGTCTGAGGTGGTGCGATGGCGAATCGAGGCGGCGGCGGCTCTGGGAAGACGACGACTTCCTCGACGTCGTTCAGGCGAAGGAGCTGACGATAGGGGGCGGCGTTTGGTCGGATGTGGAGAGGAGGCGAAGGGCTGTCGACTGGTGGTGGTGGCGCGGCCTAGCGTCGCCTGTGGCAATCGGAAAAGGGAGGGGAAGCGTGGAGCAACGGGGGTCGTCGGTTTCGTCCTGGCGGCTAGGGTTTTTAGGGTTTTTTAATTATTTTTTTTAAAGAAAATTTCCTATTGGCCAGAGCTTTATAGAAATTTTTAAATAGTGTTTTTGCAAACGGACTCCTTTTTAAACCCAACGACTGTCGCCCCTAGCTAAATACCCCATTCCGGACACAATGGGATATGTTTCGTTGGCCATTTCGACTGTTACAGTCAGTTATTTTTTAAATTAAAATATAAAACATTTGATATTTATTTTAAACGTACATTTCAATTTGCCAGGGCCAAAAACTGAATTGAAAAATTCCAGAAAAATAATTCTAGCTTTGTTTTGACGATACGGTCCTAACAAAACCAGTTTCGTCGAATTCTGAGCTCGTTTGAAAAACGGCCATTTTTAGGTCGACCCATTTTAATAGAGTTTGACCAAACACGTTATCTTTTGCCCCGCTCACATTCTAGCTTCAAAAATTATGAAATTTGAAACCTAGCAATAATTTGACATCCCGGACCCAACAAAAGTGGTTTCGTCGAATTCCGAGGTCGTATGAAAAATCTCAATTTTCAAGGGCTATATATACTATATAGCGACCTTTCTGAAAATTCGTTTGGCCATAACTTTTGATTTCCGTTATGAAATTTCGATTTTTCAGATTCGTTAGAAAGGTATTGATAAACAGATTTAAATATTTTTAGTTTTGTCAAAATCCGTTATATTTCCCACCCGGTACAGTCAGACAAAGTTTGTATTCAAAATTTCAAACTGCCATATTATACACAATTCTATATTTTATTGAAATATGCTATTTCAACTATTCAAATTTCTTGGTAATAACCTAATTTAAAAATTTTAAACTGGTTCACATTTTCCGGGTTATTACATATATGGTGCCCATGCCTTCTATGATTGATACATTTGTATTTGAATATGATTTCTTCACTTACAATAATAATAAAAAGATTTGTTTTAAAATGTACCAAGCATATTTGGCTTATATATGGTAAAACTCTATCCTCCGGCTTGCGTTGCATTGTGTGATGGGACCTAAGTCTTATAATAGCTTCATTTTTCTTTATTTAGCATTGCGTTGTTTATTTTAGGCACTGGTATACTTGGGGGTAAACCGGTTCCGTGTTATACGACATGGTCCCTTGATTTACCTAACTTCAAAATAAAGATTAATAACTGTTTTAGTTCTTACACTAGTCCTATGACTGACTCGGAGTTTATTGTTTTCACCTAAATTCTGGGTGCTCATATTTTCCTCAGGGGTAGCTGGTTGTTTTGGTTTTCGCAGATATTTCTTTTCACAAGATCCTGGATTACAGCGGGAGATATATTCGGAAAGCTTTGTATTTGTATATTTCTTTCAGTTATGTCAGTTGTTCTTTTCCACTACGCATTGTACTTATGTATTATTTTCTGCTACTATGTATTTTAATCTCTGATGTTACTCTATTATATAATTATCCGTACTCTAATATTTTCTTGTACTCTGATGTAATTGTGGTAATAAGCAACGAAATGTTCTATTGTTTGTGTTCTAATTTGTCGTATTCTCAATTCAATCCGGGCTTTCGCGTAAGGGTGAGTATGAGTCGTCTCAGAATGATTCAAAACTTTTTTAGATACATACACAACTTAATGATTTTAAAGATGTCTAAATTGTGATTTTTTCATTTAAAATGATGAACCGATTATAAGTTTGATCTCAATAATAAAAAACAAGGCACATATATTGAATAAACCTACTTGACACATCAGAGAAATAACTACATCGAGATTCATCAGCAAGAAGCTCTGTATCTACTTGAATCGTTGATCTTCTTCTCTACTGCAGCAGGCTCCACAGCAATAGCAGCAGGTAACAAGAAGAAGCATGTCTTTTGCCGCAACTCCTATGGCTTCCAAGCACCAAGCTGCATGCTTTTTATTACCTCCATCTTTTTCCTCGGCAACTTCTCCATCAGCGGGTTCGAGAAGAGCAGCTCTACTCAGATTGACATGTTTGCTCAATCACCTTTTCTCGCGAGTTCAGAGGAAGTGAATCGACCAAAGTAATCAATAGCGATACAAACTAATCCAATTTGAGCCCAATATGAACTTTTTTGGTCAAAAAATCGCTAATTTTCGCCATTTAAGTAAAACCTAAATTAATAAACCTTAGCCTTCTCTGTTTTTAATAGACGTAGAGTGTGATAATAAAATCAGGTGAGAACTAAAAGCGGGATAAGCGATGGAATTCTAGAAATTTGGGTTTTCGTTTTTAGAGTTCAGGTGAGAACTAGAAGCAGGTATTTGATTTTGGGGATCTCTAGAGAATAGGTTTTTCGTTTTAGAGAATCCATGGGATTTAAATTATGAAGTGGGAAACAAAAAAAGGAAGCGGGTTTGGTAAATTAGTGGACTCGTCCGGAAAAATGGAAGCAGGATTAAGTGATGCAGATTCGCTTATATTTCGGCCTGCCAAATGCACGTAAACCTAATCCCCTCTATACGGGATTGTAATTATTAACAATTTTAATTTAAGGATAATTATTAATAGTTTTAAATTAACTTCTTTTTTATATAATGATTTGTAATTTATTATGACTAATATTTGATAGTACAATTTAATAATTAGCTTTTGATATTTATTCAATTCTTAAGAACCATTAATCAATATCTACTTTTAATAATTCATTAATCAATAATATTTAGTAAGTAGAAGCGATACTAATTATCGAAATACTAAATATAGATTATAATAATTATTAAGTGCAAATGACACAATATTAAGTATATATTATTATTTATGCATTATTATTTGAAACTATCAATAAATTAGTTAAGTATTAAGTATTAATAATTAATTATATAATATTATTAATTATTAAAAATAATTATAAATTATTACTTAATAATTATAAAAAATAATTATAAACTATTAAAATAGTACTTATTTATTATTAAAAACATTAGTCATAAATCATAATATAATGTTAATATAATTTAAAATTGTTAATCATTATTTATGAATTATCAATTATAATAAATTATTAAATAATATAGTTAGTATACATCATTATTTATACCTTATTACTAGAAATTATCAATTACTTATTATGCAATATTAATTATTAAAATAACTATAAACAGTTAATTGTTAAAAATACCATATTTTATTTTAAATACTACTTATTCAAAATTATTTATTTATTATTTAATAGTAATTACTAAAATTTATTTAATTATTTGTTTTTCGTTACCTCATGACTATAATTGAATATTAAGTATTAAATGTTAATCATTATGTGTTAGATCAAAAAAATGGTCCTAACACTCAACTGATTATGTTTTGGAGAGAATAATAAGGAATCATAAACTAAAAACAGGAAAAATCAATCAACACATGAGATTTATAGTGGTTCGGCATTAATGAGCCCACGTCCACTTCACATTTTCCCATTATTTCATAGATTACAATTACAAGGCTTCGGATCATTCAAACACTCAATAACCATGAATTTATCTCTCCGAATTCACTGATTTAATAGGAGGAGATGGCGATTTTTTATGGAGCAATATTGGTCATGGCGGCCATGAACAAACTAAGTAACAAAAGTCCCCTCAATGTGCTGTTCGGATGTATATTTATAGGTATAAAGTTGGTTAGGAAAGAGTGGCCACGTGGCAGCATCAGGGAAGGTCTCGAGTGTAGTAGAGAAAGTGGAGGAGGTGGCTTCTATTCGTGAAACAACATGTGTACAACAATCCAGATTAATAGGCTAGAGAATAGGTCTTCGTTAAAGGGAAGTTGCATGCTTTAGGAGAGCGTGTCGAGTCGGCTTCCTCTAATCTAAACCAATGCTCATGTTGCCAAATCTCTTTGTTGTGTGCAGCAACCATTCCAGGTGGGTATGTTCCCTTCACCTCGACCTGAACCAGTGCAGAACTTGTGTTCTGATACTCCATCTATTATTGTATGTAGGATCGGGACCCGATCCGATTCGAGCTCTCTAATCCGATCTGATCTGAGCTCTCCAATCCGATCTGAGCTCTCCAATCTAATCCGTGATGTAGTTTTAGAACGTATGAGAGCTTTAACCTCTAACATATGTAACCCTGATAATCTGGGTTTTGGGTGGCCAGGTCACAAAACAGGCTAACATTTTGCCCCTAAAGTACGTCTTATCGAAGATGAGGCGTGCTTTGAATATGCCGAGATGAATATTTCTGGAAAGTCATACATCCTTGAGAAGGCTTTATTAAATTGTTGTGTCCTCTTAAATAGTTCTGATGTTTCGTCTCTTTATTGTATAGGCAGCATGTCATATATCATAACGCTTCCATAAGTGCTCAGCGAGCCAAATTCTATAGCTGGAGTAGTCGAAATGATTAAGTAATCATTTAAACCTCATCGAATTAAGAGGTCAAACTCCTTCATCATAGGCCGTGAAAGATCCTTGGCTCCCATGTATGATCGTACATGCACAATTTAATGCCAAACGATACCATTTTCCTACGCAAATCAAGCATATTACCGAATCAGGATTTCTTTTATGTATAAGTCAATGTAAGAAATAATCATCCAAGTCGTAGGGTAGTACAAGAATCTTCGAGTTCTGAGCTAGCATCTGGACCATAAGGATAGAGCGCATTAGGCATATGGATCTATCATATATGCTGGGATTTGGACTATCTCGATATCAAGATATTAACTTAGGGCTGCATGGTCGCATCAAATAGTAACAATAAAGAATCTGAAGGACAAGATCACTCCAGATCATGTCAATAGAAAATCAAAAACCAATGGTCACATTGGATCATACTGAGAGAAATCCCTGACCGCTACGGATCGTTCTATAGTCCCGCGATCACATACGAGTTAGTACGAGATGTTATTGAAATCATATTATCCAGTGGCTGGAATATTTGTCAAAATCGCAAGGCTGTAGAGGAGTTTATTTCACTTTCCATCTAACATAGTTGTAATTAGTGGCAAGAAGTCACACCTGGCACATAAGCTGGCTTGCTTCAACAAGTAAAGTAGGTCATGTCATAATCCGAAGGTATGGTGCATATGTTTTGAATCACGTGTGAAGTCAGAATCACGTTCAGAGTTAGCCTGTAAGTTAATGTCCGTGCTCCCGGTGTCAGTGGAGGACTAGCAAAGTCAATGTTTATGCCCTCAATGTCGGTGGGAGTCGGGCCAAGTCAATTGAACACCCAACATTTTTCCTTTATGCTTTATCATAAAAACTTCAAGATCATCTTTTCGACATTAGCATCCTCTTTTTGTAAGAATCTGTCTGTCTTACGGTAGAATTCATCAAGATCTCCTAGTGGGTCTCGGTACGGAGAGACTTTGAGGTCCGAATTATCCAAAATACCAAATACATCTGCTACCAACACCATAGGCGGTCCAAGTCGATCTACCAATGTCACTTTGGCGTTTAAGCTCTCAAGGCATGCATGCCGGGTCTAGCTAGACCTTTGTTTGACTGAAATGACTAACATGGCGTTCTTGTGTCGAGAGATGTGGACCTTTGACAGCTCAGTGAAGTGGGTGACAGATGTGTTCTGGCGTTGGTTGATTCAGATGCATGCCACCAAAATTGTTTATGAACAATGTAAGTCAAGAGTCAGAAATGGAAGCTTGAAGTGCGGGGATTGCTGAAGTCCCAGATGTCTCATGTGAAAGAGTTTTGATTGACCATGCTCAAGCCGCCTTTGAGGTGTGCCGCTTCTGGTGAAGCATCAATTAGCGTCGGCACTCCGGCCATCATGTTTGAGGAATTGTCCCAATTATTCAATTTAGCGTTGGCATCCCCAGATCAAAGTCTTGAAGTGGGTGGATGCCAGTCTCTTGCTTCTTGGTTTCACATATTTAATAGCCATCAATCATCCTTCTGTCCTTTAATTCTGGATGGTGACCCACGGCTCGGAGATATGCGGGTTAATCTTGAGGAGTCATTCTTTTATTTGTAGTTTGGGATCTTGCAGAACTTCGATGATAGTAAATGTGCATAAAGTCGGCGGATTGTCGAATTACATTACTCGAAACTCGTATCCCATGCCCCCACCTATGGGGGGTTTTGCTATGCAGTGAGCATCAAATCCATTTCTTCTCTGAATTCATACTTCCTCATCAACTCATAAGTTAGAGTTTGATACAAAATAATTTGTTCGTGTCCAGCTCATGTTAAGGTTTTGGTTTCCCATTCGAGTTCTGAGGATCGGAGTCAGGTGGTGATAAGGTCAAATTATAATCACCTCAAATGCCTCCACTTGCCTCCTGCATTAAGGAATGGGGAACTTCATGTTGAAGTTGAGTTGGATTTGAAGCACTCATCTGAATTGGAGCAGAGTTTTGTCGAACTCTGTTTAAGTTTCCAGTGGCTCTTGCATTGCCACCGTTTTCATCAAAAAAGTCAAGGTCAGAAGTTGCATGTTGCACATGTCTCGAAGGAGGTTGATTGCACCTTTTTTCATTCAAGACGATGTTGGCAACTTGTCCTACGAACTCATGCATTCTGAGTCGCGGAACAGGGAGCTTTTGAGCCAAGTTCATTGTCGCTTGAAATCCAATTGGTGCTCTCTCAAGCGAGTAACTCGTAGTTGTTCATCCTTTCATCTATTCAAGTAAAGAAGTTGTCTATCATTTTATGTCACTTCGGAGAAGTTTGTATCGTCGAGCCATCTGGGTTCTCAATTCAGCAAGGGCACCGTCCATTTCATATCTAGCCTGATATGCGGAGGGACCACCGCGAAAGGAAATCTTCTGACTTCCTTCATTCGTAGCACCTTCTGCGCCAACATCCTCAGCATGGAAGAAGGTTATATATCCTCCTTCTTCTTAGCCCTTGAGTAGGAGTATCTAGCAATCCATTTCCATACAAGCTAGAAGTCGAAGTAATAGTGTGCCCCTTGTCCGGGGCCTTTCAATCGGGAAGTCCGACTGGTCTAGCAAACGGACGTTCACTTTGCATCCATTTTGTGGTCCTTAATTGGCCGGTCAATATCAAAGCATAAGTTAGAAACAGATAGATAAGTTATGCCATTTGTAAATACTTTCAACAGCATGCCCCCAGTCCAGGGGTAATGGCAAGAGATAGGTGGTCGTATCACATCCCTCTCAAATTTAGACATGCATGCATAGGAAAAACGTTGCTTACAAATCTTATTTGATTGCATTTTCCATTTAGTGTACTTGCAATGAGGCACTCGTCGTTTCACTTGAGGTATCACTCCCAAGGCCTCCCTTCGGTCGTCGCCTCAGGTCATGTGATATGTTATTGAATATCCCACTCTTAAGGCCTCCATTCAGCAACTGCCTTAAGTTGTGCAGAAATTTTAGCTTCAGGCCTCAGCGTCAATCCTTCGAACGCAACCCTTTATTGGTGTTGCGAGTGCGATTCCCACGTCTTTATCTTGTTATCTTCTATACACAAATCAAACAATATTTCAGTTAAGTATCCCTACAAACAATAATTTCTACAATAAAAACTGTTTACTAAACTAAGTAATAAAAAAGGCGGAGTGATGTGTATGTATATGCCCCCAATCAGTCTTGAATAAAGTGCCTGGCCATGGCTTGTTCGGGATTGATTAGGATCGACATTAGATTTCCCCAAATCCTTTAGTAGGGAGTGCAAGCTCAGCTTTCAATCTTTCCCCCAATCCTTAAGTGGGGTAAGAACCCTTTTTCTTTGGCACTTGCTCTCAATGCCTTTATGCTCTCCTATCATATGCCCAGGTTAGAGTGCGGACTCGTCTTTCGGTCTTGTCTCTAATCCTTTAGTAAGGTAGGAGTTCATTCGTGATGCTCAGTCTTGGCATCTTTATACAATCTCGTCGTATGCCAAGGGTAGAGTGTGGTCAAGGCGTTCTTTAACCGTGGTGCACCTTCATGCCCTATGGACGTCATCTTCTCATCCTTTATAATCTCTCTCAGATCATGAGAGTTAGAGTTGTGGACGTCATCTTCCCGTCCTTTATACTCTCTCTCTCTCGGATCATGAGAGTTAGAGCTGTGGACGTCATCTTCCCATCATTTATTTCTCTTTCGAATCATGAGAGTTAGAGTTGTGGATAGAGTGGTCTTTAATCTTGGCGCGCCCATCACACTCGTCCTAGATTTACTTCTGTCCAAACTCTGAGAAATAGAGTCATCCAGGCAAATAGTCAGATCACATCTGCCAAGGTTTGGTGTTCCTCTGATCAATCTATCGGAGGAGTGATTGGCACCGAACGTCGGGTACTTGCACCATTCATATCGCATGAGTTTGTCATGTCAATAACTCAGGAAGCATGTAAAAGTAAATTAAATGATTGAAAAGTAAGCATATCAAGGGGCAATGCTGCCTCCTTTGTTTGGATTCATGTAATATGATGGCGTCAAGCATAGGATCGAGCAATGTAGATGGTCGAACTACATCCATTTGGGATCGATTCCCTACATAGAAATGCATCAGTCAATGCACAATTATCTTGAGGTCTGCCATGTGTAAGCCAAGGAGTGGATGGTCATCTCGGATCTACCTTGAGTTATACAACTTCTCTCAGGCGGAGGGCGTGGCTTTGTAAATGAGCAATTCAGTCAAGTTCTTCATGGTATTGCTCCATAACTCTATATGTGGGTGTTACAAGTTTGATCGATATCAAATCCTAGGTACCATTTAAATGAATGTATATCATTCGGTGCGAAAATGGCATTGCATGCTTTTTGCAGGTCCATTTTGCCTCTCCTAATCTCTACCAGGGTATGGCTGCCTAAATCTTTAGCTGGTGATGAACGTCTTTTCAAGCCGTCGTGGGATGGCGGTCCCAAGAGTAAACAGACCTTGATTGTGGTCTTGGAGCGACAAAGGCAGCTAGGTAAATACTGTAAGAGAATAACGAGGTCGCATCTCCTTTGAATCGCCTTCTTGCCCTCATGCCAAGGGCAAGGATTAAGTGTTAGTGAGTCATGTCTTCACCGCTAATGGTAGAACATCATCACATTGGTGCTAGGATGGTAATTAGCATGAAAACAACGGATCCACGCTTATAGAGACTCTTGCGCTTTCCATGTTAGGAAATAGGATATGGATGCCAGGGAGATAGTCATATCTCATCGATCTGTAGATATTCCTTCGATCCCACGTCAGGAATAAGAGCTGATGCACAGACAATCAGTCAGCATACAGGCTTAAGTATTCTAAACCTTTAACTCACCAATATTTGGGCAAGACTAATGCAGTCGGTCATGCGAGCTTATGATGTGTCAGCTTTGAATCAGATGATGTAATCATGACCAATCCATGCTCGAATCTCCAGTTGCCCCCAGCATCTGAAGCATGAGTTACTTGACAGATAATCAATGAATGGAGTAGAGCTGTGAATCTTCATTTTCTAACTCCAAAACGTTGTTTATCGAATAATTTAGGGTGGTGAATCAACAATGAGATCCATTGATGTCTATCTCGGGACAACTTCCCAAGGGAAATAAGCAATGTTGCCTTGCATTCCACATCTTAAGGCATAGAGAACCATGGCACACCTTTCACTTCTCATTGACGAAATGATTCTGTGCTGCAGGAACTTCTTTATGGGGGTTTTCCATTACTCTCGTTCGGGTTCGGTCTCCAATATTAGATCGACTTTTATCCAGTCAATAATCAGAGACTCTAGTGTCTTGATTGGAACCATTTCACATTAACCTCCTTAACAAGTACAAGTTTCGATATCCAGTTGGGATATGTAGCATCTTTGATCAATCCATTATCTTTCAGCTTCTCTACTTCCTCTTTCATGGAAGTTGACCACTCTGAGCCCAGCATATGCCACTTTTGCTTAGCAAGGGGATACTTTGGCTTTATGTTCAATGCATGACACATATTCGACGGTGAGATCCTATGCATGTCAGCATGGGTCCATGCAAATGCATCTATATTGGATCATAGAAAATCTGTCAGTTCACTCGTCTAGAGGTGGTCCAAATGAGATCTGGTTTTCAAGACCTTTGCCAGGTCGTCGTTATCAATTGGAATATCTGTAGTTGCTTCATTAGATGTCACCATTCTGCATCCTAAATCTTCATCCTCTCCAGGGTCCATTTCTTTGGGCAGATAATCTGACGACTCCATTTTCGATGCCCCTTTAATTGCTATGCTGACACCTACTTGGGAGGAGGGGAAGTATTTTTGGGTTCCATGTCATCTCCATTGCGTAGCATCTCCCAATTAGCTAAATAACAGGCTCTTCCAGTAACATAGTCTCCATGGACCATTCCCATTCTAACTTTCATTAGGAACTTTAGCAGTAAACACCAGGGTGCAATGTAAGCTCTAAACGCCGCTAGAGCTGGTCAGTCTAGACCTTAGTCAGATGAACTTGACTACGATAGCATGGCTTGCAAGGCTTGAAGTAATGTTCATGTTTGTTGTCACAACTGATGTATAAAGTGGAGGGCTAACGGTCGATTCATATTTGTTTTGATCTCTAACCCTCATCTCTTGACCAAGGTCTTATGGTGACTGGTAAGCAATCGAGTTGCTATCATCCGGGCAAAGATTCATATGTGCAATCATGGTCTGCGGTGGTTCAACTGGTACCTATCTCTGGGCACCAAAGTACCTTGTCTGGCGGAAATCAATCATTATCAATGAGGCTGATGGCAGGTGGGCATTGCAAAGGCTAACTAAGTATTTCACGAAGTGAACTGCATGATATATGTCTTTCACCATGTCATACAAATGAAATGTAACTTTGTAGTGTTAGTATTCTTAGTTGCTTACTGGTATCCTGTCATTGAGAACCATTGTTGCTAAGATCATTCGAGTCATCTTCAGAATAGTGTCCGGACTGCTCCATTTCAAAATCATTCGATATTCCGTCAGTTGAACAAGTTTAATTCATATAACCAGGTGGTTACTAATCATTTAATAACAACATCACTTGCGTTGGCGAGGTCTATACACCAAAGGAACCCAAGGAGAGGAGGTTACCAGGAAACAATCTTTCTCCCGTACACTGCTATAGTTTGTATGTCAAATTTGTTCAGTAGCACCTCACATTGAATAATCGGTAAATATAGGTCATAGCCTCTTGAGGAATCCCAGCCGTTGCCATTTTGTTGAGATATTCTCTAACTATCTGTCTAATCTTCATTAACAAACTTTGATGACTGTTGTTGGCCAAAATATATGACAAGCCGTCAGCGGGTCCGGGCGCAGTGCAGGGGGGTCCGGGGCCTTATAGCCCCGGTGGCGATCGACCTAACCAGTTAGGTCGAAAATGCGGGCACCGCACAATTTTTTCGTTTTTGGAAGATGAAGCCTATTCTGAAATGATTTGAAAATTGTATTTTTCCCCAAAAACAGCCGATCCAGGTAGGATCAGAATTTTCCTTCAAGTTGCGGTTCGAAAGTGTCTCTTCGGGTCGGTCGAGTCATGTGTCTGGATCGGATCGAGAAGGACGGGTCTGATCGGGTAAGGTCTCCATCAGCTGGTAAATTGCAGAATGCCCCTTTCAGTTCGGATCGGGTTTGAGCCCTCGGTTCGGGTTTGACCCGACCCGGTCATACTCGACCCGGGGGTCTACATATTGGTGGGGACTTGCACATCATCTCGCTGTCCTCTATTTTCTTCTGGGTTTCCATCTGACCTGAATTCTACGAGCAGAGCCTTTCTTCATGAAACCCTAGCTATTCACCAATGTTATCAGTTCGAGAATATCCACCCAATTTTCATGCGCTCTAGGGATTACAAAGTCTTTTAATTCATTCCATCGCATATGCTTCCTTGTAGATCCATAGAAATCTGATTAATTAGGAAACATTCATTCGCGGCATGATATCGACTCAATTCAGGTACGAATCTCCCCTCAATGAATTATGACATCCATAAGTAGATGATAAGATATATGATCGAGAATCGGTTCATTCTCAATGAAAACACCAAAATGTTAGACCAAATAATGGTCCTAACACCTATTTGATTATGTTTTGGAGAGAATAATGAAGAATCATAAACTAAAAACAGGAAAAATCAATCAACACACGAGATTTATAGTGGTTCGGCGTTAATGAGCTTACGTCCACTTCACATTTTCTCATTTCATTCATTGATTACAATTATAAGGCTTTGAATCACTCAAACACTCAAATATCATGAATTTGTCTCTTCGAATTCACTGATTAATAGGAGGAGATGGTGATTTTTTGTGAATATTGGTCATGGGAGCCATGAACAAACTGAGTACCAAAAGTCCCCTTAATGTGCTGTTCGGATGTATATTTATAGGTAGAAAGTTGGTTAGGGATGAGTGGCCACATGTTAGCATCAGGGAAGGTCTCGAGAGTAGTGGAGGACGTGGCTTCTACTCGTGAGGCAACACGTGTACAAAAATCCAGATTAATAGGCTAAAGAATAGGTCTTCGTTAAAGGGAAATTGCATGCTTCAGGAGAGTGAGTCGAGTCGGCTTCCTCTGACTGAACCAATGCTCATATTGCCAAATCTCCTTGTTGTGTGAAACAATCATTCCAGGCGGGTCCGTTCCCTTCAACTCGACCCAAACCGGTGCAGTACATGTATTCTGATACTCCATTTGTTATTGTATGTACGAACGAGACCCGATCCGATCTGACTCTCTAATCTAATCCGATTTGAGCTCTCCAATCGCATCTAATTCGAGCTCTCTGATCTGATCCGAGCTCTGGTTTTAGAGAGAGCTTTAACCTCTAACATATGTAACCCTGATCATCTGGGTTTTGGGTGGCCTTGTCACAAAACAGGCTAACATTATGCATATGTTATTGATGAATAATTATATTAATTAATTATTACATATTTAGTTCTAATTATTAAAACTCATTAAAAATATGTTTATTGCAATTGAAGAGGAAAAATATTTTTTTCGCAACTAGCGAAAGGACATAGTCGCTGACATATTTTTTTGCAATGGATAACCAAAAGCAGTTGCTAAAAGTATGTTTTTTGTAACAGGCATGGAAGCATAGTTGCTAAAAGTAAGTTTTTCGCAAGTGGCGTGGAAGCGCAGTTACTAAAAATTTGTTTTCGTATCTAGCTGAAATTGTCAGTTGTTAAATCACAAATATTTCATCTATTAAGAAATGTCAGTTGCTAAATATCATTTGTTGCAAGTGTCATATGCTTCCTGTTGCAAATAACTAGTTGCACTGGGGTATTTTTCTTGTAGAGTAACAGTGCCAAAACCTCCAGGTGAGTAGACATAACTTATTTGACAGTAGACATGTGGTCGATACCTCCCTCCAGGTCACAGGCCTCCACCTAGAATGAATTTAATCTTATATAAGTCAATAGACGAACTTTATCATAAACAAAATTCGTACTAAATAAATCAAATTATGTTACCGCCATCGATTCCTAATTACTGTCCCAATGATCTGCCTGCAAGGAAAGAATGTTTGGGTCGACCGGTCCGGGTTCCATCTCTTCATATTCTATAAACAGTTAAGATGCACTCATTAGTCCATTAATCAACTAAGAAATACACAACACACTTAAGAAAAGTCATTCCACGTTCCACATTTACATACCTATTAGATGTCACATTCTCGTATTATCATAAACAATACACAACCAAGACTCAATCATCTCATTTCGCATTCCAAGACACACATTCCACCATTTTACAATAAAGAAACATCACCATACCAAACCAGTTTAGATCACATTCTAGTATTATTACAAAAAAAATTACAACCAAAAGTCAACATATTTTGACAACACTTTAGGCTGCATTATCCTCCATCACGTACTAAAATTAAACATACGCATACACATACGAATACTAAACATGAATAAATGTAACTTTATTCACTAATGTAACTTTAAACATATGCATACGAAACCCTTAATCATGAATTCATTCATGAAAACATCAACTTGTAGCGAGACCATATGAACTACAAATTACATCCATTTCACCAAAGAAGAGATTAGAGTTCAAATCCCAAAAACATGAAAAACCCTAAATGTCAAAAATTACCAACTTTAATCACATAAAGTTTGTAATACTTACCAATAGGAGATGGATGAGGAGGAGGCCATTCGACTGAATTTTGGACAAAAACATATTTTTGGGTCTAAAATTGTAATGGAAGGAGGGTTTTTGGATGAGGGAAAAAGCTAGAAGAGAGGTAATGTGAAAGGGAAGAAGGGGCTGAAGGGGTACAGGCGTCAGAAGGGTTAGGAATACTAGCGTTATCTAGGATAACACTAGTTAAAATTTAAACCACCGTTATCCAAGATAACGCCATCGAAAAAAATGGACATGCATAATCCCGGATAATGCTTTGTACAAAAAGTAGCATATTTGTATAATTAGTTTAGAAACTGGCATATTTCTGTTATAACTTTTCAAAACTGGCCTTATTCAAAAAAAATATCCTTTAACCCGATGTTGGAATAACTAATATGTTATAACATATAATATATATATATATATATACTTGAAATCTATTTGAACACAAACTGATACAACAAAATTTGATACATAAATTGTGGACCACTGGATCATCGATGAATTCTACCTCTCATTTAAAGACACAAACAAATCATTTTTTCATTAAAAGTATAAAAAATAAATTAATACTATTAATATATTCCCTGCATTTATATGTTAATAAAAATCATTTTTTTATTTTTTCGGTCGTGGTTATCAACATATTGTTTTTATTTTCTTGTATGGGATGGGCTTTTGCTTCTTTGTTGTTTGTATTTCCTTTGTACTTGGAACTCTGTACAGTTTTTTTTGATGCTTTGTCAATAAAATGCCGCACTCTTTTTCCCTATTTATTACTTACACTGAGTACAATTATAAGTTTTTAACAAGGCGGTTTACCCATTTTCAAAAAAAATAAAATAAATTATATCCGTCCGCTTAAAAAATATTAATATTTATAACTAATAATAGTATGAGGTTTTACGACTCCGATAGGTTTCCTATTGAACAAATTTTAAAAAAAAAAATTGTCAGTAGACAAAATGGATATAAATATTTATAAAAAAATTAGTGATAATAGTAGTTATACATGTATTTACGATTATAAATTTTACTAGGTTTAAATAATATTAGTTAAGTTTATACATATAAATTGAATACTTTAACAAATGGATATAAAATATTTGTGTATGTGAACAAACGAGAAATTAGAGTTATTTAAAAAAAACATCGTTGAAGAAAGATAAGATTGAGTAATAACCAAATGAATCAGATTGTTAAAAAATTTATTTTCATTGTACCCGTGTGCATATCATGGGTTCACACTTGTGTTATAAATAGTAAATTATAGAGCTCATAAAGTTAAACACATTTTTTATGTTTGTTACATATGTGGCTCAAGGGGAGATTATCGAAAAAAAATTAATATGTCGCTCACACATGTAAAATACAAAGTGTTATGCTATTTGAGTGCAATGCCTAATTAAAATGACTAAATAAAGAAATAAAATAAATAAAACATAAAGATGCTGCTGTAATGTAAAGAATGTGTACAAACCGAAGTGATTTTCAATTTGTTGAAGGATCAAATTGAAAAAACAGCGCTATTATACATAATAGGTTACGATTCTCAAAATACATATACTATGTTATTCTTTTAATCTCTTCTATGGAGATAATTCAGATCTTGGTTTTATGTCAATTTGAAAGAATAGATCCAACTCATATTTTTTTGATCCATCTTTTTCTCTAAACCACTTCATATAAGCAACAATTATCGATTCAGATCTAAAACTTATGTCAAATTTAAAAATCAAAATCAAATCTTAATCAGGCTATAAACATTTATGGATTTAGGTCCAACTTCTGCTAATTCGTTTACTTTTTCTGATTTCTTCACAATCAAATTAATATGAGTAATATATTCAGATTTAGAATTTCATGATAAGTCAGTCATAAAATATATAGAAATCTTAACCGAAGGCTGTTGAAGTATGCGATACTATATGTTGAGTTGAAGTGGATGAAGATAGCTTCGAGTCAAAGTTAACCATTCACAAATCAGAGTTTGCACGAGGAACTTATGAGCTGAAAGGTGCAGGTTCTCAATGTGCAGGTGTGACAGACTTTTTTATAGGGGACAACAGACGTCTGAGTTGTTAGGGTGGATTTTCCTGAGAGTTCTGATAGACTTCTATAATCCCCATGACAGACGTCTGTCATGAGAGAGGGACAGACGTTTGTTATATTGGGGACAGATGTCTGAGCTGAGTGCTAAAGTCCAAATAATTCCTTAGGAGGTACGGACGTCTGTCACCTCCCACGACAGATGTCTGATGAATGTTTTGGGCTATTTCAGGCTGGAAACTTGACAAATTGATTTGTGAAGACACGAGGGAAATTTGGGTAATTGACATATCTCTATATAAGCTATTTTCAGGTGTATTAGTGGTGTAACAACCCGTATTTTCAATAACCTGTTATAACATAAATCGAGGCAGAATTTAATTCTAAAATATGAATCAAGGGAAACGGGCTATGCCATTGCGTTCGTCTCGGAAAAATACGCGAAATAGAGTCCAAGTTTTCGAAAATCGGAGTCCGTATGACCCGATTAAGGCCCAACGAAGTTTTCAGAAAATTTCAAAGTAAAAACAGATTTCAAATTCAAGTTTGAATTTGAAAATTTGGGCCAGTTTGGGCCAGGCGGGAAAATTCCCGCCAGAGTACCCAAGTCGACAGCCCTGTCGACTTGGGAGTCGACTTGGTTGGACCCAAGTCGACAGCCCTGTCGACTTGGCTGTCGACTTGGTCCAGCCGGGCTGTTTAGCCTGGTGCACCATTTAGAGATTGTGTTGAGCTTGGGGGCCAGATTCGGTTTTGAGGGCTGAGATTGGAACTAGGGTTTAATCCTATGGCCTAAAACACTTGCCTAATCTATAAATAAGGCCCTAACCTAACCCTAAATCATCATTAATCAATCCTACAACTAAACTATGGCAAAATCAATCCTCTCATGGCCTCCACTCTCTTCATAAAATTCCTAAATAAATTCTAAGTGATTTTCCATGCATACAAGTGTTTTCAAACTTGTATGAGCATCATTAGCTTGCATTCAAGTCAAGTTTCTATATTTGCATCATAAAGAAAGAGTTTTGATCATTTTGGCTCAAGGGTTTTTATGTGAGAGCTTGCATTTTGGGTCTATTTGATTGCATAAGGGCTTTCTTATATTTGCTATACTCATTTGAGTCCTCATAAGCATTGTAAGCCCTATTCTACTTTCATACTTAAACTCTAAAGTTAAATGTATGATATGCAAGTTTGCCATGATATGCAAGTTCACTATGATGTGTTATGCAAGTTTACTATGATGTGATATGCAAGTTTATTATGATGTGTTATGCAAGTTCATCAAGTTATGTTATGCAAGTTGATATGCAAGTTTGTCATATGATATGCAAGTTATGTTATGCAAGTTTGATATGCAAGTTTGTCATATGATATGCAAGTTATGTTATGCAAGTTTGGGTTGATCATTTGGCTCATGTTATCATGTTATGCAAGCTTATCTTGGGCTTATGAACATAAAGCTTCAAGCTTTATGCTAAAGGTTGCATTTTGGCAACATGTAAGTTATCATATCCCTTATGATAACTTGCATGTGAGGCTAAATGTGAACTTATGGCCATTTTTACATGTCATTTATCACCATGTATCACCAATAAGCTAAGTTTGGTTTTATGCATGCTTTTGGAGGCCTAAAAATGTAATATGCAAGTATATGAACATATGTACATTTCTTATGCCACCATGTTGAACTTGTGGCTTCAACACCTTTATGTCACGATTATGCCAAGTTCCCTCTTTCTATCCTTTATGCGCTATTGCGATATGTAAGCGATGGGATTGCGTTTAGGGTTGGGGAAACTTAAAAGACATAAAAACATAAGCTTGGGAATTTACCTATTAAGCTAGGTTTACCCATTGGGAATTTACCTATTAAGTTAGGTCTACCCAATTGCTTGAAAACTTGTAATGTGTTTTGGAAACATGATGGACATGACACTTAGAAAATATAAGTTTGACCAACTCGAGGTTTGGTTGAGTTTGTAGCGTAAACCTACCCGGAACCGACCGACTTAACTAGTTGCTACAAACAATAGGACCCAATGTGAGAAGTTGGTCATGTTGTACCTTGAACCCGAGATTAGACCAGGTTGTGGTGTAAAGCTACCCGGAACCGATCGGCTTAACTAGTAACTGCAACAAAGTCTAATGTGAGAGGTTAAGGCGCATTAAATTAATTAATGCCTCATGATTAGGGTTAAGTCATGGACCGCTTGAATACTTAACCAATTAAACACGATGGGTTGGTAGGGTTAAGTCATGAACCTTGGGTACACTTAACCAACTTGGTACTTGAATGGGTTAGGTTAACCACGTTTAACCCATTAAGGAAACCCTAGTTACGTGGTCCTTTGCACCAGTAACCCTCTTAGTTGTATCATGATACCCTAGGGACTAGGCTAGGGAGGGGCACGATTACTGGGATGCCATGTAAGCGACCAAAATGACGGCTGAGTAGGTGCGCCGGTTTAGATTCAGGCGGGCCATGGTCGTGCACATGGTCCGAAGTTGAAAAAAGCAGGCACGGGCACCAGTAGGTTTAGACTGTGCGTGCATTGATTTGTGTCAGTGGTTGACACCCTAGGACTTGATACACCCTAGGGTGGACCTAGCACAGTTTAGCTACACTTCGTAGTTGGGCCGTAAAACACCGACACTTGACGAGTTAGGCTTATAGGGAGCCGATCTACTAGACCGTGCTAGTTGGACCTTGGTTTAGGTCATTCATGATGTTGGGCCAAACTTGGGCCTGGGGATCACTTCTTGTTTACACTTTGGACCTCGTATTGGGGTCACTTCATGTTATTGGGCCAAAGCTTGGGCCAAGGGATCAATACTTGTATATTCAAGTCATGTTAGTTTGCTAGTACACCTGTGGTGCAAAACCTTAAATCTGATTATGCGATGACATCTTTGTCTACCTTGTTAGTTAGTCATCATGCTAGTATATTGTTATCCTTATGTTCATCCCTGCTGCTCATGACAGTTAACTTTATCAGTTTACATTGATTGTAGTAGGGCTTACTCAGTCTTTTTGACTAACCTGTTTTCTTTCTCCTCTTTTCTTCCGTTCCCCCCCAGGTTCTCAGGGAGGGAATATTGGAGCTTAGCTTGGATTTCTGATTGCTTGCTTGTGGGATTTTAGCTCATGTACGGTCTTGACATGAAGCTAGGTATGGTTATCACTTATTTTGGGGATAGTACTTAAGTATTTCAGTTTTTCAGTAATGTTGTTTTTATCTAGACTTGTGTAATTGGAAAATTGACATTATGTTGTACCAGACTTGTTTTGAAATGGTTTGAAATCTTCCGCTGTTTTATCTATGTTATTTACTCTGTTTACATATGTTCTTGTTCTGCCTTGATATATCATTATGCATGTTTACCTGATTCAAACGCCCCTCCGAAGTCAGAGTGCTTGCAAGAGCCACCCTGGCGGAGGCGGGGTGTTACATTTGGTATCAAAGCATATGGTTTACGAGAAGGAACAAAAAGGTTTTTAGAAAACTTTTGAAAACTATTTTCAAAACCAAGTATAAAGTATTTTCCAAAGAAAAGTCTAGTTTATTTTAAAAGGCTATTCCCCAAAAAGCCATTAGCAAAATTCCTTCGTTTTTCTCCATTCTGAATCTATCTTTTTCTTCGTTTCCAGTATGGACAATAACTCTGCTATTCCGGAAGGAGTACACGTACCTGTTTGGTATAGGAGACTTTTGGAGGCTAGGGCGACCGAAGCCGGCCCCGCAGATGTTCCTCCTCCTCCGGTAGTTAATGTTCCTCCTCCTCCTCCTCCAGCAGTTAATGTTCCTCCTCCTCCTGTCGCTGAGGTTCCTCTTCCTCCTCCCCCTCAGCATCCTCAAGCTGACTTCGCAAAGACTTGCAAAGATTTCAAAGCAATGGGTGGCAAGAACTTTCAAGGCACTGAGACTTTTGTAGAGGCCAGAAATTGGTTGAAAGAGACCGAGGATTTATTTGCTATCTTTGGGTTAGACGATCAGAGGAAGATCTTGTTGGCGGTTTGGCTTATGAAGGATGAGGCCGCTTATTGGTGGGAAGTCACCAATGGTACTAGGCCTGTTGAGACTTGGGCCGATTTCAGGGCAAGGTTCGTGCTTAAGTTTCTGTCTTCTGCTGAGGAGAATCTGCAAATGGAGAGGTTCATAACTTTGAAACAAGGAGATATGTCTGTCAAAGAATATGTGAACAAATTCAATCAGTTAGCTCGTTTTAGCTTGGATATGGTGAATACTCCTCAGAAGAGGGCTCTTCGTTTTGCTAGAGGATTGAATGAGCCGTTGCAGGGATTGGCTATGTCACATATTCCCCATGGGGCCACGTTTGAGAGCTTGGTTGATATGGCGTTACTTCAGGGAGATGTCAAGAAAAATGATACTCAAGCCAAGAAGACTTATTCCCAGGGAAAAGGAAATCAGGGTAATCCAAGTGGTCAGAGCAGTCAAGGCAATCATAACAACAAGGGCAATAAGAACAAGGCAAAGGAAACAAGAAAGTGCAACTTCTGTGGGATTGTTGGGCACATAGTCAAGGACTGTAGGAAGAAGAGAAGGAAATTGGGTGGGTGCTTTCACTGTGGAGAGACGGGACATTTTAACAAGGATTTCCCTAGGAAGCAAGGGCAAGGCCAGGGTCATCCTCAGCGTGCTGGACCTTCAGGAGGGCAAGTTCATGCTCTCAATGCCGCTCCAGCTCCCGATCGAGGTAGTATTTCTGTTGAGAGCCTTGTATATATTTCTGATTTTCCAGTTCTTACCTTGTTTGATTCTGGTGCATCGCATAGCTTTATCTCATCTGATCTTGTTGATAGTTTGCACCTAAGTACTAGTCTAGTTAATGATCCCGTATGTGTTTCAAATCCAATTGGGGGTTCCGCCCATTTGTCTATTATCTAGGTGGATTTGAATTCTCGTGTGATGCTTATATTCTCGGTTTCATAGGGTATGGGTTGATTTTGGGCTTCGATGGGTTGTCCAGTTTTGGAGCCATCCTTGATTTTTGAGCATAGGGTTGGGAGGCTCATGGCTCGCCTTAGTAATACCCTAAAAATTTCTAGCAACCCTATGGGTCCCGTCATGTTGTGGTATCTTGAATCCCTCAACTCGTCTATCGATAGTTTGCAATCAGTGAGGGTGGACCGAGAATATCCTGATATCTTGGGTGAAGTGAAGGGGGTTACCCCTAAACGAGAGATAGATTTCCGCATTTATCTGGTTGATAATGCCAAGATAGTTTCGTGGCCGGTTAGGCACATGGTCCCGCAAGATGGGAGTTAAGTAAGCAAGTGAAGCAGTTGCTTGAGAAGAACTCCATTCGATAAAGCATTTCCAAGGAAGGTGCTCTAGTAGTATTCGCTACTAATGTGGACAGTTCGCTTCGCCCGTGTGTTGATTATCGTGAGTAGAACAAGAAGAATAGACAACCATTACCAAGGATCAATGATTTGTTCAGCCTGTGGGAACATTTGTTCTCTCTTGATCTTACTACTGGATTCCATCAGCTCAGGGTAGCTGAGGATAGTATAAACAAGACTGCGTTCAGAACTCCAGATGGATTCTTCGAATGGCTTGTCATGTCGTTCGGCTTGACTAATGCACCCGCATATTTCGTGGACATGATGAGTAGGGTGTTCAGGGAGTTCTTGAACAAGTTTGTCGTGGTCTTCGTAGATGATATTCTGATCTTCTCTAAGGATGAGAAAGAGCACGCAAGGCATCTCGTGGAGGTGATGGATACGCTTAGAGCGCATCAGTTGAAGGCCAAGTTCTCCAAGTGTCACTTTTGGAGAAGGGAAGTTAGATTCCTTGGGCATATAGTATCTAAGCAAGGCTTAGCGGTGGATCTCGCTAAGGTAGTTGCAGTTCAAGATTGGAAGACTCCAAGGAATGCAACCGAAGTAAGAAGTTCTCTCAGTTTAATTAGTCGGTTAGCGTCCATTGAGTTTAGACCTACCCTTCTGGATCAAGTAGGGACTTCACAGAAGGAAGACCGGCAGTTAGCCGAGATCATGGACAAGTTTATTCGAGGCGAGATGGTAAGTCACCTCGCTATAGATGACAAGGGATGGCTAAGACGCAATGGGAGAAAGAAGGCTCTTGAAGATGCACATCACTCGAGGTGGTGGCCGAGTTTGTCCCAAGGTGCATGTTGTGCCAACAGGTTAAAGGCCGAGTCATAGAAGCCCGGTGGGCTATTACATCCATTGGAGGTCCCCGCAATGGAAGTAGTAAAGCGTCATGAAGGATTTCGTGGATGGACTGCCTAGGTCAAGGAAAGAGAATACGGGCATGTGGGTCATAGTAGGTAGACTCACGAAGAGTGCTCATTTCACTCCGATAAAGAGCGAAAAGACTGCGTCATAACTAGCGACAGTTTACTTTCAAGAAATAAAGCGGTTGTACGAGGTTCCCTAAGGTATAGTAAGTAGACGAGATCCAGGATTCATTAGTGAATTTTGGAGAGCTTGCATGAAACCATGAGGTCATAGTTATGTTTAAGCCAAGAATGATAGAAGAGTAAGTGAAAAAGGAGGACGAGAGGCGACAATGAAATGGGTTCCAGCTCATATTGGGAAATAAGTGTTAAGAAGCCAAGAAATCATGAGGTGGAAGACGGTCAAAGCACAGTGGAGTTAAGCTCAAGGAAAAGTGATTTAGAAGACTGAAGGCTAGATACGCGCATCATATCTCTTTCTAAGAGCATATCCTTGATCCTTGTTTTCCTGTGGAACTTACTCGCATATTATCTTTTTATGTATATCCTCTCGGTCCCATTTTCGGTCCTATTTCTGTCGGGAGGTATGACTTATTGGCTAGTAATACATGTCAGGGTTTGAAGGGGTCCGTTAGGTTGACTAAACCTTTTGGGCTTTTATAGAATATGGGTTGGATTAGGAAGGGATTTCTTGTAATCCAAAAGGAGTATATCTTACTTATCTTCCCGATCTCTTTGTAGCATATCTTTTGCTATCCATGTTTGTCTTGATTATCTAGTTTATCGTGTTAATCTTGTCATGAGGACCTTAGGTAGAAACCCTTTGGTTGAAACATGTGTTTGAAACATGTTATGCTTGGTGGTTGCAAGTGGTTGCAAGTGTTTGCAAGTGGTTACTCGTGGATGCATTATACACGTTAGGCACTAGATCGGCTCACACACTCCTCATATTGCATATGCATGAGTGTTTATGCTCATTCATGGATGAAAATTTTTGTGTTATCACATGGATGTTGCATATGGATGTATGTTATGTGCACACATATAGATGAAATACATTATGTTAGGAATTGCATACATATGGATTCATTTCACTAACATAATTTGCATTGAGGATATTTGCATTAGATAAGGACATATACACACACCTCTGCATATGTTCATACAACATTTAGAATCTTGTAAGGACGATGATTGCTCGTGGATGATGTTTTGAGTAGATGGATGTTGGATGGTAGGATACGTTCTTCCTAACTTGAAGATTTCGGGGACGAAATCCTTTAAGGAGGGGAGAATGTAACAACCCGTATTTTCAATAACCTGTTATAACATAAATCGAGGCAGAATTTAATTCTAAAATCTGAATCAAGGGAAACGGGCTATGCCATTGCATTCGTCTCGGAAAAATACGCGAAATAGAGTCCGAGTTTTCGAAAATCGGAGTCCGTATGACCCGATTAAGGCCCAACGAAGTTTTCAGAAAATTTCAAAGTAAAAACAGATTTCAAATTCAAGTTTGAATTTGAAAATTTGGGCCAGTTTGGGTCAGGCGGGAAAATTCCCGCCCCAAGTCGACAGCCCTGTCGACTTGGGAGTCGACTTGGTGGGACCCAAGTCGACAGCCCTGTCGACTTGGCAGTCGACTTGGTCCAGCCGGGCTGTTTAGCCTGGTGCACCATTTAGAGATTGTGTTGAGCTTGGGGGCCAGATTCGGTTTTGAGGGCTGAGATTGGAACTAGGGTTTAATCCTATGGCCTAAAACACTTGCCTAATCTATAAATAAGGCCCTAACCTAACCCTAAATCATCATTAATCAATCCTACACCTAAACTATGGCAAAATCAATCCTCTCATGGCCTCCACTCTCTTCATAAAATTCCTAAATAAATTTCTAAGTGATTTTCCATGCATACAAGTGTTTTCAAACTTGTATGAGCATCATTAGCTTGCATTCAAGTCAAGTTTCTATATTTGCATCATAAAGAAAGAGTTTTGATCATTTTGGCTCAAGGGTTTTTATGTTAGAGCTTGCATTTTGGGTCTATTTGATTGCATAAGGGCTTTCTTATATTTGCTATACTCATTTGAGTCCTCATAAGCATTGTTAGCCCTATTCTACTTTCATACTTAAACTCTAAAGTTAAATGTATGATATGCAAGTTTGCCATGATATGCAAGTTCACTATGATGTGTTATGCAAGTTTACTATGATGTGATATGCAAGTTTATTATGATGTGTTATGCAAGTTCATCAAGTTATGTTATGCAAGTTGATATGCCAGTTTTTCATATGATATGCAAGTTATGTTATGCAAGTTTGATATGAAAGTTTGTCATATGATATGCAAGTTATGTTATGCAAGTTTGGGTTGATCATTTGGCTCATGTTATCATGTTATGCAAGCTTATCTTGGGCTTATGAACATAAAGCTTCAAGCTTTATGCTAAAGGTTGCATTTTGGCAACATGTATGTTATCATATCCCTTATGATAACTTGCATGTGAGGCTAAATGCGAACTTATGGCCATTTTTACATGTCATTTATCACATTGTATCACCAATATTCTAAGTTTAGTTTTATGCATGCTTTTGGAGGCCTAAAAATGTAATATGCAAGTATATGAACATATGTACATTTCTTATGCCACCATGTTGAACTTGTGGCTTCAACACCTTTATGTCACGATTATGCCAAGTTCCCTCTTTCTATCCTTTATGCGCTATTGCGATATGTAAGCAATGGGATTGCGTTTGGGGTTGGGGAAACTTAAAAGACATAAAAACATAAGCTTGGGAATTTACCTATTAAGTTAGGTCTACCCATTGGGAATTTACCTATTAAGTTAGGTCTACCCAATTGCTTGAAAACTTGTAATGTGTTTTGGAAACATGATGGACATGACACTTAGAAAATATAAGTGTGACCAACTCGAGGTTGGGTTGAGTTTGTAGCGTAAACCTACCCGGAACCGACCGGCTTAACTAGTTGCTACAAACAATAGGACCCAATGTGAGAAGTTGGTCATGTTGTACCTTGAACCCGAGGTTAGACCAAGTTGTGGTGTAAAGCTACCCGGAACCGACCGGCTTAACTAGTAACCGCAACAAAGTCTAATGTGAGAGGTTAAGGCGCATTAAATTAATTAATGCCTCATGATTAGGGTTAAGTCATGGACCGCTTGAATACTTAACCAATTAAACACGATGGGTTGGTAGGGTTAAGTCATGAACCTTGGGTACACTTAACCAACTTGGTACTTGAATGGGTTGGGTTAACCACGTTTAACCCATTAAGGAAACCCTAGTTACGTGGTCCTTTGCACTAGTAACCCTCTTAGTTGTATCATGATACCCTAGGGACTAGGCTAGGGAGGGGCACGATTACTGGGATGCCATGTAAACGACCAAAAAGACGGCTGAGTAGGTGCGCCGGTGTAGGTTCAGGCGGGCCATGGTCGTGCACATGGTCCGAAGTTGAAAAAAGCAGGCACGGGCACCAGTAGGTTTAGACTGTGCGTGCATTGATTTGTGTCAGTGGTTGACACCCTAGGACTTGATACACCCTAGGGTGGACCTAGCACAGTTTAGCTACACTTCGTAGTTGGGCCGTAAGACACCGACACTTGACGAGTTAGGCTTATAGGGAGCCGATCGACTAGACCGTGCTAGTTGGACCTTGGTTTAGGTCATTCATGATGTTGGGCCAAACTTGGGCCTGGGGATCACTTCTTGTTTACACTTTGGATCTCGTATTGGGGTCACTTCATGTTATTGGGCCAAAGCTTGGGCCAAGGGATCAATACTTGTATATTCAAGTCATGTTAGTTTGCTAGTACACCTGTGGTGCAAAACCTTAAACCTGATTATGCGATGACATCTTTGTCTACCTTGTTAGTTAATCATCATGCTAGTATATTGTTATCCTTATGTTCATCCCTGCTGCTCATGACAGTTAACTTTATCAGTTTACATTGATTGTAGTAGGGCTTACTCGGTCTTTTTGACTGACCTGTTTTCTTTCGCCTCTTTTCTTCCGTTCCCCCCCCCCCCCAGGTTCTCAGGGAGGGAATATTGGAGCTTAGCTTGGATTTCTGATCGCTTGCTTGTGGGATTTTAGCTCATGTATGGTCTTGACATGAAGCTAGCTATGGTTATCACTTATTTTGGGGATAGTACTTAAGTATTTCAGTTTTTCAGTAATGTTGTTTTTATCTAGACTTGTGTAATTGGAAAATTGACATTATGTTGTACCAGACTTGTTTTGAAATGGTTTGAAATCTTCCGCTATTTTATCTATGTTATTTACTCTGTTTACATATGTTCTTGTTCTGCCTTGATATATCATTATGCATGTTTACCTGATTCAAACGCCCCTCCGAAGTCAGAGTGCTTGCAAGAGCCACCCTGGCGGAGGCGGGGTGTTACAAGTGGGAGAGCTTCAAAACTTGATTTGGGATCAAGGGTTTATTCTCAAGGGTGAATTAGGGTTTATAACCTAGTTCCAATTCTTCAATTCTATTCTCTTCAAACTCTTTCTATATTGAAATATAGTGATCATTGGATCAATCTCTTGTATTCCTCTCATTGTGGTAATAAAATACTCTCTCCAATGTGGATGTACACTAGCAAGATGTTAGTGAAACCACTATAAATAATTGTGTGATTTATTTTTGCTACTTTTGTCATTAGTTTCTTGCTTATGATTGAGATTTGGATTGTTTGTGATTGTTTGATCATTGTTTGGTGAATAGAGTTATTGTTTTGGTTGTTTTTGCAAGTCTAACAACGGTCTAGTCTTCCGCTAGCTCTTTGTGGTTTAGATATTTGATTCCAGTGGTCTTGGATCGAATTAATCACAACAATTACAACAGTTGGTATCGGAGCGGTTTGGTGCTTGTTAGGTGTTTGTGAAAATGCCGGAAACGGATAGTAGCTCGGTAAGTCCTTTAACCGGAAGCTCGAATAGTGTGGCGCCTTATGTACGGGGCTAGTATGCGGCGTCAGGTTCTCAGTTGGTAATAGACAAGTGGAATGGTGATAATGACTTTAAGAAGTGGCAATGGAAAATGAAAGCGGTTCATAGGTAGAATCGTGTGCACCGAGTGGTATTTGATACTCACTTATTGCCAAGTGATATCTCAGATGCTGAGAGAGAGGAGATGGAGCAACGGGCTTACACTACTCTTCAACTTGCTATGGAGGAGAACGTGATCTCCAAAATTATTGGTGAGGCTACCACTAAAGGTATTTGGGACAAGTTGGAGGAACTTTATATGAAGAAGTCGCTCACTAACCATTTGATCTTGTTGCGAACATTTTTCACCTTCGAGATGAAGGAGGGTAATTTGCTTAAGGCACATTTGAATGCCTTCGATGACTTGCTCATAAAGATAAAGGTCGTTGATTTGAAGATTGAGGAAGAGCAAAAGGCGATGATATCATTTTGTTTGTTGTCGGATCGCCATACGGGCTTCTCAAACAGTTTGATCTATGGACGGAATACCTTGACTCTTGATGATGCCAAGATGCGTCTTCTTAGTGAGGAGTTGAGAGATCAAATGAAGGATATGAGTGAGGGTAGTGTTTGTGATGACCCCATTCCCGATAAGACGGTGCAAGGGTAATCTTTGGAATATAACACATAAACAGATAACAACATAACAGAAATAAATAAATATAATCATCAGAGTTACACAGTACATAGGATCATACTTAGTACAAAATACAGTTCAGCCATACATAAATGTCTACTGTGGAAAAGAAAACATAATACGTACAACAGGAGCTGAACAGTATAAAAAGAGATAAATGATAGAATCCATCTTCAGCTCCAGCTATCCAGAATGAACCTGCTAAAACCTGAATACAAGGCTGCCCGTGCAGAAATAGGGGCACCTGAGTTTGCAAGTGAAACAAACTACGAGTCAGTCATGGGACTGGTATGAGAAATCTACTTAACACATCTTACAATATGGCTAATCACAGGACCACGCCACTTTCGCGGAACGGGTTTACTCCATTGGATTGCCAGTGCTTTAAAACAAATAGATCTTTTAAACATCACAATGCTTTTTATAAAAATGAAGCCATTATAAGACTCAGTTCCCATCACACAATGCAACACAAACCGGAGGATAGAGTTTTACCTTATAATGGCGAAATATGCTTGATACGAGGAAAACAAATCATTTGAAATGTAAATTTTATCGTTTAATTCTTAATCCGACTCCAACCGTAAATTAGTAAGAGAACGATTCCCTAAGTATTAACCCAGAAGGCCGAAACCAACATCAGACCAATACCCAGGAAACCATCCGTCTTAGCTTGTTTCCAGTTAGTTTTAATTTTAGATACAATCATAAATATCAATCATAGACAGCGTGGGTACCATATATCATGTCGCCATATATGTATACAATCAAAACCGCACGATGTCGTATTTGGAAATTGGATTTCTGTCATGAACCAAGGCAAAAGATAGTCCTTACCGAATTCGAGACGCTCTAGCCTGCCCCTCAGGATCAGAGCTCGAGTAACCCTTGGATCGTCAGGGCCGGTCCACCGATGTGGATTAAAATTCCTGAACACTGCGTTTCCCCGCCCTATGGGGAGTCACTGGTCATATCTGACCACACCATCGGCTCCGAAGAGACCGAAGAAAACCGAGGCTTCGCTTTCCATCATCCCCATAAAATAAAATACCCGGGCGTGTAAAACCCAAAGCACCACTCCTAGCTAGAAGGAAACACATGTCCTCCCTGAAGTCCGTCTCCCGTTTCCAGCTCATACCGGGGTGTGAGGCTCGCGAATTAACGTTATACACAAAGTTATGCCACATAGGCGTTGCATTGATCATCAACCACAAAGCTCTGCTTTTCAACAAAAGCTTTGATCATTGCATCTCAGCATGCCACACAGGCAATTCACGCCATGCAACTGACGTCTATCAATCACACAGAATGAAATCCAATGTCAGACACACAGTCCATTTACAAGTCCGATCTGGGTCTGAATGAAACCAGAGGCACTCAATACCTCGCATACCCGTACAATCAACACGTACGTCCGGGCGGCTACTACTTCAATCCCTTCTAGGTAGCTACTCCTATCATGAGCATCAATAGCACCCCTTCATTCGATGTGCAGATCATCGGTCTTGCATCTTCTTCATATCTTCGACTTTCGATCGTCGATCAATTATTTGAAATGAGAATTAACTTGGCCTTTTCAAATAATTCACATATATTTAGAATTTCAAATCAATTCATTTCAATGGTTAAATTATTCGATATCACTAATTCTGTTCTTTAGTGTAATTTTCACGCCAAACACATTCAACCATAAAATATCACATAAACCGAGCAAATTCAGTTTAATTCCATTCCATATCGTTTATAATATTTCATCACGATTTATTGCTATTTTTATTTATTTAAAAATAGCCAATTTATTTAAAACAACGCTTCAGGCCATAACGCGGCCGTGGCGCTGTTTTTCTCTAGATTTGATTTACACATATCTGGAAATCTAACCATTGGATCTTCACAAAATTTATATCATTAGAAAGATGTTTTCAAAACGAATCCAATGGTTTCAGTTTTTGGAAAATCCGACGGTCGGATCTCCCGCACTAATCGTTTAAAGTTACGATTCCAAAATACGAACTGCAGCGTTGTTATTTGATTTAATTAAATATATATATATATATATATATATATATAAATATAATCGATTCTAGCGCTGTTTTTGTTTAGATTTGAATTAAACATTCCAGATAATCCAACCGTTGGATCTTTACAAAGTTGGTGCCGTTGGAAAGATATTTCCAAGGCGAACTCAACGGTTTCGGTTTCGGGAAAATCCGATGGTCGGATCTCCCGCACTAATCGTTTGAAATCAGGGTTTCAAAACACGAATTACAGCTGTGTTATTCGATTTATTTTAATTATATATATATATATAAATATAATCTATTCTTCGATTTCAAAACCATAGTCATTTCATACATTTTATAAAAATGATATTTTTATCCAACAGACTTCTATTTCAACACTTCACTATTTTTAACAATTCAGGTATATAATAAAAATGTGATTTTTATTGTAAAACAATTTATTTCAAAACACGATTATTTTATATAGTTCATATAGATGATAAAAATATGATTTTTATTATAAAATAATTTATTTCAAAACACGACTATTTTATATAGTTCATATAGATGATAAAAATATGATTTTTATTATAAAACGATTTATTTCAAAACATGACTATTTTATATAGTTCATATAGATGATAAAAATACGATTTTTATTATAAAACAATTTATTTCAAAACACCACTATCATTCAACACATGAATTTCTATTCCACACACGAATATAGTTTCAACACATGAAAATAATTCTAACACATGAATATTATTCAAAATTTCGACAGCATAACGGCAGGGTAGTTAAAACCGGGGCCGTCCCTAGTACGGCTCCTCGCTTTACCTTAAAACCTCGCGGTTTTTGACAATGGGGATTCAAGCATCTAGTTCGCACGCAGGCGGCATGTTTTATTTTCATTTCCACAACCTATTCTAATTTTGTTTTCAACCACAAATGGGTATTTTTCAACCACAGTCAATCATTCTCAACCACAAACAATTCTATCAACCGTTCGCATTTTTCACTAAATTTCACATCAACCAAATAATCCAAACAATATCACAACCAATAAATATCGTCCATGGTCTATGGACGAGGGGAGTGTATATATATATATATATATATATATATATAAACATATTTCAATTCACTTCTATTCATTTCAATATCATTTCATCGCATATATAATTTTTACAATGCATATATAACTTATACATCGAACATACAACTTATACAACGCTTATACATGAGGTGTACAACGCTTATATAACTCATACATCGACTATAAAATCTATACATCGTTGTTTTCCATATCGTTTATAAATTAGAAATCTCACATTGGGTTCCACTCCACCAAAAATTGCAGAAGGCTCAGAAAAATACGCGGTCTCTTCTAAAATGTAGAAGGCGTCCACACGAGTCCACTGTCTCTTGTTTCACTGGATTTCGTCAACATAGCAAAAGGATATGTAATTTTAAACATCAAACAATTTAAAAACGTAATTAAATAAATTTACAGCGCTTAAAAACGCTACCTTTTCCATGTTAAAAATCAACAGCCGATGTCGATTACCACCCCTTCAAAACTAGGGTTCAGACTCGCGCCCAAAACAAGAGGCTGGCCGTCGATCCACTGCATCCACGAGCTCCGCCTTGGAGAGTGCTCCCCGACGGTACCCCCTCTGGCCAACTCGAGCAGCTCCTGCCGCCGTATTTCGCCTCGCAACGGCGAGTCTTTAAGCTCGAGATTCGAGCTAGAAACACTTTGAAAATCGATCTCCTCCATTAGATTTATAGATGGGAGGGAGATCTTCAGAAAACTCAATTGTGGTAGGGGGTTTCGAGGATCGGGGAGGCCGAAAATTGGATGGAAAGAAGGGAGCGGTGGCCGACGTCGAGAGCTGAAGGGTAACGGGTTTGACCTAGGAAGAAGAAAGAATGTGATTGGTCGGGATTTTTTTTTTTTTTATATTTTTAAAATTTCAAAAATACCCATTATCTCATACGAACTCCAATCCAAACCCAACGACTGTCGTCCTTAGCTAAATACCCCCATTCCGAACACAATGGGATATGTTTCTGAGGCCCATTCGATTATTTCAGTCAGTTTCCCGTCGAATTAAAATATAAAACATTAAATATTTGATTTGAACATACCTTTTAATTTGCCGGGGCCACATACTAATTCTAAAAATTCCATAAAAATAAATCTTGCTATGTTTTGACGATATGGTCCCAACAAAACTAGTTTCGTCGAATTCTGAGGTTGTTTGAAAAATGTCTATTTTCTGGTCGATCCAATTTAACTATAATTGACCAAAACACATTTTCCTTTGCCACGCTCACATACTAGCTTCAAAAATTATGAAATTTGAAACCTAGCAATAACTTCACATCCCGGATCCAACAAAAGTGGTTTCGTCGAATTCCGAGGTCGGTTGCAAAATGTCTATTTTCAAGGGCAATATATTCTCTATAGCGACCTTTCTGAAAATTCATTTGGCCATAACTTTTGACTCCCGCTACGAAACTTCGATTTTTAAAATTCGTTAGAAAGATATTCACTAATAGATTTAAATATTTTTGGTTTCACTAAAATCCGTTTAATTTTGCACCCGGTACAGTTAGTCAAAGTTTGAATTGAAATTTTGAAACTACCGCGCCATTTTAGGCCATGTTTATAATTCAAATTAATTATATTCATTTTCAACAACGATTCAAACTACTTTTCGTCGTTATTATTTAAAATATTTATTTTAAATATTTAAAATTCACTAAAATAGCCAATTTTAAATTTTTAAACTGGTTCAGATTTTTGGGTTATCACAGTAATGGAGCTAGTAGTGGTCACGGGTTGTTTATGGAGAAAGAAAAGAATGTGAAGAAAGGAAACCGGGGGCGTTCTAAATCTAGAAAGCCCGGTAGAAGAGGTAAATCAAAAGAGAGAAATGACAAGTGCTTTATTTGTAATAAACCGGGACATTAGAAGAATGAATGTCCGGACAAAGATAAGAAGGAAGTAGCGTCTTCATCCGTGGCGGTGGAGACTGGGGATGCTGAGATAGGTGAGAATGTGTTTATGGCGGTAGCAGTGGGTGTTTCGGGTAACGAATGGGTACTCGATTCGGGTGCGTCGTATCGTATGACGCCAAACAGAAATTGTTTTTCATCCTTTGAGGTCAAAGAGGGAAATGCAATTGCTATGGGAAATGGTGCTATTTGCAAGTCGATGGGTAGTGGCTCCGTGCAAATAAGGTGTTTGATGGAGTTATTCGCACGCTCACCAATGTTCGCTGTGTTCTGGGACTTAGGAAGTCGCTTATATCTTTGGGGCAATTGGATTCTCTAGGATGCAAGATCACTATCGAGAAGGATTTCTTAAGGGTTTCTAAGGGGACCCATATGGTTATAAAGGGTGCTAGGACTCATGGTATATATTTTCTTCATGGTGTAACCGTAGGAGGTGATACTTGTGTGGGTGTTGATAGTTCTCGTGACTTGGATGTGACACTGTTGTGGCATTTGAGATTGGGTCATGTGTCGGAGAGGAGTTTGGATATTCTTCGTAAGCGGGAGATGATCGAGGGTGAGAGTTTCAACAAACCAGAGTTCTGCGAGGAATGTGTGATGGGGAAGCAAACAAAGTATCATTCGATGAAGGCAAGCATGAGTTAAAGGAGGTTCTTGATTATTTTCATTCGGATGTTTGGGGACCGGCACCGGTTGCTTCTTTGGGAGGAGCTCGTTATTATATTTCTTTCATTGATTATTTGTCTCGAACAGTATGGGTGTATGTAATGAAGGCCAAGTCGGAGGCATTTGCTAAGTTCAAAGTGTGGAAGGCTCTTATTGAGAATGAGAGTGGTAAAACTTTGAAGGTGTTAAGGACAGATAATGGCGGCGAATATGTTTCCCGGGAATTCTTGGAGTATTGTAAGCATCACGGAATCCCGAGACATTTAACTACACCAGGAGATCCACAATCTAATGTAGTAGTGGAGCGAATGAATCGAACTCTACTTGAGAAAGCTCGATGCTTGAGATTGACATCGGGTTTGTCTAAGGGATTTTGGACCGAAGCTTTATCAACCGCGGTGCATATTGTGAATCGAATTCCGTGCTCGGCCATTGGTAAAAATTTTTTGGAGGAAGTGTGGAAAGGGAATAGTGTTGACTTGAGATATCTTCGTGTGTTTGGTAACCCGGTTTATGTGCATGATCCGGGGAATGATAAGCTAGAGCTTTCAAAGGAGTCTTTCTTGGTTTCACGGACGACGTGAAAGGCTATCGGATTTGGAATCCGGAATCGAAGAAGGTTGTAAATTCTCATCATGTCACTTTTGATGAGTCGGCTTTATTCAAGGGGAATGAGAGCTCATCGGATGTTCCGGATTCGGTTCATAGTGAATCAAAGGAGAAGGAAGTCATTCCCACATTCCGTCCAAGTGGTAGTAGAGCAGAAGAAGCTCATGGGGTTGAAGGGGTTGAAGCGGTTGATGAAACATCACATAGTCCACATGGTTCCTCTAGTGATGTACATTATACTAGAGAAGTTTCGACTCAAGGTGGAGCCGAAAGGGGTTTGGGTTACAGTATTGCTACTCGAGTTGGTCGACGTGCAATAATCCCTCCCAAAAGATATGGTGATTGGAACTACCTTAGCTTTAGTGATCATTTGGATATGCTCTCAATTTAGTCCAAGATGAGCTGATGGACCTTGATGACGTCATGGAGTCGAGATTGAGCTCGAAGTGGATTTACGCCATGGAGGAAGAGATGCAATCGCTTATGAAGAACCGAACTAGGGATTTGGTTCCACTTCCTCAAAGAAAATGTGCTATAGGGTGCAAATGGATTTACAAGGTGAAGGATGATGGAAGGTACAAAGAAAAGTTAGTGGCAAAGGGGTTTTCTCAAAGGAAAGGGAAGGAGTATGATGAAATTTTTGCACCGGTGGTTCGTCATACATCTATCCGGTTTTACTAGCCATAATTGCTATCCATGACTTGGAGTTGGAGCAACTTAATGTGAAAACCGCCTTCTTGCATGGATATTTGGATGAAGACATCTATATGTAGCAACCGGAAGGGTTTGTTCTATATGGTAAGTCTAAAATAGTTTGCAAGTTGAAGAAATCACTATATGGGTTAAAGCAATCGCCTAGACAATGGTACAAGAGATTTGATCATTTCATGCTTGAAAGTGGCTTCCATCGGAGCATCAAGGATGCTTGCGTATATTTCAAGAGGTTAGGAGATGATTGTTGGGTGTATTTACTCTTGTATGTGGATGATATGCTCATTGCTTCCAAGGATAAGAATGAAAACAACAAGTTGAAGATGCTTTTGAAATCGAAATTCGAAATGAAAGATCTTGGAGAAGCAAGGAAAATCTTGGGCATGGAAACTGGAAGGGACCGAAAGCGTTTTGAGTTAAGATTGACTCAAAAGGAGTACATTAAGAAAGTGCTTTGCCGATTTAGCATGGAGGATGCAAAGGCGTTAAATAAACCTTTACTTTTGCATATGAAAGCTTTCGGAGAAGGGATCGCCTATCGAGGATAAAGACAAGGCTTATATGGCAAAGGTGCTATATGCAACTGCGATTGGTAGTTTGATGTACGCAATGGTGTGTACAAAGCCCGATATTGCAAACGCTGTCGGGGTGGTTAGTCGGTATATGGCTAATCCGGGGAAATCGCATTGGGAAGCCGTGAAGGCTATTTAGAGATACTTGAAAGGAATAGCATCTCATGGACTTGTCTTTGGTGGCAGTGATGAAAGGAGTTGCAAGTTGGTTGGTTATTGTGACTTGGACCACGCCGGTGATAGGGATCAGAGGAAATCAACCTCCGGCTATGTCTTCCCACTTGAAGGGACAACCATTAGTTGGAGATCAAGATTGCAAACCGTAGTTGCTTTATCCACTACGGAGGCGGAGTTTATTACCGCTGTCGAAGCGGCCAAGGAGGCACTCTACTTGAAGCGATTGTTGTGTGACTTGGGTTTCGAACATGAGAGTGTTGATGTTAGATGTGATAGCCAAAATGCTATCCATTTGGCGGAGAATTTGGTGTTTAGCTCACGGACCAAGCATATTGAGGTGAGCGAGTATTTCTTGTAGCCATGGATGAGGGTAAGCTAGTATACCTTCGGAAAGTGCGCACAAAGGATAATGCGGCGGATATGTTTACTAAGGCATTGTCGTATGGGAAGTTCAAGCATTGCTCGAACATAATTCGCTTGTTGAGTTGCTAGGTGCCACGGAGTGGCACAGAGGGGGGTGGGGGGAGAGAGTGATTTTGTTTGTTGATGATGGAAAGGAATAACAGTGAGAGATTGGAAATCTATCTTCAGGGTAAGTACTCGTTACACTCCTGAGTACATTATCTTTTAGTGAGACAGTTTTGGTTTAAATGTTTTCAACACTACATTGGCAGGTGGGGGCATTGCCTGGACTCATTGCTGTAGTACAATGGGCGGTGCCCATTCAGGAGCTCACTGGGAAAACATTCAAGTTCGCTTGGTCGATGGTAGAAGGAGAAGCTTGGGTGCATTGGAGTTTGGAGTTGAGATGGTTATAATATTGAGGTGGAGTGTTGAAGTATGCAATACTATATATTGGATTGAAGAGGATGAAGATAACTTCGAGTCAGAGTTAACCATTCGCAAATCAGAGTTCGCACGCGGAAGTTATGAGCTGAAAGGTGTAGCTTTTTAGTGTGCAGGTGCGGCAGACGTCAGTCGTAGGGGATGACAGACATCTGAGTTGTCAGGGTGGATTTTCCCAAGAGTTTTGACTGACATCTGCCATCCCCACGACAGATGTCTGAGAGAGGGACAAACGTCTGTCATATTGGGGATATACATCTGAGTTGAGTGCTGAAGCCCAAATAATTCCTTGGAAGGGACAGACGTCTGCCTCCTCCCAGACAGACGTTTGACAAGTGTTTTGGGCTATTTCGGGCTGGAAACTTGACAAATTGATTTGTGAAGACACGAGGGCAATTTGGGTAATTGGCTTATCTCTATATAAGCTATTTTCAGGTGTATTAGTGGGAGAGCTTGGAAACTTGTTTTGGGATCAAGGGTTTATTCTCAAGGATTAATTAGGGTTTACAATCTAGTTCCAATTCTTCAATTCTATTCTCCTCAAACTCTTTCTATATTGAAATATAGTGATCATTGGATCAATCTCTTGTACTCATCTCATCGTGGTAATAAAATACTCTCTCTAAAGTAGATGTACACTAACAAGATGTTAGTGGAACCACTATAAATCCTTGTGTAATTTATTTTTGCTACTTTTATCATTAGTTTCTTACTTGTGATTGAGATTTGGATTTTCCGTAATTTGTTGATCATTGTTTGGTGACTAGAGTTATTGTTTTGGTTGTTTTTGCAAGCCTAGCAACGGCCTAGTCTTCCGCTAGCGCTTTGTGGTTTAGATATTTGATTCGAGTGGTCTTGGATCGGATTAATCACAACAGTTACAACAAAGGCAACTACTGAATATCAAATAAGGCCGCTGACATAACATCCAATACAACATCGATCGTGAATCTTTCATGCAATGCGTACTAATTAGGGTTGGCTCCATTGTTCGGGATGCCCTAGGCAAGGCCTTTTTTTTACTAGATCTTTCTATAATGTTTTTGTTGCATGTGAAGGACGAGAAAAATCTTAATGGATGGGAAGAAGAATCTGACCCTAGCTATCACTACAAAAAAACGTTCAATTAAAGATCGTAAATTAGGGACAGATAATTTTCAGTTTTTAATTAAAAATTGCTTTCTTGTTGATAAACTCAATTTTTAACTTTTGGCTTTTACAGACTGAATGGTAGTCTTTGCTCAGTTTGTACGTCTTGAAACAGTCTATATAATGAATTTCGGTCCTTAATTAGTGTTTAGATTATTAAATATTTGATGATCAAAATTCTCTTGTTCTTTTTAATCGCATGGCTATAATTGATAACCCAGATCATTAGTTCTACGGATCTTGAAAACTATCCACTTCCTTAATTTGCAAATCTTGAAGGCTCCACTTTCCATGTACGCAATTGAACTCTCTTTCTTCTCCACTTACAAAAATAAATGCAAACCTCTATCTTCTTACTTCTCACAATTTCATAAATCTCTACTCACAAATTTTGTTCACATGTTAATCACTTATCCTTAGAAAGTTGTTCTTTGTCTAAATAAGCATTCCAATGATTCGTCACATTATCCATCGTAATATTAACTTGGGTTTGAAGTAATTCAATGGCAGTATTGGTGGAGGAACTGCATTATATAGCTACTTAATCCCTGTAGGTGGTTATCTGATCCATTTCTGCTGCTCCTATTTTGGATAGATATTAGTGCTCTGACATGTCCATCAAAATCTTCTGCTTTTTGTACCAAGCTGGAGCTCAGCCTACGTAAAGAGAATATGTAGATGGACTAATACGATTTACACATCTGCATCCATTATTTTTGACCTTAGCAAAGAGAATGATTTGTCATTCTTCAAAAACAACGGCTTTATGACTATGACTGAGAACTCTGGGATTGGAAAAAATAACGCCAAAAATGGAGTTATGTGACTACGAATTTGAGCCATGCAAGTACTCGATGAACGGTGTTCACATTCAGGCTCTATCGACCGCGAGCTACAGAACCATGGCCCTTGTCCCAGTAAGGGTGGGTTTCAGCGAGCTTGTTGGGCGGGTACACGAATGCTTTAGACCTAAGGAATTCTCTACTGTTGTCATTGTGTTTGGTGGGTGTGAATGCAGGGTGGGGACTTGGGTGGAAGTGAAGCTGTGGGCATGGGCCGATGATGTGAAGCAGTAGCTGTCGGGTGATGTTGGTGTTTTTGTAATGAATCATGTACTTATGTATGATGGATTATTAAAGTTAAATAAATAACTGGCATTGCTTGTATTAAAGCAAATAAATTTGTGCATTTTGACATTTTATTACTGAAAAGTAGCGTATGCTCGCTTGTATGTTTTAGATATAACATAAAAATGTATATTTAATTTTTGCATACAAAAAGTAGCATATGCGTTAATATATGTATATTATTAAGAAGTTTTATCATTCGAAAAGGTAGCATATGCGGTTCTTTTTTATTTTATTTATTTTGGATTTAAGACTGTTATACATTATTTCGGTTTTTAGAATTCAATCTAAAAGTTACTTATAAAATGTAATAACGTAACTTCGGCAATAACGTTACGTATTATATCTCCCGTTCATTTTACAATTGGGCCTAGCCCATGCTTTCAGTTCTGCTTGCAAAGCACACTCAGGGTATTATAAATACTTGTACATTAATCTCTATATTATGTTTTGAAAGTATAATACAAAAACAGTTTAGTTTTCTTTCTTATATGGTATCAGAGCATTATCAGTGCTAATAGCATCTGTTTCGGTCCAAGAAACTTTTTCCCAAAAATCTATCAAAAGATAGATCATCCATCAGAAAGTTTTCATTACTTGGATGCCTCGTATCCAAGATTTTCATCTTTTCATCTAAGAGTTGAGGCTGCGGTTCTAAAAACTGTGCCACGCCTACATTTAGTAGCTGCACCAGATTTCAAAACCACAGGTTGGAGGCAAATCCTCTCAAGAACTCATTTCGATCATAAAATTCTGAAGAGATCAACGATCTGAAGTCAAAAGTTGTCCAAGATTGCTAATCATACAGTCAATATTCTGTCATTCTTTCTGAAAATCATCACTTTAGCAATTCTGGTTGCTTTTAAATCCAAATTCAAAGAAATCTTACAGAAGATTTCGATTCAAGAAAAGAGTTCAGGAGAAGTTTTACATGTTTTTCGTTTTTCTGAGCAGTTTATCCAGCATTTGATTCTTCTCATCATTTCACAGAATCGTGGTTGAAACAAATCCGCCTAATTATCCAAGATCATCAGCAAGATAAAATCAAACCAGTGCTGAAAGCACAGAAGATCTTATTAAATCCATCATCAAGCCACAGAGTAACATCATCTCAATCCAACTGGATGAATCCAATTATCTTTTATGGAAACTGCAAGTTGAAACAGCAGCAAAAGGGTATGGGTTAGAAGACTATCTTTATGGATCTCAGGCAGTTCCACCAAAGTACCACAGAGGTGCTGATAACAGTCTAATTCCTAATCAAGAACATGCATCATATCAAGGACAAGATAATCTTGTAAGTGCATGGTTAATGCCAACTATAAGTTCATCTATCATGCCACAATTAATTGGTAGTAAAACATATCATGATGTATGGACAACTTTAGAAAGATCATTCACAAGTCAGTCATTAGCAAGAGTGTTGGATTACAAAAAGCAATTACAGTCAATAATGAAATAAAACTCCACTATGAATGAATATCTTATGAAGGTGAAGAACCTATGTGATCAACTTGCATGCACTGTAAATAGAATAGAAGAAAAGGAGCCAGTGTTGTACATTGTTGGAGGTTTAGAAGAAGAATATGAAGCTGTGGTTGCATTTATAACATCTATTGAACCTACCCCTTCTCTACAAAGTGTTTACTCTATGCTACTTGCACATGAAGGAAGATTAATGCAAAGAAAAGATCAGGTTATTGACCCCCTCTATCAATTATACTACTACTGGCAAAAGCAAGAACCAAAAAATTGCAAGAAATCAAAATACTTAACAAAGAGGAGGCCAGTTTAACAGAGGAAGAGGAAGAGCAGGGAGATGGAATTCCAATAACAGACCAAAGTGCCAGATTTGTGAAAAGATTGGACACACCGCAAACAGATGTTACTTCAGATTTGATAAAAATGTCAATATGAATCAGCAAGGAAATAACAACAGCAAAAATAGCAACCTTAATGCTAATTTGGTCAATACTCAAGTGAATGCTAAAAACAATCAAGAATCTACTTCAAACCCTTCCATTACTATGGCATTCAAGATGAGTTATGGTATCCAGACTCAGGAGCTACACATAATGTCACCAACAACTTAAATATTCTGAACCTTGGCAATCGTGAATACAAAGGTAAACAATCTCCAATTATGGGTAATGGCAACTCTATAGTTTTTTCTCACACTGGTCATGCTAGAATTAAGGGTGCTAAGCAGATTTATCTAAATAACTTACTATGTGCACCACACATAAGAAAAAAATCTGATCAGTGTGTCACAGTGTGCCAAAGATAACAAAGTGTCATTTGAATTTTACCCAAATCACTGTGTAGTTAGAGACATGATAATAGGAACATTTTATTGCAGGGTAGGGAACAAAATGGCCTATATAAGTCTGACTCTGGAAATCCAAACATACTGAGTTTAAAAGCAATTACTGTAATATGACTGAATTAGAAAGAAGCAATGTATGCATGATGTATGACTTGTGGTAGTTTAATCTTGGACACCCAAGTTCAAGAATTATGAAAGAAGTTTTACATAACAGTGATATCAATGTCAATATTCCAGGTGATTATGTGTGTACTAAGTGCCAAATGGGAAAGAGTCATAAATTACCTTTCCCAAATTCTGAAACTGCTTATACTAAACCATTAGAACAAAATGCTATTGATCTTTGGGGTCCAGCACCAATTAATATTGACTTGGGTATAGTTACTACATCTCTTTTATTGATGCTCATTCTAGATATGTATGGATTTACTTCATGAAATAAAAATCTGACACTAGTAATATAGTAATGCAGTTTATATCAAATGTTGAAAATCAACTAAGTCATAAGGTTAAAACTGTGCAAAGTGATGGTGGCAAGGAATTCTTACCACTAAAAAATTACTTTTGCAAGAAAGGTATCACACATAGGCTGACATGTCCTCATACTTCTGAACAAAATGGGCTAATTGAGAGAAAACAAAGACATATAGTTGAAACTGGTCTTACACTGTTAGCACATGCATCAATGCCACTAAAATTCTGGCCTGATGCATTTGCAACAGCTGTACATCTTAGTAATAGATTGCCTACAAAGGTGCTTGATTTAAAATATCCAACTGAGATTTTAAATCAAACTAAACCTAATTACAATGATCTAAAGGTATTTGGATGTTTGTGTTTTCCTCATATCAGACCATTTAATAAGCATAAACTTGATTATAGATCTATTCCATGTACTTTTCTTGGTTATACAACAAATCAAAAAGGTTACAAGTGTCTGAGCAACAATGGAAAAATTTATATATCCAGACATGTCATCTTTAATGAAAAAGTGTTTCCATTTAAAAATGATACATGCAAAACTACAAGTTAAATTTATAATCCAAAAATTTCAGTTCCAGATTTTCCTAAGCATATTAGTGATACTGTGCATGTGCAACACTTTAATAATGGCATAACACACACACAAAGTACACACACTAGTTGCACATCACATCATTCAAGCTCTAGAACAGAGACTATGCATGAAGATGAAGGCAGTGCTAATGAAAATATCAATGACTCTTCAAACAACAGTGCAGTACAGGATGACAACAATGATCAAGAAGACATACAGTCTGAAGATAATAGGGAAGAACCTCAAACTGAAAATCAGCATCATATGATGACAAGGGAAAAAAGTGGTATTTTCAAACCAAAAATCTTCTGCACTGAATCTAATGAGACTGAACCATCCACTTACCAACAAGCCAAGTTGAGTGATAAGTGGATAACAGCCATGAATGAAGAGTTAGATGCCTTAAATAAAAAACAAACTTGGTGTCTTGTTCAACCACTCAAAAATAAAAATATTATTAGGTGTAGATGGGCATATAGAATTAAGAGGTAGGCTGATGGTACAATTTCTAGATACAAGGCTAGGCTGGTGGCAAAATGATATTCACAACAGTGGGGAATTGATATTAGTGAAACATTCTCACCAGTTGTGAAACCGACAACAATCAGAATTATACTAACAATAGCCTTGCATAGAAATTGGACCATTAAGAAGATTGATGTTAATAATGCTTTTTTAAATGGTGAATTGCAGGAGGAAGTCTACATGGAGCTACCACCAGGGCTCAAAGAAAATACAAATGGAAAGATGGCGTGCAAACTAAACAAGGTTATTTATGGTCTAAAGCAAGCACCACGTGTCTGGTTCAATAAGCTAAAATCAACACTATCAAAATTTGGATACAGTCCTACAAAATCTGACAATTCCCTATTTACAAAATTCACTGATGATACAGTTACCTATGTGTTGATCTATGTGGATGATTTCATAATTACAGGAAACAGTGAATCTGAAATCCAGTCTATGACACATCAACTAAACAATGAGTTTACTATCAAAGACCTGGGTGATCTATCCTATTTTCTATGAATTGAAGTCAGCAGGAAAAATAGCAATGAACTTCACTTCAGCCAAAAGAAATACATTACAGAAATTTTAACCAGGTCTAGCATGAACAAGGCTAATCCTTTACCCACACCTATGATAACCAGTTCTCATTTAAGCAAAGAAATAGGTGAACCTACATGCAATGAAAGGTTGAACAGAAGCATTATTGGAGGTCAACAATATGTAACCATAACTAGGCCTGATATATCATATAGTGTTAATAATAAGGCTAGCCAATTCATGCAAAAAGCTCTCAGTGATCACTGGAAAGCTGTTAAGAGAATTTTGAGGTATTTAAGAGGTACAATCAATCATGGACAAATTCTGAAGACATGCAACAATCTAAGTATCAATGCCTATGCAGATGCAGATTGGGCCAATGACTATAATGACAGAAAATCTACTAGTGGATATTGTATTCTATATCCTGGTGTGCAAAGAAACAAAATACTATTTCAAGGTCAAGTACAGAAGCAGTGTATCGCAGTATTGCTAGTGCTACAGCAGAAATCATGTGGATTCAATCACTATTAAGTGAATTAAAAATTAACTTGAGTACTAATGCAACAGTATGGTGTTATAACATGAGTGCCATAGCATTAACAGCTAATCCTGTTTTACACTCCAGAACTAAGCACTTAGAGCTTGACATTTACTTCGTAAGAGAATTAGTTCAAAAAGGGAAGCTACAGGTTAATCACATACCTTCAACTTACCAAACTGCGGATATTTTGACCAAACCATTGTCGAGACCCAGATTTGAGACTCTGAGAGACAAGCTATGCGTTGCAGAGATCACAAACATTAAAACTCGAAGCAGCGAAAGCGAAGATCAAACCCTAGCTCGCAAATATGGAAGATCCAAAAGCTCTAGCCTAAATACTGTCACAAAGTCTATAATTCCAACCAAATCTAGAAGCAACTTCGACCAATTCCTCAACAATTCCAGATCTGAAGCCAAGCAAAGAGCATCCGCTGTCAACAGTGAAACAGAAAAGGATCAAACTCAAGTTATTGTTAAGACGTGGAAGAGAAGACATAAAGAAGAAGAAGATGAAGGCGGAAGTAAAGAGAATCGTTGAGGAAGATGTTTTGGATTATCACGCCGCCATTGTTTTTCTCTGAAGCAAACCCTAGATAGAATTATCGGGTTTGAGGGGGGATATAAAATGTAATAACGTAACTTCGGTTATAACGTTACATACTATATCTCCCGTTCATTTTACAATTGGGCCTAGCCCATGCTTTCAGTTCTGTTTGCAAAGCCCACTCAGGGTATTATAAATACTTGTACATTAATCTCTGTATTATGTTTTGAAATTATAATACAAAAACAACTTAGTTTTCTTTCTTATATTACTTGAGACTGAAATATCAGTATTTAAATTTTGAAACTGAAACGTCAATCTTAACATTATTTGGAACTTGAGTTTTAAAGACCGAGGGTTTCAGTTTTTAATCGGTCGTTAGACATTGTATAAAGACTAAACTGTTTCAGTTGAAATTGATTTTTCTAGTCTTTAAATAAGATTTTTATTTTATTTTTCTAGTGTATACAATCATGTGAAGGATGAGAAGAAGAATCTGACATGTATAACAAGCAGAGGGTGGGGAAAAGTGAAGGGGTGGAAGGGTAAAACCAAGGGACATTAGGAACTGAACACACATCATCTGAGAAGCATTCAAGTCTCAGTACAGCAAACCAACCAACCTACCCAACATTCCTTTAGTTATCAAGCTTGTTAATCAATTTTTTTATATTTTATCTACCATACTCCCCTTCACCTCGGCAGATGCCCCCGTCACGGGGGGTTGCCTTAGATGGCCGTCTGCTCTGTCTAGCCCTGAAGTTGGCCTTGGTACTAGCCATCTTGTCCTTTAATTTAGATTCTGCTTTCGTGATAGATACTGCAAAATGAATTTAAATTTTGTAATAAATCTTTCCGAAAATGGAACCAGTATATACAACAACAAAAAACTTGTTTGTTAATTTTCTGATATAACTATATTTTTTTTTTTTTTGTTGAGATTTGGAACCTTCTGATATATGAAATAAGTAAATGTAGAACAATTCGGAACACCTCATGATTATAAGCTAGCCAATTTATTTTTCTCAAACAGCTTCACAAGAAAGAAAACTGCAGGTAAAGTTATCATATTCATTTTGTAACCCATTTGCTTGTTGTACTTATTTCTTTTCCACTTTTACAGAACATTAATTAGAAATCAGCAGAGAACAAAATTTGAATATATGATTGCTTTCACAAAATTTGAATATATGAATAGCATTTTTAACCTGGATTTCTCGATTATATTATAGAAAAAAATTGTAAATGTCAAACGGTCCTTGATAGATCAATTGTCAGTGTACCATATTCCCCTGTTTTGCGTTAGTGCAGAAATTTTTTGTTGCACCAGTACGATAATTTTCCACATATAAAATATATTTTAAAAAAGGAAAAATAAGAATATGAATATATGTCAGTTTACCCCCAGATTTAAATCCGGATAAGATGACAAAACAGTGCAATTCAAATAAATCAAGGGTATATATTGGGTATACTAAATTAAATTAATGCCAGTACTTCAGCATTTTCGTACTAATAATGCATATCCAGTATTAGAGAGTAGTAATTTGTTAGGACTGCATGCATGAAGAAACTATCTAGTCTAGTACTAGTAGAATTATAGATAGAGAGACAGTTACACAGAAATATAAGACAACACAGTAGAACAAATCCAAGTAGCAAGCTAGTTATAATAGTCGTGATTGACTGAATCATAAATATCACTAATGACCTGCATCTCGTCTTCCTGCTTAAAATAGCAATACGGAAAAGGGGCAAGTAATTCACTTGGTCGTGGCGCCGGCAACTCATAGTCATAGCTAACCGCTTGATCTTCTTCGTTTTTGGTTCCAATAATATCATCATAATTGTTGCTCAAATTATAAACGCCGCTACTACTCCCCTCATTGTTGATGTTAGCAGCAAAATAAGCATCGTAGTGACTAGTATCATAATTAAGTGTTTGTTCATCTTGTGGATTTGGCACCACCACAGCAGCATTAGCCGTTTGATGAAGCCAAATTTGCGACTTCAGAAACTTAACGTAATTGATGGCTTCTTCAAGCAAGGAAACAGTGTCCATTTTGCTTCCTCCAGGCACCAAGCTCTTCAGAACTTTGAACTTGTCGCTTATCCTGTGCCTTCTTTGGCGTGCAGCTACGCTTTGAGGGTCGGTTGAGAGTTTCGCTCCATTGTTTCTCTTTATTTTCCTCGTGCTCTCCATTATTATCGTGTGAATGGGAAATGGGGAAGGAGGTGGAGGTATATATATATAGAGGAGGATGTACAGTAAGGTTGGTGTGAAGTCAATTTCGGTCAGCTGATATCTAGGGATATGGTGACATTATGTACGTGCATAGTGGTAGAGCTATGGCTAGGGTGAAGGTTCATAAACTATTTTAGGGTTTAAGCTTTTAAGGAAAGGGGAAGTGCACTGTTGTACGATGTATGTCTGCATTCCTTCAGTGCTAATTTTGACGTAATGTTTCTGGATTTGAGTTTACATTCATGTGTGTAGTCCTCATGACTCATGACTGATGTCTGGCTTTTGATTAATTATAGGGGAAATAGGGCAAACTTTCATTAACATACAAAAATCAAACACATATGACGGAGTAGTACCTGCATCCCCTTATGACATCTCGATGTTATGTCAAATTAGCTAATGCATGAAAATCGAAGAAAAAGAATTGATCGAATGTATTTTACATTAGATAGATATGTTAATGCAACCTGATTTTGTGTATCATGTTCAGCGACAAAACTAGGATTTTAGCTTATGGTTGGCAAAACCAGAACAATGTTCATATATTTTAGAAAAACAATTAGGCTAATGAAAATGTACTACAATATAAAACTATCATACATGCACAAAAGCATATAAATTTTCATTAGCCTAGTAAATATTGGCAAGTTTGCATACAAAAACATCAAATGCTATATAATCTATTTAAGGCGTGCCCTACGAGCTTCACGAAAATCAATTTCATCTACAATATGATGTTTTACTATGATTTCATCTCGTTGTTGACATGTGTGTCTTGTTCCTTCTAAATACGAGAGCACATATCAGGCGTAACAGTCGAGTTCGATTACAAAATGATATCACGTTTTTCAGAAAACTTTGTCATTTGTCATCACTTTTCAAATTGAGAAGAAGTGCTTTTGTGATTGAGATTGAGTTAATTCTATTTAAGGTATCTTAAGAATTTTTTTGAAGTATCTGACAAAGGACTGGTAATTCCCATTACTTCGACCATTAAATGCATTATAAAGACAAACTGAAATGTATTCATTCCATGTAGAGCTCCACTTGCTTCAACACATTTTTCTGTTTAACCCTTCTTTTCTTATTATTTCAAGAACTCCAACACTTGGTTTATACAAGCTAAGAAGCTACATTCTGATGAGTAATGTGAGTTCCAACGAGTTGAACTTGGATGTCTTAAAGTAGTTTTTTGATTTGCTTCCCTATTTGTTTGTGATGTACCACTCAACATCAAGCTTTCAACTTCATTTCTTATAGCGGTCATCACACTACAAGAAAAAACGTAAATAGCTGCAGATTTTAACAGTGGAAAATTGTAACGTCCCGTATTTTTACGGTATAATAATTAATTTATTTAATTATTTAAATAATGGTTTGGTAATTTTATATGGTTGTTTAAATAAATAATATTGAATATTTAATTAATATAAATAATAGAATAATATAATTATTTCCGAAATAATCGGAAATAAAAAAATTAATGATATTGTGTGAATTGAACAAATTAAATTATATAATTCAGTTTAGAACTTAATTATATAAACGAGTTTATTTATAAATGTCAGTATGAACGTATAATTATATTATAATTATAATCGAGCTCAAAATGGCGTGGCAGTTCGTAATTTGGCGATTCGAACTTTAATCGAATATACAGAACTCGTTTTAAATAGGAATTCTGTGAAACAAGAAATGTTCGGATCTGTTGAATGATATTTTTTCTAATGGAAGAGAAAAACCGAGATTTCGTTGTGTAGATTTTGAGTTATGATCAAATCAAATTTTAAAATAGTCGCAATGGAATTCCTTTATAATTTATAACGATTTATTTATATTATAAAAGGATTTAAATATAAATCGAATATCGATTTAACCCGGATTTTTGAAATATCGAGTTATAAATCCCGATATATTTATTTTGGAGCTGGATAGTATTCTGTGTGAATATATACGATAATATTAATTTATTAATATTAAATTTAATTATTTTTAATTATATTTCATTTAAATGGGCTTATTTAGAGCTTTAAAAATAGTCAGTTTTGCAAACGACCTCTGTTTTCGACGAAACTAAATTTGTTGGATACGGAATATTAAATTATTATTAGATTTCAATTTCTGTGATTTTTAGAGTCCGTATGTGATCGTACGGGATTTTAATGTGAAAAATAGTCGTTATTTGACTTTAAAAATACGCTGTGTGAGCAAAGGAAGTCAGAATTCGACGAAACAAGTTTCATTGGGTCTGTAATGTCAAGATATAGCTGCATGACCATTTTCATCAAAATTGAGTATTTTATGTTGTTGTACAAATTTTTAAACAGTAAATACACATAGCGATTGATTAAAATTAATATAAAATTCGAATATTAAAAATTCCTATAAATATACCCTTAAACCTAATAACCTAATTCTATTCTTCCCACGGTCAAAGAAAATGTGGCCACCACCCATTTCTTTCTGGAAACCAAAAACATGAAGAAACCTTGTCTTCAAAAATCCTTAGAAATCAAAGTAAAATCCATAAATCATAATACTTATACATATAGAATCCTGGTGATGTGCTCTTCTGAAACACCCCACCTTCGTTAAGGTCACTCACAAAAGGAATGCCTTAACTTTGGTGGAGGGTTACAGGTACAAGATACAGAAAAATTTACAAGACAGAAAAATATAAGCAGCGAAATTCAAATATTTATTGCATACGTGGTTCAATACAAAAGCATTACATCAAATTGTCTTAAAATAAATTCCAAAATTTTACACCGTAATTTCTGTCTTGATTATTTAATAAAGAAGCATAAATCCTTAATAAAATTGCACAAATTCCCAAGTGTAGTGTTCAAAAGCCATAGCCAAGGTGAGAGAGTCCCAATCATACATCTACTTTCTTGAAGCTTGCAAAAAGTCTGACTAAGCTGGAGTATTCCCTCCCTGTGGACCTAGAGTGGAGGGAACGAAAGAAAAGAGGGCGAAAGAAAACGGGTCAGACAATAAGTCTAGTAAGTTCAGTGATTACTAGTATTTAAACAAGGAAAGGGATCATGACAGTAATATACAGAACATAGGACAATACCCTAATATAAGATAAGATGAATATGTGATCGCACTCATTTCTATAGTCTCTGCACCTACATAACCATTGGTTCAACCAGCCCCCACATGTTCATAACAAACGATCCCCTTAATGATCGGCTCCTACTCGCATGCATTCATATCCTGTGTCATTCGGCCCCGCTTGACTGTAGATACCTGTGCTGGTCCCACCATGGGGTGTATCAGTCCCTCTGGTGGCAACCCGACACGATTCAAGATGCACAATGTATACTACTGATGCCCAGTGCCTGCTTTTTCCCACTCCGAAGTACGTGCAAGCCCGTACTTCATCGGAACCTACACTGACGCACCAACCGCCGACGTTTTGACCGCTTATAATCAGCCCAGTAATCGTGCCCCACCCTGCCTAATTTCAGGGTACCATGATACATCTATGTGAGTTACTGTTGAAATGGGTCCCCGTTACTGGGGTTTTCTAATCAACATGTTTATTTGGTTAAGTGTCCAAGTTTACCTAACCCCACCCATTCGTTTAGTTAACATGTTGAATCAGTTAAGTGTTTCCCTAATTGACTTAACCCTACCAATCCTGACTTAGCTTTAATTTATTCATTAAAGCACCAACCACTCACATTAGACAGGTCTTGTTGTGGTCACTAGATATGCCGGTCGGTTCCGGGCAGATTTACACCACAACTCAGTCTAACCTCGGGTTCTTTTTGGGCTTGATGCACAAACCACCAACATTAGACAGGTCTTGTTGTGGTCACTGAATATGCCGGTCGGTTCTGGGCAGTTTTACACGACAACTCAATCTAACCTCGGGTTAGGCATATTCGTCTTTTCTAAATTCACATATTTTCTATATATGTCTAATTTCTTTTTGTAAATTAATTTTAATTTAATCATGCTATAATTATCCTTTGATTATGCTCACAATAAATGGTATATCAAATATACCATTTTATGAACAAATCTATGCCATGAATTTTCATATTTTCCCATCGTTATCCCCGTGGAACGTATGCATGAATCACATAAAATGTTGGGCTAGAAAATTAGCCCAAATCCATAAACAAAAAGGGTAATAAACAAGGGACATGAAACAAACATAAAATAGCATACATTCAACTTATCATGTGTAACTTGGCATAGAAGTATCATTAACTTAATTAAACTGGTAAAGGTGAACTTGTGACTAAGTTGGGTCCAATTGTCATGTGAACTTGATAAAGGTCTAGCATTGAGGTTTAACATATAAACAAAATTTTAAACCACAACTTAGCATATTAACTTATGTATGTCAAAACATAAGAAAGCTACTATAAACATATTTAAATCACAACTTAGCATGATAACTATTGTGTGTTAAACATAAGAGAGCCATTATGAACATATTCGAATCGCAAATTAGCATGATAACTATTATGTGTGTTAAACATAGGAGAGCCATTATGAACATATTCGAATCACAAATTAGCATGATAATTTATGTGTTAAAACATAACAGAGCTACAAATCCAATTTTACAACATAAATAGATTCAACTTAACATAGTTCTAAATATACAGAAATGTTGATCTAACTTGTAAGCATGTGATTTAGATCACAAACTTGCAAGTAACCACCAAATTTTAACATGACATGTTTCACCATTCAATTGGCATAATAAATCCATTACCCAATAACATACAATATGTTTATCACCACAAGCATATAGACATGATCAATCGCAACGGTACTTTAAGATAAGTGAGAATCAAACTTTATTTATATTATTCATAAGCATCATTCTATATTCGAATTACAACATGTCATGATTCATTTAAAAGAACGTTTAAATCTGCGTAATAACCAACTTACAAAAAGGAATTCTCGATTTCTAAAATTTGAATTCTAAAATTGGTAAGCTCGCCTTTGATGTAGATCATTGAATTTGATTACTTTAATTTGATTTAGGTTTTTATCTTGTCTTTGAATTGGTGACGCCTACTCCAAGTTCTCTATTGACAGCATGATAGTTCCAGGATTATTTTTTTGTGATTTTTAGGTTTGAGCATTGGGTCGTTTATATGGAATTTCAATCTAATTTGAGTCGTCGGATGATCCTAGAGTTAACCACAACCATTCAGTCAAGATAGGGTGACACCTCAGCCCTAATGACTCAGCAAGGGGTCAGAAAGGACTCAGCAATGACTAACAGTATGGATCAGATCACACCAGAAAGCTGTGCAGGCTCTCTGCTCAGCCTGGGCACACTTGGCAGGTGCGCCAGTGCAACTTTTGTATTGGCACACTTCCCAAGTGCGCCAATGCATTTATATATTTTTCTCTGGTTTTCTTTGTTCGTCCATATCTCCTTCATACAGTGTCCGTTTTATGCAAACTCGAACTCTATCTCAAGCAGAATTCCGAGACGAACACAATGGCGTAACCCGTTTCCCTTGATTCTCGCATTTATAATTAAATACTGTTTAATTCGTTATTATAATGTTAATAGAAAATAAAGGATGTTACATTCTCCCCTCCTTTTAGGATTTCGTCTCCGAAATCTTCAAGTCGAGAAGAACGTATATCCTACCATCCAATCACCCATTTACTCAACCATCAAACACGGGCGTCCATTGTCCTTAAAAGATTTCTAATGCTTCATGACCATATGCATAGTGTGTGTACATGTCCTTATCTAATGCAAAATCAAGCGGTCTACTGATTCAGTTGACCTCCTTAATGCAAATTATGTCAGTGCCATGAGTCCATGAATGCAATTTTTTTTCTACTCAAAATTTCCTATATGAGTGCACAATCATTCATACAAATGCAACGTCCATATGATAACACATCAAGTTTCAATCCATATACATATATGCATATGCAATATGGAATTGATTGAGCCGATTTAATACCTAATGTGTGTGCATATGCATCCACAAGCAACCACTAGCAACCACTTGCAACCATCAACCATAACATGTTTCAATTACATGTTTACATCCAAATGGGTTTCTACCTAAGGATACAGGATAGGATTGAGGAGATATACCTAAAAATATAGATACGAGCATAAACTTAAGGAAAAAGAGATTAAGGATGTGCCCTCAAAAAGAAAAGGGTAGGCTATGCGTATTCTGTCCTCGGTTTCCCAAGTCGCGTCTTCCTCGGCGTCGCTCCATTGAACTTTGATGAGCTTAACTTCACGGTTGCGTAGCTTTTTGACTTCTGTTCCAAGATGCGGGTTGGAACTCTCCTCACAGTTGCTTCTCGTTCAACTTCTACTTCCTCTTGCACGTTTGGTTCTACCACTTCCGCAGACTCGTATAAGCACTTCCGAAGGTGAGAGACATGAAAGATGTTATGAACCCCGGCTAATCTTTCGGACAACTGTACCCTATAAGCCATCTTCCCAATCTTCTCGATGATAGGGAACGACCCTACAAATCTTGGTGCTAACTTTCCTGCGAATCCAAAGCGAACGACGTTCCTTAAAGGAGATACTTTAAGGAATACCTTGTCCCCAACTTCGAACTCAAGGTCAGTTCTTCTTTTGTCTGCGTAAGACTTCTGTCTATCTTGGGCAGTCTTCATTCTTCTTTGTATCAAGTCCACTTTCTCTGAAGTTTCCCTAATCATATTTGGTCCAAGTATGAGCTTGTTTGTGGAATCCCACCAGCAAATTGGTGACCTGCACGGTCTTCCATATAAAGCTTCGTGAGGCGCCATGCCTATGGTGGCTTGGTGGTTATTGTTGTAAACGATTTCCACCAAAGGTAGATGATCCTCCCATGTACCTCCGAAGTCAATAATGCATAATCTCAAGAGGTCTTCTAATACTCTATTGATTCTTTTCGTTTGGCCATCAGTTTGAGGGTGATAGGCCATGCTTAAGCATAACTGTATGCCTACAGCGTCTTGTAAACTCTTCCAAAACTCGCACGTGAAGATAGGGTCTCGATCACTCACTATGCTGGATGGTATCCCCTGGAATCGATCTATCTCTTTAAGATATATGGATGCTAGAGATGAGGCAGTCCCTTTACTCTTGACGGGTATAAAGTGGGTGCTTTATGTGAGCCCATCCACTATTACCCAAATGCTGGTATTTCCCCTTCTTGACCTAGCCAACCCATCTATAAAGTCTATCGAGATGCTATTCCATTTCCACTGTGGAACCTCTAGAGGACGGAGCAGACCACCAGGCTTCTTCTGCTCCACCTTGACTTGTTGGCATATTAAACACTTAGAAACAAGTTCAGCTACGTCTTGCTTTATGCCATTCCAAAAGAAAACTCTTTTGATGTCTTTATACATTTTGTCTCCGCCTGGGTGTATGGTCAGTTTGGAATGGTGTGCCTCTTCTAGAACCGCCTTTACCAAGCGCCTTGCTTGTAGGACACATAGTCTTCCATCTCGTCTTAACCAGCCCTTGGCATCAATGGAGTATCTATTGAAGTGACTAGAAGTCTCACCCCTAATTAACTTGTCCACCACATCGACTAGCTGAGGGTCTTCTCTTTGCACGGCTCCGATTGAGTCTAATAGAATTGGCCGCACTTCTAACGTTGCTAGCAAGCTAGGTACAAAGTCAGAGGAGGGTCTAAAGTTAAAGCTTGCTATGAACTCCTAGCTTTGCCTTTCCACAAAGAGAGGGCCTAAGTTCAGTTTCTTTCTACTTAAGGCGTCTGCTGCTGCATTGCCCTTGCCAGGAGTGTAGGAAATCTTAAAATCGTACAAGGCAAGAAAATCGATCCATCTTTACTGCCTTAAGTTGGAATCTTTCTGCAAGAAGAGGTATTTCAACGATTTATGGCCAGTAAATAATTCGAACCTTTCTCCTAGCAGATAATGATGCCCTGATTTAAGGGAAAAAACGATGGCAGCTAGTTCTAAATCATGAGTTGGGTAATTCTTCTCATGAACCTTCAACTGCCTTCCTCCAAAGCAAACTACTTTGCCTTCTTGCATTAGGACAACACCCAATCATGTTCCGCATGCATCTATGTATACTGTAAACATCTTGCTTCCATCAGGCAATGTCAGAACTGGGGCTGTTGTTAGAGCCCTTTTCAAACGTTGGAAAGCAATATCGCAATCCAAATCTCAATTAAAAGCTAGGTTCTTCTTTGTCAACCATGTAAGTGGAGCTGAGATTTTTGCAAAATCTTTGATGAACTTTCAATAAAAGCCTGCTAGCCCGAGAAAGCTTTGGACATTGGTTGTGTTTCGAGGAACTTTCCAATCTTGCACGACAACCACTTTCGCGGGGTCCACAACTATCCCCTCTTTGGACACCACGTGTCCAAGGAACCTAACTTCTTCTCTCCAGAAATGGCATTTGGAGAATTTAGCTTTCAACTGATGTGCACGGAGAGTATCCATGACTTCCTTTAGATGCTGAGCATGCTCTTCCTCATTCTTTGAGAAGATCAAAATATCGTCTACGAAGACCACCACAAACTTATTGAGGAACTCTCGGAACATGATTGACATAGAAATGTGTTTATTTTATGCTCTTATATCTTATCTTTTGTATATAAATAAATATTACTTGGGGTATTGTTTTGTTATTTTTACAGATAGTCCAACCCAGCCCGCATGCAACCAGAAATGTAGAGTTCAATTTGCTGTGTATTTGCATTTTGAAGAATTGTAGATGAAGATATCACATCTAGTTGCTATTGGACAGGAAAAGGAGTGATAAAAAGGCTTTGCACATCACAAATCAATGAAGAAATATCAAGGAAGCAAGAGGAAAAAGAGTAAAGGCCCAAATTTGCTTTATTTATCTAAGGCCCATTTATGTTTCTCATTGTAAACAAATTAGTGGTGTAATGACCATGCCCATTTACCATTAGGGTTAGGGTTTGGCTATCTACCCTATATATACCCTTGTAATGGCATTGTAGCCACCATCCTATCTCATCTCTTATTCCATCGTTCTAATAAAAGTTCTTCTTTCTCTTTTATTTTCTGCATTTTTTTTTGTTTTCTTAGCAACTAGTGTTGTCTATACGATTAGATTCGGTAGAACACTATTTGTATTTTGCACTTGTTTGCATTAGTGATTTACCGTCTGATTAGATTCAGCGGAAATCCTAATTTTAATTCTTGTTTGTTATTTCAATTTCTGCAATTTCAATTTCTGTTTTTTTATTATTTTCTTAGGTCAAGTTGGGTTTGATTAGATTCAAATCTCATTCATAGTTTCATTTGCTTTCCATTGAAATTGTAACTTGATCGTCGGTTCAGTTAGATCTGCTCTGAATCAAATTACAGTTTTAATTTTGTTTTGTTTTTGCAAAATCAACCTCCAAAGTTCGTCTAACACGCCCACGAAACATATAAATAATAAAATTTAACTTTCCTCCCTGTGTTCGACCTGTATGCTACACACCTGTATGCTTGCAGAATTTATTACAAATATCGCGTTTTTCTAATTCATAGATTAGCGTCGATCAAGTTTTTACAAGCAAGCCGCTGCCCTTGCAGAAGATTTGTACAAGCAATTTCTTTTTTTTTTTCTTTTTTTTTTCAAAACAGCTTCAGCACCTATAGAGTTCAGAAAAATATTACCGTGGGGTATGGCAGTCCGTCCAGAGCAACTGAACAGTATCAACGATTAAAATCCCACTATTTAGAAAATTGATTGATCTCTAAATTCCATGTTGCTTGAACACTCTTAACTTTGCTTTTGATTTTGAATTCTTCCGATGGCCTTGATTTTTTTTTTCAAAGAAAGCAGAGAGAGGGAGAGAGCGAATAAAAGAAATAAAAAAAATCAAAATTGGATTTTTTTTTGAAAAAGACAAAACTGATAAACAAACTAGACTCAATCCAAACAACCAAATTGACTCAGCTAGACTCCCAGTGAATAGGAGAAACCAGGTCCTATCAGTTAAACAGAGAAAACAATTTTTAAAAATAAATATCCAGAATTGGCCCGATAAAGAAGTAGAAAGATAACAAACAAATTTTTTTTTTTTGAAAGACGCATGCTCAAAAGAAAAAGGGAAAAAAATGAAAAATCGTCTTAACAAAAATCTTCACATTACTCAATCTTCTCAAATTTTATTTCTTTAAAACCCTAAATCACTCGCAAGGCCAAAAGAGAAGCTAAAATGAAATGAAATCGAGATAATTTGCCAGATTGAAGCACTCGAAAACAAACCCTTGTTATAAATCCAGTCAAAACCCAAAGGACAATCTAAAAAAAATTTCACTTCCTTTTTCTTGTCGTCCAGGACTCACACAATTTTGTTTTTATGCTTTGACTCTTGGTCTAGAAAGTACGGCAACTAGGCGATCAAAGACTCAGAACTGGAAAACTTAAAACTCTCCTCCCTTCATGTTATTTATCAGGAAATAAATTGGAACCCAAAAAAAAAACAAATCACACAATTTTAATCGGCTTTCAGATCTGGGGTTTCTCGAATCGAATTGAGCGAGGGCTCCGCAGTTTCGGATTGTAGGGCGCGGATTCGGTATGGAAGATTGTGGCAGAGGATGTTGATGGGGTGAACGCGGTTTTGCTACTGACGATGGGTGGTCGGATTCGATGGTCTTTGGATGGTGGAGCAGAATTGGTTTCGAAGTATGATTTTTGATTCGGTTAATGCGTTTTTGATCTGGGGTGAGATGCGTGATGACTGGGTAGGTGAGTTTAGAGGCGGTTTGACTTGTAGATGCGAGTAGCTGGTTATTGAGGATGGTGGTAGGGTGAAACTTGTTTGACTGTGTGGATGTGAGGATACTTGCACGGAGATGAGGGATGTGCGTGTGACAGAGGAGAGATTAATAAAGGGAGAGGCTAAGCGTTGTTTGAATGCTTTCTAAAGTTTGGTTGAACATGAAGAATTTGTGGGATTTGAACGTGGTGATGAACGGTGTCAGTGTAGTTGATTTGCAGCGTGAACTCTGAAGAGGAAGTACGGTGGTGGGTGAACGTTGAAGGACTGGCGGACTGGGGGGTGTTTGAGGTTTTGTATCTGGTTGTGAAGGGCAGCGTGGTGTTTGGTCTGTGAGGTTGTTGCAAACTTGGTGATGAAGGGGAAGTTTTGTGGTATGGGCGGTCTGCTGGAAGTTTGGGTATGTGGTAAGTGGTATACAGGGGATGCGTGAATATTTGTGGAGGAGGAGGACGTGGAACGGGGGGGGGGGGGGGGAGTCTGCATTTCACTCATTTTCGTTTTTTTCTTTATTTTTCTTTCTTTTCATTTTCAGCCATTTAAATAGGACCATCATGCATTTTAGACTGTAATAGCATGCCATTTTTTTTTTTTTTTGAAATACGACTCATTTTCAATTGATACAACAAAATAAGTTTACAATTTTTAGCCAGTTGATAGTATTTTTCTCTCTCAGCTAAATTCGAATTTGAAATATAATGAAAAGTTTAATTTTGAGGGATAATAGTGTAACCGGTACATAGGGAGATTCTTAGGTGATGGCCATGAAATCTTTTCTATATTGTAGACTTTGTTTAAATAAGTGGAGGACTTAAAATACTTATAATGGCTTGTCAAACCTTTAAAACTAAGTTGTGTTAAGTTGAATTCGCATAACTCTCTTTTGTGCTTATATTTTCGATAATAATAATAATAGTATTCCAAGGGTATCCAACATTGCTTGTATATCGAGCGTTGGTGTGCTAACCCGCCAAGCTCTATCCGACACGTTGTTGACAAATTCAAAGTTGGAATATCTTGGTCTCATTTTATGGGATTGGACACCTAAGGATTACCGACACGTTGTTGACAAAGTCAAAGTCGGCCTGCACAATCCGCCAAGCTCTTTACCCACTCTCCGTTAGTCCGCGAGGCAGTGCATGGGTGGTAAACCTTGGTCTTTTTAGGTGTATGTACTTGATCATAAATCTTAAAATTTTATAGAACAAAGAATAAGCGATGATACCCAAACACTTCTTGACCTTATTGATTTGACTAGCCATACATGAGAAAATTAGAATACCACTTTGCAAACTGTGCCAAGCAAACTAAGAATTTATTTCATGGCTGCACTATGTTATCGACCGAACTAACTGGCCAAACTGGAATTTAACATTTGAAAACGTGATTTATATTTGTGACAAGTCGAGGTATCTAAAATAAAATCAACTGACAAGAAATTGTTAACTTAATTTGTTGTACCGCTTTCCTGAAATAAGTCGTGTTTTCATTTTTCATTTTTATTTGCATATGTCCAATGCATTCATGTAGTTTCATCAGAATCATAGCATACAACATTTGGATTTTGTGGGTAGTATCCGCTGAAAACCCTCACGAGACACCACTCGTCCTACTAGGGACACCTAGAGGTTTAACGGCTTGTTGCATGCGCTCAATGCAATCGTGTTTCCTACGAAAGTGCGACCTATCTAGTTAGTTTTTCATTTTCTTTTTACTCGAGGACGAGTAAAAGATAAGTGTGGGGGTATTTGATTGACATAGAAATGTGTTTATTTTATGCTCTTATATCTTATCTTTTGTATATAAATAAATATTACTTGGGTATTGTTTTGTTATTTTTACAGATAGTCCAACCCAGCCCGCATGCAACCAGAAATGTAGAGTTCAATTTGCTGTGTATTTGCATTTTGAAGAATTGTAGATGAAGATATCACATCTAGTTGCTATTGGACAGGAAAATGAGTGATAAAAAGGCTTTGCACATCACAAATCAATGAAGAAATATCAAGGAAGCAAGAGGAAAAAGAGTAAAGGCCCAAATTTGCTTTATTTATCTAAGGCCCATTTATGTTTCTCATTGTAAACAAATTAGTGGTGTAATGACCAGGCCCATTTACCATTAGGGTTAGGGTTTGGCTATCTACCCTATATATACCCTTGTAATGGAATTGTAGCCACCATCCTATCTCATCTCTTATTCCATCGTTCTAATAAAAGTTCTTCTTTCTCTTTTATTTTCTGCATTTTTTTGTTTTCTTAGCAACTAGTGTTGTCTATACGATTAGATTCGGTAGAACACTATTTGTATTTTGCACTTGTTTGCATTAGTGATTTACCGTCTGATTAGATTCAGCGGAAATCCTAATTTTAATTCTTGTTTGTTATTTCAATTTCTGCAATTTCAATTTCTGTTTTTTTATTATTTTCTTAGGTCAAGTTGGGTTTGATTAGATTCAAATCTCATTCATAGTTTCATTTGCTTTCCATTGAAATTGTAACTTGATCGTCGGTTCAGTTAGATCTGCTCTGAATCAAATTACAGTTTTAATTTGTTTTGTTTTTGCAAAATCAACCTCCAAAGTTCGTCTAACACGCCCACGAAACATATAAATAATAAAATTTAACTTTCCTCCCTATGTTCGACCTGTATGCTACACACCTGTATGCTTGCAGAATTTATTACAAATGTCGCGCTTTTCTAATTCATAGACTAGTGTCGATCAGAACACCCTGCTCATTAAATCAACGAAGTAAGCAAGTGCATTTGTCAAGCCGAAAGGCATGACAAGCCACTCAAAGAAACCATTTGGAGTTCTGAACGCGGTCTTGTCAATGATGTCTTCAGCCACTCTTAGCTGATGAAACCCGGTAGCTAAATCTAATTGGGAAAAGACCGATGCACCTATAAGCTGATCGAACAAATCATCTATTCTCGGGAGTGGGTGCCTATTCTTCTTGGTCAGCTTGTTTAGCTCCCTATAATCAATGCACAGGCGAAGCGAACCATCTGCTTTAGTTGTGAACACTACTGGAGCAACCCATTCAGAAATACTCCGCCTTATAAACCCCTTCTCAAGCAATTCTTTAACTTGCTTGCTGAGTTATTTCCTCTCCCTTGGAGCCATGTGTCTAACGGGTAAAGCAGCGGGTTTTGCGTTGTCAACGAGGTATATGCGGAAGTCTATCTCCCGCTTCGGAGGTTAGCCCTTTACCTCTTCAAACACATCTGAGTATTCACGGACTACCCTTACAGACTGTAAGTTCTCAACAGACGCATCAAGAGATTCTAGATAACTAAGCATAACGGAGTTCATGGGATTACAAGAAATTTCGAGAGTGTTACCGAGGCGAGTCATGAGTCTAACCACTCTCTTTTCACAATCGAGGATGGCACCATTACTGGATAGCCAGTCCATGCCTAGAATCAACCCATAGCCCGTGAAGCCCAAAACAAAGGCATTACATCTAAACCCAACGCTTAGTATAGATATTTTCAAATCCAAACAAACTATTGACAAATAAGCTAAGCACCCAATTGGATTTGAAACAACCAAGGGATCCTCTACTATACCGGTGTCTAGGTGCAGAGATTCCACTAAAGCAGTAGATATAAAAGAGTGGGATGCGCCTGAATCAAATAGTGTACGAACAGGATGATAAAAAAGATGGACTAAACATTTGACAGAAATATTTCTACCTCGTTCTTGCGGAGGTGCCGTGAGAGCGTGAACTTGTCCTCCAGAAGAAGGTCCAGCTCCCTGACCTTGCTTCCTTGGGCAGGCCCTAGCCATGTGTCCTGTCTCACCACAGTGGAAACAGCCACCCATCTTCCTTTTGTTCTTCTTGCAATCTTTGATCAGATGTCCAGGAATGCCACAGAAATTACACTTTCTTTTGTCACGGGGTTTGTTGTTCTTCCCGCCTTTCTTTGAATCCGCCTTCTTGTTATGTGACCCCTCCCCCTTCTTATCTTGAGGTACTTCTGCTTTTACCTCTTTCCTGCCATTGTCTTCCTCATGTAAGAGTGCCATGTCCACTAACCTCTAGTATGTAGCCCCCATAGGTACATGGGTCATAGCCAGGCTGTGAAGTGGCTCATTCAATCCCTTGACAAAATGGAGAGCCTTCTTATGAGGAGTATTCACTAAGTCTAGTCCAAATCGGGCCAGCTGATTGAATTGGTTGACGTACTCCTTGACCGTCATATTTCCTTGCTTAAGAGATAAGAACTTTTCCAGCTATAAACTTCATTCAGATTGTGAGAGGAATTTCATCTCAAACCTTATTCTGAAATCCATCCATGTTTCAACCGGTCTTTCAGCGTTAGTGACTTCCCACCAATAGGAAGCTTCGTCTTTGAGCAACCATACAACCAATTGTATCTTCTACCTATCGTCCACCTCGAAGATAACGAACAAATCCTCAGTTTCTTTGAGCCAGTTCCTTGCTTCTACGAATGATTTAGTTCCCTTGAAATCCTTTCCACCCATGGCCCTAAAGTCTCTACAAATCTTTGAGAAAGCATTTGCACGAGGAGGAGGAGGAACCGCTGCAGCTGGAGGAGGAATATCTGTTGGGCCTGCGTCGTTGGCCCTAGCCTCCAAGTATTTCCTGAACCAGCCAGGTATCGGTACACCCTCCGGAAGGTTAAGATTCCCATACATGCTGAAACGAAAAAAAAAAGATTCAAAACGAAGGATAGAAAGATAGTGCATTTGGCTTTGGGGATTATGCCTTTTTAAATTTAAAACAACACTTTTTATTGTAAAATGCTTCGTTATATTTCTTTTTTTTTCCTTCAAAAACACCTATCTGATCTGGTAAACCTTTGCTCTGATACCAAGTGAAACACCCCATCTCCGTTAAGGTCACTTACAAAGGGAATGCCTTAACTTTGGCGGAGGGTTATAGGTACAAGACACAGAAAAATTTACAAGACAGATAAATATAACAGCGAAATTCAAATATTTATTGCATACGTGGTTAAATACAAAAGCATTACATCAAATTATCTCAAAATAACTTCCAAAACATTCACCATAATTTATGTCTTGATTATTTAATAAAGAAGCATAAATCCTTAATAAACTGCACAAATCCCCAAGTGTAGTGTTCAAAAGCCATAGCCAAGGTGAGAGAGTCCCAATCATACATCTACTTTCTTGAAGCTTGCTAAGAGTCTGACTAAGCTGGAGTATTCCCTCCCTGTGGACCTGGGGGGGGGGGGGGTACGGAAGAAAAGAGGGCGAAAGAAAATGGGTCGGACAATAAGTCTGGTAACTTCAGTGATTACTAGTATTTAAACAAGGAAAGAGATCATGACAGTAATAACTGAACATAGGACAATACCCTAATATAAGATAAGAGGAACATGTTATCGCACCCATTTCTATAGTCTCTGCACCTACTTAACCATTGGTTCAACCAGCCCCCACGTGTTCATAACAAACGATCCCCTTAATGATCGGCTCCAACTCGCATGCATTCATATCCTTTGTCATTCGGCCCTGCTTGACTGTAGATACCTGTGCTGGTCCCACCATGGGGTGTATCAGTCCTTCTGGTGGCAACTCGATACGATTCAAGATGCACAGTGTATACTACTGATGCCCAGTGCCTGCTTTTCCCACTCCAGAGTACGTGCACGCCCGTACTCCGTCGGAACCTACACTGACGCACCAACCGCCGACGTTTTGACCGCTTATAATCAACCCAGTAATCGTGCCTCACCCTGCCTAGTTTCAGGGTACCATGATACATCTATGTGGGTTATTGTTGAAATGAGTCCCTATTACTAGGGCTATCTAATCAACATGTTTATTTGGTTAAGTGTCCAAGTTTACCTAACCCCACCCATTCATTTAGTTAACATGTTGAATCGGTTAAGTGTTTCTCTAATTGACTTAACCCTACCAATCCTGAATTAGCTTTAATTTATTCATTAAAGCACCAACCACTCACATTAGACAAGTCTTGTTGTGGTCACTGGATATCCCGGTTGGTTCCGGGCAGATTTACACCACAACTCAGTCTAACCTCGGGTACTTTTTGGGCTTGATGCACTAATCACCCACATTAGACATGTCTTGTTGTGGTCACTGGATATGCCGGTCGGTTCCGGGCAGTTTTATACCATAACTCAGTCTAACCTCGGGTTAGGCATATTCGCCTTTTCTAGATTCACATATTTTCTATATATGTCTAATTTCTTTATGTAAATTAATTTTAATTTAATCATGCCATAGTTATCCTTTGATTATGCTCACAATAAATGGTATATCAAATATACCATTTTATGAACAAATCTATGCCATGAATTTTCATTTTTTTCCCATCGTTATCCCCGTGGAACGTACGCATGAATCACATAAAATGTTGGGCTAGAAAATTAGCCCAAACCCATAAACAAAAAGGGTAATAAACAAGGGAAATAAAATAATATACATTCAACTTATCATGTTTAAATTGGCATAGAAGTATCATTAACTTAATTAAACGGTAAAGGTGAACTTGTGACTAAGTTGGGTCTAATTGTCATGTGAACCTGATAAAGGTCTAGCATGGAAAACAAAATTTTAAACCACAACTTGGCATATTAACTTATGTATGTCAAAACATAGGAAAGCTACTATAAACATATTCAAATCACAACTTAGCATGATAACTTATGTGTGCTGAACATAAGAGAGCCATGGTAAACATATTTAAATCACAACTTAGCATGATAACTATTGTGTGATAAACATAAGAGAACCATTATGAACATATTCGAATCACAACTTAGCATGATAACTATCGTGTGTGTTAAACATAGGAGAGCCATTGTGAACATATTCGAATCACAGCTTAGCATGATAACTTATGTGTTAAAACATAAGAGAGCTACAAATCCAATTTTACAACATAAATAGATTCAACTTAACATAGTTCTAAATATACATGAATGTTGATCTAAATTGTAAGCATGTGATTTAGATCACAAACTTGCAAGTAACCACCAAATTTTAACATGACATGTTTCACCATTCGGTTGGCATAATAAATCCATTACCCAATAACATATAATATGTTCATCACCACAAGCATATAGACATGGTCAATCGCAATGGTACTGTAAGATAAATGAGAATCAAAATTTATTTATCTTATAAATAAGCATCATTCTATATTCGAATTACAACATGTCATGATTCATTTGAAAGAGTGTTTAAATCTGCGTAATAACCAACCTACAAAAAGGAATTCTTGATTTCTGAAATCTGAATTCTGAAATTGGTAAGCTCGCCTTTGATGTAGATCGTTGAATTTGATTACTTTAATTTGATTTTGATTCAGGTTTTTATCTTGTCTTTGAATTGGTGACAGCTACTCCAAGTTCTCTGTTGACGGCATGATAGTTCCAGGATTATTTTTGTGTGATTTTTAGGTTTGAGCATTGGGTTATTTATATAGAATTTCAATCTAATTTGAGCCGTCAGATGATCCTAGAGTTAACCACAACCATTCAGTCAGGATAGGGTGACACCTCTGCCCTAATGACTCAGCAAGGAGTTAGAAAGGACCCAGCAATGACTCACAGTATGGATCAGATCACACCAGAATGCTGTGCAGGCTCTCTGCTCGACCTGGGCGCACTTGGCAGGTGCGCCAGTGCAACTTTTGTACTGGCGCACTTCCCAAGTTTGCCAGTGCATTTATATTTTTTTTCTCTGGTTTTCTTTGTTCGTCAATATCTCCTTCATACGGTATCCATTTTACGCAAAATCGGACTCTATCTAAAGCAGAATTCCGAGACGAACGCAATGGCGTAACCCGTTTCCCTTGATTCTCGCATTTATAATTAAATATTGTTTAATTCGTTATTATAACTTTAACAGAAAATACGGGGTGTTACATCTTCAAATTCATGTAATGTTCATGGAGTTCGAATGTCACTCACGTCGCTGAAAAACAAAGCAGTAAGACTAGGGTTGGTTCTCACGAGATATACAAGCATCTTTGAGTGAAATGTTTGTTGGCATAAGCTTCATGAGGTATAGGCGCATCTTTTAGCCGAGTTCTGAGGGTTTCCTTGATTATTTTGTTCGTGCGTTCTCGGGGGGAGGAGGGAGGGGAAGCGGATGTAGCTGTGAACGCGATTTGTCCCAGGGGTGCGAGCTTGTTCTTGTTGACATGGAGAGAGAGAGATCGAGTAGAGAAGCTTGTCGAAAATGATGGCATAAAAATCGGTGGAGAAATGGGCTTCGATGGGAGAGATAAAGCAGCGCAATGGCCGTGGTAATACTGGAGGACGGAGTTTTGATTTGCGGGAGGAAGAAGAGAAAAGAAAGCAGACCGGGAGTTTAAAACTGAAGTTGGGCCAAGGATTTAAGGTGAAGCCCAATAATATAAATAGAAATTGAATTTATTTCAAATAAAAATAGTACAAAATTTGTTAGCATCATAACTTATTCATATTTTATCGAAATTCAATGAAACGGGATTCATTAGAATCGTATGGATGGTGGCTACATAATAGAACTCACTGGGAGTGAATTGGAGCTCGTTATAATTTATTGCAAAATAAATTATCTGTTTGAGTCAACCGACAATTATCGTTATTTAACGATGATCGTCCAATGTGAGTAAATCTCACTAACTCTGCTCAATTTATATTTTCATAACGTATTTTTTGAGAACTGATAAATATTAGTTGATTGCTATGTGTTGATTGGTTGGTTGAACTGCTAATTGATTGTATGAAAATATCGACATAGTTATATATATATCGTTAATTAAATATTGATTCTGTTGATCATACTATTTCATATTGAAATGAAATTGATGTTAATTATATTGTTTAACATCTGTGGATATAGGGAAACAGGTGGGAGGAATCCAACTGGATTCCTCAATATTTATAATACCACTTTTCATATATTATGATATATGATGTGGTATATAATCTGTTATTGATTGTGTGTGTTTGGATGATGATTAATCCTTTTGATTTGGTATTTTAGTACCATAAGTGACACTGGAAAGTAAAAAGGGAATTTTCAAAGTGTATTTTGAAAATAAATTATTTATATAAAATCAATGAATTTTATATAAAAGGAAATATTTATATGAAATAAATATAATTTGAAAAGGGATTATTTGGAAAATAAATAGAATTATATAAATGAAATATTTATATAAAATAAATAGAATTTTATAAATGAAATATTTATATGAAATAAAGAGAGTTATATAATGGAAATATTTGTAAACAAATAGAATTGAAATGGGTATATATGTAAAACATTTACAAATAGAATTGAAAAGGAAATATTTGCAATAATTTATACGTAGAAGTGTAAATAGAATTCGGAAATGGAATATTATTTTCAAATACGAAATCAAAACTGAATTGATATATAAAAGGAATATTATTCACATTCGATGTAAATAACGGATTAAAATAGATATTTTATAAATTATAACATTTATAAGGAAAATTTGGTTTTGAAACAGGAATTCAAATGGGAATCTAAATGAGACAGGAAGTAGAGTTAATCGAAATAGAGTTAATCGATTAGAGTTAATCGAATAGAGTTAATTGAATATTAGTTAATCAAGTAGAGTTAGTTGAATATTAGTTATTCGAATTAGAATTATTGGAAGAGAGATAATCAAATGTAGTTTATTCGAAAAATAGATATTCGAATATAGTTTATTCGAAGAAGAGAGATTTTCGAATATAGTTTATTTGAAAACGGAGTTATAGAATACAGTTTATTCGAAAGGACATTATCGAATATAAGTTATTCGAAGAGAGATTTTTGAATATAAGTTATTCGAAGAGAGATTTTCAAATATAAGTTATTTGAAGAGAGATTATCGAATATAAGTTACTCAAAGAGAGATTATCGAATACAAGTTATTCAAAGAGAGATTGTTGAATGTAGTTTATTCAAAAGAGAGATTATCGAATTTAGTTTATTCGAAGGAGAGATTATTGAATATAGTTTATTCGAAAGAGAGTTATTGAATAGAGATTATTCGTGGGAGAATTATACATTGGGATTCGACTATATCGAATGTAGGAAAGTATTATTTACTTTATGGTTTTTAAATCAAGATTTATTTATTTAATAAACCCTTTATTTATTTATTTAAATTAAGAAATAAAAGTTATATTAAAGTTATTATATTTCGGAAGCACGAGATTATAACATTATTGTTATAATCAAATGATTTCTGCAGAAGAAGTGGATTCGTAAATAGAATCCGAGAGTTACGTAAGGAAGTTTGTTGAAGATTTTAAATCTGAACTTTGTCTATTTCGAAGTTAGAAACATTGTTCTGTTAAGGTCTGAGAAGTAGCTATACCCCAACTTGATTGACTTCATTTTAAGTAAGGAATGGTTAAGGTTCGATAGTGAAGGTTAGTTAATTGAATTTAGTTAATAAGTGTTAATTGTTCGAGTTAGCATAGAGATGTTTTATTCAAACATCTGTTTAAATCCAATGAAGGAGTTTTGGAAATGTTTCCCAAATAAGAATCAGAAATGTTTTCTAATATAGAAAATAAGAAATATGAGTAAATATGGAAATGTTTTCTAATGATTAATAACGTTTATTTTCTAAATTTAGGAAATAAGAATTTACGAATATATGGAAACGGGAATAGGGAAATGAATAATTGAATGACAAATTAAATTAAAGGGGATCATTGTTGATTGATGATTTGCTCGGTAAGATTTCCATTTGGAAATACGACCATTGTTTGTACACATGTTTTCCTTTGATAGTTAAATCACCGACTATCAAAGTTTTGACCATTTTTCGTTGTCAATACAGAGAGACCAGGATCAGATTCATTATCTGAAAACCACTCCGTATAGGCATTAGCGTTGCGAATCAAATATAATGAAGATAATTGAAGACGGAGTTGTGCAAGGGCTGTTCTGGCAATCCTAGGTAGAAATTTCCCAAGATGGATTTACATAATAGTGCCTTCGGTTTGTCCAAATCCAGGACAATGTGTATGGACGAATGTCTGACAGAGTATATCTAATGGATCACATAAGTTGATCGCTTCAAACGTATCTATGTTTGGTGGCGGAGGAATTCGTTTCTCTTAGCTTTATACCCGTGGTATTTTTGTGGAAATCAATTTGTGATTTGGCGGGGATGACGATGTGGCATTCAAAGTAAACGAATGTATGATCTGTCAAAAGATACTTTACAACCTCAGGCCTCATCACCCAGGAAATGACAAAAATCGAACAGGCAGCATGGCTATGTGGGTCGCCCCCATTAGGGTGTATTGTCACCATCTAGAGAATATTCATATTTGTTACTTCTTTTCGCTTCTGTATCTCCCAGGAACGGTTATTTTTCTAACAACCGTGGGTGACAATATATTCGATACACTCAAGAGAAATGAGTGGTCGGTTATGTGTGGACTGGATTGCAAGACGTTCTTGTTGAACCCAATGTATTCCTCTCTAGAGATACACTATTGGTAGGTGGTTCCATACCTTGTCATAGTCGGAATCCAATCTTGGATAAATGCCTGCATTTTTGATTGTATACTATATATATGTGGAGCGTGAGATGCAAGCGTTCTGCTAGATTGTTAATTACTTGTGATTAGACATTATTATAATATCAGAAAAGTATTGATTTTGAAAATGTTTTGGGTTATCGTAAGGTAAAAACCATCTGCGTTTATGTGTGTATAAGTCTTACGATTTTCATTTCTTTTGAAAATGATTTTTAAAAAGTTAAACCAAGTGGTTGGAGTTTACTCACACCAGTCCCATGACTAACCCAGAGTTTATTTTGTTTTGTTTATCCTATACTCTTGGGTGCCCAAATTTGTACGGGCAGTCAAGTAGTTCAGGTATTTCCAGATATTCGTGGAGGAGCTGGAGCAGCATGTTTCAGGATTTTATAACTATTACTTATTTCCTCCGTGATGTAGGTATTTTACTCTAATATACAAATACAGATTTGTGTTTCAAATGTTACTTTTTATACTATATTTTATTCGTTCCGCTGTGAGATTCATGTTGCTCTGATGTGTTGTGTGTTCTTCTTCTTCTATTCTAATTTTCTATCTTATCTATTCTCATCCTCCATTTTCTTTCATTAACTATCCGTTATTTCCGATGCTTGGATAGTCGACATCGAGTTTATGTCGATTACCAAGGTCGCGAAAACTCGGGTCGTTACAATGGTATTAGAGCTGAAGGTTAAGTGATTACGTTGGCTCTGTGGCGTAATTCAATAGAGATGGGGTTTGTAATACCCTAGATTGAGTTTAAGTGTATATATATGAGCGCGTATTTGTTATTTGACATAAAAAATTGTTTTATATTATGGAGATTTATTGGTTGAGTAGTTTGTGAATTCTGGTCGATCAGTTTGATCCATTGTCTCGATAAGGGTTACTAAACACTTGAATACGATAAACCGACACAGTATGTTTTGAAAAGTGGGTAAATGAGATAATTTTACCTAAATTATATTTTGATATAATGAATGATTAATATTGGAAATATTATAGAATATTCGATGTGTGGGTTATCATTATAATCGGATAAGATTATAAAAATAAAATGGTTATGTAAATAGCTAATGAGGATTCATATAAGTGTAATATGTGAAATCAGATGAAGTGAATCTGAATTTAAATCTTAACTGGAATTAAAATTCTGGAAATTTGAAAAAAATGTTTATAAATGGATTGAATTAAATATATGAGAATTTTTAAATCCTGGGATATTTTAAATTGTTTAACTAGAATTGTGAACGATATTTTGAAAGAATTTCAAAATAGAAATGATTAAGAAATGGTTTTGAAAAGTGATATAGTATTGAACTCACTTTGATAGTTGGGAAATAATTCTGATGATGTTGGCCACATCATCAGTGTTCGTTTTCGAGCTCTAAGTGACGGATTACTACCAAATATATTGTTTTGGAAATATTTTAAAAAATAAGTTGTTTTGATTACGAGAGGGAATATTTGATTTTTGATAGGGTAAACTGTTAAAAACTCCCAAGAAAAACTATTTGAATTAAAACCAAATTGTAAAGGAATTTTTGAAAGCAAATATGTATTGAATTGAAACCAACTACTGGAAATTGAATTGGAATATAATGTATCAAGTAGAATCAGATTTTGAATTATGAGATAGGAATCTGAAATGGTATTGGGTTGGTGAGTTAGGAGTTGGGAATCGAGAATGGAACTCGATCTTGAAATGATATTTGGCTTGTTTGAGCGAATAACTGTATTGAGGATAGATTGATCTGAGTTGATTGGAATGATATTGGTATATGCAGAATTGGTTACAGATGGAAACGATACAATGATATGTCCGATAAAAAGTTACATGTTTACTTTTATTTGAGTTTGGTGATTTGTGAGCCTATTTGGCAAGCCGCTTGGCTATTTATTTTATTTTGGGTTGGAAAAGGCCTAGAGAGGCGAGTTGTAGTTGTACCGACTGAGCCCCACAAAGGAGGTGCTGGCGAAATTTTCCAAATATTTAGGATGTTAGAAAATTTTCAGAATTTTTGGAAATTTTCGTTAATAAGAAATTAATTAATATTTTAATTGAAATTAATTGGTACAGTGAAACTGAAGTTAAGAAGTAAACAAATAATTTTTAATCCAGTTAATAGGGTTTGTTTCCTACCTTAGCAATTTCGAGGACGAAATTATTTTAAGGGGGAAGAATGCAACGTCCCGTATTTTTACAGTGTAACAATTTATTTATTTAATTATTTAAATAATGGTTTGGTAATTTCATATGGTTTTTTAATTAAATAATATTGAATATTTAATTAATATAAATAATAGAATAATATATTTATTTCTGAAATATTCGGAAATAACAGAATTCACGACATTGTGTGAATTGAACAAATTAAAATATATAATTCAGTTTAGAATTTAATTATATAAACGAGTTAATTTATAAATGCCAGTTTAACGTATTATTATATTATAATTATAATCGAGCTCGAAATGGCGAGGTAGTTCGTAATTTGGCGATTCAAACTTTAATCGAATATACAGAACCCGTTTTAAATCGGATTTCTGTGAAACAAAAAAACGTTCGGATCTATTGAACGATATTTTTCTAATGGAAGAGAAAAATCGAGATTTCATTGTGTAGATTTTGAGTTACGATCAAATCAAATTTTAAAATAGTCGCTATGGAATTTCTTTATAATTTATAACGATTTATTTATATTATAAAAGGATTTAAATATAAATCGAAAATCGATTTAACCCGGATTTTTTTGAAATGTGGAGTTATAAATCCTGATATATTTATTTTGGAGCTAGATAGTATTCTTTGTGAATATATACGATAATATTAATTTATTAATATTAAATTAATTATTTTTAATTATATTTATATTTAAATGGGTTTATTTAGAGCTTTAAAAATAGCCGGTTTTGCAAACGACCTCCGTTTTCGACGAAACTAATTTTATTGGATCTAGAATATTAAATTATTGTTAGATTTCAATTTCCGTGATTTTTAGAGTCCGTATGTGATGATCACAAAATCCATGTGATGGTATTAAGGATAATCATTGGAATATTTATAGTGGTATATTCTGGTGTTTACAGGGGAGCGTGTATAGATAATAACTCCAGAGAATAAATTCTCGTCACCCTGTCAAGCCTGAGGGAGCGTGTATTTTTAATTACTCCAGAGGATAAATCCTCATCACCTCGTCCCGTGTGGGAATAAATAGTCCATGTGCCGTATCTAATGACTAGAGAGACGTGATTATTGTCAACTCCCGACCCATGTGGGGTTTTTATTAATCTGGCAATTTATCGTTATATTTTATATAGTCCATATCAGTAATCAGTTCAACCTGTAGTATATAATCATCGCCATACAAGCCTCTCGCTCGTATGGTAAATCTTCCACCTCGTCACACAAGCTCTAAATGCAGATGTGGAATATGATGAAGTATGCCTATCGTCAAGGAGTATGCCATGTAGTGTAGTTCAAAATTAATTGTTACTATCCTATGGCGATGTTTATTATTTCACACAGAATAACCAACACTCCGCATCCAATGGCATTCACAGGAGTTGATATAAAAATAAAATTGCATAGCCAACTCATCAAGGCTGACCTATTTGTCGGGCACGCAAATAATTTCTTTACTCTAGAACTAATCCATTTTCCCTGTTCGACACATGTATATATATGCAGAACAAAGCTAATAATAATATTTCTAACGAACTAATATTTATTTCAACACGTGTGTATTTTTATCAAAGCGTATACATGATAAAAGAAATATTTTTATCATCCAAAATATTTATTCAACACGTGAATGTTTTTAACACTTCATATTCACAATAAAAATGTAATTTTTATTGTCCATTCAATTTATTTTAAAATACTAATAATATTCAACACATGAATTTCAGTTCAACGAATGAATTTCAATTCAACACATGAATATTTTGTATAGTTTGTATATATATAAAAATGTGATTTTTATCGTTAAATCTATTTATTTAAAATTCGAATAATATTCAACACATGAGTTTCAACTCAACGAATGAATTTCAATTCAACACATGAATATTCTCTATAGTTTGTATATATATAAAAATGTGATTTTTATCATTAAATCTATTTATTTAAAATTTGAATAACATTCAACACATGAATTTCGATTCAACGAATGAATTTCAATTCCACACATGAATATTCTCTATAATTTGTATATATATATATAAAAATGTGATTTTTATCTCTAAAGCTATTTATTTAAAATTCGAATAACACATTAAACACCTCGTCAGAATAGAATCAGTAGTGTTCTAAGGCGAGTAGCTCATTAGAGATAGGATTAGTGATGTCCTAGAATGTGCTAAACAGATAAGCAAAACAATTTGATCAGTACATCATTACCTTTCCTTATATTCTCCTGCTTTATCATATATGAAATTTATCATTTCTATGAGCTTGACTCTTTTCTTGCTTATACAGTACTCTATCTGATGGCTACACGAGCAGCAGCAGCCAGAGGTGGCCGTGGAGGCCGAGCAGGCAGAGCAGGAGGACGGGGGAATATCCCCATTCCTGAGGAGGGCCCTATTATACAGCCACCAGCACCCCAGGACTTTGAGCTAGACAGAGTAGCAAAGATATACAGGAACCTGGGAGGAAAACCCTTTTCTGGCCTTGGTACAGTGACAGAGGCTATTGCTTGGTTGAAGACTTGTGAAAAGATTTTTGAGGGCATGGGACTGGGGACCCACAACAAGGCACGCCAAGGTATTTGGCTCTTACAGGAAGAAGCTGAGTTGTGCTGGGATGCCATCACCTCCGAAGATGTGGAGGGTACTGTTAGGACCTGGGAGCAATTCAAGACCATGTTCAAGGAGAAGTTCGTACCTGAGCAGGCCTTAGAGTGGATGCGTGATCAGTTTGCTAATCTCCAACAGGGAGATCTCTCTATCCAAGACTACCTCAACAAATTCACTCAGCTGTCACGCTATGCTCCAGAGCTTATTATGACAACCAAAGTTAAGAACAAGAGGTTTATATTTGGACTACGGCGCAAGTACCATGACAGGGCCATGAGCAACATCAAACTCTCATTCTCAGAATTAGTGGATATGGCCTGCAATTACGAAGATCTAAATGAAAGACACTCCAACCAAGACCGCGCCAAAAGCCAAGCTGGAAACAAGCGCAAAGCTTCAGCAGATCAGCCAGAGTCCAGCATTTCAGCGGCCGCTACTCAGCAATCTGGAAAGATACCCAAAGGAAGCTGCTAGAACTGCGGAAAGACATGACATATTTCTAATGTGTGCAAAGCCCCAAAGAAGCTAAAGGCAAATCCAGACCGCAGCTCAGCCGAATGCTACAACTTCCATAAGAAAGGGCACTATAGCAGGAATTGTCCTTTAAAGCAGAATGCACAGGTGGCTCATGTTTATGACGGGGAGACCCCGCCAGCTATCACCGATGGATCAGGTAAACCCGACGTCTTGGGAGGTACGCTTACCATTAAAAATATTCCTGTTTCTATACTTTTTGATACTGGTGCGTCACGTAGCTTCATTTCTAGTAACACTGTTAGTAAGTTAAAGTTAAAAGTAAGAGATCTTAAAGAATCAATTAAAGTTCAAAACCCGATAGGAGGTTCTATTGTTCTCAGTTCGTACTGCAGAGTGCCTATCTCTTATTCATGTTACAAGTTTCCCATCCACTTAATCGTCATGAATTTATCTGAATTCGATGTTATTCTCGGTTTGGAATGGTTAACCAAATATAAGGCGGAAGTTAGATGTGCCGAAAGAATCGTTAAAGTCGAAACGAAGCTTGGAAATATATATATACCATGCCATAGCTCTGAAATTAATAGAAAAGAATTTTGGTCTTCTTCGGAAGTTACTCCCACTTCATTATAAAAGATACGGGTCGTTAAAAACTATGCGAATGTGTTTGAAGAAGTAGAAAACTTACCTCCGCAAAGAGAAATTGAATTCAGAACAGATCTAATTCCGAATACCCCACCAGTAGTACATCCAATTAGAAGAATGGCCCCGAAAGAAAAAGAAGAGTTAGGTAGTCAAAATCGAGAATTGCTTTGGAAAGGTCTGATTAGACCGAGCTTTTCAGCTTGGGGAGCAGCAGTAGTGTTTGTCCCGAAATCAGACGATACTCTACGACTTTGTGTTGATTATCGAGATCTCAATAAGCAGACACTGAAGAACAAATATCCCTTGCCACGGATAGACTATCTGTTAGATCAATTAAATGGGGCAACAGTATTCTCCAGAATGGACCTAGCTACAGGTTTCCACCAATTACGTATAGCCGAAGACTGTGTTCCTTTGACAGCCTTTAGGGGTCCCGATTTATTCTACGAATGGTTAGTAATGTCGTTCGTCTTGTGTAATGCTCCGGCATACTTCGTCGATCTTATGAACGGAGTGTTCCGTGGTGTATTGAATAAATTTGTGCTAGTCTTCATCCATGACATTTTAATCTACTCCAAGTCGGAAGGCTGGCATGCAAAACATTTATAACAAGTGTTGATAATTCTGAGGAGAAATGTTTTGAAAGCTAAATTTTCTAAGTGTATCTTCTGGTAAGAAGAAGTTAAGTTCCTTGGCCATGTCGTATCGAAGGAAGGGATTGCTGTAGATCCAAGAAAAATTACAGCGATTCAGGACTGGAAACAACCTACTACCCCCACAGAAGTTCGAAGTTTCCTTGGATTGGCTAGTTACTATCGGAAATTCATTCAGGATTTTTCAAAGATATCTGGTGTATTAACAAAACTTACAAAGAAGCATGAGAAATTCAAATGGACTCCCGAATGTGAAGAAGCTTTCCAGGAGCTGAAACTGAAATTGACAACTGCTCCAGTATTGACAATTATAGAAGGCAACCAAGACTTGACTGTATGGACAGATGCTTCTATTAGAGGGATGGGCGCATTATTAATGCAAAAGGGCCAAGTGGTCGCTTATGCCAGCCGTCAGCTGAAGCCGCATGAAAGAAACTATGCAACTCATGATCTTGAGTTGTTAGCTATCGTGTTTGCTTTGAGAATCTGGAGGCATTATTTATTCGGCGAGAAGTTCGAACTATTTACCGATCATCAATCATTGAAGTATCTATTCACTCAGAAAGATCTAAACTTGAGACAACAACGTTGGTTAGAATTCCTTGCAGCATACAATTTTGAGATTCTATACACTCCAGGGAAATTCAATGTTGTAGCAGATGCGCTTAGCAGAAAGAATGAAATCATCGCCAGTTTTATCATTACTTCTTCCTTAGAAGATAAGATTACTATTCTCCAGAAAGACGATGAAGTTATTAAAAGGATTTGTAACACCCCGTAATTCTGTTAATATTAATATTCACAAATTAAAGAATAACTAATCTCAGACGTAAGAACTGTGGGAAACGGGTTATGCCATTGTGTTCGTCTCGGAATTCTGGTTGAAATAGAGTCCGAGTTTGCGTAAATTGGACTTCGTATGAAGAAGTTATGGCCATCGGAAGTTTCAAAAAATTCAAAACAGATTTCAGAAAATTTAAAATTTAAAATTCGGAGTCAAACAGACTAGGCGGGAAAATTACCGTCCAGCACCCCAGGTCGACTGGGGAGTCGACTGGGCAGTCGACCCCCCTAGGTCGACTGGGGAGTCGACCTGGTCAGTCGCCTAGGGTTTTGACTGAGCCCAATCTTGAGCTGCTGATGTGTCTTTAGGGCTGAGTTGGCAAATTAAACGGTTCAGTTTAGTTCTGAGTTGATCTGACGGTCTAAATAAACCCTAAACTCTATAAATACCTAGGTAGTCTCTCACTCTAATTCACATGAAAAATAGAATAGCCACCGTCATACTGCCGCCATGGAACTCAGTCTAGCCGCCGCCAACTAAGAAGGAAGAAAAGCTAATCAAATTCTAATTCTACTCAACTCTAAAGCAAATCAAGACTCTCTTTTCTTCTCTAAGATGTGGGTATGATGATCTTAACAAGATTATTGTTAAACTAATTAGATTAAGTCATGAATGGATTATAAGTGAATGATGTGGATTGTCATATATGTTGTTGTAAACCCTATGCTATCATGTATGTTGTAAATCCTATGCTATGTGATGATGATATCCTATATGTTGTAAATCATGCTATGATTATATTGTTGTAATTTTCTATGCTAAGTTGTGATAAATCATACATGCTTTAAAGTCATGATGTTATTATCTATGCTAATTAGTTCATGTTAATCAAATCATGATGTTGATATTACTTGGGCTATATTGATCTATATGACAAATCACATAAGCAAGTTTAGATTGATTAGTAAAGGTTGTGAACATATGCCATGACATCTATTTAGATCTAGAATTATGACATTTAGAATTATGCTATGACATATGTGAATTCTATGTATTAGATGCTAGTTCACACCATCATTATGTTGCCTAAAACCCCATATGCAAGTTTATACATAAATTTGGGTTATGATCATATCGTGTAAATTGTGACATTTAACAAGTTGACACCTTTAGATCCATAACATATGTAGTTTATGCAAGTTTCACCCCTATTATGATTGGATTATTTTATTTGTCTATATGTTGTGATAATTTATCTTTGTGCTATGAGTTAGACTATTCGAGTCTAACATATGTTCTGCGTTGAATAAGCGAACGTATAACGTGGGGTAGGGGTAATATTAAGGATTTAATATTAAGAAGTTGGGGTGCAATTGATATGATTTTGCATGCCATGAATGGATGGCCATAATTGAGTCAATTATGGACATCATTAAAATTGGAGTTAATTAATAATTTGAATAGGAATTATTAAAACTGGGGTAAAAGATTATAAGTGTTAATCAATGCTTAGGACACGAGGCTGGACTCGTTTGTGACATAAACCTGCCCGGACCCGCCCGGCAAATCCAGTGGTCACAAATGTCAGCCCAATGTGAGAGGTCCTAGGTCCGAACTAAAGCATAACAGTTGTAAAGACACGAGGTTAGACTCTTTTATGGTGTAAGACTGCCCGGACCCGCCCGACAAATCCAGCTGCCATAAATGTCAGTCTAATGTGAGAGGTCTTTATGAGGTTATAGCTTGAATGAATTAAGAAATACTTAACCAGATAAACATGTAAGGTTGGACATGGGGTTTAAGTAGGTTCCTTGGGTGGCATGAGGAATCTAGTGGGTGCCCTTAGTGGCATGTGAAATACGATTAGTAAGACTTAATCGAACACACATGTAAATGAACATGACTAAGAGGGTTAAGTGGGATGTACTAGTGGACAAGCTTAGGTGGGTAGTTGTGGGGGCCCATTTCAAACAGTATCCCAAACGTATCTTTGTGGGCTCGACCCAAGTCGAGGACGGGACACGCATGCTGGGTTTGACTATAAGAGGCCAAAACGGGGAGCGGTGGCAGCGCAAGTCCAACAGGTTTCATATGCGTGTGTGGACCCGGGCTGGTAGGTAAGACGTTGTTGCATCGTGTAGGTATAAGCCGTGCATTCTCAAGTTGTATTGGGTTGCCACTTTAGGGGAGTGATACACTCCACTGTGGGGCCAGCACGGGTATCTACGAGTAGGGAGCCGATCGCAAGTGGGTAGTGGGGTACACCTAGTGGAGATAGAGGCAGACGACACCTATTTAGTCAGCTAGGGGTACGTAAGGCTATTTATATAGTTTCTGTGTGAAGCAAGTGGGATCAACCTTTAGGGTGACTGGTGCGGTGCAGTGTAGCAATTGTTCGTTAGTAATTAGGTATGCCTTTAACGTTATCTTAAACGTTATCTTTATCTGCTCTTCCATACCTAATAGTTCATAGACATTTACTTGTCTTCCAGCTTATGCCTTAGTCTAGCTATTTTGATAATAGTATTGTTAGAATTATCATACTCGCCAGACTTTATGTCTGATCCCCTCCATTTCTATACTTTTTCCCCCTCTAGGTCCTCAGGTTGGGCCCAGCTCTAGTAGAGTTTGAATGGATTGCTTTATCTCTCTTGGGAAGCTTCGACAATTGAAGTAAATCCCAGCTTGTTATCTTCTTTAATGGCTATTTATGTAATGGGATTATGTATTTTGTTTTTATGAAGATGGATATTGTACTTGACTCTGATTTATGGTTTTATGATGTAACAAACATGTTTAATTTCCGCTACAATAAAATGAAGTTTTAGATTTCCAAGTACTACTTATTATCTGTCTTGTTGTAATTTTTATGTTCTGTATTCACTTAAAACCTCCATGGAAGTTAATGCATTCCCCTTGTGAGTGACATTAATGGACGTGGGGTGTTACACGTGGTATCAGAGCTTAAGGTTACCAGAACAGATAATTTTTTTAGAAAAACTATTTTTCTAAAGTATTTTTGGAAGAAGTGCTTTCAAAAACATGTTTTAATGAGTAATTTGAAGAGGAAAGTTTTTTTTAAGAAAAATATAATCCCCAATAGCCATATCTTTATCTTTCGAATTCTCCATTTTGAATCTTTCCTTTTTCGTTTCAGCATGGCTGAAGATCTTAACCTTCCGGATGGTGTAACGATACCAGGATGGTATAGGAGGCTATTAGAGGCTAGGGCCGCCGCAAGTCCGGCCAATGTTCCTCCACCACCAGTTGCACCCGTTCCTCCTCCTCCTCGCATAGATACTTTTGCAAAGACGTGCAAGGAATTTAAGGCTATGGGTGGAAAACCTTTTCAAGGGTCAGAAACATTTGTGGAAGCTAGAGATTGGCTTAGGGAGGTGGAAGAATTGCTAGAGATCTTTGAAGTAGAAGAAGGGAGGAAAGTCAAATTAGCAGCTTGGTTAATGAAGGGAGAGGCCTCGTTTTTGTGGGAGGTCACTAATGGGGAGCGTCCTGTTGATTCTTGGGCGGATTTCAGACATAGGTTTGAAGCGAATTTTCTCTCAAGGGCAGAAGAGAATCTATATATGGAAAGGTTCTTGACATTAAAGCAAGGAAGCTCATCAATGAAAGAATATGTCAACAAATTTAATCAGTTAGCAAGGTTTGGCTTGGACTTAGTGAACACGCCGAAGAAGAAGGCTCTGAGGTTCGTTAATGGATTGAATGAACCGTTGCAAGGGTTGGCTATGACCAACATCCCTATGGGAGCCACCTTTGAGAAGCTAGTAGACATGGCACTCATGCACGAGGAGAAAGGCACTAAAGCTGATAAGGCACCCGAGAAGAAAGGGGATCAGAAGAAGCCACAACAGCAAAACAAGAAGGGTGGTAAAGACAATAATGGCAAGGGAAAGAAGAAATGCTTTAACAATGGGACACCAGGCCATCTCAGCAAGGATTGCCGAAAGAAAAATAAGACTGGTTGTTTCCACTGTGGCGAAGCAGGACATCTAGTGAAGGACTGCCCAAAGAAGGGGCAGAGGGAAGGATCTACCTCGGGAGGACAGGTGCAGGCTCTTATGGCACCAGGGCAGGCAAGGGGACAAGTTCAGGCTCTCGCGGTCCCACCGCTGCAAGAACGAGGTACAACAATTTCTGTTGAAAGCTTAGTTTTTCTGTTTGATCATCCTGTCCGTACCTTATTCGATTCGGGCGCATCGCATTCGTTTATCTCTACGTCATTAGTTGAATCACTGCACTTAAACACAGTTTAGTAGAGGATCCATTAGTTGTTTCGAATCCAATTGGGGGATCAGCTTATTTGTCCATGATGTGTTTGTATTTGAAAATTTCTATACTTAGCGTTGAGTTTAGATGTGATGCTTATGTGTTGGGCTTCACGGGCTATTGGCTAATTTTAGGAATGGATTGGTTATCCAGAAATGGGGCCGCTCTTGACTGTGAAAGGAGAGTAGTTAGGCTCGTGACTCGCCTTGGTAACGCTCTCGAAATCTTTTGTAATCCCATAAATTCTGTTATGCTAAGTTATTTAGAATCGCTTGACGCGTCTGAGGAAAATCTACAATCTGTTAGAGTGGTCCGAGAATACTCGGATGTGTTTGAGGAGGTGAAGGGCTTGCCTCCGAAGCGGGAGATAGATTTTCGAATATATCTTGTGGATAATGCAAAACCAGTATCTTTGCTAGTACGCCACATGGCTCCACGTGAAAGGACGGAACTCGATAAGCAAGTGAAGGAGTTGCTTGAGAAGGGATTCATAAGACGAAGTATATCGGAGTGGGGTGCTCCAGTAGTATTTGCCACGAAGGAGGATGGGTCCCTTAGACTTTGTGTGGACTATAGAGAACTTAATAAGCTTACTAAGAAGAACAGACACCCACTGCCGTGGATTGACGATCTCTTTGATCAGATAGTTAGCGCCTCTGTGTTTTCGCAGTTGAACTTAGCCACTGGTTTCCATCAATTGAGAGTGGCCGAGGATAGCATAGACAAGACTGCCTTTAGGACTCCGGACGGTTTCTATGAATGGCTAGTGATGCCCTTCGGTTTGACAAACGCCCCCGCAAACTTTGTTGATTTGATGAGTAGGGTGTTTAGGGAGTACCTTAACAAATTCATGGTAGTCTTTGTAGATGACATCCTGATCTTTTCTAAGGATGAAGAAGAGCATGCCCTACACCTTAGGGTAGTGTTGGAGACCCTACGAGTGCATAATCTTAAAGCTAAATTTTCTAAGTTTCACTTTTGAAGGAAGGAAGTGCGATTCTTAGGACATGTGGTTTCCAAGGAAGGGATAGCTGTGGATCCCGCGAAGGTGGTGGCTATCCAAGATTGGAAGGTCCCTAAAAATGCTACCGAAGTGAGAATTTTCTTGTAGTTGGCTGGCTACTATAGGAAATTTATCAAAGACTTCGCAAAGATATCAGCTCCATTGACACGTTTGACGAAGAAGATTCTAGTTTTCACATGGGACGTAGATTGTGATGATGCGTTCCAATGTTTAAAGAGAGCTTTGACCTCAGCCCCAGTCTTAGTATTGCCAGACGGGAGTAAGCCATTTACTGTTTATACTGACGCTTGTAGGACAGGACTAGGCGCAGTCTTAATGCAAGAGGGTAGGGTAATAGCCTATGGTGGAAGGCAGTTGAGAGCGCATGAGAAGAATTACCCCACGCATGACCTAGAGTTGGCCGCTATTGTTTTCGCGCTTAAGTCTTGGCATCATTATCTTCTTGGCGAGAGATTCGAATTATTCACTGACCACAAATCTTTAAAATACTTATTCTCTCAGAAGGACTTGAACTTAAGGCAGCAAAGGTGGATGGAGTTCTTAGCATCCTACGACTTCGAAATAGCATATACCCCTGGCATGGGTAACGTGGTGGCGGACGCCTTAAGTAGAAAAAGATTATCCTTAATTCCTTTGTTTGTTGAGCGGCAAAGTTTAGAATTCATTTCAATGTTTGATTTTCGACCTTCCGTTGACCTTGTACCCGGTTTGCTAGCATCCTTGGAGGTCAGACCTACACTTTTGGGACGGATTGGCGAGGCACAGCGAGACGACCCGCAGTTGGTTGAGTTAGTAGAAAAGCTCAACAGAGGGGAGTCAACAAGCCATCTTCGTAGGTATACCCTAGATGATAAGGGTTGGTTACGTAGGGACGGTAGACTTTGTGTACCAAAAGACGATGACCTAAGGAAGACCATTCTTGATGATGCACATCGTTCGAAGATGACCATTCATCCCGGCGGGGACAAGATGTACAAAGACATGAAGCGAGTTTTCTTTTGGGCCGGCATGAAGAAAGATGTGGCCGAGTATGTCACTAGATGCTTGGTGTGCCAACAAGTAAAAGCGGAGCAAAAGAAACCCGGTGGGTTTCTTCACCCATTGGAGGTTCCATTATGGAAATGGGAAAGCGTCTCGATGGATTTTGTGGATGGATTACCAAGATCAAGGAAGGGTAATACGGGAATTTGGGTTATAGTAGATAGACTTACTAAGAGTTCCCATTTTATTCCCGTGAAGAGTAAGAGGACTGCTCCATGGTTAGCTTCTGTATACGTCCGAGAGATAGTTCGTTTGCACGGTCTTCCTTCCAGCATAGTGAGCGACCGCGATCCTATTTTCACTAGCGAATTTTGGAGAAGCTTACAAGAGGCGGTAGGGACTCAGTTATGTTTGAGCACTGCATATCATCCTCAGACGGACGGACGGACCGAGAGCGTGAATCGCATTCTAGAGGATCTTTTGAGGCTATGTATCCTAGACTTTGGGGGTACATGGGAAGAGCATCTTCCATTGGTGGAGTTCGCATATAATAATAGCTTTCAGTCCAGCATTGGCATGGCACCTTTCGAAGCTCTTTATGGACGACCTTGTCGTTCACCTACACGTTGGTGGGAATCTACGGATAAGATCTTACTTGGGCCCGATATGATTAGGGAGACTTCAGAGAAGATCGACTTGATTCGAAGGAGGATGAAAGCATCGCAAGATAGGAAGAAATCTTATGCGGATAAGAGGAGGACAGATCTTGAGTTTGAAGTTGGGGACATGGTCTTTATCAAAGTGTCTCCATTACGGAACGTTGTTCGCTTTGGGTCCATTGGGAAATTAGCACCAAGGTTTGTAGGGCCATTTCCTATTAAGGAGAAGATTGGACAGATGGCGTATAGAGTGGAGTTGCCTGAGAGACTTAGTGGTGTACACGACGTATTCCATGTGTCACATTTGAGGAAGTGCTTGCACGAGACCGCGCAAGTGGTAGAGCCGAGCTTGCTTAGAGAGGTGGAGATAGAGCGTGATGCGACGATTCGACGAGCTCCTACATGCATTCTTGGGTCGGAGATCAAGAAGCTGAGAAATCGAGAGGTCAGACTAATCAAAGTACAATGGGGAGATGATGAGAGCAACGCTACTTGGGAGACAGAAGAGAAGATGCGTTCACGATACCCTTTTCTTTTTGAGGGTATGTCCTTTAATTTCTCCTTTATCGCTTAGCTTGTACTTATCTTAACTTTAGAGTATCCTCTCGCTAGTATTCTTGACCTTTAGTTAGGATAATCCTATGGTTGAAACATGTGTTTGAGACATGTTATGTATGATGGATGTAAAGTGGACGCAAGTGTTTGCTAGTGGTTGCTCGTGGACGCATATACACACACTATTAGGCACTAGATCGGCTCAGTCACTTCATATTGCATATTGCATATAAATGGCTGTATTTAGTAAAATGGATGTAAGATGATTGTATAGTCATATGGATGCTGCATTCAGATGATGATTGTGCACACATATACAGAATATGTAGCATTAAGGGATTTTTGCATACATAATGGACGCATGGCACTATCATGATTTGCATTAAGGAGGTCAACTGAATCAGTGGACCGCCTGATTTTGCATTAGATATGGACATATACACACATTGTGCATTTAAACATGAAAGCATTAGAAATCTGTAAGGACAATGGATGCCTGTGTTTGATGGTTGAGTAGATGGATGATTGGATGTTAGGATATACATTCTTCTTGACTTGAAGATTTCGAGGTCGAAATCCTTTAAGGAGGGGAGAATGTAACACCCCGTAATTCTGTTAATATTAATATTCACAAATTAAAGAATAACTATTCTCAGACATGAAAATTTTGGGAAACGGGTTGCGCCATTGTGTTTGTCTCGGAATTCTGGTTGAAATAGAGTCCGAGTTTGCGTGAATTGGACTTCGTATGAAGAAGTTATGGCCATCGGAAGTTTCAGAAAATTCAAAACAGATTTCAGAAAATTTAAAATTCAAAATTCGGAGTCAAACAGGCTACACGGGAAAATTCCCGCCCAGCACCCCAGGTTGACTGGGGAGTCGACTGGGCAGTCGACCCCTCCCCCCCCCCCCCCCCCCCCAAGGTCGACTGGGGAGTCGATATGGGTGTCGACCTGGTCAGTCGGCTAGGGTTTTGACTGAGCCCAATCTTGAGCTGCTGATGTGTCTTTAGGGCTGAGTTGGCAAATTAAACGGTTCAGTTTAGTTCTGAGTTGATCTGACGGTCTAAATAAACCCTAAACTCTATAAATACCTAGGTAGTCTCTCACTCTAATTCACATGAAAAATAGAATAGCCACCGTCATACCGCCGCCATGGAACTCAGTCTAGCCGCCGCCAACTAAGAAGGAAGAAAAGCTAATCAAATTCTAATCAACTCTAAATCAAATCAAGACTCTCTTTTCTTCTCTAAATTGTGAGTATGATGATCTTAACAAGATTATTGTTAAACTAATTAGATTAAGTCATGAATGGATTATAAGTGAATGATGTGGATTGTCATATATGTTGTTGTAAACCCTATGCTATCATGTATGTTGTAAATCCTATGCTATGTGATGATGATATCCTATATGTTGTAAATCATGCTATGATGATATTGTTGTAATTTTCTATGCTAAGTTGTGATAAATCATACATGCTTTAAAGTCATGATGTTATTATCTATGCTAATTAGTTCATGTTAATCAAATCATGATGTTGATATTACTTGGGCTATATTGATCTATATGACAAATCACATAAGCAAGTTTAGAATGATTAGTAAAGGTTGTGAACATATGCCATGACATCTATTTAGATCTAGAATTATGACATCTAGAATTATTCTATGACATATGTGAATTCTATGTATTAGATGCTAGTTCACACCATCATTATGTTGCCTAAAACCCCATATGCAAGTTTATACATAAATTTGGGTTATGATCATATCGTGTAAATTGTGACATTTAACAAGTTGACACCTTTAGATCCTTAACATATGTAGTTTATGCAAGTTTCACCCTTATTATGATTGGATTATTTTATTTGTCTATATGTTGTGATAATTTATCTTTGTGCTATGAGTTAGACTATACGAGTCTAACATATGTTCTGCGTTGAATAAGCGAACGTATAACGTGGGGTAGGGGTAATATTAAGGATTTAATATTAAGAAGTTGGGGTGCAATTGATATGATTTTGCATGCCATGAATGGATGGCCATAATTGAGTCAATTATGGACATCATTAAAATTGGAGTTAATTAATAATTTGAATAGGAATTATTAAAACTGGGGTAAAAGATTATAAGTGTTAATCAATGCTTAGGACACGAGGTTGGACTCGTTTGTGACATAAACCTGCCCGGACCCGCCCGACAAATCCAGTGGTCACAAATGTCAGCCCAATGTGAGAGGTCCTAGGTCCGAACTAAAGCATAACAGTTGTAAAGACACGAGGTTAGACTCTTTTATGGTGTAAGACTGCCCGGACCCGCCTGGAAATCCAGCTGCCATAAATGCCAGTCTAATGTGAGAGGTCTTTATGAGGTTATGGCCTGAATGAATTAAGAAATACTTAACCAAATAAACATGTAAGGTGGGACATGGGGGTTAAGTGTAATGACCCGCATTGGCAGGGGTATTATGATTAATTTATTTAATTGTATAAATGGTAGGTTAGTGAATTTAATGGTCGTGGAATTAAATAATGATGAATATTTAATTAAAATAATAAATTAAATAATATATTTAATTCTGAAATAAACAGAATTGGCCGAAATGACGATATGGTGTGAACCGGATCATCTGTGATATTTCATTCAGCTTGAAATTTGAATTTGAATAACGAATATATTCAATCGTCGACAGTTGAACGAATAAATTATAATATAATTATAATCGAGCTCGAAATGGCGCTGCAGTTCGTAAATTGGCGATTCGAACTTCAACTGAATATACATGATTCGTTTGAAATCGGATTTCTGTGAAACAAGAAACGTGTGGAGCTGGTGGAGTATATAAT